>JALMGF010000231.1:0-602500 GCA_023333645.1 Sceloporus occidentalis
CAATCAGGACATACGGAGCAAAACTTACCCAAGAAAGCCATGGGGGGTATTAGAGGCTTAAGGGAAGGGGCTATAGTAACCGGATAGGGCTCTGATTGGTGGAGGGTGTGGGGACCTGGTGGTGACCCTCGGCCACGGGTGGGATTGGGAAGCGACCCTCGGCGAGTTCAGGAAGCGGCCCTCGGCCACAGGGGGGTTGGAAAGCGGCTCTTCGCTACTAGCGGGTGCAGACAAACACTTGAAATCAACGTCAGGTTAGTGGGAAGGTGAGTTTTAGGTCTTGCGGTGGCTGTGGGTCCTTTGTACCGATCTTCAATCTGATGACCTAAAGCCCAAAGTGCCTAACTAGGAACGTCAAAACTCTGGCCCCTGGGGGCCACAGACACATCAGGTTTCAAGATGCCCGATAGATTTCACCAAGGCATCCCGAACGATACTCTTGGATAGCGTTCCAAAAAGCCGGAGATGACGCGGCGATCGCGGCACAGAACTGGTTAAAAAGGCGAAAGAGCCGCATCTGCATACCGAGGCTCTGCGTCCAGATCGTTTTATTCCACCCCACTGTTTTCAGAGATCGGCGGCCGGGGTAATGATATTCTGTTTGCCTAGCGGCGGCCCCGACTCCCCGAATAACGCAGTAAAAGTCATAGAACCCCCCCCCAATCCAATTCTCCGCGCGACACTATTTTCTCCCCCCCCCCCCCAATCCAATTCTCCGCGCGACACCGGACACCGCGACACTATTTTCAGGCAGAATTTGCATTTTAACGGGCAGGATTTTTAAGGGGCGCACTTTGATATTTTGCAATAATTTCCGTCATAAATAAAACATTATAAAGCCATAAAACTCTTAATACCGATATTAAAACATCCCGTCTGCCGCAAGAACGCGAGTCAGTAACGTACGGCAAATGAAGACGGCTTTATATCCGAAATTAACAAGAATTTCTTTCTCCGAAGAGGTTTATAACGAGTTTAACGTCACGCGGGAAACGTGGCTTCATCCGAAAACCGCCAGGAACCACACAAAGGTTTGGAATATTTTGGGCGTAAAGGCCGGGGGATTGGGCAAAAAATGGAACCCCTTTTGTCCTACTAATACCCCGAGGTACATGCCCAGGCTAGTCTATTTACTGTAGGCATTTTTAATGAGATGCTCTGCGGGAGGATAAGCCCCACCGGTCTCCTCGTCACGGCCCCCGGAGGACGCGCCGGTCTGTATAGAGTGAATGCCTTAAAAACATTGGCATATTACTGTCCCTTTAAGAGCCTCCGGGGGCAATGGATGAAACATCTGGGGTTTATTCACTAAGGAGCTGTACGCCAATCTAAACAGGATTAATATGCTTAGCAAGTGGAAGCCTGACAGACATTCACCCCGGACAATACCATTTAACTGTAGAGATTCAAACGCGGTCCCATTGTACAGCGCTGCGGAATATGATGGTGCTATAAAAATCAATAATAATTCTTACCTGCAAAGCATTTGGAGCAGAGATTCATCGTCTTACTGGACCTGGAGCACAAAGACAAAAAGGAAACGAGATTAACGTCTAAAAACCAACAAGGATCAGGAGGAACTCCATCTCCCACCCGCTGCGAGAGCGCCCGGCCACCCGCCCGACACCCGCGGTCAGAGCGAGAGCGCCCGACACCCGCGGTCAGAGCGAGAGCGCCCGGCCACCCGCCCGACACCCGCGGTCAGAGCGAGAGCGCCCGGCCACCCGCCCGACACCCGCGGTCAGAGCGAGAGCGCCCGGCCACCCGCCCGACACCCGCGGTCAGAGCGAGAGCGCCGGCCACCCGCGGTCAGAGCGAGAGCGCCCGGCCACCCGCCCGACACCCGCGGTCAGAGCGAGAGCGCCCGGCCACCCGCCCGACACCCGCGGTCAGAGCGAGAGCGCCCGGCCACCCGCCCGACACCCGCGGTCAGAGCGAGAGCGCCCGGCCACCCGCGGTCAGAGCGAGAGCGCCCGGCCACCCGCCCGACACCCGCGGTCAGAGCGAGAGCGCCCGGCCACCCGCCCGACACCCGCGGTCAGAGCGAGAGCGCCCGGCCACCCGCCCGACACCCGCGGTCAGAGCGAGAGCGCCCGGCCACCCGCCGTCAAATACAAGGGAGAGACACCAATTTTGAGAGTGACGTCAGGGAACGTCTCTATCAGCCGTGGAATAAAAGGTTACAGACATCGCATTCTAACTATTCCCAAAATCTACTCCCCACCTGCGCGGAGCACAGAAGGGGGTTTGGTGCGCGGACGCACTGCTCTCCCCGTATCATATACCCCTGCCTGCGGCCTGAGCCGCGCGATGGTTAACTTTACAGGCACAACCCAGCAGTTTAGGAGTGCTGCACCCCTCACACCCGCCTGGAAGTGCTGCCCCTACTCTATAACCCCAGAACGGTCAGCACCCCTCCCCCCCACCAGAACATCAGCAAAAAGCAATGTATTAAAAATCCCTATATTTACACACACACACACACACATACATACATAAAAACCACACACACACACACACACACACACAAAAACCACACACACACATATATATAAAAACCACACACATAAAACCACACACACACACACATATACTACCATTCAAAGTTTGGGGTCACTCAGCTGTTTTCATGGGAAAACAAGGACATTTCTGGCTGTAACATAATTACAAAATTACAATCAATTATCCTTTTAAACTTAAACTTGGATCGGCAAACACAACGTGCCATTGGAACAAAGGAGTGATGGGAGTGATAAAGGGCCATTGGAACAAAGGAGTGATGGGAGTGATAAAGGGCCATTGGAACACAGGAGTGATGGGAGTGATAAAGGGCCATTGGAACACAGGAGTGATGGGAGTGATAAAGGGCCATTGGAACACAGGAGTGATGGGAGTAATAAAGGGCCATTGGAACAAAGGAGTGATGGGAGTGATAAAGGGTCATTGGAACACAGGAGTGATGGGAGTGATAAAGGGCCATTGGAACAAAGGAGTGATGGGAGTGATAAAGGGCCATTGGAACACAGGAGTGATGGGAGTGATAAAGGGCCATTGGAACCCAGGAGTGATGGGAGTGATAAAGGGCCATTGGGACACAGGAGTGATGGGAGTGATAAAGGGCTAATGTGCGCCCACTAAGAGATTCCATTAAAAATCAGTTGTTTTCAGCTACAATAGTCATTAACAACATTAACCCCGTCTGCGCTGGATTTCTGATCCTATTCATGTTATTTTAATGGACAAAATGTGCCTGTTAAAAATAGAAAAAATGGAAATTTTCAGAAAAAAAACTTGAAAACAAATGTAAAGTTATTTCGTTACGCTGCATTTCATGATATAAAAGCACAGATTATTCAGTAAATAAACTTAATTTGCTTTTTAAAGCTATTTTTTAATTTAATTTACTTTACTAAGAGGGGGGTAGATAAATGGAATAAGTGGACCGGCCCCCGTCTAGTCGCCTGTTTCAACGGCTGTAAAGACTCAAACCTTAATCAGTCGTTGGTCTCGTCTTAGATTCAGGAGCCGTATGTCTATCCCATGCATGTTTAAATTCCCCCACAGTATTACCCTCTACCACCTCTGCTGGGAGGCTGTTCCACTTATCCACCCCCTCTCAGTAAAGTAATACTTCCTTCCATCTCAGCCTCTGACCCTCTAGTGTTAGATTTCGGTCTCTTGTTGTAACTTTTCTCCTTCTTTGAAATAAATTCCCTCTCGTCCTTTTTTTAACCCCTATATGTATTTAAACGTCTCTCCCATCCCCCGTCTTTCCCCATTTAACGCACCTCCTCAGATCTATTATTTACCTCCGAGCCGGAGACCGGGATAAAATAAGCGGGTAAATAAGGATCTAAGGCACCTGATATTCTGTGACGATGGCCGTTCGGACGAAGGCTTTGCTCGGCTCTGGCGGACTCCGGAGCGAGACGCCGTATTATTCTACTATCTGAATGGGGAGCCGGTGCAGCCGCGAGGGCCGAGCGAAAGGCCACGCATTGTTCTCTCCGCTTCTCGGAATCTTTACCCAACACCAAAGGATCTCCCATCGACAGCGGCCGATCTGCTTTGTTGCAGCATATTGTTCGCCAAAAGAAAGGTATCTACAGAAATATAGAAATATAGACACAGCAAACCGCTAACCTTTAGGGAACAAAAGGAAGCGGCTCCTGGGGGACGGGGGACCGGGGGGGGGGGGCGGCGCAGCCGGTCGGAGGCGACGGTTCGGGAGAGTTAAAAGATTCCGCCGATACGTTTGTGCGGGGGGGGGGGGGGGGGTTTGTTTTTCCACCCAGGCTGAATGGATGAATTCTCTTTGCAGATCCCATTCGCTGCCATCACCCGTCTCCATCCTACGAATGTCACCAACGTACCCCACGGCGCGGCCACCGGGCGGACCCCCGGCTTGCCCCCACTGATTACAAACCCGATACACAGAAACAATGAAACGCGGCGTTCACCGGGAAGGAGCCTTAAACCTTATCGTACACGCCTGGAAGGATGAAACGGCTGGAGGATGATGAGAATGGTAGTCCGAAAACAGGCTGAGAGGACAAAAAAAAAAAACCCTCCTTGTGGATCCCGGGCAGCACTGGGGATTTTAGTTGCGGAGATTCGTTCTCAGGTGAGCGGCTCAGGTTCCTAGAAGTACCCCGACCCTTTGGAGCTCCCCCTGCGGGAAAGGCTGGGCCCTTCACCCACACATTATATTACCTATACATCACACGGGGCATCAAATCCGTGACTTCCTCATTTAGTGAATAAACTTGTTATTTTGGTGCGGTTAGTTTTGAGGGTTTGGCAGTCAGTCCCGTCCAAGCGAGCTCATTCACAGATGGAGACCGCGGAGCTGTCCAGCCGGCCAGACAACCCCCCCCCCCCCCACGAATGAAACAAAAATGAGACAAAAAGCTGAATTTTCATCCAAAATTTGTGGGTCTACATTCACTCGCACCCCCGGTATTAAAAGCCCAAAGCTTTTACCCCCTGGCAGATCGAGCGTCTCCCCGCAGAGCGGATACAATTAAAATGACAAAAACCCAAAGGGAATTCGGAACACGCTCTGGAATTGTAAAATATATTCGAAGCAGCCGGAGACCCCCGAAGCCGACGCAGGGGGCCGACGGCTTCCGAAAGTGCAAAGAAAGGACTGAAATCCACGCGGGGAGGGATCGCTGTGCCGCGGAGCCACGTTACACTTCAGAGCGTGCAGCGGCCAATTAACGGCAACGGAAAGTAATCCATTAAGGGGGGGGGCAATAATTACATACTTTATACCTGGTAAAGGTGGGAGGAGGTGCTTCAATTTATTATTTTGCCTCTTGGGTACAAACTGTGCCCTCTAGTGCACCCATGGGGTATAATCAGGAGAGGGGTATCAGCCCAGCATTTCTGATGAAATTCGGTTGTTGAAAAAAATATGAAAAATAAAAGAGGGAAAAGCTTTACATTTCTGGTCCTTTAAAAAAAAAAAAAAAAAATCCCCTAAAAAAAAAAAAAAAAAGAAAAAAAAAGTAGAAGAATAAAAAACAAACTAAACTCTCGTCGAGTGTCCTCGTCACGTCAGGTTCCTCCGAGAATCCGACGTGGTTTGAGGCATCGCCGAGTCGGCTCTCGAGCTGCATGCGATGCGAACGATTTCTGCCGATCGGTTCATGAGCCGATTCCAGATTATATGATGAGCAGGGGCGGCGCGGGGGGTCCGGCGGAAACCGAACTGTATCCGACGGCACGAGACGCTTCTCCGACCGGCCCCCACAACACAGTATCTACGTCTGTATCAGTAGAAGTAGGGGGTCCTCGTGTGACCAGCGCAAGAGACAGTAATAGTGACAATAGATTGTAAGCTCATGAGAACAGGAGTTCAAGAAAGCATTTAATTGACGAGGCGAGCGGATTATAAGCAGGTATCTCGCTGCGCATCAAGCCTCCGCATCACCAAACAGAGAAAAAAAAAAATAATCGGAGCTTAAAGATGCAGCCGCTGCGAGCTTGAAAGGCTCCTCGCGTTCACTTCAGTAATCCTCACAAGTTAGGGGAGGAAAAAATAAATAAATCACTTCATACTCCAGAAAATTGTTTGTAATTGTCTGAGGTTGTTTAAGATTAGTTTGAAAAGAGTAAAAATAGATGGGATAAAGTTTTTTTATTTAAATTTGACAGCTTTATGTGGGCGAGGAGGTGACCGACGGCACCATCACCGTGCCCGCTGCCGATGGGGGCCAAGAGAGCTGCCTGCGTGTTTAACAACGTATTTAAAGTATTTAATGAAGAAATTATCGCCTCCTTTCATCTCGACAGCTCACAGAAAGAAAAGACCAGTGAAAGGCGTTAATCTCCCCCCCCCCGCCCCCATCCTTCCCTTAAATAGTACCCTATAGGGCAGTACTTTTAATACTTTAGGGGTTTGGGGATGGAGGGGTTACAATTTTTACATTTAGTGCTGGGGCAACGGGATGTAAGGGATTTTAGCTTTATATATACCGTATTTGTTCGATAAGACGAGGTTTTTTTCAGAGCAAATGCTCTGAAAAATACCCCTCGTCTTCTAATCGGGGTCGTCTTCTAATCAGACCTCAAATAGAGGTCTGATTATGAGACTAAGATCCAGATCCCCCGCACCGCTGCAGGGGACCTGGATCCTCGTGCCCCCCCCCCCCATTTCACACCCCCCACACACACTTACCGGTGCTTCCTGCTGTATTGCCGGGGCAGCGGGTTGACGTCTACACGATCCGCGTAGACAACGTCCGCTGCAGCCGGAAGGAGGTGGAGTTGGCGGGGGGGGGGGGGTTGTCTGCGTCCGTCGCGCATACCTTCCCCGACTGTCAGAGATCAGAGTTCCCCGCACCGGTGCCGCACCGCAGACAACCCCCGCTGCCAACTCCACGTCAACCCGCTGCCCCGGCAATACAGCAGGAAATTGGAAGCACCGGTAAGTGTGTGTGTGTGTGGTGTGTGGTGTGTGTGGTGTGTGTGTTAAATGGGGGCATAGGGCATTTCTGGAATGCTTATGCCACTTAGGCACTTAGGGGGTTAAAAGGCATATTATGGGGCAGAGTGGCATATAGGGAGGTATAAGGCATTTCAGGAGGCAGAGTGGCGTTAAGGGGGCATTTAATAGAGCGCTCTGCCTCCTGAAATGCCTAAAATGAGATATAGGGGTATACGGCATTTCTGGAGGCAGAGTGGCACATAGGGGGTCAAAAGGCATACCATGGGGCACAGTGCCATATTGGTGTGGCAAGCCTGGGGGCAGATGTGCGTAACTGGGGGACAGGTTGGGAAATACAAGGAAATAAAAACAAAAAAAATATTTTTCTCAATCATAGCTTTTATTTAAAAAAAAAAATAGTTTACATGAATTAACATTTACTGGTAAAACTTTTTTCCTATAGGGTCGTCTTATATTCAGGCTTTTTCTTTTTTTCCTAAGTTAATATTCAGATTTTGGGGGGTCGTCTTATAATCGAGCAAATACGGTGTATTTTTTTTGTTCTCAGTGCCATATGGGGACCCCTTTAGTGACCCCTTGTACAATATATATATATATATATATATATATATATATATATATATATACACACACACACACACACATATACATACACACACACATACATGCCAGTGATGTCACAATGACATCACAGAGCTAACAATTTTATTTTTCATTTCTATTTATTTATATTTCAGAAAGAAAAAAAAAAATATCTCTGTGCAAGAAGCTTTGTTGCTCACTCTCTCCCCTGCGCTGATCACACTGTGATCCCGAAGCTGGGCTCTATAGCTGTCACTGCTGATCGCAATGCACGGGAACACACAGTCTCTCCCGTCCAATGACCGTCTGATGTCCCCACTGCTGTTTGATCTCGTCACACCTTCTGAGGACGTATCTGTATGTCCACAGGGTAACAAAAGGGTCAAGAAACCGTATAACATACAGATACTAATTCTGCACATTTCAAGAAAAAAACAAACAAAACAATGTTTCTGGCCCATGGAGGGCTGAATTTGGTTTAATCGAAAACCGTCGCCCTGAACTCTCCATAGAATGGAAAATGGAGATGCATTTTATTGTAAGGAAATGTAGATCTCAATAGTATCCAAAGGTTATTACAATACAGGTTCCCCCTACAATTACAGATGTGACGGATTGTCCTGTGCCCCAGACTGGACACCTCCGCCCGTCAGCTCCTTCCCTCTCCCAGTAAGCGGACGCGCTGCGGCTGTCCGAAGAAAGCAGTCACAGACCAGCACTTCCCTCAATCACGAGACAGAACTTCATGCTTCGAGGTTAAAACAGAACTCTCTTTATTACAAACACACAGAACTTATATACAATCTCCATTCACTGTGCACCGAACCCAACCCCCAATCCCATCACTCACATCCCATCACAAATCCCATCACTCACATCCCCTCACAAATCCCATCGGTATACAGGGGATGTATCAGGTGAGGGGATTACAGAATACAATGGGTTCCCCCACCTGTGTTATCCCCCCTGTAGTGCGGGGGCCGTCTGGGCAGACAGGGCTGTGTTGGCTGATTAAGAGCCCCAGCCAGATTATAGGATCGTCTCTTTGAAGGCTGGAGCTGCAGCCACATTCAAACCGGGTACAAATAAATATAATAATAATAATAATAATAATAATAATAAATAATAACAGTGAAGATCAGACAGGGTTTTTCACAACAAACTTTATAGACAGTAACTTGTGTCCCAACATACACTTCTAGAGATGTCGTGAAGCCAAAGGGAACCAACACTTTACAAAAGTAACCAACTGGATAAAGAAGGATCTCCCGCCATTTATTTATTTTTAATTCCTAGCATTAGGAATTTCATAAATATTTTACTCTTTCATTTTTACCCCAGTTGCAGTTTTTGCCCCGTAATATAATGTTTTCAGGCAGCTGCATATCAGCCGTTTGTATGATTCTCGCTCTGATCCCCAATCTACTAAACACCCCGACTCCTTATCATACTGCCTGTGGGGAACAATAGAATGGCTCAGTCCTACTTACGCTGTCAGACTCTCTGACTAATGAAAGTCTATGGAGGGACGGACTTCATTAGCATTATCATAAAGCATCAGCTCAGTGTGGTGTTTGAGCCGGGAAAGTCACCCAAAATATCACATGACTGACAGCGACGGCGGCTCCAGGTCTGCAGAAGTTTATCATTTATAGAGAAACGAGATAAAATTGTTGACGCCAATCGACATTACTGTGCACAGCACGGGGGTGGGGGGGTTATTGCAGTATACAGCGCAAGGGAAAGCAATATATTACTGTATACAGCACCAGGGTGGGGGGTATATTACTGTATACAGAGCCAGTGTGTTAGACAGCAGACATTATAAACGTTACCTGTAAATTAACCCTTTGCGTGTCCTAATGTACCAATAATTACCACACACATGAACCCCCTGCCTCCACCCCAACCGTTCTACTTAAGCACAAGCCATTTGCGGTTTATTTCAGGGACGCTGATGGGATCAGAGACCGCGCTCCCCGGAGTCATTATATATTTTTAGCTTCTGTACACAAACGGCGTTTCATCCTCCTTCACCTTGTACGATTCTCCTGCCTGGAAATTGCCAGAGATCAGAATTCCCGGGGCGGCTCGCGCGGACAGAGCGAGAAACCCACACGCACAATACGTGAACGCATTAACCGTGACTGTATCCAGGACAGGCTCCCTAATTCAAAGGTCCAATTGTTTGTATTAAAGGGGCCGTCTAAGGCCCCCGAGGCAGTAAAGCAATCCCATTTAAATCAACTTGCCCACTCACTTGCCCCACATGCCCATGGGAGTATAAGGAGACCTTCTAAGCAACGGCGCTTATTGGCAAAGTAAAGCTTTAGGCAGTAAAATGAATTTAGTCCCCTTTAAGTAGCGTTATAATGCATATGGCAGCAGAAGAACGAGTACTAAACTACCCACAACATTCTTCTATGGTAGGGGTATCAGGGGCTTTAAACTGTCCCTATCATTAACCCTTTAAACACAACGGCATTTCTCCAATCGCCTTATTAGACTGGACGGGCCGAACGGCTCTTATCTGCCGTCGCTTCACTTTCTACGTAATAATAAAAGCTAGATTTTAGGTACAAGAACCCAAACACAATATTTCTCAAACTAGGCTTTAATATCTAAAGAAGTTTTAGTAATAAATATTAATTTATATGTAAACTATTTTCATATTTAATAAAAAACTATGAGCGAGAAAAATGCATTTCTTGTTTTTATTTCCCTTTTTGCAACCCTCCCCCCTAGTTATGCACATCTGCCCCAGGCTTGCCACTATGCCCCCCAGATATGCCTTATACCTCCATATATGCCACTGTGCCCCTATGATATGCCTTATACCCCCCCATACTCCCTGGTGTCCAGCTGCTGGCCGGCACTTTCACCTGAGCTTCTATGACCGAGCACCGGAAGGTCATGTGACACCAGTGCTCCATCATAGAAGTGGATATAGAGGGCAGAAGCGGAAGCTGTCTGCGCACATCGCGCAGACCTCCACCAGCTGCCAGGTCCCCAGCAGCTCTATTTGAGGTGGGATTATAAAACGAGGGGTATTTTTCCAGAGCATTTGCTCTGAAAAAACCCTCGTTTTACAGTCTATAGAACCAATTCAACTAATCAATAATGACATTCGTTGTCGATTTTATCGATTCGTTGTTGCAGCCCTAGTTTGGATCTAAGAGCCACCCTTATTCTTCCCCAATTATGCTTTTATTTTTATAGTCTTGCCCTACACTAACATACATTTACACACTAATACCATACAGTAACAGACACTAACATCGCTCACAAACATTAACACTTTACAGTAACTTAATGCTAACGGTGCACGGAGGGTTGAATTTGGTTTAATCAAAAACTGTCGCCCTGAAGCCTCCACAGAATGGAAACCAGAGATGTGATTTATTGTAAGAAAATGCAGATCTCAGTAAGATTTACTTTAAAAGCATTACTGAGCAAACTGACTCCAGCACTATTCATTCACACACACTCACTCTGACCCTACCACTATACATTCACACACACACACACACTCACTCTGACCCTACCACTATACATTCACACACACTCACTCTGACCCTACCACTATACATTCACACACACTCACTCTGACCCTACCACTATACATTCACACACACACACTCACTCTGACCCTACCACTATACATTCACACACTCACTCTGACCCTACCACTATACATTCACACACACTCACTCTGACCCTACCACTATACATTCACACACACTCACTCTGACCCTACCACTATACATTCACACACACTCACTCTGACCCTACCACTATACATTCACACACACTCACTCTGACCCTACCACTATACATTCACACACACTGACTCTACCACTATACATTCAGACACACACACACACTGACTACCACTATACATTCAGACACACACACACTGACTCTACCACTATACATTTACACACTGATACTACAGAAACACACTCAACTGACACTATACACACACACTGATACTACAGAAACACATTTATTGACTGACACTATACATATAGCACACACACCGATACTACAGTATATACACCCACTGACTCCAGCATAAAAAGCATTTTAACCCAAGCTATTTAAAGGTTTCTCCAGAGAAGTCTCCTTGGGATAAAACACGGTGCGGTCCCATCGGTTCGGCTCCTTGTAAGTAAGAGCCATGAGAAATGAGATGAATCGCCAAACTTATCGGTGGGCGAAGCAATGCGTGGCCATATAGTGTGACGGGATCCCCAATTTCCTATGCTGCAGATAGGCGTTTCTGGAATGGTAACCACTGGGCACGCGCTGAATTCTTGCTTTGTTTTGCTTCCACAAAATACCGGATACAAAGAAATATATAAATACTGGATTTAGAAAAAGTATAACGCTTACATTAAAAAGCAACCTTAAGCTTAAAACCGAGTCAGAGAATCCAATATAAATTTTTCTTCTAGAAAGAATACTCTAAATATTAGGCACCATCTCTGGAATTACGGCCAAACATGACACGCATGGCAACACGCATGGCAAGACTTGTGTGCTACAAAGTAACACAATGTTCCGCTTGCTCTACTAAATATACTTTTCTACCAAAATAAAAGCCTTTGGTGCAAAGTTTCTGGGTTTTTTGATAGGTAAAATGAATGTCTGCGGTCATGTGACAAGAAAGGAAGGTGTCTCCGGAGCCGGTGCTGTGACATGTTTACAAGTCTAGAATCTCTACTCTAATCCTCATAAAGGACACCCAGGAACGCCACATTCCTAGGCTTAACGCCAGACTCGACAGTCCTCGCGGCGGACGCAACCACCCCGCTAACAATCTGCTACCCAGACACTTAAATGTACCGAGTCTGACAAGTCTGCTCACCCGTATCCAGCTATCATGTGTCGGAGGCATTAATGCAACGACATCACCGCAGATATCTACATGAATAGAGATCCTCGGCCACATAACTGGGCAGGACTGAACACGGCGTGTCGGCCAACAAACCCGTAACAAGAGACGGCAGGCTCTGGATGCTTCTGTCTTTATACAGAACCAGAGTGGGTTGCGGTGGCCAGAAAAAAAAAAAAATTAAAAACCATTGTGCAGCCTCGCAGTCGCCACCTACAAGGGCAACAGGGGGCACCATAGAGCAACCACCACGACAGGTCATTCCTGGAGCCTGGCTCGCCACAGAAACTGATAATATGCCCTGTGTTACCTGTAGAAATCTGAAAAGGTTTTACTGGCGCTGTACATGATCATCTATGACATCATCTATGACCGCATCCTCATCACTTCTTTACAAGCTCTTAATGACATTTAAAGGAACACCTCAGCCTCAAAGTCAAAACGAGATCTGAACTGCCCTTTGTATCAGTAGGAAGTTATATCGCTTATGTTGAACTCACATGCGCAGGAAGCGTACTTATACTTCCTGTATGAACAGAAACAAGCAGGGGAGGAGGAAATATATGTAAATGAGGAAAAGGAACAAATCTGCATAAATTAGAATACATTATATACAGCTGCATCACAATACGGACACAGTTACAGTTGCGCCTCCCCCGGAATAATAAGAGGTCTTCTCTTTAGATGGAATTATTCCACCTGAAGAAGAGATCTGCGAGGTCCCAAAATCTGGTGAAACTTTATACCTTTTATTATTCCAATGAAATGTATCAAGTGCAACTTCAGTGCAAAACAAAAGTCTGGTCCTTCCTGATATCATCATCATCATAATCATCACTGCCCATATCAGAAGCATAAGCTTCACCAAAACACATCTGCATTATTTCTTTCACTAAAGGTAACTTTATTCATAATATTTAACAAATCTGTGCATAGAATATAGGAGGAAAAATATAAAAAAAAATGCAGTTCCCATATATTCACGGCTTCTGCTGCACCATTATACGGATACCATCAGGACATTTTCCCGGAGAGACCAACCCTTCTATAAGGCTGCTTTTCTTTTTTTCTGCAATAATCAGGGCTTCTGAGCTTTTAAATACCTGCCCCCGGCCCTGAACCCAGCCGCATCACAAAAGGAGGGTGTGCGTTCGCCTTCACTTAGTAATGAATGTCATTTGAAAGCGGCTGGCCTCAAGTTTCGCCCCGGTCGCACTTATCAAATTAAGAGAACATAACCCAAAATATCTGAAAATGGACATCACAGACATGGAAATGGCTACATGGGGGGGGGGGGAAACGACTCTAAGTGGAACATGACACAAATTAAAACAACTCCACATTTAAACATATGGTGACATTTATAACAACGTATACACTCTATAGTTTATATAAGGATCACTACTGGATGGGCCCTTAAAAGTGTGACTTTTCCCCCCTTACTGTAACTTTGAGGTCTGTAGGAATTTTTGCACATTTCAGGAGAGGGCATGAGAGTTCACCTCAAACTGACACGCCTCCACCAATAACTCACAAAATTAAAGTCTCACGACCTCGCGAGCAACTCACTGCTTAGTGAACCTGTGTCAAGGTTTGCAACGTCACTGTGCAAAGGTAAGTGGCTCAAGACAAGGGTAACCTGGGTGCCCGCAGCCAATCACAACAGCCCCGGCACACAGGGTAACCTGGGTGCCCGCGGCCAATCACAACAGCCCCGGCACACAGGGTAACCTGGGCCCCCGCGGCCAATCACAACAGCCCCGGCACACAGGGTAACCTGGGCCCCCGCGGCCAATCACAGCTCTGTACCGGTAGCTTCCAGTTGCAGGCCCAAACAGGTGCCTTCCAGTTCAACCGGCCCAACACGGCCAAAGATAACTCAGACGCCATTTATGTAGAGTTTGCAATATTTATACATTTAACACTTAAGAGCAGGTAATGGTTTACCCGTTTAACCGCTAGATAATTAAATGTATAGAACACTATGAATATGGGCGGAGCTGCAGTTTGCCAGCCCATCCACAGCACCTATAGAGACGGCAGAATATTAAAAATTACTAATAATCCGCAGACTAAGGAAAACATGCAGGGGAGGGGCTAAGAACAACCAATGGGATATTAGCATTAGAGATGTTGTTAAAGGGTTTGGGGGCGCAGAAAATACCCAAATTAAAGAGGAATAGTCAATTTAACGAAGAGGCCTGCATCGGGGGGAATAGGGGGGGGGGGGCTTGGCCTATACGCCCCAATCCCCAGAACATGTATGATTTCATTAATCAGTAGTATGAAGTATCCAGGATACAGTGAGCAGCCTTTCTACCACGGACACAGCTCAGCGCACATATAATAAAAACAATGCAGATAATAAGGTGATAATGAAATGTGGTATAAAGAGAAGATGCCCCATGACAGGTGTAGGGGGCAAGGAATGTACCACCAGTGGCACGGGTGGGTGAAGCCAGCACTGCTGGTGATGCAGCTCCTCACTTTGCTCGACCCCAGGCAGTGTTACTGGGGTACCTACAATGTTATTGGGGTGCATTAGGCCCTGCCCCATCCCCCACAGTGTTAGTGGGGGTGCATTAGGCCCTGCCCCAGCCCAGTGTTATGGGGGGGTTCATTAGGCCCTGCCCCCAGCAAGGTGTTATGGGGGGGTGCATTAGGCCCTGCCCCCAGCAAGGTGTTATGGGGGGGTGCATTAGGCCCTGCCTTCGTCCCCCACACAGTTATTAGGGTGCAGCTCACCTCACTCACCACAGCATTAATGGGGTGTCCCCCCGCCCTGTATCCCCAAGCAGTACATCAAACGGATGCAGTTCCCCTGCCCATTGCCCCGGCCCTCTTACCCCCAGAATCCGCAGGGGCAGCGTGGGGGGAGGCTGGGGGGCTTGCTGCGCTCGCTACCGGCGTCTCCCATGTCTGAGGCGGTGAGGCTGACTCCCTGCTCCGCTGACTGGCCCGGGGCCCCCCAGTGCTCTCAGGCCCGGGCGGCTCACTGTGAGGGACAGGCCGAGGGCAGACTCCGGGCTCCGAATCCAGGCCGGTCAGCTGGAGCGTACCAAATCATCAAGGAGGGAGGCTGAGAAGGGCAGAGGTAAGAGTGTGAGCGGGAGCCGCACCCTGGCAACTCAAACGGCGTGTGCACCTCTCAGAACGGTTCGAGAATCCTAGCAGGCACGGAACGTACTGACATTATCGCACCTGGGCCAGGTTCAAGGTTAGACTCTCGTGAATTTCCCCCCCTGAATTCTGAGTGGTTTGATCCACTCCAGAGCCTTGGTTCAGGCGGACCTGAAATCAGCTGGGAGTGGATGAAACCACCGCGCATCACTGCGGGGGGAGCCATTCGCTACAGTGCTCAATACCGCAATTCTGAGGCTCCCGTCGCAGAACTGCGCAACGATGAGGACATGGATTAGTGAGGTGGGATTTATAAAGGATGTCAGAGAATTGCTGTTTCTGTAAATACATGGATTACCCCCACTGGCAGTGGTTTGGGCCGGAGAGGGGGCCGTTTGGCTAAGGTTGGAACTAAGCCAGAGACAGGGTTGGATGTAAGCGAAAGGCATCACTACCTTCACTACCATCACCACCGCTATTACCCCCATCACCACCACACTGCTGCTACCACTGTCACCCCTATTACCACCACTGCCCTCATCATCATCAAAATCATCATCATCACCACCACTGATGCTACACTGCCACCTGTACCATAACCACCACCATTTCCTCCACCATCACTATTATTATCTTTTATTTATATAGCGCCAACAATCTACGCAGCAGTTCTTACAATACATAAATTCAAGGGGTCTGACAGGACGAGAATTGACAGACTAAGACAAACCGATACATTAGGCGGAGAGTCCGGCTCGCAAGATTACAATCTTGAGGATTACTGCTACTACCACCACCAGCTGTGACTCCTACACCACCACACCTTGCACCCTCTCCATCTGGTCCATGCAATGAACCGCCGGCAGCTGGGTCCCTGACACAGACTCTATGTGCACCCCTGGCAGCTAGGCCCCTGACACACACTGTGCACCCCTGGCAGCTGGGCCCCTGACACACACTGTGCACCTGGACAGCTGGGCCCCTGACACACACTGTGCACCTGGACAGCTGGGCCCCCGACACCAATGCACTGCGTTCCCCTGCCAGCGCTCTAGTAGTCTCACGGCGAGCGGGGTTACCTAGAATTCCCATACCATGCCCCTGGCACTTCACCTGTGTAAATTAGGGCACCTTCGAAGGTCCGACTAAAGAATAGGGGGCCGCTTACCTACCTCCAGCAGGTAGTCCCAACAGCCTCCCAACACGCGTGGGAAAGTGGCTGGAAATCGGAACTGTCTGGTTGGCGGGTGTACCGTGAAGCTTTGGTCCCTATGAAACGTTTATTGAAATCTCTGCTGCAGATCCAGCGGCTACCTGCCCCCGGCATCCACCACTAAGACGTCCGATATGGGTCACTGCCGAGCGCTCCTCTGTGGGGTTGCGAGTGCTTCATTTTTGCGAGTTCCAATGTGAGTTGGCTTTAGTAAATGTGAGTTGCACTTAAGTGAATAGACCCAATTTCAACCACCTCAAGCCGCAGGATGAGATAAATGCAACGAGGGGCCCTGAAATGAAGATCCCTGGGCCGAGCGAGGCATTACCTGTGTGTGCCGTCTTGGCACAGGTTGCCCTGACCTTGGTTTAGCTGGGTCTGGCAGGAGGAATGAAGTTAGCGGCATGTAGGCAGCACCGGTCCCAATACACACTCATATCTGCCAGCCTCTCTGCATATAACGCTATCCAGCTGCTCCTCCATGTTTCTATTCCGCACCCTTCCCGCCATGCACACATCGCTATCCAATATATATAATATATAATATGAGGAATATACAGGATATAACGGGTTATAAGGACGGGATTAGTTATACGGCCGGAGAGTATATAATATATAATATGAGGAATATACAGGGATATAACGGGTTATAAGGACGGGATTAGTTATACGGCTGGAGAGTATATAATATATAATATGAGGAATATACAGGATATAACGGGTTATAAGGACGGGATTAGTTATACGGCCGGAGAGTATATAATATATAATATGAGGAATATACAGGATATAACAGGTTATAAGGACGGTATTAGTTAAACGGCTGGAGAGTATATAATATATAATATGAGGAATATACAGGATATAACGGGTTATAAGGACGGGATTAGTTATACGCACGGAGAGTATATAATATATAATATGATGAATATACAGGGATATAACGGGTTATAAGGACGGGATTAGTTATACTTGTATGTGGGTTTTTTGCTTCTTTTGGATGAGCAGCAAAGGGCGAAACATGATGATCTTTGGACTTTTTTCAACCCAAATTACTGTGTACTCTCTGTTTCTTTATGATTGCTAAACTTTTTGAGATAACTCTAATAAATACAGAAAGCTTACTTGTTTGAATGTCTCACCTTAAGCTACAAAAGAGACCTCATCAAATCTGTTTAATACGAGCAAGAAATTTCACCGGAATAATATCCGTTTCCTCTACTTCTAAATAAGCGCATTTGTCTCTTCTCAGCTGGGTGATATTCATTTTATTCACAATCGATTAATAGGCTATTTAAAAAAAAATACTATAAACGCACAGCATTCATACATATTCTACAATTACAGTATGAAGCATTTTTGTTTATAGAGATCTTTTTTTGAGCTAAATCCAGGATTCCGATGATTCTGTTAGAGACGATGCAGCTTCTTTGTTTAATAAAGTGAATGTATTTATTAAATCTGACAAAATCCTTGGATTTTTAATAAATGCGTCCCGTGACGGCCCTCACCTTGGACTATGTGCCAGTCCTGACCTGACGTAAAGAACTTTACCTGTCTTAAGCGTCATCCGTAAGGATTTATCGTGACACATGTTGGGGGGGGTTCAAAAAGATGTGACAGCCGTGAAAGCGAGAAACTTTTCGCAACACGTTTTCGGGAGATGCGACAATCGCAGCGTGAAGCAGATGTGAGAACGAACGAGCCGCGCGAAGCAGCGCATCTCATGTATAAACATTTACTGGGTTTTTGTGCCAGAAAGAGCTGGCAACGTTTACTGCAGCGTCCGATATCCACGTTGGGATTGTAGCTGCTTAAACAGAGTGGAAGGAAGTTTTGCTTTACTGAGAGGGTGGTAGATAAGGGAAAGAGCCTCCCAGCAGAGGTGGTAGAGCTATGGTATATCTAAGACAAGACCCAGGACTGATTAAAGTGTGAGACGTTACAGACACACAGACATTTAATGAAATAAGGATCAGCATCTTCTGTGTCCTGGCGGGTAGAGACAGTCACCGGCAGTCTCATCAGAATTACTGTCGGCGACCAGCTCTGCCTATCGTAACTGAAAGAAGGCAAAGGATCTACACAATATATATATATATATATATACCGTATATAGTAACTTTACCCTGTATTTCTACGCTTCCTGCAAGTTCTCACCTACCCCTGATCCTCGGCTATTTTTTAAGATGATTCCCCTCCCCCTATCCTTGCAAAGGCTGCGAGAACCAATCAGCAACAGCCAGCAACTTTTCAAATGCGAAAACATAACTTCATGGGGAGGAGTAACTATGTAATTCCTGGGAACAGGAAGATGGCTGCTCCCATGGTATGAGGTGGAATGGTAAGTTCACCTTCTGCAAGCATATTATTTGTTGGATAAAATGACCCGATCTGTCCCTTCGCATTAAGAGCTTGTTACAGGGTCACCGTACCCAAGGCGTAATTCTATTAATATTCCTTTACCAGACGTTCCCAGTGACACGGAACCCAACCCCAAACCCCATCAGCTCGGGGAGGACACAGAGCCCAACCCCAAATCCCATCAGCTCGGGGGGGGACACAGAACCCAACCCTAAATCCCATCAGCTCGGGGGGGGACACAGAACCCCAAACCCCATCAGCTCGGGGAGGACACAGAGCCCAACCCCAAATCCCATCAGCTCGGGGGGGGACACAGAACCCAACCCCAAATCCCATCAGCTCGGGGGGGGACACAGAACCCCAAACCCCATCAGCTCGGGGAGGACACAGAACCCAACCTCAAACCCCATCAGCTCGGGGGGGACACAGAACCCCAAACCCCATCAGCTCGGGGGGCACACAGAAGCCAACCCCAAATCCCATCAGCTCGGGGGGGGGACAGAACCCAACCCCAAACCCCATCAGCTCGGGGAGGACACAGAACCCAACCTCAAACCCCATCAGCTCGGGGGGGGGACAGAACCCCAAACCCCATCAGCTCGGGGGGCACACAGAAGCCAACCCCAAACCCCATCAGCTCGGGGAGGACACAGAACCCAACCCCAAACCCCATCAGCTCGGGGAGGACACAGAACCCAACCCCAAACCCCATCAGCTCGGGGAGGACACAGAACCCAACCTCAAACCCCATCAGCTCGGGGGGGACACAGAACCCCAAACCCCATCAGCTCGGGGGGCACACAGAAGCCAACCCCAAATCCCATCAGCTCGGGGAGGACACAGAACCCAACCCCAAACCCCATCAGCTCGGGGAGGACACAGGCAATGGATCCGGTACGGGGATAAGGGATACAATGGGTTTCCCCCACCTGTGTTATCCCCCCTGTAGTGCGGGGGCCGTCTGGGCAGACAGGGCTGTGCTTGCTGATTAAGAGACCCAGCCGGGCTACCTGATTTTTCCTTTGAAGGGCCGGAGCTGCAGCCACATTCAGTTCCTGGGGCCGGTTACACAATATAAAATATTACCGGGTCATGTGATCAGAAACTTCACATGAATCTTCAATAAAGAGTTCCAAAACATTTTTACATAACGGAATACTTTTTTGTGTAAATTGCCCCCAACCCAGAGTTCCACGAGAATGTCTGTCGCTGCACCGGGGATAGGAGGTCCGGGGCAACTCCCGTTAACCTGCCCCGTTCACAGAGCTGGCCTCGCTTCCTGAGACCGCAGCCTAATCCTCATTTACACGGAAAATTAACTTAAATGCACAAGGCTCCTCCGCAAACGTGACGTTTGTGGGGGCCGAACAAAAGACAAGTGTCCAATTAAAACCTCATTAGAGTCTGGATAGAAATGGATAACGAGACACACTAAAATGTGCCTAACGCGGTTAACGAGGTGTTCTAAGCTTATATCGGAGTGAAATCGAACAAGTGGCGCATTTCCCCCTTTAAACGACATATTCCTCCGACACATTTTTGAAGCGCGGTTTCATTCTTCTTATAAATCAGCCAAATTGCTGCAATTACTTTCTGCCGCAGATCTTACGGAAGACGAGGGCTCTTTCCTGTTATAACATTTTATCGACGACACTATCATTCGTTTTTCTTTCTCGCTGGCCGCATTGTAACTTCGTTAATTAAGATTCCGCCGGAGTCTACTTGAAGAGTACAATTGTTTTCCTGACTTTGTATTTTATACTTCAGAAGAATTTTGGTATCCTTATTTTAAAAGAATGTCGGGAAATTTGCAATTTGGCTTGTGAACAGAATCAGAATTCCAGCGACAAATTCAATAGGGGAAACATAGACCGAGGCGTTAGATACAACGTGTCCGTAACCCACTACTCAACAGTTCAGTTCCCAAGTATTATCATTTATTGTTTTATATAGCGCCACCATATTCTGTAGCGCCGCTCCCCAACCTCGTAAACGCTTTTCACACATCTTACTCTAAAATGCAAACTCCGGGCAGCCAAGTGAGATCAAAGAAACTGAACAAATAGTTTCTGTTAAGCTAAAGTAGAATGTGTCCAGATCCACTTGATGCAAACCAAAACTCATACCATCACACCATCACACCATCATACTAATGATGCTGCTCTTTGGCAGAGAGGTGTGAGTAGTAATTTCATATCTGTAAATATTGTATACATTTAAATATAGTAATATACATTTAATTTAATAATTGAATCATCATAATATCTGCAAAAAAGGGCCCCTGAATTAGTTCTTTAAAAAAAAAAAGGCGCAATAAAGCAAAACATATCATTTATATAATTAACGAGCTAACTTTAATATTATCGTCGAAAATGCAGGTAGTGGTGTCTGGTGCTGGAAATGCAAATTTTCAAGCTGATTTTGTAGCTATGTACACTAATGTTCAAAAGTTTGGGGTCACCTAGAAATGTCCTTGTTTTTGAAAGAAAAGCACACTTTGTCCATTAAAATAACATTATTATTATTATTATTATCTTTTATTTATATAGCGCCAACAGTTTACGCAGCGCTTAATACAATACATAAATTCAAGGGATATGACAAGACAAGAATTGACAGACTAAGACAAACCGATACATTTGGTGGAGAGAGCCCTGCTCGCAAGTGATACAAAATCCAGCGCAGACGGGGTAAACGTATCAAATGACTATTGTAGCCGGAAATGGCTGATTTTTAATGGAATCTCTTCATAGGCGTACAGAAGAGTATCACTCCTGTGTCCCAATGGCCCTTTATCACTCCCATCACTCCTGTGTCCCAATGGCCCTTTATCACTCCCATCACTCCTGTGTCCCAATGGCCCTTTATCACTCCCATCACTCCTGTGCCCCAATGGCCCTTTATCACTCCCATCACTCCTGTGTTCCAATGGACCTTTATCACTCCCATCACTCCTGTGTCCCAATGGCCCTTTATCACTCCCATCACTCCTGTGTCCCAATGGCCCTTTATCACTCCCATCACTCCTGTGTCCCAATGGCCCTTTATCACTCCCATCACTCCTGTGCCCCAATGGCCCTTTATCACTCCCATCACTCCTGTGTCCCAATGGCCCTTTATCACTCCCATCACTCCTGTGTCCCAATGGCCCTTTATCACTCCCATCACTCCTGTGCCCCAATGGCCCTTTATCACTCCCATCACTCCTGTGTTCCAATGGACCTTTATCACTCCCATCACTCCTGTGTTCCAATGGCCCTTTATCACTCCCATCACTCCTGTGTTCCAATGGACCTTTATCACTCCCATCACTCCTGTGTCCCAATGGCCCTTATCACTCCCATCACTCCTGTGTCCCAATGGCCCTTTATCACTCCCATCACTCCTGTGTTCCAATGGCCCTTTATCACTCCCATCACTCCTGTGTTCCAATGGCCCTTTATCACTCCCATCACTCCTGGGTTCCAATGGCCCTTTATCACTCCCATCACTCCTGTGTTCCAATGACTTTTATCACTCCTGTCTTCCACTGGCACGTTGTGTTCGCTGATCCAAGTTTAAGTTTAAAAAGATAATTGATGATTAGAAAACGCTTTTTGCATTTCTGTTACAAACAGAAATTTTCTTGTTTGCACCGGAAAAAAAGGTGAGTGACCCCAAACTTTTGAACAGTTGTGTATGTAGTCTTCATGTCTATCTTAGCTTACTGGAGAGGGATTTAACATTTTAAACATCTTTTCTTCAATACATATCCAATATACAGTTGGCTAACATAATAGGATTACAATATAACGCTTGCAATGACGGCACAGAATAACAAAAGTACTTTATAAATAACTCTTGCAGTACAGGTACATATTTTATTTAATCCATTGAAGAAAGGGTTAAAACTGGTCACAAAAGCCATCACTGGTGATCGTTATTCAAATTTCGTCCAGTTTGTAGATGAAAAAGCTGAACTAGATCCAAGATCTAATATTCTCTCTGCGTGAACGACTCGGCCTGAGTACGTTTCAGCCTCTCGCATGCTTCGTCAGTGAGCCGGGGGTCCATGTATGGAAGATCTTCACTCTACGGGGGCTCGTCTAACAGCGGGGCGTTAAGTATTAATTCGTAACATAATGATAATAATGATGGACGTGGGACGGTGAACGTTACTGACCTCCTCAAACCGTTTTTAGAACTTTGGCCAAAATCTAGAAGAAACGGCCCATCGGACAAACGGCCCATCGGACAAACGGCCCATCGGACAAACGGCCCATCGGACAAACGGCCCATCAGAGAACCCGCCCCGACCTCTGACCCACCAACGAAAACGATATAAATCCATCCCATACTAAATTCTGTAGAATTCAGCCCAAATTGCCTTGTTGTGAGAATGATACATTTTTACAGCATTTTTAATTGCTGTCCTTCGACTTTATCCCCCTTCGCTTTTTTCCCAACCAAAACCCCTTTAGCGCCATTTTCTCTATAATTAAGAGGAAAAATGTCTTGGACTGAAATGTGTCTACAAAGATATGCGAGAACATCTCGCTTTTAATATTATGAGCTGCCACGTCTGCTACTTTGTTAATTATCTACATTTTAATAGATCTTCTTGAAACTCTGTAATTATCTTTCTATTTTTGGCTTAACCGAGTGGTAATGACAATTATCGCGCTATATAAATATTGGCGTCAAACTGAAATATATTTCTACCTATTTACAGGCGCAATATTATTTATATATAACGTGTGAAATATATAATGTGCGGAATATATCACAAGTGAAATATATAATGTACGGAATATATAACAAGTGAAATATATAATGTACGGAATATATAACAAGTGAAATATATAATGTATGGAATATATAACAAGTGAAATATATAATGTATGGAATATATAACAAGTGAAATATATAATGTATGGAATATATAACGTGTGAAATATATAATGTACGGAATATATAACAAGTTGAATATATAATGTACGGAATAATATAACAAGTGAAATATATAATGTACGGAATTATATAACAAGTGAAATATATAATGTATGGAATATATAACAAGTGAAATATATAATGTATGGAATATATAACGTGTGAAATATATAATGTGCGGAATATATATACAAGTGAAATATATAACGTGCAAAATGGATAAAATTTGAAACTTACAAGTGACTTATAATCTTCAGTGGAAAGCAACCTAAATTGTGAATGATTTGCGAGATAAAAAATATCAGGAAAGACTAAGAGATCTCAATAGATCCGGCTTGGGAGAGAAGAGAGGGGGCATTTAAATACATAAATGGGTTAATAAAGGACGGGAGGGAAGTTTATTTTTAAAGGAGGAGAAAAGTTACAAGAGACCGGAATCTAACACTGGAGAGTCAGAGACTGAGATGGAATGGAAGGAAGTTTTACTTTACTGAGAGGGTGGTAGATAAGTGGAACAGCCTCCCTGCAGAATTGGTAGAGGATAATACAGTGAGGGGATTAAACATGCATGGGATAGACATACGGCTCCTGAATCTAAGACGAGACCAATGACTGATTAAGGTTTGAGTTTTTACAGCAGGAGAAACGGGGAGACTAGACGGGGGCCGGATGGGGCCGATCTGCCGGCAGGTTCTGGGTTTCTACGTAAGGCTCGGCTTTCATGATTTCTCTTTTTGGGGTGAGCCAGCTTTATAGGATCAATACAGGTAAGGTCGGTGTTGGCAAATACATTTCATTTCTGGTAACTTTTCAATCTTTTTGTTCCCAAAATCTGGCCGCGGCTCTGAAGTCAGCAGGTGAGGCGTCACGAGTATCCTCTTAAAGAGCTTTTCCTCTCGTCGGGTCGATTGGCTTCCAGTATGCCAAAATATCAGAGAAGTGGCAATCTATAAAAGGGGTACTTCATCTGATTGAATTAATCACGGCTTTCTGTGCCAGCCTGGGGAGAGGGCGCACCTCGGGGGAAACGATCTGCTGGAAGAGAATCAGACGCTCTGTTTATTTGCTCCGGAGCCGTTTGGGGATGGAGATCCCGGTTATAAATTTCCCCCTGAATTAAAAGGAAGCAAAAATCAGACTTAATTTATTGAAATAAAACAGATTCCGTTTTTAGTATCTTTAATAAACCCACATGGAGGGGCCCCATAGACCAATGGGGAGGGGGGGACGGGGCTGTCAGCATCCCCTCTTCTCATTGGGAAAGCGTGCAACATTGTTCCTGGCTGAGGGGTTAAAAGAAGGTGAGAGACAGGGTTTTCCCTTTTTGAAGTTTGGTGCAGCTTGAGCTTTCCTGCCCATCCCCCCATTAAATGGTTTTAGTCTATAATTCAGGTTCTAGGGTTTTGGTTGTCCCCTTTTATTGCCATAGCAGCGGTGTTTGCTCTGGCCAGTGCTTATCTAGTTTTTGAACCAAGTGCTCTTCCAGAAGGACCTGGGGAGGAATATGCGGAGGACGGCTCATGACATCAGAGCGACTATCTAAGTCACATTTACCTGGTCATAAAGCTCTGTAGCTGGCGGGTTTTTAGGGTGTTTCGCCGGTCCTGGGGTCTAACCAATAAAATCCGAGACTGTCGTGTCTTTATTTGTAATCTACGGCGGGGTTTTGGGGTTCTTTACGGTCACCGGCTGCAGCGCTCAGTGTCTATAGAGCCTGACTAGCTGGTGAAACGCGTCTGGCACCGCCAGGAATTCACTGCTTGGATTTAAAAAGCACCCCCATTTCCGAATATTATCTTCTTTAATTAAAGAGTTAAAAGCCCTCATTTTGTAGAGGTTACTGTTTTTCATCACTCTTCGCTGAGCGCTTAACTGGAAAACCACAAAAAATAACACAGAATGTTTTTTTTTCTTATTGTTTCCTAAAATAAACTCGCTATCGATTGCCTTCACCGACACTGGAGAAAAAGCCCAAAATCCGCCGTGAACGTTTCTATTTCAGCCGACAGCGAGGCTTCTGTGCGAAGTAAACCGGCCTCGGAATCCCCCATCCTCCGATACAAACATTTGGTAACAAAGCGGGATTTGTGTTCTTTAAAAGAGTTTCTCCCACCATTTATTTTATCGCTGCTGTAAGATTACATGACTGACAGCAACCGCGGCTCCAGATCTGCAGATAAAGGGAGTTTATTGGGGCAAAATGGGATAAAACTGACCAACATTACTGTATACAGCGCTGGGGGTTATATTACTGTATACAGCGCTGGGGGTTATATTACTGTATACAGCGCTGGGGGTTATATTACTGTATACAGCGCTGGGGGGTTATATTACTGTATACAGCGCTGGGGGTTATATTACTGTATACAGCGCTGGGGGTTATATTACTGTATACAGTGCTGGGGGTTATATTACTGTATACAGCGCAGGGGGTTATATTACTGTATACAGCGCAGGGGGTTATATTACTGTATACAGCGCTGGGGGTTATATTACTGTATACAGCGCTGGGGGTTATATTACTGTATACAGCGCTGGGGGGTTATATTACTGTATACAGCGCTGGGGGTTATATTACTGTATACAGAGCTGGGGGTTATATTACTGTATACAGCGCAGGGGGTTATATTACTGTATACAGCGCTGGGGGTTATATTACTGTATACAGCGCTGGGGGTTATATTACTGTATACAGCGCTGGGGGTTATATTACTGTATACAGCGCTGGGGGGTTAGATTACAGTATACAGCGCTGGGGGGTTATTGCTGTATACAGCGCTGGGGGTTATATTACTGTATACAGCGCTGGGGGTTATATTACTGTATACAGCGCTGGGGGGTTATATTACTGTATACAGCGCTGGGGGTTATATTACTGTATACAGCGTTGGGGATATATTACTGTATACAGCGCTGGGGATATATTACTGTATACAGCGCTGGGGGTTATTACTGTATACAGCGCTGGGGGGTTATTACTGTATACAGCGCTGGGGGAGTTATTACTGTATACAGCGCTGGGGGTTATATTACTGTATACAGCGCTGGGGGTTACTGTATACAGCGCTGGGGGGTTATATTACTGTATACAGCGCTGGGGGGTTATATTACTGTATACAGTGCTGGGGTTATATTACTGTATACAGCGCTGGGGGGTTATATTACTGTATACAGCGCTGGGGGGGGTTATTACTGTATACAGCGCTGGGGGAGTTATTACTGTATACAGCGCTGGGGGTTATATTACTGTATACAGCGCTGGGGGAGTTATTACTGTATACAGCGCTGGGGGTATTACTGTATACAGCGCTGGGGGAGTTATTACTGTATACAGCGCTGGGGGTATTACTGTATACAGCGCTGGGGGTTATATTACTGTATACAGCGCTGGGGGAGTTATTACTGTATACAGCGCTGGGGGTATTACTGTATATCCTAGATGGTGCTAATGGAATCTTTTAAAGGTTGCATCGATTCTTATTAATTTATTACCATTCTCCATACATTGAGGATCCGTTTCCCTGGCGGGGGTCAGCGAGCCAATAGTTCTGAATACGTAGCAAAGAAAAGGGAAATAAAGGAGGCTCCATGAAGTGTTTTCTGCGTGGGTGAAATCCAAAATATACATCTCAGTGAGAAAAACCCTCGAGATAAAATACCTTCTGCAAATCAGATTAAGCCTGCAGTGGCCTCTGGAACCGGAGATTCAATAATAAATCAACAAAGACATCGAAATCCTCAATGATTACTTAGACTGTTATTGGAGTTAAACCTCTAGTTTCTATGACGACGCACAAATTAAGCTTCTTGCGCGGCATCACGCGAGTCATTGGAAGGTCAGATACGCAGTGTCAGATATTTACGTAAATTAGTAGTCCGGTTCACGTAAACTGCCCTAAAGTGCCTCACCTGCTGCGTATCTCAGTATTGAGTAATAAATGTAACGTTAACCAGCAAAATAAACTCGGTTACACCGGGCAGCCAGATTTCAGAAAGTACCCCGGGGGAGTTAAATATATTGCTCGTTGTCTCCAAGTTAGCAGCAGGCCATGGGGCAGATGACAGAGAATCTACCCTAACTCACAGGGCTACGCAAAGCAACCTGTCTGCGAAAGCTCTGTCTAGGTCCACGGACAGTCTGGTAATGCGGAGAGATCCAATATGGCGGCCCCTCTGTCACCGTACCCAAGGCCGGGTCCCCTGTTTGAGGGCCGAGGAATCAGCAGTCAGTCCCTCATACGGAGCTCCTGCTCTCCACGGATCAGTCAGACCACCATTCACAGTAAAACAAGAACTTTATTTACAAACACACAGAACTTTATATATAACCTCAGTTCTATCAACATTCCTTTACCAGACGTTCTCAATACACACAGAACCCAACCCCCATCAGCTCGGGGAGGACACCGAACCCAACCCCAAACCCCATCAGCTCGGGAAGGACACAGGCAATGGATCCAGTACGGGGATAATCGATACAATGGTTTCCCCCACCTGTGTTATCCCTCCTGTAGTGCGGAGGCCGTCTGGGCAAACAGGGCTGTGCTGGCCGATTAAGAGCCCCAGCCGGGTTACATGATTGCCCCTTCGAAGGGCCAGAGCTGCAGCCACATTCTCTGGGGCCGGTTACAACTTGAAAACATCCTATAAAATATTATCGGGCCACGAGATCAGAAACAGGACACAGACGCTCCATGACCCGGCTAAACCGCACGCCAATCCCCAACACAGACCTCTAAAACCCCCTTGCACAATGAAACACTTTGTGCAAACTGCCCCCAGACAACCCGACCCAGAGTTCCACAAGAATGTCTGCCTCTGCCCGGGACAGGAGGTCCGGGGCAACTCCAGTTAACTTGGCCCTGTCACAGAAAGTCTCTGTAATGCCTACAAAGGACCACAGGAAAGTCAACTGGGATTTGGTCCAATTCAATACAAAGCAAATCTGAGACGCTCACCAAGAACTGACGGCTGCCAACAGGGCCGTCTCCTGCTCAGGAGCATCTCAAGCTTTAGCTCTCCTGAGTCATTATGGTCCGAAGCTAAAACAACAGAGCTCTTTAGATCCATTAAAGTGCCCGTGATCCACGTGTAGAAATACAGTGTAGCTCCTGGAACACAAAATACGTTACCCTAAAGAAAAGAATTGGCGATGGGGTCTAGAATTAACCCAGAACCTGCCAGCAGATCGGCCCCCGCCGGCCCCCGTCTAGTCGCCCGTTTCTCCTGCTGTAAAGACTCAAACCTTAATCGGCCGTCGGTCTCGTCTTAGATCCGGGAGCCGTATGTCTATCCCCCGCGTGTTTTATCCCCTCACTGTATTAGGTTCAAAAGAAAATGAACTTTTTTGCCCAGCTTTTTCTAGAACGTCTCCGATAAGAAGGTTCTGTTTACCGTCTTCCATGGGAAGAGTCTTGGTACAAATTAGCGGTTCTGTCGTCGAAATACAATATTAGCCATTAATCCTCGGCACCCAAATCTACAGATCCCCAGCGAGCGCCAACAGATTTATGTGTAAGAGACGCCAGAGATGCCAGAGACGTGCAGCGCTGTTCCTAGGAGCTGACAATCTATCGGCAGCAGTCTCCAGAAAGACGTTCCGTCTATAGTACAGACCGCGGAAAAAGGGCACCGCTATCTCCATCAATGACTGAATTAAGTTTGAGAACAAAAGCACTCGTTCCTCGCCCTCCCGTGAAGCCGGAGAACATCACCCCCGGCCCGGCTGCGCCCAAACTTCATCCTAAGACGATCGCGTTCTCACAAAAGAAGCTTTATTACCGAGGACTTCCATTACGAGTCGGGTCAATAAGGTTGGCGAAAACGCGATGGATCCGGCGTAATAAGTGTTTTCTGCTCGGGAAATCTTACAAGCCAACGATGAAAGGACCAAAGATTGCCAAATTCTTTTTTTTTTTTTAAATACACCCTTTGTTTGCCAGAGTGAAGATCAATGACCGCATTAAACCTTTCCCTTCTTCTCCGTACATTTATAAGATTAAAACATACCGTAGAGCAAAGTCGCTCATTTCGGCCACTTAACCTGCAATATGGACCACATTACTTTGTTTTTTACTTAAAACGACATGAAATAAGCTTTCGCCCTGTGTTCTCGCGCAGATTTCCTTCCCCTTTGATGAATGCAAAATACATTCCCTTCACTTCGGCTCAAATTAAAGGTCCCCGTTCAGTCCTTTCTCTGGTCTCCGCTGCGATATCGCGAGCAGATCTCCATTTCCTCTCCGTCCTATTGTTCCACCGGCTCTAGAACTCACCGACTGTTACAAAGTGTCCTTTAACCCGAAGCGACTCGCTGTAAGGTCGCAATTCTACAGTAAAAAAAATAGAGGTTGGCGGAATATTAACGACGGAGCACAATGTGTTTCTCCCATCCGTCAGATGAGTGCACGGCCGAGCCGCCAGATATAAGATGTCCTTGTAATAAACGCCTTCAAGGCTGCACAAAAAATAAGAGCTCAATCATATTGTAATTGAGTGCAAATACAAGGGAGATAACGGCAATAACGCTACAGACGTTACACTATATGGACAAAAGTATTGGGACGCCTGACCGTTACATCACAGGGACTTTGATGACATCACATTCTATATACATAGACATTAATATAAAGTTGCCCCGCCCCCTTTGCAGCTATAACGGCTTCCACTCTTCTGTGACGGATTTCCACTAGATTTTGGGGACTTTCTGCCCATTCTTCCAGTAGAGCGCCTGTGACACTGATGTTGGACGAGACGCCCGGCTCACAATCTGCGTTCCGGTTCATCCCAAATGTGTTCGATGAGGTTGAGGTCGGGGCTCTGTGCGGCCGGTCAAGTTCTTGGTGTAATGATCAGGCGTCCCAATACTTTTGTCCATACAGTGTATGTCTCATATTGTTCATCCAGGAATTGTTTGGGTTCCTTAATGGGTTAGTTGGGTCTATAAATGGTTCTTCTGGTTTGTCGCTGAGCGCATGTTTCATGGGTTGGACCTCATTTCTTTCCTCCATCCGTTCGGTGTCGGCATCCCCCAAAAATAAAAACAAAGAACCGACATCTAAGACCTCGGATGTACCGGAAGACCGGGTGTGAGCTACTTCTAGACCCAGTGCTAGTCCTTCCATGGCACAGGTTGGCGCGTCCAACAGTTATGTCGTCTAATAAATACATTCTAACCAGTAAACTGAATGCCACTCAGGGCCACCAGGCCATACGCAACATAACTACGAGCGGAGAGTAATTTGATGGCTGATTTCCTTTAAAGTTTCCGGGTAATCGACCCCAAAATATTCCGTAAGTTGAGCCGTAACTTTGTATCTGGTGCTCAGCAGCGTCCGGCTCTAGGCATCTTCATAAAGGCTACCGCTGTTGTTGGTCTCGTCTTAGATTCAGGAGCCGTATGTCGATCCCATGCATGTTTAATCCCCTCACTGTATTACCCTCTACCACCTCTGCTGAGAGACTGCTCCACTTATCCTCTACTCTCTCAGCAAAGTAAAATTCTCAGTCATACATGATGTTTTCGCTCTGATTTACTCCGATTTCCAGTCTGTCGGAAAGCCCCCCGCGCCGTAAGATCTTATTTAAGAATGAAATCCCTGTTGAAATGTTTGGGGAACGCGATCCGGTGCGGAAAAAACCTTCTGTCATCTCAAAGTCACAGAAATCCAGGAGGGGGAGAGCGGCTGTCAGCGACAAGACAGCAACCGACGGCTTCTCATTAGAATTAAATACAGGTTCTGATTACCTCCCCGACGTAACCAGAGAGAAATAATATGTTTACGGCTGGAAATGAAATCGCCTCCGATCTCCCGGGGCTCCGGGCTGCGCATCCACCGGCTTCTGGGTTTCATCCAAACCCTTCAAATACTAGAACGTGCCGCGGGGGGGGCTTTGGGGACAAATCACACAAATGCACCTGCTGGGGGGGGGGGGGGCTTAAAATAAAGAAATTACTAATTTTACAATTACATTAGAAATAACACAGAAACCCAGAACCCGCCGGCAGATCGGCCCCATCCGGCCCCCGTCTAGTCTCCCGTTTCTCCTGCTGTAAAGACTCAAACCTTAATCAGTCGTTGGTCTCGTCTTAGATTCAGGAGCCGTATGTCTATCCCATGCATGTTTAATACCCTCGCTGTATTACCCTCTACCACCTCTGCTGGGAGGCTGTTCCACTTATCTACCACCCTCGCAGTAAAGTAAAACTTGACCCTTTTAGTTTTAGATTAAAGACTCTCTTCCCTCCTGTACCTTACATGCTTCTACCCTATGCCTTTCTCTGTCCCTCTCTACCATATTGTAGGTATGAATGTATTCTAATTAAACCACTCAGTTCACTGCTTAGTAAATATTGACCTACAAGATCACGCGGGGTCTTTTAAGTCACCTGGATCAGCGAACGGCCCCTCTGGACGCCCCCGGAAAGTTATTGATCATGCAATTTGCCTCCAGTCCTCTCACGTTGAAACTCTTGTTTTTTTCCTCATATTGATCAGCGAAGTGCAGCGTTTGGAGCCGCGAGTTCTTTTTATAAACATAAGAAAGGCTTTTTGGGTGGAAAGCGATCAGACATCAAACGGCGGGCGGCTGCACTTTACGCGGATTTGGCTCTTTGCGTGAGGCTTTCCACTTTACTTTATTATTTGCTAATAAAATCAACGGAAAGTCATCTTGTCGCGTGGTTGTTACGCGTATCTGCGCAGGTTCAACATCACAGGGATTTGTTTAAACAAAAAACATCCGACACCCTGCCGAGGTATTCCCCCAGGGGCAGAACGCAGGCGCGTGGATGCGGGATACGCATTCATTAACATTATTATTATTATTCCCGGGGCAGATTTGGGGTTCACCCCGGGTTTATTCAGAGAAAGGAATTTCATATCTTCGCCCTTTGGGGTACGCGGGGGTTGCCTTCATCTGTTAGCGTGTGAGAGGATGCTGTGCGCGTGTTACTGCATGGCATTAGAGTGCGCATGTGTGGAAGTTAGTGGTGTGAGGCAGGGCGATAGTGTGTGTTTGTATCTGTAAGTGTATTACAGCGTTACATGCAGTGCGCGCGGTGTAGTGTTATACGCGGTGTTTGTTACAGCGTTACATGCAGTGCGCGCGGTGTAGTGTTATACGCGGTGTTTATTACAGCGTTACATGCAGTGCGTGGGGTGTAGTGTTATACGCGGTGTTTATTACAGCGTTACATGCAGTGCGCGCGGTGTAGTGTTATACGCGGTGTTTGTTACAGCGTTACATGCAGTGCGCGCGGTGTAGTGTTATACGCGGTGTTTGTTACAGCGTTACATGCAGTGCGCAGGGTGTAGTGTTATACGCGGTGTTTGTTACAGCGTTCCATGCAGTGCGCGCGGTGTCGTGTTATACGCGGTGTTTGTTACAGCATTACATGCAGTGCGCGCGGTGTAGTGTTATACGCGGTGTTTGTTACAGCGTTACATGCAGTGCGCGCGGTGTAGTGTTATACGCGGTGTTTGTTACAGCGTTACATGCAGTGCGCGGGGTGTAGTGTTATACGCGGTGTTTGTTACAGCGTTACATGCAGTGCGCGCGGTGTAGTGTTATACGCGGTGTTTGTTACAGCGTTCCATGCAGTGCGCGCGGTGTAGTGTTATACGCAGTGTTTGTTACAGCGTTACATGCAGTGCGTGCGGTGTAGTGTTATACGCGGTGTTTGTTACAGCGTTACATGCAGTGCGTGCGGTGTAGTGTTATACGCGGTGTTTGTTACAGCGTTACATGCAGTGCGCGCGGTGTAGTGTTATACGCGGTGTTTGTTACAGCGTTACATGCAGTGCGCGCGGTGTAGTGTTATACGCGGTGTTTATTATTACAGCGTTACATGCAGTGCGCGCGGTGTAGTGTTATACGCGGTGTTTATTATTACAGCGTTACATGCAGTGCGCGCGGTGTAGTGTTATACGCGGTGTTTATTATTACAGCGTTACATGCAGTGCGCGCGGTGTAGTGTTATACGCGGTGTTTGTTACAGCGTTACATGTAGTGCGCGCGGTGTAGTGTTATACGCGGTGTTTATTATTACAGCGTTACATGCAGTGCGCGCGGTGTAGTGTTATACGCGGTGTTTATTATTACAGCGTTACATGCAGCGCGCGCGGTGTAGTGTTATACGCGGTGTTTGTTACAGCGTTACATGCAGTGCGCGCGGTGTAGTGTTATACGCGGTGTTTATTACAGCGTTACATGCAGTGCGCTCGGTGTAGTGTTATACGCGGTGTTTATTATTACAGCGTTACATGCAGTGCGCGCGGTGTAGTGTTATACGCGGTGTTTGTTACAGCGTTACATGCAGTGCGCGCGGTGTAGTGTTATACACAGTGTTTGTTACAGCGTTACATGTAGTGCGCGCGGTGTAGTGTTATACGCGGTGTTTGTTACAGCGTTACATGCAGTGCGCGCGGTGTAGTGTTATACGCGGTGTTTATTATTACAGCGTTACATGCAGCGCGCGCGGTGTAGTGTTATACGCGGTGTTTATTATTACAGCGTTCCATGCAGTGCGCGCGGTGTAGTGTTATACGCGGTGTTTGTTACAGCGTTACATGCAGTGCGCGCGGTGTAGTGTTATACGCGGTGTTTATTATTACAGCGTTACATGCAGCGCGCGCGGTGTAGTGTTATACGCGGTGTTTATTATTACAGCGTTCCATGCAGTGCGCGCGGTGTAGTGTTATACGCGGTGTTTGTTACAGCGTTACATGCAGTGCGCGCGGTGTAGTGTTATACGCGGTGTTTGTTACAGCGTTACATGCAGTGCGCGGGGTGTAGTGTTATACGCGGTGTTTGTTACAGCGTTACATGCAGTGCGCGCGGTGTAGTGTTATACGTGGTGTTTGTTACAGCGTTCCATGCAGTGCGCGCGGTGTAGTGTTATACGCGGTGTTTGTTACAGCGTTACATGCAGTGCGCGCGGTGTAGTGTTATACGCGGTGTTTGTTACAGCGTTACATGCAGTGCGCGCGGTGTAGTGTTATACGCGGTGTTTGTTACAGCGTTACATGCAGTGCGCGCGGTGTAGTGTTATACGCGGTGTTTATTATTACAGCGTTACATGCAGTGCGCGCGGTGTAGTGTTATACGCGGTGTTTGTTACAGCGTTACATGCAGTGCGCGCGGTGTAGTGTTATACGCGGTGTTTATTATTACAGCGTTACATGCAGTGCGCGCGGTGTAGTGTTATACGCGGTGTTTGTTACAGCGTTACATGCAGTGCGCGCGGTGTAGTGTTATGCACAGTGTTTGTTACAGCGTTACATGCAGTGCGCGCGGTGTAGTGTTATACGCGGTGTTTATTATTACAGCGTTACATGCAGCGCGCGCGGTGTAGTGTTATACGCGGTGTTTATTATTACAGCGTTCCATGCAGTGCGCGCGGTGTAGTGTTATACGCGGTGTTTGTTACAGCGTTACATGCAGTGCGCGCGGTGTAGTGTTATACGCGGTGTTTATTATTACAGCGTTACATGCAGCGCGCGCGGTGTAGTGTTATACGCGGTGTTTATTATTACAGCGTTACATGCAGTGCGCGGGGTGTAGTGTTATACGCAGTGTTTGTTACAGCGTTACATGCAGTGCGTGCGGTGTAGTGTTATACGCGGTGTTTGTTACAGCGTTACATGCAGTGCGCGCGGTGTAGTGTTATACGTGGTGTTTGTTACAGCGTTACATGCAGTGCGCGCGGTGTAGTGTTATACGCGGTGTTTGTTACAGCGTTACATGCAGTGCGCACGGTGTAGTGTTATACGCGGTGTTTGTTACAGCGTTACATGCAGTGCGCGCGGTGTAGTGTTATACGCGGTGTTTGTTACAGCGTTACATGCAGTGCGCGCGGTGTAGTGTTATACGCAGTGTTTGTTACAGCGTTACATGCAGTGCGCGCGGTGTAGTGTTATACACAGTGTTTGTTACAGCGTTACATGCAGTGCGCTCGGTGTAGTGTTATACGCGGTGTTTGTTACAGCGTTACTTGCAGTGCGCGCGGTGTAGTGTTATACACAGTGTTTGTTACAGCGTTACATGCAGTGCGCGCGGTGTAGTGTTATACGCGGTGTTTGTTACAGCGTTACATGCAGTGCGTGCGGTGTAGTGTTATACGCGGTGTTTGTTACAGCGTTACATGCAGTGCGCGCGGTGTAGTGTTATACGCGGTGTTTGTTACAGCGTTACATGCAGTGCGCGCGGTGTAGTGTTATACGCGGTGTTTATTATTACAGCGTTACATGCAGTGCGCGCGGTGTAGTGTTATACGCGGTGTTTATTATTACAGCGTTACATGCAGTGCGCGCGGTGTAGTGTTATACGCGGTGTTTATTATTACAGCGTTACATGCAGTGCGCGCGGTGTAGTGTTATACGCGGTGTTTGTTACAGCGTTACATGTAGTGCGCGCGGTGTAGTGTTATACGCGGTGTTTATTATTACAGCGTTACATGCAGTGCGCGCGGTGTAGTGTTATACGCGGTGTTTATTATTACAGCGTTACATGCAGCGCGCGCGGTGTAGTGTTATACGCGGTGTTTGTTACAGCGTTACATGCAGTGCGCGCGGTGTAGTGTTATACGCGGTGTTTATTACAGCGTTACATGCAGTGCGCTCGGTGTAGTGTTATACGCGGTGTTTATTATTACAGCGTTACATGCAGTGCGCGCGGTGTAGTGTTATACGCGGTGTTTGTTACAGCGTTACATGCAGTGCGCGCGGTGTAGTGTTATACACAGTGTTTGTTACAGCGTTACATGTAGTGCGCGCGGTGTAGTGTTATACGCGGTGTTTGTTACAGCGTTACATGCAGTGCGCGCGGTGTAGTGTTATACGCGGTGTTTATTATTACAGCGTTACATGCAGCGCGCGCGGTGTAGTGTTATACGCGGTGTTTATTATTACAGCGTTCCATGCAGTGCGCGCGGTGTAGTGTTATACGCGGTGTTTGTTACAGCGTTACATGCAGTGCGCGCGGTGTAGTGTTATACGCGGTGTTTATTATTACAGCGTTACATGCAGCGCGCGCGGTGTAGTGTTATACGCGGTGTTTATTATTACAGCGTTCCATGCAGTGCGCGCGGTGTAGTGTTATACGCGGTGTTTGTTACAGCGTTACATGCAGTGCGCGCGGTGTAGTGTTATACGCGGTGTTTGTTACAGCGTTACATGCAGTGCGCGGGGTGTAGTGTTATACGCGGTGTTTGTTACAGCGTTACATGCAGTGCGCGCGGTGTAGTGTTATACGTGGTGTTTGTTACAGCGTTCCATGCAGTGCGCGCGGTGTAGTGTTATACGCGGTGTTTGTTACAGCGTTACATGCAGTGCGCGCGGTGTAGTGTTATACGCGGTGTTTGTTACAGCGTTACATGCAGTGCGCGCGGTGTAGTGTTATACGCGGTGTTTGTTACAGCGTTACATGCAGTGCGCGCGGTGTAGTGTTATACGCGGTGTTTATTATTACAGCGTTACATGCAGTGCGCGCGGTGTAGTGTTATACGCGGTGTTTGTTACAGCGTTACATGCAGTGCGCGCGGTGTAGTGTTATACGCGGTGTTTATTATTACAGCGTTACATGCAGTGCGCGCGGTGTAGTGTTATACGCGGTGTTTGTTACAGCGTTACATGCAGTGCGCGCGGTGTAGTGTTATGCACAGTGTTTGTTACAGCGTTACATGCAGTGCGCGCGGTGTAGTGTTATACGCGGTGTTTATTATTACAGCGTTACATGCAGCGCGCGCGGTGTAGTGTTATACGCGGTGTTTATTATTACAGCGTTCCATGCAGTGCGCGCGGTGTAGTGTTATACGCGGTGTTTGTTACAGCGTTACATGCAGTGCGCGCGGTGTAGTGTTATACGCGGTGTTTATTATTACAGCGTTACATGCAGCGCGCGCGGTGTAGTGTTATACGCGGTGTTTATTATTACAGCGTTACATGCAGTGCGCGGGGTGTAGTGTTATACGCAGTGTTTGTTACAGCGTTACATGCAGTGCGTGCGGTGTAGTGTTATACGCGGTGTTTGTTACAGCGTTACATGCAGTGCGCGCGGTGTAGTGTTATACGTGGTGTTTGTTACAGCGTTACATGCAGTGCGCGCGGTGTAGTGTTATACGCGGTGTTTGTTACAGCGTTACATGCAGTGCGCACGGTGTAGTGTTATACGCGGTGTTTGTTACAGCGTTACATGCAGTGCGCGCGGTGTAGTGTTATACGCGGTGTTTGTTACAGCGTTACATGCAGTGCGCGCGGTGTAGTGTTATACGCAGTGTTTGTTACAGCGTTACATGCAGTGCGCGCGGTGTAGTGTTATACACAGTGTTTGTTACAGCGTTACATGCAGTGCGCTCGGTGTAGTGTTATACGCGGTGTTTGTTACAGCGTTACTTGCAGTGCGCGCGGTGTAGTGTTATACACAGTGTTTGTTACAGCGTTACATGCAGTGCGCGCGGTGTAGTGTTATACGCGGTGTTTGTTACAGCGTTACATGCAGTGCGCGCGGTGTAGTGTTATACGCGGTGTTTGTTACAGCGTTACATGCAGTGCGCGCGGTGTAGTGTTATACGCGGTGTTTGTTACAGCGTTACATGCAGTGCGCGTGGTGTAGTGTTATACGCGGTGTTTGTTACAGCGTTACATGCAGTGCGCGCGGTGTAGTGTTATACGCGGTGTTGTTACAGCGTTCCATGCAGTGCGCGCGGTGTAGTGTTATACGCGGTGTTTGTTACAGCGTTACATGCAGTGCGTGCGGTGTAGTGTTATACGCGGTGTTTGTTACAGCGTTACATGCAGTGCGCGCGGTGTAGTGTTATACGCGGTGTTTGTTACAGCGTTACATGCAGTGCGCGCGGTGTAGTGTTATACGCGGTGTTTGTTACAGCGTTACATGCAGTGCGCGCGGTGTAGTGTTATACGCGGTGTTTATTACAGCGTTACATGCAGTGCGCGCGGTGTAGTGTTATACGCGGTGTTTGTTACAGCGTTACATGCAGTGCGCGTGGTGTAGTGTTATACGCGGTGTTTGTTACAGCGTTCCATGCAGTGCGCGCGGTGTAGTGTTATACGTGGTGTTTGTTACAGCGTTCCATGCAGTGCGCGCGGTGTAGTGTTATACGCGGTGTTTATTACAGCGTTCCATGCAGTGCGCGCGGTGTAGTGTTATACGCGGTGTTTGTTACAGCGTTACATGCAGTGCGCGCGGTGTAGTGTTATACGCGGTGTTTGTTACAGCGTTACATGCAGTGCGCGCGGTGTAGTGTTATACGCGGTGTTTATTATTACAGCGTTACATGCAGTGCGCGCGGTGTAGTGTTATACGCGGTGTTTGTTACAGCGTTACATGCAGTGCGCGCGGTGTAGTGTTATACGCGGTGTTTGTTACAGCGTTACATGCAGTGCGCGCGGTGTAGTGTTATACGCGGTGTTTGTTACAGCGTTACATGCAGTGCGCGCGGTGTAGTGTTATACGCGGTGTTTATTATTACAGCGTTACATGCAGTGCGCGCGGTGTAGTGTTATACGCGGTGTTTATTACAGCGTTACATGCAGTGCGTGCGGTGTAGTGTTATACGCGGTGTTTGTTACAGCGTTACATGCAGTGCGTGCGGTGTAGTGTTATACGCGGTGTTTGTTACAGCGTTACATGCAGTGCGCGCGGTGTAGTGTTATACGCGGTGTTTATTATTACAGCGTTACATGCAGTGCGCGCGGTGTAGTGTTATACGCGGTGTTTATTATTACAGCGTTACATGCAGTGCGCGCGGTGTAGTGTTATACGCGGTGTTTGTTACAGCGTTACATGCAGCGCGCGCGGTGTAGTGTTATACGCAGTGTTTGTTACAGCGTTACATGCAGTGCGCTCGGTGTAGTGTTATACACAGTGTTTGTTACAGCGTTACATGCAGTGCGCGCGGTGTAGTGTTATACGCAGTGTTTGTTACAGCGTTACATGCAGTGCGCGCGGTGTAGTGTTATACGCAGTGTTTGTTACAGCGTTACATGCAGTGCGCGCGGTGTAGTGTTATGCACAGTGTTTGTTACAGCGTTACATGCAGTGCGCTCGGTGTAGTGTTATACGCGGTGTTTGTTACAGCGTTACATGCAGTGCGTGCGGTGTAGTGTTATACGCGGTGTTTGTTACAGCGTTACATGCAGTGCGCGCGGTGTAGTGTTATACGCGGTGTTTGTTACAGCGTTACATGCAGTGCGCGCGGTGTAGTGTTATACGCGGTGTTTGTTACAGCGTTACATGCAGTGCGCGCGGTGTAGTGTTATACGCGGTGTTTATTACAGCGTTACATGCAGTGCGCGCGGTGTAGTGTTATACGCGGTGTTTGTTACAGCGTTACATGCAGTGCGCGTGGTGTAGTGTTATACGCGGTGTTTGTTACAGCGTTCCATGCAGTGCGCGCGGTGTAGTGTTATACGTGGTGTTTGTTACAGCGTTCCATGCAGTGCGCGCGGTGTAGTGTTATACGCGGTGTTTATTACAGCGTTCCATGCAGTGCGCGCGGTGTAGTGTTATACGCGGTGTTTGTTACAGCGTTACATGCAGTGCGCGCGGTGTAGTGTTATACGCGGTGTTTGTTACAGCGTTACATGCAGTGCGCGCGGTGTAGTGTTATACGCGGTGTTTATTATTACAGCGTTACATGCAGTGCGCGCGGTGTAGTGTTATACGCGGTGTTTGTTACAGCGTTACATGCAGTGCGCGCGGTGTAGTGTTATACGCGGTGTTTGTTACAGCGTTACATGCAGTGCGCGCGGTGTAGTGTTATACGCGGTGTTTGTTACAGCGTTACATGCAGTGCGCGCGGTGTAGTGTTATACGCGGTGTTTATTATTACAGCGTTACATGCAGTGCGCGCGGTGTAGTGTTATACGCGGTGTTTATTACAGCGTTACATGCAGTGCGTGCGGTGTAGTGTTATACGCGGTGTTTGTTACAGCGTTACATGCAGTGCGTGCGGTGTAGTGTTATACGCGGTGTTTGTTACAGCGTTACATGCAGTGCGCGCGGTGTAGTGTTATACGCGGTGTTTATTATTACAGCGTTACATGCAGTGCGCTCGGTGTAGTGTTATACACAGTGTTTGTTACAGCGTTACATGCAGTGCGCGCGGTGTAGTGTTATACGCAGTGTTTGTTACAGCGTTACATGCAGTGCGCGCGGTGTAGTGTTATACGCGGTGTTTGTTACAGCGTTACATGCAGCGCGCGCGGTGTAGTGTTATACGCAGTGTTTGTTACAGCGTTACATGCAGTGCGCTCGGTGTAGTGTTATACACAGTGTTTGTTACAGCGTTACATGCAGTGCGCGCGGTGTAGTGTTATACGCAGTGTTTGTTACAGCGTTACATGCAGTGCGCGCGGTGTAGTGTTATACGCAGTGTTTGTTACAGCGTTACATGCAGTGCGCGCGGTGTAGTGTTATACGCAGTGTTTGTTACAGCGTTACATGCAGTGCGCGCGGTGTAGTGTTATACGCGGCGTTTCCGCTTCATCCTGAGAGAATGGTGAGGTGACATCATGTGAACATTGTGGTGACATCACATGAGACTCCGCCCACTATCTGTCATAGATGTGAGTCTTCAAACCCACCCTCCTGTTCTTCCACCTGTTATGACATCACTTCCATTAACCCCAGCTGGGGGCGATCCTCTGACCCTGAGGGGGGTGAAACATCCATCCAGGTCTGGGTTGTCGGGAGCCGATCTCCATCGCGGCTCCCATGTGATATCCTTGCGATGCTCTGTATGGCAGGCAGGTGACCCAGCCCCCTTCTGAGGCCGGCCTTATCTGTCCCCACCTCCTGCCACACCCACCAACACAGGTGTTCTGATTTGGGGGTGTGGTTAAGGGTCTCGATGTCTCTTTTCCACTAACCATTGGCTCAGCCACCCCTGGGGCCCCTGTGCATGATTTATACAGCGCCTCAAATAATCATGGAGGTATACACGGCGCTTTATTTCCAATTACCAATGTATATTTAAATCCCCTCACTGTAGCCTCTACCACTTCTGCTGGGAGGCTGTTCCACTTATCTCAGCCTCTGACCCTCTAGTTTGACATCAGTGTGGGGCAGATACACGGCGTATGCACCGGCGGATTATATACGATTTACGGATGATATGACGATATGCTCGGGCTTTGCTCGCATTGTATGATAAAACATCGCAAACCGTTCCTAATACCCCCTGAAGGGCAGTTACAGGAGAGCATCGCCGCAGCTCGGCGGTCTCTAGGACAGAATCTCCTTGACGGTTGCGTCCCGCGGGAGTCCGGAGTATCTGCTGTTTGCACAGCTGCTCCAGATAGCCGCGAACAGCGGCCCCGGACGTCTCATTTAATGAGAGGGGAGAGAGAGACGCCGCGCATGTATTCATCATCCAGACAGAATAAACACTGGAGCTGAGCGGCAGCGCCCTGCCCGGACCACGACAATAAAACGCTTTATAACACGAAACCTCACAACTGCCGCAGCTTTTCACCCCCAGTCTCAGGGTCTCGGGGTAAATGGGCAGATTCTTTTTTACCCCAGTGTCTGGTGAATGGGGCAGATTCTCGGAGTCTCTGATTTATTGATATCTGAGCGTCCTGATTGGTGCTTTTCTCCCTGCTATATATCGCAGTTGGAATCCCTGCTTGAATACAGGTGACTCCCTGTCTAGACAGCCGGGCACCATATCCGCATGACCCCAAGTCACTGATTTCGGGGGATCCCGGGGTGTCGCTGAACAGCTCGGTGCCCATAGATTGTCTGGTCCAAGAAGCCCCCCGATCCGTGGACGGGACCCCGAGCCGTAACAGGTCAAAGTTCCCCGGGGGCCGCCCGTGGTGCAGCCGGGCAGAGGATCCATAGTCATGGCTGCTGAACCCCAGTCTGAGGACGCTGATAGAAACAGGGGTCCCCCTTGGTAACCCCCCCGTCCATACCCCACCAAGTACCCCACAGATCCACAAAAAGAGCGCAGGGGGGCGTCTGATATCTAGGGTGAAAGGTCAGCGGGTACTTCTGTAGGTCCCAGTCGCTAAACGGTTCCAGGGAAATGGCGGCTGCCACCTGGCCGAGCGCAGAGCAAGGAAAAGAAGGATTCAACAAAGTAAAGGGTTAATCCGGGAGGGTCCGGTACACGAAGGGTGCGATTATACTCCTTTTGGGAAGAAACAACAGGGAAAACATTGAAAAAGGGGTTAAAGTTCTCTGCAGCCCAACGTCTGAAATATTTGCTGCCGCCATTTTTATTTTACTGAGAAGGGATTGGAATAAATTACTGAGAAAAATGCAAAGTTTCACAAAGTTAACCCCTGAGAATCTGCCCCTCCCCCGAGATTCTGAGACCCGCTTTCATTGGTTAGTAAAGCAGCGCAGAAAATTAGACAATTTTTATTCCGTGTTTTTTTTAATACTTTCAAGGAGCCCCAAACGTGGTGATTTCAGGATAAACGGAGGAATCGCGCTTTGAGGCGGAGAGCAGAACGGCGGCCGGGAGTCTCTGCGATAATTAGAGGCTGAATAATTGGTTAATTACCCCTTATTTAAAGAACTATTGAAAACTTGCCCGGATTTCACGGAAATCGCTGCTTCTTTTGCAAATAGTTTGATTTCCCTGGGAGTTTTTTTTGCCGCTTAAACATACGTTTTACACGCTGCTCATCGTCTAAAGGAGAGAGAGCGGCGAGAGAGAGCGGGGGTCGGGGTATTATTACTGCGCGGCGTCACCGGCAGAGCTGGTCAGAGCTTCCAATCCATCGCTGGTGCTTTATGTCCCACTAATTACATACATTGAGTGATTTTGTAACAGTTTGTAACGTATGATTGTGGTAGATCAGTGGAACAGCCTCTCAGCATAAGTGGAATTTACTAAAAAAATACGATGCATTTCCGTGGCCGACATTCATTGAGTGAGATGTAGATTCCCCGAAAACAATCAAAGCCTCGGTGGTCCCTTCTACAGATGTAACTGAGATCTTGAAAGCTTTGGTGGCCCCGCGTCTGAACATTAGTCACTATAAGGTGTCCGTGACGGATACGATAATATCTGCAAATGACTTCCAAAAAGATAATTAAATTTAAATCAGAATTTTATCGGGTCTCGTAAATAACAACTAGACATCCGTTTGTCCAATCAGCTCACGCCTGTCACATCATGCTGCGGGCTCGTCCAATGGCTGGGCTGCATCTTAGAGACCGGTAATAAAGAGAGGATATATAAGAGCAGAGCAGGCCGGGGATCCGTTCGTTTCACTGCTTGATGTGACGCGGCTGCACGGTTTACAGAGCGAGCCTCGGCCGGCCATTCCTCGCGGTGTCCGTTAATTAAGACCATTAATCCAATTAATTCATTTAATGAACATCATTTAACCATTCCACTGCCATCCTTAACCCTATAACGCTAAGCTAATTTTGACCCTCTTTCTGCCATCCATTGGTCTCAAATTCCCTGTTCAATGTCTTCTATGTTTATTTCTTGTTTCCACGGCAACCGAATGGACGAATGGGCTTTCCAGAAATGAAAATGTTGGACGAATTTTTTATCGAATACGAAGAAAATGCTCTCCCCCCCCCGAAAATGAACACGAACTTTCCACCCGCGCCCCAGTCTGAATAAAATAATCAGGAAATCAAACAGAAAGTTCCAAACGATCCTCAAAATGCTTATTTTTCATCGAATTCTGCATTTGGAGCCTCGTGAAGCCGAAGACCTGAGTGCCTTATTGTAATTCGGTTATTCTGCAGGCAGGGGCCCAGCTCCGAGCGTCAATGAGAAGAGATTATTGTTACGGTGGCCCCAAGACAGAACTGTCGCCCCGCACATTCTGAACTCTTCCAGCTAGCAAACAGTTAATTTCTGCCGCCCCCCCCCCGTTTTCATCGAATTGAGGTTTTTCCTTCGTTGGCGGGTAAACCCATCATCCGCGCATCGACCGCCCGAGCCAAACGTCCAGAGGTGAAGCCTCGTTAATGATTGATTGGCGCCCGGTGACTTCCTTACGCTCCCCATGGATGAATATTTACATAATAATGAACAAAGCTTCTCCGCGTCTGTAACGGGCGGACGGCGCCATAAAGCAGATATGCCCCTAAAAAAATGGCTATAATGCGGGACCGCCGCTTTAAAACGCCGCCGGCAGCCGCATTTGTATTTGAGGAGACGGCCGATGCTTTGTAGCAACGCGTTTGTTTATCGTTTAGCGTAAACGGTCGGCTCGTTAACAAAGCGTCAGCGCGAAACATTAGCCGTTCATCACGGTGGGACTGATTGCTCCGCGCGGCCGTTAGACGCACGATGTCGTTTAATTAGAGGTTATAAGGAGGGATTAATAAACTCCTTCGCTTCGGGGGGGTCCGTAGCGCGCTTTAACCTGTGTGGGGATTTTGTGAGCGAGAAAACAAACAGAAAGGGTGAATCCAGAATCTTCTGCCTTAAATGCCGGCGAATGGCGATGCTCTGCGGCTGCCGCGGGGCTCGCTGACACCTATTTATCCTAATTTCCCCTTGAATTATAGAATTGCCCCCCTGGCAGCTCTGTGGCTAACGTTAGGCTGACACGTTAGCCCCACCTGGCATGTAATGGCTGGACAACGGCTCGCTCCTGTCCTAGGTTTTGGAAGAGGGCTGGGGGGCCGACGTACAGCGTCATAGAGCCCAACATCCTCGCAGCTATTCCCTTCGCTTGAAAGAGAAGTGGAAATAGCCGTATTAGTCTGGGGAGGAATAATCCTGCAGATCCTGAGGCTGCCCCTGTGGGAGACACAGAAGGGGGTCTCTAATACATACTGATTGCTTATTTTAATCTGTAAACGCATCACTTGGGATTTGGGTACAAAATCGACTGTAAAGTGGAGGATTTGTGGAAAGTGACAGTTTCTGCGTTTCTGTTTTGTGACGCGTGTTTAGCATCGGCTGTGCATGATGGGAGTTTATGCCCCAGAGGTTACTTATCCTGCCAATGTGAGTGCAGCAGCCCCTAAGGACGGGGGTCAGACGGGGATCTCATTAAATGTCCTCGCCTCTCGCACCTCGATATTCTGTGAATCCCGAAGAAAGGGTTTTCCTGCTTTATTTGGTGTTTGATGATGTCATTTGCGCTCTGACACCGAGCAGGACTTACAACTCACATCAATTTACACCCGAGACACCAGGAGACGCCTTAAATCATCCTCATGCGGGGGCTGAGACAATGTAACAATCATATAACGCGACCCCATACTGCGCAGTGCTACATAGGAACGCAGACTTTGTCGGGAGGCTGTTCCACGTATCAACCACATCCTAAACTGTCTCTCCTTCTGACCCTGTTAGAGACCCCCATGTGCTCTTGATCATTAGACATTAGACCTCACAGAACTTCCGGAAGAAACGTCTCCTTTAAAATTGGAGATCTGGTTACATTCTGGCGGCCGATTAATGGAATTTATCCCGAGATCGAGAGAAACGCAGAACCTTTAAAGCCCCCATAATGGAGCCTCGAGTCAAAGCTCAGAAGTCTCTTCATCCGGATCCATCCATATAATGAGAAGGAGCAAAGAGATAAACGAAAAGGGAGAGAGGAAAAGTGTTGTTTTTGGCACTTTTCCTTTTTTTTGGTACTTTCCCTTTTTTTTGGCACTTTCCCTTTTTTTTGGTACTTTCCCTTTAATAATGTGCATTTATTCTGTGTTTCAGACGATAGAATCGGTTCCAATGACGCTTCGTTCTCCCCGTCACAGAAATGAATAAACAATATGATCTGTATTTGTTGAACCTGCGCGGCGTCCCAGACACCCTCCGGCTCGTTAGCGCTGTCTGTCTGAACATTATTCAGCCGATTATTAATAGTGCATAAGGAGCCATTTGAAAACTGTTTAATGTTGCGTTATTATCATATCGCATTTGCCCCCGTCTGCAGCTGGCTGGATCCCGGCACCGACGCGGCAGGTGGAGAGCCGAGTGCCGGCGGGGGGGGGGGGGGGTTGGGGGGATCCCACCGCCGCCGCCGCCATCGCTGATTACTTTACTTTTCAAAGAAACTTGCACCAAAATGCGCATAATTGGGTAGAAAAAAGCTTTAGAATGTACTGACTTCGTGCAGGTGGCAGAGAGAGGCAGGCAAGCTCTCTACTGATACTCCCATGATGCAGTGCGAGGGCCACGGATGGACAAGCATCACTGGAGTTAAAGTGCATGCGCACAGAAGCTGCAGCGTGCGAGGCTTGAGTGCAGAAGCTGCTGTACCCCCCCGGGGCAAACGCTTGGTTAATGCAGGAGCCCCTTAAACCAAGACAATAGCCCCCCTTTTCCCCATCTCTGTGCATTATGGGCTGGGGGGTAATTAAATCAAGTGTCAGGCAACTAGCAGATTAGTGTGAGTGAATGCATGCTTTTTTGGGTTGGGTGTAATGAATTAGCATTTTGTTTGCCGACTTGCAGGAACTCGCACTTTACCGCCTGGACTTTGACACGGATCCCATATTACATCAAGAGAACAATATATGTCAGGACTGGAAACCCATATTCCGTGATAGGTGTAAGGTATGACACTTTTATGTGGATAGTGTCTGCTGTCTCCATACTCACCACCCCGTTGACTTCCCTAGGACTGCGCCGGGAGCAGAGCCAACCCGCTACACACCTTTTATGATTGCGTATTGGACATGAAAATTATGATGTCACGTTTTGATGCATATGATCATCGTCTGTTGCCACGGAAACCCATGAATACAAAATAGTACAGCGAAGGCCAACACAACTAAAATGTTCAATGAAAAATGACAATAGATACAGATCAGACTCTGCACTGCGATTGAGCGAAGGAATGAAGCGCGAACCAATTAAAAATATAAAAGATTAAGGAAAATGATAAATAACTGGATATAAAAATAATTTTATTTTGGGCTACTTCAGTGATTTAAAAAATGATAATTGATGGAAAAATAATAAATGGAATACAATAGATAAATGGATTTTTGGGGGGAAAATGTAATATTTATTTGCAGCTCGATCATTCACCAATAAACCCTTTATGTTACAAAAAAATTGAATATAAAAGTATATTGCACTTTAAGATATGGACTGTATATAAATCAACGTATAATAAAACTCCATTTAAAAAATAACCTGAGAAAAAGAATGAAAATATCAAAATTAGCTGAAATGTAACCCCAAATGCGTAACCTTATTCTTTTCACTCTCGGCAGATTTCGCTCTGTGATCCACGGTCTGGACCCGTTTGTGATCCGGAGAATCTGAGATCTTTTTACACGAATCCCGAGAATTCAGGGGACGCCGGATTCAGAACTCAAACGCAGCAGCAGGAATATCATTTAGCGCTGGAAGCTTTCAACGCTTCATGCTTTTTTGTTTAGATTTTAGGCTGTAATTAAAATGAAGAATTCTGAACAGCTTGGGGGATTAATAGAACGAACACAAAACAAGAAAGCAGAACACGGCATAAAACACTCGGCAGCCACGAGCAGATGGCAATTTATATTATTTACATTTTTTTTTTTGCATTTGGTGATGTTTCTGTACACTTTATACACAGAGACAGCAAATTCCGAAGGCCTTTTCATCGCATCGAGGATCGTCCTCCCAGAGTGAGCGGGGATTACTGCCATTAAGGACGTGTTGTTGTTTACAGGTTGAGTACACAATTGTCATTTCCGAATACATTTAATACGGCACAGCCAATCAGTGCCAGGAAAGCACTCTCTTTGCTATCAATGGGATCACTTTCCACTTATGCACACAGAGGTCAGACACAGGGGTCCTACATGGTCAAACACATCGCTTGCGCAGAAAACATTGTGCTGCCTGGGTCCTCCGCCGAAACCATGCCCACATCCGTTATACTATATCATGATTAATACATTCACTCTCTCGTGTTCTCTCACACAGGGCCGCCATCAGAGGGGTTCAACTATTACGATTGTAAGGGGCCAAGCACATGATCCCGATACTACAGGACCACCAATTAGAAGGGGCCAGAACCCTCACTGGTCTCTGGTGATTCCTCAATGACATCGGCGTGCTGGAACTGGACACGATTTTCCCAGATGATCCCAGAGCGACAGCACGGTGGTTGAAAAAAAAAATACAATTTAAAATGAGACCCCCAGTGCCATCTTTTTCCCAAACAACTTGTCAGTGCCCCTAAATAGCTTGTCTTTGCCATATTAGCCCCTAAACAGCTCGTCAGTACCAAAAAAGATAAATAGAAGAGAAAGTCCTGGTGGTGTGTGTGTGGTCATCTGGGGGGGGCATTTGTTCTGTAGGAGGCCTCAACTCTCCTACCTGTTCCTCTGACTGCTTCCTTGTCTCTGTCTCGTTTCCCACAGCTATGTGTCTTCTGCCTTTTCCTGTTCTTCTTTCTTCTGTCTTCCGGTTCTCCGTGAACCTGGCCTCCCAGTGCAAAAGAGCTTCTGGGTACACCTTCTCCCCTGATTGGAGGAACGAGGGAAAAGCTGTCCCCATGGCGCGGCACTTTTGCGAAGATAGAAGACATGGGAGAAGTGGACGAAGAAAGCAAACAGAAGACAGAAGCTGGAGGCAAGAATAATGCAGATAGATTCATGGGGAAAGAGAGGTGCAGAAACGTTTCTCTTTCTTTGCCAAAACAACATGCCATGGGGTGCAAATTGCTGCACCTGTCAACGTGCCACCTGGGTCCCATGGACTATGTAAGGGCTGACTATGGGGCAAATTCATTCAGTTAGGAGATTCTACAGAAAACAATTCAAAAGGACCTCAGCATTAAAGTAAATACAGTGGCTGGAGAGTCCTTTTAACATCGCCAAGCTCGGGAACGGAGAACCCGCCATTTGCCATCAGCAGCAACTGTCTATGGATTATTCCTCTCTGCCAAGGGCCCGCAGCCTAGGGGACCTACAGACACCCATCACACACAGGCAAGTGACCGCAGCGGCTAGCGGCCCAGACCTCTGTTCTGTGAATACGCCTTTCAGCCGCCCCGCTGAAGATTTCGGTAACTCGTATAATGATTTATATAATAAAATTGGCTCCAGTTCTAATACAATTCAATTTTACAAGTTAAAAACCGCTTGACGGAAAGAAATTATAGATTCATTAAAGGTTCCTTATGTCACTAATGGCTTTCTAGATGAGATTTTGTGAAGTGCATCTTGGACGAGAGTCCCCGTCTCTTAAAACAGGACCTCGGTTTTAGGAATCGGCCGCAGAAGAAAAGAAGCAGCGGAGCTCTTATGCGAACGCGACAATTCTCACTTCAGTAATGGAAGGAGTCTATCGCGAACGGCTGGGATTCTGGCTCAGAAACCACATTATTTCACTTAATTTCAAATTGAGAAGTGAGACATTGCCTCGCTGTTAAATTATCTTTTTCCTTGCGGATTTAAAGGACTTTACTGGAGACGGCCGTGAATAGTTCAGGCGCAGCAGGAGATACAATGGAATTAATAAAGAGATACATCTTGTGGCTCCGAAGGGCAAGACCTGCCAAATGACCCCAAAACACCCTGTCCTTTCCAGCACAAATTCATCAAAAAGATCCTGTATAAAAAAAAAAAAACCCCCATAAAGGATCAGAGAAAGGCTCCAGTCAGGGTGTGACAGATACCTAATACCCTTGTTACTCTGAACACCTAGTGGCAATGTGTGGAATTGCAATTAGTCTTAAAGCCTTACCTGTAGCCTCAAGGGTAAATCCAGAGACACTGACGGGTCAGCGGGTCACATAACGCTAACACCCTTTTTGTACCGTATCATGCTGATCGTAATCATTCACTTATTTTTAAGGGCCCCATGTTTCTCCCCAAAATAACCGAATACAACCAACCAGTTTTCCTGCCCACACTTGGGTTAACAAGGTGGCTCCCTAATAATGTAAACACGGATATTGCAAGCTGCAGGTTACGTCTTCATGCTCACGCACCGTATTCAGCCACGCACTCCCAACACCCGATCAGCCGCTGGAGCTCTGGGCAGCCAGCAGGTGCAATCGGCCGGCAGTGGAGGTCGTTTGAGATGTTGGCAGGCATGGCATGGGTTTCGTTGGGTCTTTAGGGCCCTGGAAGATACATCTGATTCACCATGAGATCCTCTGTATTATACGATCTCTGGGAAGAATACGCCATATAATCCCACGGCAGTCTTAAGGTATCACACAGCTGGTAAATTTTCATATTAATTTATTTTGATATATGCAAATAACAAAAAACTAGCCGAGCGCGGATTTACAGGATCTGCACTAAACTGCATTTAATTAAATGATAAAGCAAGTATCCAAAGAATCGGCCGATCTGCGGAGGATGGGCTGTGTTTCCCAACGACGTGGATTCTCAGCATTTTAGTTTCCCCCAAAAATATACCTATCGGTCACCTCCGAAATGATTCCTTCTTTAGAGTTACCTGATGAGGTTTGTCTTTCGTTTTACAAACACATTTATTAGAATTCGGGGATTGTCATGACTCTGGACCCGGAATCTGCGTCCCGATATCCCCACCGGATTCTGCATTAATCTCTGCCATTGCCATCTACAGATTATTTTGGGATAGAGGCTAATATATCCCCCTCTCTATCGTGAAATGTATGTTTGTGTCTATACCGCATAGCAGGAATACACTGCGCCTTGGGCTGAATGTTGTGGGAGCCCAGACAGGGGGCCACTTCGTGCTCGGGGCCCCTTCTTCGCCAGCAAGGGCATTAGCAGAGACAAAGATAGATTCCATTATGGGCATCTGCGATGGCAGAGTCAGCTTCCTACTTATTGTTATGTGAGGGAATCGGCCAATAAAACACTGCTTTATCGGTCACATGTTGGAGTGGATGCTTAGATCAGACTTAGCGGCTCATGATCCCGCAGCCAGCAGCTGCCGGAGCAGAGATACTCTGCCTGTAGGAGCTGGGATCTGTGTTTATGGGTGTCAGTGTGTATGCGGGTGTTTGTGTGTATGAATGTGGGGTATCTGTGCATGAATGTATGTGAGTGTGTGTGTTTTTATCCTGCCTTCTCTGGTGGGTACTTGGTTATGTGTGGATGGTCTATTAGCATTGTCCGTCACTCCCTTCCTATCCTATGGTTCCTGCGCATCTATAGACTATCGGCCCGGGCACACGTGTCAGGATCCCGCGCATGCACTACCATTAGTCACACATTCTATAGAACTGGTTAATCGCATTACAATGAGTTTCAAAGTGCGGAGACAGGCGCTAACAACACATTTCTTTCTTTTCGGCTCCTCAGCCGGCGGGAGATACTTGTATTTCCCAATAAAGATGGCAGCTCCAATTACTTGGTTAATTTCAGTGACATTAATAGCGCTCATTAACATTGTTTTGACATTTCCTTACATGTCACCTGCTCCCTGTGCGAGAAGGAGATGTTAAAGTGATTAAATCAGAAGGAAGAATAGAATAGAAAAGTTGGGTTTTACTATGTGGGGGCCCTGCTAGTTTTTCTAGCTACTAGGAGATTTACCTTACTGAGAGGGTGGTAGATAAGTGGAACAGCCTCCCGGCAGAAGTGGTGAAGGATGATAGTGTGAGGGAGTTTAAACATGTTTGGGATAGACATACACCTCCTGAATTTTGGTTACATTAAGCAATAATGCATTTTACACATAAAAATAATCAACAAGCATATATCAGAAACCCCTCTTTTTTATACAGATTATGTAAGCAGCCGTCTTAACTTCCTGTTCTCGGGATCCGCGTGATTTTTCCTCCCCATGAAGTTATCTCTCCCCTATTGTTACGCTGCTGATTGTTGCTGATTGGTTGAGGCAGCCTTTGAAAAGGTGGGAGGGAGGAGAAGGGAGAGGACTTCAGGACGGGGTATTGATTAATGAATGCTGGCTCTGCCATAGGCTGCCACCAACACCTTAAACTAAAAGTTCCCGTTTAACCGACCAATTAAACGCGTCAGATGTAACATTTCCTTTACAACGCCATCTTATTTTTTTTATCATATAAAGCGTGCTTTGAAAATGGCGCCTAACGCAGCATGTCAGATATTTGTCTAATAAGCAGAATAAAAATAGAGGCGAGACGATCACCGGAGGAGCCCCTCGGGACGCGAGGAAACGCTGAGGCGCGAGGAAGCTTCCCGACTTCGCCTGACAGGATGAGCGAGACGTTACAAGTCGTGTTACAAGTCGTGTCACCCGTCACGCGGCTCAAACCGCTCGCTTTCCCGCCTCATTAAAATAACATCGCTCTCGTTTCTGGGGGCCAAACTTATAAAAGAGATAAAAACTTCTCCTCGGAATTCCGACGGCTTCAAACTTCATTCATTCTTTTCGCACGAGGAAACTTTCCTCTTTTATCCCGGTTGAGGCTTTCAGGTGATGGAAGGGGGGGAACTCGTTTTGTGTTACGAATCATACTAACTTAATAGAAATATTAAATATAAATACCGCATTGTTTCTTTTTTTTTTTTTTTTAAGGTTTTCTGCGATTGGATGAAATAATCATGGAGTTTCTTTTACGAGGTCTGACTGAGCAGAATGGGTGAAAAGAAAAAGGGATTTAACAAAAAAGGAGGAGAAAAGTTACAACAAGAGACCGGTAACACTTTTTACCCCTCCACCCCACCCCAAGCATCAGATACAACTCATGTTGAGGTGAAAAACCTAAAATCGTTGTTTTTGGGGTGATCCTGGGGTATCGATGGATAGCTTGGGGTCACAAGATGATTAGGTCCAAAAAGCAACTTGATACATGGACCGGGCCCCGACAGGAAGCAGTTTGAAGGTTCCCCGGGACAGTCCGCAAACCAACCGGACGGAGGCTCCATAGCCGGGGCTGCTAAACCGGGGTTGCCAAGGTGCTCCCTCCCCCAACTACCTCTTGTCTGAGCCCCACAACATGCTGTATATTTGTGCAAAAGAGCGCTCTGGTAAGGGCCAAGATATTTGGGGTTAAAAAGTCCAGCGGGCAGGAAAGAGAAGAAGTGGAGCCAAGGGAGAGGAGGCAGGGACACGGAACATGGAGTAGGCGCCAACATTGCTCACGGTGGACTCTTACAGTGGTCCGTGGCGGACAATTTAATGATGTTCTATGGATCTTACAAACCTTGCCATGGACACTGATGTCCTTTCACGGACTCTTTGCCTATTCCTGGCAGAGAAGGTAGAGAGACATCGAGAGAGCCTGAGAGAGTGTGAGAAAGCGTGAGAAGTGAGTGAGGATCACCCTCCGAGTATTCCCATTACTGAATAAAATGCAGCTATCAGGAAGGAGATTCTCCCCCTTAATCTTTTGCCCAAGACATTTCCTTTGTTTGTTTTTTCGGATATTTAAACTCATCTTTCCCTATTTTGCGACGTACAATGCAGCCGCTGCCATCAGACAACCAATTCCGTAACTGGACGGCGACCAGAATTTCTCTGAATAACAAATGAAATTTTGAAAAGGTTACTTCATGCAGTAAAGGTGTCCGTGTCATTTCAGGGAGGCCGCGCGCCGCAGACTCACATCTGTCTGATGCTTTTGCTATAGAATAAAATCAAATACCCCCCCCACGCATCTGCCTCCATTGTACGCCACCTGGGAGCGCGTTTCATGCCATCTGACACCCGACAAAGAGCTCTGAAGATCAGCTACAGATGTTCCAAAATGCTTTCGAGCCTCCTCGCCGTGTACCGACATCACTTTCGCCGCTCCTCCGGTAGTCCGCGGCTGGTTTTAGTGACTTTAGATATTTCTTTTGGGCCTCGATCTGTATGTTTTGTCTCTCCGGCTCCGATAAAGATTTTTTTTTTTTTTTTGCAGTAAAGGAATCATAAAGCGAACTAGAAAATGAAATGCGCGGCGATTATTGCGGCCGTACAGAGTTTAGCGGGAGATTAAAATCAGAGAAAATGCATTTCATTCTCCCCTCTGTGCGGCGAATTAAAATGTCACTGTGACACTATGTGTCTACCAGAGCCACGTTCGGAATTTGTGACAGACGCGTCCCTGGATGAATTATTCACGCAAACAGCTCCTGGTCGCCCGGTTTTAACCCCCCCCCCATCTTTTAGGCTGTAATATGTTGCATCACTTCTCCGGGCTTCTGATGTCATAAACCCCTCTCTTCCTGTGAATACCGTGTATGCTGTCGGCCGGTATCTACGAACGTAAAGATCATTAAACCTTTACTTATTTATTGAGTCTGGAATGAAGCTGACACGTTATTTGCACAATTTTAAATTTCTCTTGAGAATTTGGTTTAATTCTGTTTTCCAAAAAAATTATCTATTTGCGTCGGCGAAATATGTCTTAGAAAATCAGGCAGAATCATCAAGAACATTGCTCTCCTCTTTGGCATACAGAGGGTTAAGGGCACTTTGTATAAGTAGCCGCAGGAAACGTATCCTGCATTTAATTCGTAGGTTTGGAATTTCTACTTTTGAATTTAGAAACATCAGGTTCTTTCTGCCATCCGGAAAATGCATTTAATTAATTTATTTATATCATTTTTTTTTATTTATTGCTCCAATTACAATTTAATATCTGTGGAAATCACTCCAGATCCAAAGGTTCCGGTAAATACATTTCAAATGGATCCTCATTTCATAAAATTCTTTAAGAAAACCACAAATACTTTTCAAAAAAATGAACATATAGACATACGTTGCATGTCTGTCGATGATGGCGTATCTTCGCGTGATATTCCATACAAATACCCCCAAAACAACTTCCCGGCAAATATCTACCTGGCCCTTACAAACATCACTGACATGGACATGCCTCATCGGAAAATGCACAACCTTACATTTATTGATGTTACATTTTATCTACTTATGTAGAAACATAACTCATGTTATACATCATGCTGTGTCCTCCAGGTTCCACTAAATGTTTGTTTAGGAAAAGCCAATGTTTTTATAAAGTAATACTGCGTAACCCTGTATGCCGATATGTGCTGCGGATAATTAACCCCTCTATTACCAGACATAAGCAGTTTCAGAGAATGAACCCCTCTATTACCAGGCATAAGCCGTTCCAGATAATTAACCCTTCTATTGCCAGGCATGAACAGTTTCAGATAATTAACCCTTCTATTACCAGACATGGGCAGTTTCAGAGAATTAACCCCTTTATTACCAGATATGAACAGTTTAAGGGAATTAACAATTCTATTACCAGACAGGAGCAGTCTCAGAGAATTAACCCCTTTATTGCCAGACATGAGCAGTTTCAGAGAATTAACCCCTTTATTACCAGGCATCAGCTTTTCAGAGAATTAACTAATCTATTACCATGCATTACACATACAGTCACACAATAGGACACAGTCACACACACATCACACACACATCACACACACAGTGGTTTTCCTACCTAGTGCTGGCTGCACTGAGGCTGCGCAGGACCCGGGGCGTAAAGTACCATTGCAGGGCTGTCCTGGTCACCCTAGTTATGCAAATATTATGGGTGCAGCAATCATAACTTCGTGTTCTGAGGATCTGCATGGTTTTCCTCCCCACTAAGTTATCTCTCTCCTATTGTTAAGTTGCTGATTGTTGCTGATTGGCAGACCATTTAGCTCTGTGTATGCCTGTTGCCTAAAGCTGTGAAGGCGACAGTTTCAGGGGAATGGGGTAATAAAGGCCGTTCCTGCCCTCCGAGCGTGACAGCAGTGCTGCAGTTCACAGTATTATTCCCTGTACTCTTCGCAGGTGGTATAATAGCGTTACGCCTTACTACGGATATAAATGTTATTTCACCCGATAATGTTCCAGAATCCGGCGGTCTGTAGTGTTTGGAGAATAAAGGACTTTGTTGCTTTCATAAACACAGTTATTGTATTGGTTAATGTAGCTTGAAGCTCTAAACGTTATTACCGTCGGCTGAGCTTAGTGACTGTTTGTAGAGTAACAGTAACGTCGCGCGGGCTATTATCTGATTGTTCTGTGAATGCGGAGAGTGAATGAATCTCTGCGTTTATTGGATGAGGGCCATTACTCTGACAGGGGCGCCTTGTTGGGTAACTCAGATCCCATGTGCTTGTCTGGCGGGAACAATGCTAACATTTTTCACCATAAACCAAATTATTTTATGAACGTAAAGTCTGGGTAAGGTTACAAATATTTGGGTAATTTTTATAATGTCTGGGTAACGTTATAAATATTTGGGTAATATTAATAATATCTGGGTAACGTTATAAATATTTGGGTAATATTAATAATGTCTGGGTAAGGTTACAAATATTTGGGTAATATTAATAATGTCTGGGTAAGGTTACAAATATTTGGGTAATATTAATAATGTCTGGGTAAGGTTACAAATATTTGGGTAATATTAATAATGTCTGGGTAAGGTTACAAATATTTGGGTAATATTAATAATGTCTGGGTAAGGTTACAAATATTTGGGTAATATTAATAATATCTGGGTAATATTATAAATATTTGGGTAATATTAATAATATCTGGGTAACGTTATAAATATTTGGGTAATATTAATAATATCTGGGTAACGTTATAAATATTTGGGTAATATTAATAATATCTGGGTAATATTATAAATATTTGGGTAATATTAATAATATCTGGGTAACTTTGCTGGGTGTGCGCTGACCTCTTGCTTTGTTGTGTGTAGACTGCGGTCCTTTCAGCAGCACCCCGGAATCTGAATGTATATATACCTTTTAGGGCGCGCTCCCCTTTCTGTATTATTGTATATATATATATATTTAGGCACACCTGGGGACTCGCTGCTTCTCCAGGTCTCTGGGGCCACTGCTGAGAACCTCTGGGTTAGCGGGAGCAGCGTCAAGGTACGTCCCACTCCCCGCCCACTTCCCCTCCCACTTCCCCTCCCACTTCCCCTCCTACCACTTTCAATCTTTATGCATTAGGGGCTAGACCCACATACAATGTCAGCGGCCCCGCCCACTGATGTCAACAAACCGCCCACTGGCTTTAACAGGACTGCTCTCCGAAGAGGGAGGGCCCCGTGTAGGCGGGGCCTGGATCTTCTCAGTTTTGTATCTAGGCCACAACTTTTAAGTTGCAAAGGAAGCAGAAGGGGAGGGGCTTAACACTAGCTCCTCCTTATCCTGTCCGAGTTCTCAGCAGACTTCACCACATTTGAACATGCGTCACCCAGTCAACATTTATCCTGTACTTTTTTTTAGCTTGTGGGGGCAAATCAACTAAATTCACTGATATTTATATATATATAAAAAAGATATAAAATAAATTATATAAAGACAGACATATTTATTAAAATGCTGGCAATTTGACCAGTATCAGAATTCCTCTGTCTCATTAAACACGTTTGCTTTTCATGTTCATTCACTGCTTTTCACATAAATAAAATGAATTACATTCATTCGCTCGTCACTGAATTCATCACCGTTATACTTTACCGGATTAACTCCTGCGTCCTATTATTGGAAAATAGGAGGTTGTTAAAGAAAAAAAATATTATTATTATACTTATTATTATTTTGGGATTATTGGCCTCTGATTGTAGTGGAAGGCAATGAAGCCTTTTCTCCTGATCTTCAGGTTCCATATGAAGAAGAGACCTCTGAGGTCCCAAAAGCTATTCTTTTTTTCTATGTTAGCCCAATAAAAGTAACTAAATTCAACTAAAGACTAGATCTTCAGATCAACAAACCACAACTGATATCTCACAACATGTTACAGTAATTGTAGAGATAAGAGTTGGATAAATAATAAAAAATATTATTAAAAAAAAGGGCAGAAACTGTTTATTTCACAATCCCCCCCCCCCCCCCCAGGCTGTACTTTGGGAGGGAAGTAATATGACTGCTCCCGCCGGTCCTGTTTTCCTAGATTTATGTATATATTATACAATTTCCTTTTTATGTTGAAGACGTCTGGGATTTACAAACACGCCATCCCAACGCGTTTATCCCTCCCCGATTCCCGGCATTGGAAAGAACATCCCCTTAACAGGCACTTAACGTGGAAACTGTATCCGCGCTCCATGCCGTGATAACAACGATGGCAGGAAAGCTTGGCTAACGTAATAACGGGCGTCAGATTAGACTGCTGGCGCTCCCCGGGGCGTAATGTATACGCCGATGGGGAACGCGTTAGCGAGAAGATCCCGGATTAGCGTTAAATAATTGACTCTAAACGATAAATCGAATTTTTACCCAAAACAGACGCCGGGATCGGCTATTCATAACGGGCGTTCAGCTCTGTGCCGTGGGACGGATACCTCGGATTAATATCTGGCTCGGGAGGTGTTGTGGAAGGAGCCCCGATCTCCCTCCGCTCCCAGCTGTTAGGAAGACAGACACCTTCTAAATGTCAGCTCTCACAAACATATGGCGCATTATCAGCCACCTCTTCAGCGTGAATTACAACACAACAATGAGACGAGCGGCAGACAGTAATACCGACTCATTAACCCTTCCGGGGACGGGAGGCTGTGCGATGGGTTTAGCACTTTTATCAGGAAAGGCTAAGGGATCACAATACGTACAGCATGGAGGAGAAAGAAGGGGTTAATAAAGGACGGGAGGGAATTTATTTCAAAGGAGGAGAAAAGTTACAAGAGACCGGAATCTAACGCTAGAGAGTCAGAGACTGAGATGGAACGGAAGGGAGTTTTACTTTACTGAGAGGGTGGGAGATAAGTGGAACGGCCTCCCAGCAGGGGGCTAATACAGTAAAAAAAAATCTATGTTTCTATATGGGAATTGCACAACAAGGATCCAGTCATTTAAAGGCAGCCAAATAAAAGTCAAGGCCGCATCTTAGTTTAGATACAAAGTTTCATATGGAAATTTAAAAGATTGTGGTCCAAATTCTTACCACGATAACAGCTCAGGTTATTATTGCCGGGACTTCCCTGGATCCACAACAATCGATAAGATTTGTTTTGCTTTTCCTATTTGTAAAAAAAAAAATGATTTTATGAAACATCGGGGGTTTGGCAGTTAAAGGGGGGGGGGTGATAGAAAAAAAGATTTCACCCCAGGGGAGTCCTGGCACCTTCTGGCTGGGACGGGTGAGGTAAAGCCACTTACCAAACTTACACATATGTAACACACATTTACACATACGCATTTATGCTAACACACAGTGCCTCTCACACACGCACTTACACACTCATGCTAACACATTCATAACATACACACACTTATTACACACTCATATTAACACACACACCTAATGTATACATACACACACTCATGCTAACACATACATACATACACACTCATGCTAACACATTCATGCCAACAGACGCACTTACACATACACACTTACACACTCATGCTAACACATTCATAACATACACACACTTATTACACACTCATATTAACACACACACATAATGTATACATACACACACTCATAACACATACATACATACACACTCATGCTAACACATTCATGCCAACAGACGCACTTACACATACACACTTATATTAACACACACACTTTCTTTATACATACACACTCATGCTAACACACCACAACTTGCACACTCATTCTAAAACATTCACAATAACTCCCTCCTTAATGACCTTATCGTTTCTCTCACTCACTCCCTACTGCTCTCACATCGCGTCAAGTCACGTAATATCACGCAATTGCCCCCCCCCCTGGCCAGCCTGGACCCGTTTTGCCCTTACTTTAACAGCTGATGGTATGAGGGTATCGCAGGGTTCTACCGCCCTAAAAGCCCCGATAATGTATATAGAAACAGCAGGAAAGGGCTTTATAAAGTAAACGGGGTAAATAAACGCCATTAATAAATAAAGTGCCCTCTACCTGCCCGGCACTAAAACCCACATTACCTCCAATCTGAAATAAGGAGCCGCGCCGGGCTCAGCAGAACCAAACCTTTTCCCTTTTATTTTAAATTAAAGCCTTTGTCCTGATTTGACTTATTTTTTCCTCTGAGTAATAACTTTAAAGTCTATTTGTTCAGTTTATTTGTCTTTGGTGCTTAATCCTGCGTTTTCTTTCCTGTTCGGAAAAGTCCGCCGCATATTGCTCTGAGCTGCTGACATAAACAGACTTTCTGCGTTTTTTTCATAACCAAATAAAATATAACCTGGGTCAGCAGATTAAATCGTGAGCCGCGTCCGCAGGGCGTCCTGAAACTTCCCCCGAAACAGATGGTGTCTCAATCCGCGCCGAGTCCGCAGTCCCACGATGGTCCGGAGTATCTCTCATAAGGCAGCCTCGGGCTTTACGTTTACCTCTGAGCAACAAAGATTTTGAGGGCAGAAATCACACATTTGATCCATACGTTCTGCAGGTTGCTGTCTAGAACATGCGTTTCTGTCACAATTCCTACCACCTCTGCTGGAAACCCACTCCATTCATGCATGCAGTACTGGATTATCCATTAGCTACACACATGCGTCTAGGAGCACCTGAGGTCTGGGAACCATACCTGGGAACTCTCCGGGTTTTGCCCAGAGACTCCCGGAGAAGTGCTGCTTCTCTGGGTCGAAACCTGAATCCTCTCGTTAGCGGGGTCCTTACACCCCTATTTCCCCTTTAAATTAGGGTGTTTCCCGCAACACCAGCGGGAACGCCCCCGACATCAGCAGGACCGCCCACAAACATCAGCGGGAACGTCATCCCGCAAAGCTAGGTTCTGGGTAGCTGGAGCCCAGGTATGCTGGGGGGACTCATGATGCTTTAACCCCTTCACGACCAGTGACATACCATGAAAGGATGGCCTTTCAGGACCCATGACGTACCTCGTAGGTTAAAAACAGCTCCCACATGGCCGCGATCTCAGGGTCACCGCTGTGGCTGACAGATCCATGATCCCAGTGGTCACTCTACAGGTTCAAACTCTAAGGGGTCATTTTTTTTTTTTTAGATTACATTTTTAGCTTATATTGTATGTTTAGTTGGGAGTTTGTTAGAAAGATTTAGGAAGGGGTTAAAACATTTAAAAACAAATACAAATAAAAAAAATGTGAAAACTTAAATGGAAATGATGAAGGAATATAAACGGCAGATTGTTTGATCCGAATTATTCTTATCCGCCATAAAATTCTATGTTTTTGTTTTATGGAGTCCGGTTAAGGCTGGAGGGCAGACTTTTTGTGACGGATCAGCTATTTATCTGATCATAAAGGACATCTAGACGTAAACCCCTGATTATTGGCAAAGTATTCCGACTCAGCAATATATCTGCAAGTTTTTTAATTCCTACCAGCACTTTGGGTCCCAATGGGGGAAACGTTAGGAACGGAGGAGATAAAAACTACTTTGGAAGACGGAACAAGGCTAGATTTTTGGGCAGCCCCTAACTAAAGCACTTTATTTGCCCCACTTAGTGCCTAACGACCCCTTTCACGGCATATCCCCATAAAACACACAAACCCATGACCATCCTGACCTAAGGGGTTAAACTCTTTTGGATCAGCGCAGTGCCCTTTGTTTTACATCCCGGCGGGTTTTACGACTCATTTGTAGAGTTTTAATTTCTAGGACTCATTTAACTCTCATTCAATATTAAAATGCAATATCAGTAAAAAGACTTTTATAAGGTCCTAATTAAAATGCATCTAAAATAAAAATGTCGACGCACCAGTGCGCGATATCAGAACGCCCCGTAATCACCCACCAAATAAAACGTTTAAAAAAGTTCTATTTTCCTGAACCTACCATCTAGAGCAGCAAAAATTCTGCATTTGCCGTGGCTTAGGATATTATTAATTAATTTAAGTCAAAATTCACTGCTACATTCATCCAAAAAATAACTGCCCCCCCCCCGCTACATATAGATGACTTTTTGTCCATAACTCCTCTCTTTGGACGTTAAAGTTTTCAGGGCGTTAAAATCTCCAAGTTTGTCTGAATTGGAAGGATGTATATCATCATTTTTTGTGATTTTGGGGCATTTGATCGCCTACGATACTCTCTTCATATGAGCTGAACCATTGGGTGGAATCTCGGGTCTCAACTCCAACTCACTTCTTAAAGGTGTTGCTTTTGCTTATTTTGGTCATATTCAAGGCCGGATTGGCAATGTCGAGTTGGCCGGGGCCCCCTTAAGTCCAGCAGCCACCTGATGACGTAGGTGCGGCTGAAGGCTGGATGTTTTTATGCGCCCGTAGTGTGCGGCCGCGCATATTCTCACTGGCCACATGCTGCAGCACCCTACCTGCCAATGGACCAGCGTAGTGGGGTGGAAAAAACACGTGATCCCTCAGATGTAATAACCGGTTGACCTTTCTTGGGTGGCAGGAACCCCAATCCAATAAATTCCTATAGTTGTGGCTCAGATCTGCTCAATGGTCAGGAGGACCATGTTCTTGGGATGTCTGGTGGGAATCCTTCTCTGGAGGTCATGGTAGAGCTTCTCAATCAGATTGCTGACAAACTTTGTCTGTTGATCACTCAGCTTCTGTTGAGGCTTAGAGACAAACTCACATTCTTCTGCAAAATGTCTTGATAAACCTTTGACCCAGACCTTGAAGCAACAAAGCAACCCCAAACCATGATGTCCTCTCCACCATACCATATACTTTTTGGGATGAGGTTCTGATGTTGGTGTTCAGTGCCTGGTTTTCTCTACAAAAGTGTTCCTTCCAAACAATATTACTCCCGTGGAGCTGTGATCTATCGAGAACTTCACATGAGCAGCCATGGTTCTTGTTGGACATCAATGGCTTCCTCTGTGATGTCCTCCCATGGAGTTCTCGTTTATTGGTTTCTCATATGGTAGATTTTTCTGGAAGGTATGTTTTTTTTTTCTTGGCCTTTTCTAACAGGGGGCATCTTTGTTTTGCCAAAACGCTATTTGGAACAAGTTGCAAGAAATTCATAAATTCATGCTGGGGGGGGGGGGGCGGTTGTCTTATAATAATCCAGAACCGGAAGATTACTGCGATGGGGCGTCTGCGCCCTCCGTCCAACGATTAACTTCAAATGTGTCATTTGGAAAACAGTCGGCCGTTCTGTCAGAAATCCATTAGCATAATAAGCAGTGGATTTACTACCAAGGAACCCAAATCCACTAATTGGCTTCAATGGGCGACCAGAAAATTCACCGGATTTTACTCACAGCCTGAAGATTAATAATAAAAAAAAAGCTCCTCACCTTTAACACGGAAAAAGGGAAAAATATTTATGCTTCTCGAAATTAAATGGTAATTTTCGTTAAATCCAGATAAAGCTTTTTCCGTAGCCATGGTGGGATTGACTTCATGTTGAGAAACAAAACGTTGGCGGCATTACAACATAAATTGAGAGAGCTCTGATCTCGGTATTGTCCTTTGTCAGTCCAGGCGGCTCAATCATACATCAGCCTGAAAGATCTGTTCTAATTGGCAAATAAACTGTCATAAATGTACATTTTATAGTTCATCAAATAAATGTTTCTACATTACATTATATATATATATATATATACACATCTTATAGCTTCATTTTCTCATGATCTGCTTGATTATTCCTCCCCAGTAAGTTAGCTCTCTCCTAGTGTTAGAAAGTCCCATGGAAAAACAATATTCATTGAACACTGTGTTCAGTCATAACCCTGCACTTTATGGCGATGCTAATGAAGTCTGTTCCTCCATAGACGTTCATTAGTCAGAGAGTCCAGCTGGATGATTAAGACTGAGACATTCTATTGTCCCCCACAGGTAGTATGATAAGGAGTCGGGGGGTTTGTCTAGTAGATTGGGGCTCAGATAACTGAACTATAAATGTCAACTGGAAAAGGCGGACTTTTTTTTAAATATTATTGTTATTTTTACCATCAGAATCTTATATATTATATATTTTTCTCTCTCCGTTTTGACTACTAATTCTAATTCGTGAAAATTCTGGTCTGCGCCAAAGGAAAGAAAGAAATTCAGCTGATCAAACCCACTGCCTGCAGCCGACCGGCAGCAAAACCGTAACCAAAACTGTCACAGAACTCCCTTTAAACTCCCGGCTCTAAAGATTTTCGCTGACGCCGTGAAATGTATTTCGAGTTTACGAGCCGAATGCCAATTCATGCCTCAAGAATAAAATTTGAGTATTTTGACTGCAGCGTCCCATGTGGGCTTTTCTCAGAATAATAGGATCAGAATCAGCCTAAAGTTTAACTTCTAAACAAATTACTAATTTGTTCTAATTACACGTGATACATTCTAATGTAAACATGCATGGGATAGACATACAAATAAATACATGGAGCAGCCTCCCAGCAGAGGTGGTAGAGGGTAATACAGTGAGGGGATTAAACATGCATGGGATAGACATACGGCTCCTGAATCTAAGACGAGACCGGCGACTGATTAAGGTTTGAGTCTTTACAGGAGGAGAAACGGGCAGACTAGACGGGGGCCGCTGGGGGCCGATCTGCCATTAAACTCCATGTTTCTATGTGTACAGAGCATGAAGAATATGTTCATGGTTCTATATTCAGGTTTCAGTAGGCACCCGGCCAAGAGTCCAAGAGAATTTTCCATAGTTTTGGGGGCAGGGAGGAGGCCTCTATTTAGATATCGCTAAGTGTGACACCAAAAGGCGATACTACATCTTCCATGTTGGTCATGTCCACCACTACGGAAATTATGGACCAAAATAATGGTGTCCTACTCTTTTGTGGGTCCACCTCTATGTTCCTCCAAGTTTCGACTTCTCCAAAGCTTGTAAAGGACATTTGGTTAAATGCCGAAGACTTCTCCGGACCTTCTGATAGATCCTGGTGTCCACGTAGAAACCAAGAAGCCAAGCGCCAAGCGTCTCCTTGTCTCAGAAAAGACATCAATTCCACAGAACCTTCTCTACTTAGTCAACACCTTCATTAATGGTCAACCCTTAACTAAAAACATATTATTAATTGAATGAACGTGGATACGAATCTGGAATTATAACTCTTTATCTTTATGTTGGGTCCTCATTTTTTGCCCCATCGTTGCATTGGGTCCCATCTTCTCCCCGTTCACTATCAGTTCCCATTTTTTTCCACTTTTCCTCTTCTTTTCACCCATAGTTGTCCTTTAAACATTCAACTTACCAGTTCGCTAATTAAAAATAATAAGAAGAAAGCTACGCACTTTGGCACAGTTACTTTCATGCATTTTTAATGCTATTTGAGTTTTTGTTCCTGAAATAAGGCAGCTCGTCCAAGGCGACGCCGTTATCCGGCTGTAATTGGATTCCTTCATTTGCCTACAAAAGCCACTCGGGGTTTATTCCGTCTGAGAAATGACCAGACGAAGAGTTCATACCTCAAAGATCATATCGATGCCAAATTATATTTTTTTTGTTATTACGCCTGAGTTTTTTTTTTTTTTTATCTTGCTCAAAATTAATTAAGTTAGAAGAGAAATCTCAAAAACAAAAACCCTAAACCCCCCCCCCCCCAAAACTGTTTTTCTTGGACCTTGGAGAGCTGTCTTGTGTTTAATGAGCAGCCTGTATCTGAGCGAATCGATGCTATGTATCTATTACCGACACACGAGAAGAATATCGGGGAAATGGAAACGTTCATTCGTTAAAGCAAAAGGCGCCCGGAACAACCTTGAAAATCTTAATCAAATTATTTTCAGATTTAGCCAAATGTTTCCTGCAGGTTATCGGCAGATATTTCCATATGATGTCATCAATGAGTAACTTCGTCCTTTTGGTTTCCATTGTGTTTTTAATCTACGAATAATTCCAACAATAATGGAAAAAAAGGAGTTATAATTAAATATGGAGCTTTATGTCATAAATGAGAGGGAGATCCAGTTGGAACATAAACTGTTTTGAATTAAGATATAACGTTATTTTATGTTTGTTTCATACAGAAAAAAATAGATTTTTCATGATCAAAATACTTATTTTTGGGGGGGGGGGTCAAACTGTATCGGTGGGGCAGATGAGGACCATGGTTGATGTCTCTACGTCCAGTTATTGCTTCGTAACGTTGTTTCTGTTACAGTTACTTCAAATAATTAAAAATAATATGCTAAAAATAGGGGTGTAACCAATAACCCCAATTCAAACTTTTTGTTAATATCACAATCCAGGGGATTGTTCTGTTAATTCGTTTTTTTTGTTATGTTTATATTTTTCCGGTTTTTGTGGTTTTCCGAACACAGGAACGGGCGAATATTCGTGGAATGGGAAGATCCCCCCCCCCCACAAAGACGAAGGCGAAGAGTTGGACGGCGCCCAAGTCTAGTTTTTGTCCCAGTTATAAAATAGGATAAAATATTTGAAAAAGGCACAAAAGAGTAAACGAACATTCTGGTTCTACTCAATGTTTGAGGATGTTTTGGCCAGAAAAGGCGCACCTTGCACATCATCTGGAAGGGGAAATGGCCGAGGCAAGCGATAGCCCCACCTGCTCTCATTCCCACTTATCTCGTTTTGCCCAATCTGCATCGATTTTCCCACCGTTCGTTCCAGACTCTATACCGTTAGGTTTTCTCCAAAGTCCTTTGAAATGAATATAAAAAAGGAGACATCCGGGGACAGAGCTGCCTAAGCATTGGGTGCATCCAAATCCGTACCCCCCGGCCAGCAGGGGTTAACCCCAGGCTACAGCCTGTGAATGGGGGTCCATTAGATTTTTTCTTTAAAATGTTTAAATTCCAGTGGCGCGTTGATCGTTGAATCGTCTTCCAGATTCTGCTCCGTATTATTTCATTTTAGACGAACTCCTGCGTTCTTCACCTGCGTTTGAAACAATGAAGGTTTAGACGCGACCGCGGACTCTAAACCCGGATCTTATCCATTTTAATGTTTAATTTACACGCTTCTGAGAATCTTGCGATCCAACCTGCGCGACGGACAATAAGAGACGCCCCGATCTAGATGAAGGTAAGGTGTTGACTGCGAGCGACTTCCTTCTGCCTTTTAGATCCGCGTTTTGTACGCCGGGGTTTCTGCGGAGTTTTCCCGCCCCAGCGTCCTTTCTATTTCTTTGTAAAGAGACGTTCTATGTTGTTGTCATCACCAGAAGACCATAAATCTATAAAACTCTCCTTCTCAGATAAAAAAAAGAAGCAGGAGGTCGATTTCCTTCACAGGGCGGGTTATAGATCAATGTGCCCCGTGATCACTCGCTTACCGATGATTTCTCCACAATGTACGGACGCCAGGAATCGCGTTGTTACTTTGTTACTCAATCGGTTTAAAGTTAAACGGGAAATTGGATACATTTTTTATCACTAGATTCAGATTAAATACATTTTCATAAATACGTTTTCTTATTTACCCCAGTTGTAGTTTTTGCCCTACATATTTTCAGGCAGCCGCTTTCTTATCTGAGCCACGATCTACTAAACCCCCCGACTCCTCATCATACTGCCTGTGGGGAACAACAGAATGGCTCAGTCTTAACCAGCCAGCAGGACTCTCTTGATTAATGAAAGTCTATGGAGGAACAGACTTCATTAGCATCGCCATAAAGCATCTGCTCAGTGCGGTGACATGCAAAATATCACATGACTGACAGTGATGGCGGCTCCAGGTCTGTGGATAAAGGGCCATGACACCAGAGTACAGACACGAGTGAAGACAGCAGAGTTTGTCTCTCTTTCTATAGGACATTGTGTGGAGTCAGACAGGTATTTACCAAGAAATAGAACAGCTAAGTGATGCGTCCTGCGTGGGAAACGAGCTGCCTTAATATCCCCGAATGGGCAGAATGACATTAATCTGACAATGCAAAAAGCAATAAAAATCCCCAAAGTGCAGTTTGGCCGTTAATAAAAGTAATTTCTGCAAATGGGTATTTCAGGATTAAGTTGTTTTTAAGAGAATAGAATCTTGCAGACCCTAAGAAACGCTCCTCCGGTCTCTGCTTTCACGGCCATTAACATTCCACATGGTTAGTTTGACACTAAATTCTGGGCAAAAAAAAATAAAACATGAATCATAGAAAATAATTTATGGTAGCTGAGTATTTTTCTCAGAATTTGCATTAAAAAAAACTAAAGAATTTTGATGAATCATTTTATGACATCACAATCTTTATCTAAGAAAATACAAATTATTGCCAGATACCCACCGGGCACCCAGTAATAAAAAAAAAATATTAGCAAAAAGGTAAAAAGAACTCAATATGAATTCCATAGAATATTATTATTTCTATGTTTGAAATTTAGACTTTGTATTACAAATATTTATTTTGTGATGTCATCACAGGTGGCGATGTCATTCCTCAATTTTTTTTACATTCGATCCTTAGGTTTAACTCGTGACCAGTCTGCTCTAAATTTAAGTTGGATAATTATCTGATAAAAAGGAAATGAAGAGAATGAGATCAAAACGCGAAGGCGTCCCTTCCGGCAGATGAGAGGGGAAGGCACTGTGGGCACTCGTAGGACCTCGCAGAGAATTTCACATTCATTCATCTTACAAGCTCTGCTGAATTAGTACGAGTTTTGCCGAGATTTGGCTAAAAAAAGGATAATGAATATCTATCAAATTCACCCAGATTCAGGGCAGCATCTCCCCAACTTGAGGCACAAACAGCGGCACAGGAGTGAGTGGAGCGGCACTGAGGATGCCGCCAAACTTCAAGGTAGAAATATCGGCGTCCCACCGCGGGGCTACCGGCAGCTTTATTTGTCGCTCTGGACTATGGATAGATAGATAATAGATAGACAGACAGACTGATAGAGAGAGAGAGAGAGAGAGAGAGATAGATAATAGATAGATAGATAGATAGATAGATAGATAGATAGATAGATAATAGACAGACATACAGACAGACAGATAGATAGATAGATAAATAGATAGATAGATGGATAGATAGATAGATAAATAGATAGATAGATAGATAGATAGATAGATAGATAGATAGATAGATGGATAGATAGACAGATAGATAGATAGATAGATAGATAGATAGATAGATAGATAGATATTAGATAGACGGATGGACGGAGATTTGGAGAGGCACAGATGAAACCGTAAAGCTCTTATTTGGAGAGATTATTTCCAGATAAATCACATCTCTGCCCAGGAGATAATCCTCGTGACAGAAACTCTTCCAGCTCCCAGTGAATAGCAGACAACGCGGGACGGACGTGGCACTCGGCCCTGGGGCCACACAACTGATGCCCGGCGCGGACATAGAGGAATACGCCCCCCCCCCCCGCTGCGGCACATCTCTCGGAAAACACCGGAATATAAGAAACATACAGGGTCTTTAACCCCTCGTAGCCTGCAGCCCACTGATATGTCTATCGTTCTATAGGCAACAAGAATATTAGAGCTCCTAAGAAGCAATATTTATATTTGCCAACGCAACCATGGATTTCTCCTGCTATGTTAGCTGCTACCATCTCCGCCGGCTCCCTTCGCCATGCGTGCACCACTCTTTCTATTAAGCAGCATTTTGCACATTACCGCACTATAACCTGGGGGCACGGCCTCTTGTGCGAACCTTTTTCTTTCTGAGCGATCGTTATGAATTATAATTATAATTATTAATATGGCAGCAGGTAAGTCACGTCTCGGAGCAGCGAATGAATCCAGACGCTGCTGTGGGTTCCACTGCTGGGGATAAATCCTCTCCCGGACATCGCTACGGCTGTCACACGGATGAGCTCGTTAAAAGCTGACAGCTCTACAGGAGCAGGTTAAGGGCCCGGGGCTCCGATTAGGCAGCTGGTTATCTAGAGAGCTTTAACCTTTTCAATGCCAGAGGGGATAGTGACGCCGGCACAAAAGAAGGACCGATAAAGTCGCTATACATCGGCGTTGGCTGCGCGGTCATAAAACCTCGCTGAGTCCTTTAATCTCAAGATGATAGAAGGAACGCGTATCTTTTGTGTGCTTGGCATTTAAAAGACCCGGAATGTTATGGATATAAAGAAACATTAAATATATATAAAGAAACATTATATATATATAAAGAAACATTATATATATATAAAGAAACATTATATATATATAAAGAAACATTATATATATATAAAGAAACATTATATATATATAAAGAAACATTATATATATATAAAGAAACATTATATATATATAAAGAAACATTATATATATATAAAGAAACATTATATATATAAAGAAACATTATATATATATATATATACATAACGCCCTTGTAATGGGGAAACCTAAAAGTCACGCTAACACTTAGATACATGCAGTTCATTTAATGTCCGTCCTGCCTCGGAGATGAGCCGATGTTCTCTAGAAGCTCTTCTTCTTCTTCCCGCCACTACGTCGAAGGACCCCAATCTCCTATCTAATTCTACTGTGGAGCTGGATCAGTGGTACCGCATTGCCTCTTACCCCCCCTGGCAACTGCGGTTTAAAGTTTATAAATGCGTTGGAAAGATATACGGTTCCTGACTCTAAGAACGGAGGTAATTAGGGTAATTAGGGTTAGTGTCCTTAATGAGAACCCTGTATAGTGGGAAGGGGACCTCACAATACGTAACAGTTTATGTCGAGGTGCATCTGTGTAACAATATAACTGGGTGACAACAGAATTGTGAAAATGAAATAGTTTAAAGGGCACGGGGCGAGTGCTCTGATTGAAACATTTTTGGGCCACTCGAAGCTTTCTGTATGTTTCACTTGCAATTCTACATGTGTCCACTGGGGGTATCTTGAGTAACAAAGACCTATATTATCATTTGCATCCTTACTTGATCCTTTATGTGCTCCTTTTATAGGCTTTCTATGCTTGGACCTGGGTGGATGATGAACATTGGGCGTGTTGTCTGAGAGATATATATTTGGGGCAGTTTTATTTTTGCCCCATTTGGCTGGACCTGCCCCCCCCACAGTGGGGGATTTACAGAGTCCACTGGCTAGCAGGAGTTATAACTGGACTCATGTACAATATTTGTTATGGTCTGGCTCATCAGCATGTCCATAGTGCGAGCCAGAGCCGAATAAAATGCCTCCTCTTTTTATGTAGCACAGTTAAGGTCAAATGCCTTTCATGTGTTGTGATGTCATAAATTGACATATGATGTAAAGATCACATGTTTTTCAGGTGTAGGCAAACTTCCGCCTCTTCTTCTGAGTGTCATACCCCATGTGCTGTGAACAGCTGGGGCTATATAAATAAATCGTGATACATTTAACACAACATGCGCATGTCTGCATGCAAATAACTGAACTTGGAGAGTCTGCCAGCCGTCTCTCTGTGTGACCGCTCGACTGTCAATAAGATACAATGAGATTCGGTGTCTAATTACCTGCGTCTAACTATGCAACTTTCAGCTATTTTTGTCTCACTCCCTTAATCAGTTTCAATGTATTATTCATGGCTGGATGAAACAGCATTTTCCATTGTCTTTTAATTAGTGCAGAATTTGGAATTAGTTTTTCAGCAAAAATGGCTTCATATTTTTTTTTCTAAAAAAAAATAAAAAATTAAAATGTGCCGGCTTTACATTAATCAGTAAAACACCAAATCATCTACATAGAAAAGACGGAAGAACATCGAGTCCTTTCTTTCCACGAGATCCATCCCAGTTACGTTGATCCTGATGAAGGCCATCGAATAGTCTTGTTTTTCTAGATTTTTTCCAGAAAGAGTAAAAAAAAAAATGCAATTATTCCAAGGACAGTCATAAAAATCAGCCCCTGCTTAAATGAAAATTTGTACAAATAAAAAACTTTAAATCTCAGCAAGAAATTAAGTTCATTCTGAAAATCTCTCTAGTTACGTACAGTCACCGTCCACATAGAGTGGATTCTGGAGCTTTAAAGCCCTCCTGCCCTCGATGGGTTGGAATGAGGACGTATGAGCATGTATTTTTTAGATGAAATAAAGGAATATTAGGTAAATTGATGCCCCCAGCCTACACCCATTTAGTTTGTATTCCTCATGTGTATTTCTACAATCCAAATGTGTTACTTTGCATTTATCAACGTTGAATTTCATCTGCCATTTATCTGCCGATGAGCAATTCACTCAAAACGCTCCAATAGTGTCTACAAAACATAAAATGCATTTTTTTTGCACCTACTTCTAAGCCATTAATATATTAAAACTAAATATCAGAGGGACGGCAACTGACACCCGACGAAAGTCTGTTACAATTACTCTCTGCTTTCTATCTTTTAATTAGTTTTTCAATCCAGGTACAAAATAGCCTTTTAGATCTAATCCTCTTAATTTAATAATTTAATTTAACCTGTACAGGGTCTGCCTCCCCATAGTTTGCTTCTTTGGTTTTAATTGCAGAGTTTAACCCCTTTGTACCATTAAATCATATGATAAGAAGGACGGTTTGCCTTAAACTAGATGTTAATAGTTTTTTTTTTTGTCCTGAAAATATAGGTTTCCCTTGGTAATATGTGAGCTGCTGATAATTATATCCCAGGGAGAAAAAATATGTCGAATCCCAGGCACTCAAAGGGTTAAAGGTCAGGCTCCCACGAGGCAACGCTCCTCCGCCACATTTTTTTTTTTTTTTGTATTTTAATTTACTATTGTAGCAGTTTTATTTCCCGAAGCACGGTAATAGTTCTCAGGTTGAGAGACCATCTGTCCCAGAAGGGGGATTCTAAGCATCATTGTTTTTTCAAGAGTAGAAACATTAAACAGTAAAACCGCTCACTGTTTCATTTATATGGTATCATTTCTCAAAAAATTTCCCAGGGAACAAAAAAAAATAGTTGGCAGTATATGGGACGCACGGCGCATGACAAACGGTGTACTGACTATGATATAATATGGACGCGCGTTAACCCATATTCCGCTATTAATGTACTTTACTGACGCCTGGGCTGTCAAAACCCAGAGCCCTCGGCCAGGCCAAGCGTTATAGATATCCCTATAGAGGGGTGAGTCGGAGTGGAGTTGAGCTTGGCCAAAAGGGAATGAATGCCAGCCTGGAGTAAGCTGGAGAAAAAAACCTCCTCCTCTCCAGACTTTGGCCCTGGTGGGCATCCAATGGACGCGTGGAAACTTTCAGCATCGGTTGTGTTTGGCTCAAAGTACCTCCTTAGTAAGCTTAAGCTATTTGTGCTTGAAATGGCCTAAGAATCCCGGTCTTTCTGTCTCAACGGCGCCTCGTCTCCAAAAGTTGAGTCTCCTTCAAGGTGAGTTTAAATCTGGAAGTATACCGGCGACTTGTTTAGTTTGGCAGTAAACTGAAGTTGAGCAAACTCGTGCCAAGTTGAAATACTCTTGAGTTGGAGGCCAAGCGGGAGATATTTACAAATTGGCTCCATTTCAGCCAAGTCAAGACTTAGCCGCCAACTTGAGTCAACTTAACGCGTGTGGACCGTTTCAAATGGCTCAGTCGAGTTAGCAGTTGAGCTGACTAGACTTGGTTGAGGTTGCATGCCCTTGCACACTAACACTCACAGAACTCATATTGTCACAAATATACAAGTTAATTGCGAGTGAATGTAAACCCCTGGAGTGTGGTGGGGTGAGTAGTAATAAAAATAACCATGGAGGCCATAGGACCTACCTATCTTCCTAGAGGAAGGAGGGGAAGCCGATGAAGCGTATCTATGGTCAATCAGCACTCCCCTGCTTGGAGAAAAGATAGAAGTGACCCCAAGACCTGGGGAAGCAGGGCAAACCTGGAGACTCAGGGTCAAACTTGGACAGTTGCTGTATGCTCTGGTGGACTGTCTTCTTACTCAATTTGCTGAGGACAATATCAGTAACATGTATGTGGGATAAGAGCCGACAGGGAAGCGTGGGGTGAAACCAAAGGCGACCCAACCGGCCCTCTAATCCAATGGGAAACCAGTAACCTCCTGGGTGAATGCGGAGAGCGTTCTGGGATGATAGTAAATATTTGGACCTTTTTTATATTTAAGAAACCAGAGATTGATGCCATTCCGAGGACAACAGTTATATTTGAGCAGAAGACAACTAATTATTAAGACACAAATATGACAAAATAAGGTTTCTTGTCTTATTTATTTTACAAACATAAAAAAATAAATAATAAAAGTAAAAAAAAAATAACCAAAAAACAGAAAAACACAGCAGTCAAAATGCTATTAAAGTAAAAAAACAAAAAACCTGAAATCTTTTTGGTTTATGTTATAATTTTTTTCCCTCCTTGCTAATTCCTGTTTCTTATTTAGCTGCCGGCCGACGCTCTGAATTTGATGAGCTTTCCAATACAGGAGCAATAATCCTTTCATAACAAGCGTACCGTGTACAATCCCACCGTTATGGATATTGCGATACTCTTGATGAAGCAGAATATTGGTTAAATGAAACACAATCAATTTGTAATTTAACGCGAAGCCGCATAACAGCCGAGCACGTGGCGATTCAACAATAAGTATCAGCGAATAATAACTAAAGAAGCAAAAAGCTAAATAATGCAGGAATTCAAGAAAACCTAGTTCAAAAAACATGACATATTTTACAAAAAAATAAAAAAACAAACAACGGATCTCATCAGCAACAGAAAAGCCGCCACAAACGTGGAATACGGTCAACGAGACCCGAAGGGACCAGAAGTCCTCAGGAATGAATCCATCTCATTGTATTTCACGGTGTGAAGAACCTATGTCTGATCTTCACTGTTATTATTATTATTATATTTATTTGTACCCGGTCTGAATGTGGCTGCAACTCCAGCCTTCAAAGAGACGATCCTATAATCTGGCTGGGGCTCTTAATCAGCCAGCACAGCCCTGTCGGCCCCACCGGCCCCCGCACTACAGGGGGGATAACACAGGTGGGGGAACCCGTTGTATCCCTTAATCCCCTCACCTGATACATCCTCTGTATACCGATGGGATTTGTGAGGGGATGTGGCTGATGGGATTTGTGAGGGGATGTGGCTGATGGGATTTGTGATGGGATGTGGCTGATGGGATTGGGGGTTGGGTTCGGTGCACAGTGAATGGAGATTGTATATAAGTTCTGTGTGTTTGTAATAAAGAGAGTTCTGTTTTAACCTCAAAGCATGAAGTTCTGTCTCGTGATTGAGGGAAGTGCTGGTCTGTGACTGCTTTCTTCGGACAGCCGCAGCGCGTCCGCTTACTGGGAGAGGGAAGGAGCTGACGGCGGATGTGTCCAGTCTGGGGCACAGGACGATCCGTCACATTGGTGGCAAGCGGTGGGATCTACTCCTTCCAGGCCAGAGTGGACCAAAGCAACTAGCCGCAGAACAAAGTTATACCCTGGCGAGGAAGAGCCAAACGGATCCACAGATGGAGTGGATTGAACAGTCACCGGGATGCGAGGTGACTTGGAGGGGAGTCGAGACCCTCGAATCGGAGACTCCAGTATGGGAGTTTGAGAGACGGACCCGAGCCCGGCTCGTGAGATGGAGAGCGGCCCTAGAAAAGTGGAGCGCCCACCGAGGTACACATCTGCCCACCCTAGAACAACAATCAGACCAGGTGAATGGGAGGCTCTACTTGTTCGGGGGACCTGCGTCTCCAGGTGAGGTTGCAGAGCTAGAGAAGCTGGTCCGACAGGAGATTGGGCTCGAAGAGGAGTACCGAGCCATATACTGGGAAGCCCGAGGCCCGCAGCGAAAATCCAGAAAGGCCCATTCTCCGGAAGGGATGGATGTTGGTGGGCCTGGCCTGTTGTGGGAGGCATTCGAGGAAAGGGGTGTCTTTGGCAATGGCAACATGGACCGATGGTGGGACATTAGTGACAAGCGCCGGAGAGCCCTGCCGCCCACTGCAACAAGTGAACTCAGCCAAGACCTTGAGAGACTAGTAGACAGAGAATGGTGTCTCGAGGCAGAATACTTGGCGCTGTTCGAGGGGAGCTACGCCCCCGAAAATTGTGAGCCGACAGATGTCACAGAGCGAGCTCCGGAGGCCGCTCACTGTAATTGGCAAGCCTCCGGACTTGAAGGTTCAGCCACTCTGCCCCTGGTATTGCAGCCAGAGCCCGAAGAGGTGAAAGTGGGCAATCACTTTTGGGAGGAAGTCTTCAGGGCGGTTATGGACCGCATGCAGTCGCCGGAATTTGAGGCAGCAGTCTATGGGTTTCCACTAGAGGCGGCAGAAGCGCCGACAACAGGGCAGAGGGACGCTGTTCTCTGCCCAGCACCATGCGCCCCTCCTACTCCGGCTGAAGCGCCGGCACCGGGGCAGAGTGCCGCTGGCCTCTGCTCGCCCCACAGTGAAAGGTCCCTGCCTGCTAGCAGGGACCCACCAGAGCAGTGCGACGCGATCCTCTGCCCAGCACCGCAAAAGGCCAGACCGGCAGAAGAGCCGGCCACGGGGCAGAGTGCTGCTGGCCTCTGCTCATCCCCCAGCACAGTGTACCCGCCGGCTAACGAGGACCAACCAGAAGTGCTGGCACCCGGAGAGAGAGTCGCTGACCTCTGTCCTGCACCAGCAATCCTCGCTCTGGCTGAAACGCCGGCAACAGGGCAGAGTGCTGCTGGCCTCTGCCCGCCCCACAGCGAAGGGTCCCAACCTGCTAGCATGGAACCACCAGCGGAAGAGCTGGCCACAAGGCAGGGTGAAGCTGTTCTCTGCCCAGCAACGTTCCCTGCACCATCAGAGGCACTGGCAACCGGGCAGAGAGTCGCTGACCTTTGCCCTCCACAGCTTACACCCCCATTATCTGGCTCTCCCCAGCACGAGCATCTGGGAGGGGGCGCAGGCAGCGACCCTCCCCAGCGGCTGTCACCAAGTATGGGAGGAAGGGCAACCGGCACTCCTCCCCAGCGGCATGGTCCAGTGGGCAAAACGAGCCCCAGCTCGGAGAGCCAGGTAGGGGTAAGTGAAACTGCTGCTGCTTTGGAGTGGGCTCTTGTTGTTTGGGTGGGGGAATGTGGAGCTGACTCGGGACAAGCCCGTAGTCAGGGTAACCATGGGAGGGTTCCATCAGGTTGGGAGGGAGCCGAGTCTGGGCTGAGGGCCCAGAGGGGAAAGGAAGCCCTGGAGAAAGGTCTCCCATGCCTGCAGAGGAGACTAAAGAGGGCTGCCCACTGGAGAGGCTTCTGGGCTGGCCTCTTACCCTTTGACTACGGGCCAGGCCTAGGAGCCTGGGTGACTGACATGGGGCTGCCAGGGTGCCCCAGAAGCCGCACGCCCGCTCTCCCTACCCCGCAGGACTAGAGACAGTAGAGGCCCGGTCATCCCCAAGCCGATCCGTTAGGGATCTGGCTGTGTCTGCCGGACGTTTGCACAAGAGGGGAGTAATGTGAAGAACCTATGTCTGATCTTCACTGTTATTATTATTATTATTATTATATTTGTACCCGGTTTGAATGTGGCTGCAGCTCCAGCCTTCAAAGAGACGATCCGATAATCTGGCTGGGGCTCTTAATCAGCCAGCACAGCCCTGTCTGCCCAGACGGCCCCCGCACTACAGGGGGGATAACACAGGTGGGGGAACCCATTGTATTCTGTAATCCCCTCACCTGATACATCCCCTGTATACCGATGGGATTTGTGATGGGATGTGGCTGATGGGATTTGTGATGGGATGTGAGTGATGGGATTGGGGGTTGGGTTCGGTGCACAGTGAATGTAGATTGTATATAAGTTCTGTGTGTTTGTAATAGAGTTCGGTTTTAACCTCGAAGCATGAAGTTCTGTCTCATGATTGAGGGAAGTGCTGGTCTGTGACTGCTTTCTTCGGACAGCCGCAGCGCGTCCGCTTACTGGGAGAGGGAAGGAGCTGACGGCGGATGTGTCCAGTCTGGGGCACAGGACGATCCGTCACACACGGTTCCTCTCTTTAGTTGCTCCATTAAAGATGTTTCTGTGCCATACGGTTTCTATTTTTAATTTTGACCCGAAAGCTCATCGATAAGGTTGCCAAACAATATTTTTTAACGTCTGTCCTCAAAAGCGCACCATGCTGGGTCATCAAAAAAAAACAAAAAACAACAAAAAGGAATTATAAGAAATGTTAAATTTTTCATGATTCCATAAATGTCAGAAGATGAAAAAGAATAATGAAAAAAACAACGGCTGGAGTTAGGAGCCTCCCAGCAGAGGTGGTAGAGGGTAATACAGTGAGGGGATTAAACATGCATGGGATAGACATACGGCTCCTGAATCTAAGACGAGACCAACGACTGATTAAGGTTTGAGTCTTTACAGCAGGAGATACGGGCGACTAGACGGGGGCCGGATGGGGCCGACCTTCAGGTGGATTCTATGGTGTTGCGCATGATGCAGAAAATTTCATCTAAAAGCTTCTGGTGGCTTCTAGGAAAACGTATTTCTAGAATATTGTAGATATGTTTTCCATCATGGTCTATGCTTGATCTGAAGAAGATCATTTTCTTGGCAGGGTTGGACTGAAGATGCCGAGGCGGCCCTGGCACTTTATAGTCGACGGCCACCAAAGACCTAAATGTGGCTGATGGCTGAAAACGATAGGCCGCATGTTACACGTAATGTGTGGCTGGGCATATCCACCCTTTGGCCTCATCCTAAAACACCCATTGGGGCGGCAGATCCGGCAGATGTCGGCAGTTGTGTCCCAGGTGGTCAGTCTGGACCTGCACCCACGTTACGTAAAACGAGACCTGATAGCTACGTAGCCATTCAACACGTTGTTATTACATTTCTTAATCATAAAAATTAAAAAGCATGCATTCAAACACGACAATGATCCATTCTATAAAGGGCGCTGTGACGGAAGCCTCCATCACTGGGGCCACTGGAGAAGCCTGACTGCCAGCCTCCTCCCTATTGACTATGGGCCCTGGGTTTGTAAATGCTTCTGTGGCTACCCCCAGCAGTATCATCTCATCACTGGCTGAGGGGATTATCTCCAGCAGACAGCCAGGATCTGCCACCAGGGAGTGACCACCATTCTTTGATGTTTAATGTTGTATAAATCAGTCTCCCCCCTATTGTATTGTTAATCCCGTTACTGCCCCTGTTGTCTCTGAGAGGCAGATTAAGGGGGCGGTTTGTGTCCCAATATCTTGTTTTATGTTAATGTGTGTTTTGCTGGATATATATATATGTGTGTGTCTAAAATAAATCAGTCTTCGTTTGGTTTTACCCTACACTGAGTCTCGGCGAGTGACTGGGGAACCGGGGAAAGTGTGTTGTCCCAGGCTAAGGGAGCACAAGACAGCGGAGGCAGTCGGTCGGACTAGCCAGCTCCGTGACAGGCGCCTTTACATAAAAGCGTTTCTTTGCCTCCTCGGGGCAACAACAACCGAAATGACACGGATAAAACTTACACGCGGATTTTCCTGTAGGGTCCTAACGAGATCAAAGTGAAGATTCAAACCCCGCATAACAAAGAGATAAGCTTTCTTACTTTGCCTCCTAAAACGTATAATCATCGCTTAATGTATTCAACGCTTTGGTTTATCTTCAGAGCAGATACAATGTTTCCCTTTGTACGTTCCTTTGTCGGAACAAGAGCTGTTTTAATAATGATCTCACATTACAGACGGAAAATTAAAAGTCTACAAATCCTCTCCCATTCGCTTTCTCTCAATTCATCTTAACAAGTCTCACTCTTAGTGAATAAATTATTAATGGTTGTAAATGTTTATTCTATTTTGGTATAAAGGATTGGGTAGGTGTGTAATGCACGCGTCTGATCGAGTGGTTGGGGGGTAGACTGAGGCCGAAAGGGTCTGATCCATCGGCAGGTTTTGGGTTTCCATGCAATGCCATTACAATGAGTATATAACTTTTATCTCCCAATAATTAAGATGCTGATTAGTTATACGGCCAGAGAGTATATAATATATAATATGAGGAATATACAGTATATAACGGGTTATAAGGACGGGATTAGTTATACGGTCGGAGAGTATATAATATATAATATGAGGAATATACAGGATATAACGGGTTATAAGGACGGGATTAGTTATACGGCCGGAGAGTATATAATATATAATATGAGGAATATACAGGGATATAACGGGTTATAAGGACGGGATTAGTTATACGGCCGGAGAGTATATAATACATAATATGAGGAATATACAGGATATAACAGGTTATAAGGACGGGATTAGTTATACGGCCGGAGAGTATATAATATATAATATGAGGAATATACAGGATATAACGGGTTATAAGGACAGGATTAGTTATACGGCCGGAGAGTATATAATATATAATATGAGGAATATACAGGGATATAACGGGTTATAAGGACGGGATTAGTTATACGGCCGGAGAGTATATAATATATAATATGAGGAATATACAGGGATATAACGGGTTATAAGGACGGGATTAGTTATACGGCCGGAGAGTATATAATATATAATATGAGGAATATACAGGATATAACGGGTTATAAGGACAGGATTAGTTATACGGGGGAGAGTATATAATATATAATATGAGGAATATACAGGATATAACGGGTTATAAGGACGAGATTAATTACAAATTGTTGAGTTGCTGAGAAAGCTGAAGCTATTTTAGAGTCTGGAAGGATTTTTTCTCCTTTTTTTGAGGCACAAACAGAAATTCCTTCAATGTGGAGTTTTTGCTTCTTCTGGAACAATATGGGGAGAGGGACTGGAAAGCCTTTGATCTTTTCTATAACCTAAAATACTATGTTACCATATAACAAAACAGATGGTGCTGTCAGCTGATAAAATTAAAAGAAAAGACAGGACAGAAATATAATATTTTAATATTTCAGGAAGTCACGGCAAGCGACTCTTATTATTTGTTCCAGAAGCTGCAGCTTGAAGAAGTGTGACTTCCACAAGAAGGAAGAGGTCACCGTCTATGTCACGTAGAGACGCGGCTCAAACCTGCGCTCACATTCTGTGAGTCTGACGAGATCTGAAGCCGTGGACTCTCTGGGAGAAATTAAAGGTTAAAGGCTTAGTAAATGAGTCGCCTCCATGAAGCTGCAGCTCCTGTGTCTTCTATTGTATTGCACCGGTTTAGAAAATGGACTTTTATCTTCTTAAAGTCTACAAAAGGATGGATAAAATGATAAAAATAAGACTTTCATTCACAAAACGCTTTTTTAAAAGTAGTTATTCAGCACAATGAATGCTTTATACGCCTCGTGACCCAGAAAAGACTTATCAGATGCTTTTATTTCATCTCGTGTGAGGTATTGCCCCATGCTGAGCCATTCCATAAGAATAATTTATCCAGATCTATTGATCTATTACTCCAAATATATAAAACAAAAAGATAAAAGAAGGGATTCATTAGTCTGTATGTCACTTTTATCAAGATCAAAGCTTTTTTTTCTGAAATAAAATTTAAAAGTTATTTTGTTACTACTTTCAATTTTAAAAGTTTTAATGGCAGTGAAATTGTCAAAAGTTGATCAGTCACCTTAAATATTATATGTTCCAGTTCTATACTGGTTATATGAATAACCCCGTGTAATGGTGCTTAGGGGTTAAAATAAATAATATTTGTGTGTTAGAAACCCACCTTTGGGTCTTTTCACCAAATTGCTTGCAAAATCGCAACAAATACACTAAAGCCGACTCAAATTAGCATTTACACAAAATAAAGACCACTTTCGTACGCCCGTCTGCAGGAGATATTTTATATGCCCCTGCCCCATCGACCACAAGGTGGATGAAAAAGGGGTCAATTATTGGCTCTCCCTTAGTTACTATGGAGTTCTGGGAATGCTAGTTTTTTGTACCTTTAGTTGTTTATCTTTGTTAAATGTTTTTATTGTTTTGCGTGGAAATGGGGGTTTGTATGTTTCAGGTGAGGACATACAAATGCTCATCGAATGTCCTCACATATAACACAAAGTAACAAAGCAGCCTTCCTGTTCCTGGGATCTCCATAATGATTCATTCTGTTGAGTTAGCGCTCCCTTTTTCTGTGTTGTTGATTTTGTGGATAATTTCAGGCAGCCTTTATGTGTGGGATGAAAAAATATTCATTTATATGCTGCGATGCTGACCGTTTCTTTTCAAATTAAGCAGCTAATGGCCAAAAAAATCTAGATTATAATGGAAGTAAGGGCTTTTGCACGTGTCACAAGAAGTAAGTTATATTATTATTCATCGCTTCAGAGCTTGATTGAGAGTCATTTTTTGTAGTTTGCGCTGACATCTCCATAACACTCCACGTTCGCCGTCTCCTAATCTTCGCTGCATTGCCTGCTGGTCTATCACGTGTGCCGCGTGCATTAATAATAATATAAAGGCACATTTCATGCAGACAGCCAGCAATACATTTCACTCAGACACCCTGCAATTAGAACCGAACAGTTCAAGGAGAGACGCGCGTTTTACAGCGACGGCAAATTGCACATTTAGCGGAGATTATTGACAGTCGGTGTCACCAAAATGGCGCAGTTTAGTAAAATGCATATTCCTGCCGAGACGCAACGGTTTATTTACAAAGACTTTGGAAGGCTTTTCCGACTCGCTGCTCTAAATTTCTGATTCAGATCCAGTGATAATCCGGTGACATCATATAAGTGTCCCGATCCTGATTATAGAATTCAGATTTAATAACGGAGACATCGCTAGGAATACAGTTACATCTAGTGATACAATTTCTGTGTCTATTAGATACATAATATCTCTACAGCAGGAGACGTGCAGTAAACAATCAAGTTTATCTCTCCCCTGTTGTTAAGTTGCTGATTGTTGCTGATTGGTTCAGACAGCCTTTGTCAGGGTGGGAGGGAGGAGAAGGGAGAGAACTTCAGGCAGGAAATTGATCAGATAATGCTGGCTCTGCCACAGGCTGCCACCAGTCTTAGCTCACCTGGGATAAACTATCCCCAAATTATACAAATGATACTAATTATAAATCTCAATTCCTTTTGATTTTTTTCCCTGAAAATTACAAAAAATACAATCACAATAATAGTAAAAAAGTATAAAATCTGTGTAGGTGACAATTCTTTCCTGGAGTTGGACCACTATATCAGCCTAACCGTGCTGGTGGGAATACATGGTGCATGATTAGCTTGGAACGTATTTATTCCTGTTGTACAGCGCTATGGAATATGATGGCGCTATATAATACAATAAATAATAATAATATTTTAAAACTTATTTTGTGTTCAATGTTCCTTGTAACACCCACATCCAGTTCCTTATCCTAACATTGTGACCGCACAGATCCTCAATTCATGGGTTCTTCTTGTATTCTTAACCAGTTACCCCATCTGACAGCCGCCCCCCCAGCAAGTTATACCCCCTCCCCTCCCTGCTGTGTCTTTACAAAATGGTTATTTGAGCATCTGAAGTGACCTTTAAGGCTCGGCCGAGAAAAACATTCCATTACCGGAGAATTTCAGTAGCCCTTGAAAAGGAAGCAATCAAAATAACATTCAAAGTACTCAAAAGGTACTGAAAAAAACAAGATAAAGAGAGCTTCAATATACAGTATGTCACAAAAGTCAGTACACCCCTCACATTTCTGTAAATATTTTATTATATCTTTTGGAAATGTCCAAAGTGGGCCCAATTAGCCATTTCCCCTCCCCGGTGTCATGTGACTTGTTCGTGTTACAAGATCTCAGGTGTGAATAGGGAGAAGGTGTGTTAAATTTGGTGTCATCGCTCTGACGCTCTCTCATACCGGTCACTGGAAGTTCAGCATGGCCCCTCATGGCAAAGAACTCTCTGAGGATCTGAAAAAAAGAATCGTTGCTCTACATAAAGATGGCCCCGGCTGTAAGAAGATCGCCAAGACCCTGAAACTGAGCTGCAGCACGGTGGGCAACACCATCCAGCGGTTTCACAGGACAGGTCCCACTCATAGCAGGCCTCGCCATGGTCAGCCAAAGAAGTTGAGTGCACGCGCTCAGCGTCATATCCAGAGGTTGTGTTTGGGAAGTAGATGGATGAGTGCTGCCGGCATTGCTGCCGAGGTTGAAAGGGTCGGGGGTCAGCCTGTCGGTGCTCAGACCATACGCCGCACACCGCCTCACATTGGTCTGCATGGCTGTCGTCCCAGAAGGAAGCCTCTTCTAAAGATGATGCACAAGAAAGCCCACAGTTTGCTGAAGACAAGAAGATTAAGGACGTGGATTACTGGAACCACGACCTGTGTTCCGATGAGACCAAGATAAACTTACTTGGTTCAGATGGTGTCAAGCGTGTGTCGCGGCAACCAGGTGAGGAGTAAAAAGACCAGCTCCGTGATGGGGTCATGGAGGAGTGAAGAGGACTCTGGTGGCAACCTGTGAAGCTCTGGTGAACTCCATGCCCAAGAGGGTTAAGGCAGTGCTGGAAAATAATGGTGGCCACACAAAATATTGACACTTTGGGCCCAATTTGGACATTTCCACTTAGGGGTGCACGCACTTTTGTTGCCGAGGTTTAGACACTAATGGCCGTGTGTTGGGTTATATTTGAGGGGTTAATGGCCGTGTGTTGAGTTATATTTGAGGGGTTAATGGCCGTGTGTTGAGTTATATTTGAGGGGTTAATGGCTGTGTGTTGAGTTATATTTGAGGGGTTAATGGCCGTGTGTTGAGTTATATTTGAGGGGTTAATGTCTGTGTGTTGAGTTATATTTGAGGGGTTAATGTCTGTGTGTTGATTTATATTTGAGGGGTTAATGGCCGTGTGTTGAGTTATATTTGAGGGGTTAATGGCTGTGTGTTGAGTTATATTTGAGGGGTTAATGGCTGTGTGTTGGGGTATATTTGAGGGGTTAATGGCTGTGTGTTGAGTTATATTTGAGGGGTTAATGCCGTGTGTTGAGTTATATTTGAGGGGTTAATGCCGTGTGTTGAGTTATATTTGAGGGGTTAATGGCTGTGTGTTGAGTTATATTTGAGGGGTTAATGGCTGTGTGTTGGGGTATATTTGAGGGGTTAATGGCTGTGTGTTGAGTTATATTTGAGGGGTTAATGGCTGTGTGTTGGGGTATATTTGAGGGGACAGTAAAGTTACTCTGTTATACAGGCTGTACACTCACTGCATTACATTGTAGCAATAACAATAACATTAATATTATCAATAAGATTATTATTATTATCCTTGGAGCTTACAATCTATTAGGAGGTTTTATATATTTGTCTTGATAAAGGGAGGTTGACACTCTTGAAAGCTTATCCTTAAATTGGAATGTTAGTCCAATAAAAAGGTGTTATTTTATCTACTAAACTAGATTTTGAGACGTTTCCACGGTAACTCTTGCGGGAACAATTTTCAGCCATTTTTGCCCACCTCCACCATTAAGCCCATTTCTCCTCATCTGTGCGTTTGCTCAAAACTCTAGTAAAATATAACTTCTATTTGCAGTAAAACATTTTCATAGAACACAATTTACGAGAGAATAAAGACGCGATCTTTGTATTCTCTGCCGGCGATCTATTGTTGGCCGATTTCTCTCCTGCTCCGCAGCCCATGATATCCGAGCCATTCGCTCTCCACGGGGTTACGGCTAAAGCCTTCCTCTGTATAAATTATTCAGTTGACATCCGTGGCCCGTCCTATAAATCCCTGTCGGGTGTTACAGTAAACTGTCACATTGTTACAGCGTGTTAACCCTCGATGAATCGCTCAATGACCACGACAAGAGCGCAACGTCGTGAAGCTGTTATGGAATTGACTCGTTTTCATGGACCTTGGAAAATAGGCAAAGCTGAGCCATTAGAGTATCTGTCCGTTACCCTACTGCACTCAAGGAATGACCCGGCCCCATTCGGCCCCCGTCTAGTCTCCCGTTTCTCCTGCTGTAAAGACTCAAACCTTAATCAGTCGTTGGTCTCGTCTTAGATTCAGGAGCCGTATGTCTATCCCATGCGTGTTTAATCCCCTCACTGTATTACCCTCTACCACCTCTGCTGTTCAATTTATCTACCACCCTCTCAGTAAAGTAAAAAGTCTGCTCTCAGATGGAGGAGCCATATGCCACGCATGTTTAAATATCCTCCCTGTATTAGAAATATACACCATTATTAATAGACTTGGGCGCTGGCGAAAGGTTCGTATTCATTTTTCGTGAAAAAAACTTCATATTCAACGAACTTTGTCCGTCGCCCTGGTTGACATGGAAACAAGAAATAAACACGTAGAAGAAGTTGAATTAAAATGGCGTTAAACTGATATTTTCGTGTGGCGCACATTCATTTTCTTTTTCTTTCGCCCAATGTTTTTCAGCAAAATTCAGCACGAAAGCGGAGAAGAAAACGGCAAAAAAAAATCTGATTTTTAAAAAGTCTATTTTTTTTCTTATAGTTCGTAAGATCAGAGACTGCTGTCCCTTTAAATTGAATTCTTTCTGCACCCTCCCCATCCCATCTTTATCTATCATGCTTCGTCACTAAACCCAAATACCATTTTCTGAAAGTAGCTAAAAATAGAATTGCATTATTAGTCAGCGATTCCGCAGCCTCCCCGAATCGCAGCGATTTTTCACGTTGTGACGGGCGCGCGGCGGACGGCCGGGTAATATGGCGATGCGTATCGTGTGGCGGGCGTAATGGAACGCACATTTCCATCTTTATTCCGCGCGGGGATTGTTTCTTCTCTGATCTCATAGCCTTTTGTCATTTTCATGTATCCATAAAATCTACACGACAAGTTACATCATGTTTAATTTGATCGATTCTTTTCCTGGTCGGATGTGTAAATTGTATTCCAGCCATAAAATTATTACATTTGTGACCTTCAGCCACTGAACGCCTACCAAAAAATGATGAAAACGCACATGGTTACCAAGAACTGAGTGTTTTTATCAGCGAGTATCCCTCTCCGTCTCTCTTCCTCTCCAAATCTCTGTTTTCTTTGTTTATTATGTTGTTGGTTTTTAAACCGGTTTTATGGATCATTTCTGTAGAAGTGGAATTTTTCCGCTTTTCTAGAATAAATTGCCAATATTGCACTTTATTTGTGTTCCTTCCTTCGTTCTTAGTTTTTTTTTGCTAGGGTTAATTCCATTCAAAAATGTGAATGTCTCCAAAAATATCCTTTATTTAATAAAAGCTTCTTCGTCAGTAAGTGAGTATATAATGCGGGACTAGAAATAGAAATACGTGGCTACGGTTTTTTTTAATACCCCCCCCCCCACCGCTGTGTCAATATTTAAGGATGGGCTTTTATTTATATAATTGTTGGGAGATCTGCTGCTCCGTGGAGGGCCGGTTGTTGAATCTCATGGATGGAGATTCCTGTTGCTTTCATCTAACATTATGGCCACGAAAAGGCTGGAGCATCAGAGGATACTAGATTTATACAATCGGATTCGTACAAATTGCAAATTTGCCTCAAAGCCACCAAAACGAGGCCGAACCTCCCCACCAAGAGGACGAAGACACAGCAAGAAGCTCTTTTGGTGGCCCTTTCACGCTCTAAATGTTTTTCTGCCTTCTTTGCCGGCCACTTCTGTTTCCGCACCTTCCTGTTCTTCATCTTCTTTCTTCTATCGTCTCTCTCTTTTATCTTCTCCCGCATCTTCACGGAAATAACCTGGTGCAAACTTCCGCCAAAATGGCGGCATTTCCAGTGATGTCCTCTCGCTCGATTCTCCAATCTGAGGATTTGGGTAGAAGTTCATCTCAGAGTAACATGGCGGAGCTTTCGGCGGATGGGAGGATCATAACTTGGCATGAACCCCTTGATTGGCCGATCGGGCGTCACTAGAAGCACCGCCATTTTGGTGGATGTTCCCGTCAGGTTGTGTCTGCGGAGATGCCGACGAAGATAGAAGAGAAAAGATGAAAGTGAGAAGATGAAGAACAAGTAGCTGCAGAAGCGGAAGTGGTCGGCAGTGGAGGTAGGAAAACAGAGTGTGAGAGAGTAAATGGTGGCGGTGTGAGAGTGAGTGAGAGCGATTGAGAGTAAATGTGGGCACCGGGCAACAAATTGCGTTCCCAAATTAAAAATGCCCCCAATTTTTGTTCAGACTTAATAAGCATGGGCCAAAAACGAACCAAAAAATTTCATCTGATTCGCTTGTGGCCCGTTTGCCCATTTGCACGAGATTATGCTGTATGTGACTATATCAGACATGACCTCGGTGGCACCGGAGCTGGGCTGTTACATTGTCCACCGTGGCTTATTTCCATATCAAAGAGACTCTACCCAGCTGTCTCCTAGCCGACGGTGGGGTAGGAAGCAAAGGATAAAGATTCACAGAGTTTGTTCTGCGAAAACGGATAACATTCATAAAAATGTCCGCTTTTGATGCGAAAACCGGAACCAGTGATTTCCTGCGACGGTCGGAAAATCATCTCTTTAATATATTCATCTGAGTTTACGGGCTGTCTGTTAACTTTTAAAGCCAAGGATGTTTGGAACGATCACCTGCGCTAACAAGCTGCCATAATCATTCGCTTCAACATCTGGGAGATGAAAAAGGAGCCTAAGAATAGTTAGAAAGAAATCCGTCCGCAGACGCTACGCCGGGGACGGAAAGTCTGACTTGTTTTGAAAGCTCTGAATGAAAAATAAGGATTGATGAATATACATTGATTTAAATGATGCCGTTACGTTTAGTTGTGAGATAAAATATACGAGTTAAGAATAGTTTGCATCCTAAGACGCGTTAAGTGATCGGAACGCACCGGAGAGGGAGAGATATCGGATTTAAGTATGCAAAGTAGCGAATCGCAAAAGAATTTCTTTCATTAATCTGTCAACTCGTTTTACACGTGTTTGGCGTGCGGCAGACGTGTTATATATCACGCCGTGATAAATATTTCATGGGCTGAAACTGGAGAGGTTTTAAAAATGAGGACTGTAATAGTCTAGGCCTCAAATTTTTTTTTGAGTTTTTCTTTTTTAAATGTATGTCGGGGGCCCATTTTCCACAGATCCCAACGCATTTCACTGCATGCAAATCGGAGGCATGTTTTCGTTGTGGGAGTTAGAAAATTAAGATGCCGTCCCGTTTAACTCATCTCCCAGTCGCCACTGCCCTGTCAATGTGCACGATATTTACAAAGCCTAATTTTTGGGACACGGTAAAGATTTCACAAAAAATTAAGAAAACATGTAAAGCTATTCCCTGACCAATCAGAAACATAGAAACTAGACAAATGGGCCAAAAAACGAATTGTTTTCTGACAGCCAATTCTGTTTCCTGCCTGTTTGTTTCGGAGGAAAATCAGGGGGGCTTTTTAGTTTTGAAGACAAAATTCATTGTTCAACGGCCATATTTACACTCACTCACTCTCACACATTCTCTCACACTCACTCTCTCAAATTCTTATTTTCGTTTTGGCACAAGTTCACAATATAGCGGAGCTTCCGGTGACGTCCTCTCCCCTGATAGTAGGAAGTTTACTGGGAGGCCATGTCCACGGAGATGTAGACAAAGAAAGAGAAGAGAAAAGGGAAGAACAAAGATGCGAGACTCGGAAGCAGTTGGCAGAGTATGCATTGAGACATCCAGAGAGCATGAGAGAGCAGAGTGAATGTGGGCGAGAGTGTGAGAAACGGGAAGTGAATGAGCCCGTAAATTTCAGACAAAATTCCTTGTTTTTTGCTTTTTTTTGGTCCTTTTTCTGTGGGGGGGGGCTGGCCTTGTTTCTGGAGGTTCATATGAATTGATGAATTTGGCAAATTTGGTTAAATTTGCAGTTCATAAAAATCTGAATGCACAAGTCTAATAGAAGACTAGAATCTGACAGCATTACGCTGTATTAACTGCTACCACTTCTGCTGGGAGGCTGTTTCACTTATCTGCCACCTCTAAGGGAGCCGTCTAAGGCCTATATGCAAATGAAAATGAATATCGTTAAGTAATACTCTTTTCACGAAATTACTTCATTTTCAGAAAATTGATAAATAATACATCGTATTATCAATAATGCATACGGCATGATTTAATTGTCTCGCATAATCAATTTGTCTCACAAATGCTTCATTATATATGTTACAAACATTTGATGTTAAATAATTCATGCTCAAACACGGGAAACTTGTGTGAAGTATGTGATTGTCTTCTCCTTCACTGAGGTCTATAGCAAATTCATTGGACTCTTAACACTTCTGAAAAGGGAAATTTAACTTAAAAAAAGAAAAAAGAAAAAACGTAAAATTTTAATGCCTTGATGCTAAGCTGTGTTTTAGGCGAGTGTATTCGAGTGGCTAATAAAATTGGTTATTATTCCATTTTACTAATGAGATCTGCTGACCTGGAGTCCTCGTTGCAAGTTATCATTTAATATTTGGGTGGGATCCATGTGTTTATAAACCTAGCAGAGGAAATATCTCACCAGACGATTGCCGGCCGGTCAGGTATGAATTAATTCAATTAATTAAAATACACTCAGCAGCACTGAGAAGCTATCATCAAGTAACATCCACAACCCTCTAATGGCTCTTAGTAGCCTCTATAGAGGCCACAGACCTAGAATATGTTGGGGTTAACTAAGCTCTGATATTAGCTTAAGGGAGGAAAACAGAGTAGACCTAATAGAGGCAAATGTAGACTGGGGTAATTCCACTGAATCAGTTCTGCGTTGGCCGAGTATTACGGAGACGTAAAGGTACAGAACAATAAAACAGAAAAACATAAACAGTAAACCGGTGCGAGGTGCGCCGCCGTTAAGTCAATATTGCCAAAAATGTAATGGAATTTGTAAATTTACATTATCCACCATTAATAGTAACCAAGAGAGCAGTTATATAGAATATCGGATCCCTACCCAAGCTAAATCCCGGACACAACAGTTATGTCCAGTTAGAGAATGACTAAATCGAGGGGCCCAATATGGCTGGAAAGGAAGGAGAGGAAAGAAATTCCTGTCAGGGAAGCCACTTCAAACCATTCTTGTAAGCCAAGCCTCTCAAGGACATAATCAAGTCCTCCATATGGCACACAAAAATCATTTTCTTAAGCCACGCCATGACAGGTGGAGGCCTGGCCTGTTTCCAAAATCTTGAATAACAGATTTGGCTGTGCTGATACTGTGGAAGGTCAAGGACCTCTTGTAACTCCCATATGGGGTCTTGTTGTGGTGAAGAATTGCCTCTGCAGGAACCTTATACCATCAAGTAAGTAACTGGAATGCGGGACTGGGGTAATTCCTGGGGTAAAAACACACTATGTCATCCAGTAGCTCTAAACAGTGTTGATAAAGGTTGTCAACCAAGATGGAATCTGTTTGTGTCCAATCATCGCAAGAGTTCTGGTGTTACTTTAACCAGATTAAATCAGATAAAGAGGGGCACACAAACACAGTTACCTAAATAACCAGACTGGAGCAGCTTGCAGAAGCAGGTTGAGATACTGAGATACCGACCAAAAGCAGTTTGACGGACCAATCAGAGAGCAGGCAGGCTAGTCTGGACACGTGCAGCTAAGTCTGTTGGGTTCTTTAGACTCAGGACAACAGGTTGGTCCCAAAGATTGTCCTGTGGTGATCCTTTGTAGCTCCTAGGATCCCCTGTTTCTATGCCCCTCAGCACCATTCATCTCTATGGGTCCCTACTGTCAGTGACAGTTCACCAGTCAACCATTGGCTCTGAACAGCACCCTCCAGCAAGCAAGTGCGTTCCATTGAAGGAACATTCAAAAGTTTGACCAAAAGTCATCCGCCCTAAGGTCCTCTTCTTTGCCAGCTGCCTCGTGCTGGGGATAGATAGGGGAGATGCTTTGTGTGAAGGAAGAGGTCTCACCATGGGGTTAAGAACCCTCAGCAGACCAAAAAGCCTGTCTGTTGCCTTCCTTCTTCCTGTTATTTCCAATACTTAAGCATTATGATATTGCGTTATTTAGTGTAGTTGGTCTATCTACTGTATCGTGGGGCGATTACAACCATAATGGGGAAATAGTAGCTCATTCTATCGCAGTTTTGTTGCTGTTAATTGAGTCAAGTTCTACCGAGTTAGTTGCAGTTGAGTGGCCATGGAGTTGAGCTGCTTTTGGGGTAATGATCAGTTGAGATAGTCGTACGGGCTTTTGGTCATCAGACTCTGTTAGGCATCAGTGGACTTGTCCATCAAGTTGGGCGATTCCTTTGAGTTCAATTTGGTTCCAGATCAACTTGTCTTGTCCGAAGCAGTCAAGTTTACTCAAGTTGAGTTCCTGTAAATAAACCAGTTATTGTGTCCATTTGCTGCAAGTTGAGCGAGTAGAGTCAACTTGAACAGTAGTTGGGTTGGGTGTCGAGTCATTTAATTTCGGGCAGTTTTTAGGTTGCTTTGGTGGAACATCTGATTTGATTGTCAATGAATAGACCCCCAAAATTGTCCTTCTAGTGAAAAAAACACCCAGGCACTGATGTTGTTTCACTGTATTGTTTATCACATTTCAATACCATTAGGTTTTCTAGCAGACCGAGTTGAAATTAGCGTTCTAATAAAAGAAATACACAGAGGTCAAAAATATTCTATTCCATTAAAAAAAAAAACAGAGAGGTCAAAAATACTTTATTTCATGGAAAATTCAGAGAGAGGTCAAAAATACTGTATTTCATGGAAATTGCCGTATCTTTCAAATTGTAAAATGCGTGACCTTGTTACAACTAATCATATGTGAAACAGATGGTAATTTAGCTTTAATTTAAAAAGCAAATTAATACAGCGGAGCTATTTTGTGTCAACGGCAAACACGTTCCCTTAAATAATTATCATTCCGGTTAGAATTTTATTTTAATAATGCCATTTTTAAAAATATCGCTATTATGCATCTGTGTTCAGGTAATTTCCCGCATTTTCCAGAAATATTTTTATTTACCTGTTTTATATGTCTCTTAAAACTTCACACTAATTTGAAAAAAGAAAGTAATTCTAAAAAAAAAAAATAAAAAATACATTTTATGCCTATAAACAGTAACGGCTTATTTTGCCCTTATTTCCCCTCTTGTACCAGTCATATATTTTAATATTTTATTTCCTCGTTGGCGTTTTTGGATGAATAGGCTTTTTGTAGCTTTTTTACCCGTCCACCCGGCGCCCACGTTAACACATGTGTGTGTTCTCCGACGGTTAGTACGTTACAGGAGAGCGAGTGACAGGACTGAGTGACGACCTTGTCAAAGGGAACATGATTTGAAAGTCAGCTCTCACCTTGACAAGTTTATTGAAAACGTTTTTTTTCCGGAGCAGCGCGGCGATTGTGATTTTTAAGGAACATAAAACATGAAAATACTAAACAGTCGAGTGACGGCGCGGCCGTGACAGACGGACGCGGGAAAAGTCACGTTCCGTAAAGACTGCGTCCGTCGCGAACTCGCATTGTAAGTCTAACCGGCGCGGAGATACATTGTGTCTTCCCAAAATGATGGCTCTATTACTCGCAGCCAATCGGATGAAGAAAGAGCGGCGTGCGAGAAGATTGTACATTTCGGCATTACGGTTTAAGGCATATCCAAAACGACTTACTTTTTTCGAGAGTGGTTTAACGCTGTCAGATTTCAGGGCCACGAGCGATATTGCATTCGGTAATGTATGCAGCTCAGAATAGGAAACTTGTCATTATTTCATGATTCTTTTTAGGCGATCAGCCTGGCTGATGATTGAACCTTTTCAAAACATTTCATTTGCATTTTTTTTTTTTGGCTTCTGTTTAAAACCATTCGCTTCCAAAGAGCCTTGCAACAAAGTGTCTTAATGCTCCACTCCTTCCCGTCCCTGTCGAGCACTTTCTGGGCGCCTTCCATCGCTCGTCCGTCAACCGCTGGAGCCGAATATTAAAATGCATTAATTCTGCGTTTTTTCTCCCCGAAAAATAGGGAAATCCTGAAAGTAATGTTATTCGATTGTAATTATTCGAGTGGAATGTTAGAGAATGGAGAGAAACGGTAGAAATGCTTCATTATTGAGCTTATGGTGTTCTAATCAACCCGAGTTAATCCCCCGAGAACACAAAACTCATTTCCTGTACCAAAAATGAAAACATATTTTATTGTTGCCAGAAAATTCATGGTATTCTTGGGGCAGTTGGGCAGGACAAGCCGGTGCTAACCCTGACCCTGAATTAGTTCATATCTTCTCAGTCTTGGTTTGTCTTGGGGAGAAACCAGATCTTTGCTGGAGATTTTCCATCTTGGGATAAAAGGAGAAATCCTGATTTGTAAATATTGTGTTTTGGAGATGGGCAAAAAAAAAAAAAGCCATTCAGACAAATTTGTTCAACCGCCTCCGTGTCTGCCTCACGCCTCACACTGCTACCGGGAGAGGGCGGAGTCTCCACACACATCACACCAACAACGACTTCTGCTATTGGTCGCATTCTGAGCTTTCATGGGGGTCGTCCCACCTCATTTCCGGTCATTCGTACCAATTCATCAAGATTCTTTCCAATTAAAATGAGTGTGAATGCGAAGGTGCGGGTCTCTGGAGTATTAAAATAACAGACAAAAACAACAAAAAAAACCCTGTAATACAGAGAAAAATGTGAAAGATCTCCGTCCAGGGTCAAAACAGAGACAGAAACGGAATTTTCCAACACATCTCAGTCCCTCTTCCGTTCCATCTCAGTCTCTGACCCTCTAGTGTTAGATTCCGGTCTCTTCCGGTAACTTTTCTCCTCCTTTGGAATAAATTTCCCTCCATCCCTCTTTCTTCTCTCCCCCCAAGGCGGACATTTTGAGATCCCTCAGGATTAAAATATGATCCTTAAATTAAATATTAACTGCGTTCTTTTTAAGCCTCCGAAACAGGAATGATTGTACGGGAACGAAATACTCCAAGGTTTTACAAATCATTAGACTGAAGCTCAGAAATTAACCCTTAACCTTCACGCAAAATATTCCCCAGGAAATAATAGTTATCTTCGATGTAGATGAAAAAAAAAGTTAAAAATTATTTCTGGTCTATATTCATACCCGTATCTTGACGGCACACAGGATTCCGCATCACTTAACATAAAAATGGCAGGAAAAAAAAATTATAAAAATCATACGTGCCGCTTAATTATGAAAACACTTTGAAAGCAACGAGCGGGGTGAGTTTTCTGGGTAACGCGAACATGCGCGTGTGTTTGTTATTTTTAGTCTTCGCCCACTCCTTAGACACAAAGTGTGTATGAATACGACAGGCAATTACAGCAGAAACATACAAACACATGCGCGGCTTTTCTGAGTGTTAAACCGGCGTGTCTTTTAAGCGGCTAGGTGCTGGCGATACATGTAATTAATACTTTATTTGATTGGCTGCACACAGACATGTTGGTTGAAGCTGAAGATTGGAGTCGGGGTTTAATATATCGTTAAGTTTGGAGGAATTGGGTAATTGCTGGGGGAGTATCTACTAAACGTGCGCTTTCTGAGTTAAAGAATTTAAATTTTACCAGTAATGTCCAAAAATGAGGAGGGAGCCCCTAATGAAATTATTTTTTTTCACGCATTCTCTCTACCTTCTTCGCCAACTTCTTCTGTGTTTGCTCTTCCCCGTCGGGGTTCTTCTCTACTCCTTAGCGCTCTTCATGTAATTCTGCAACATGGCGGAGCCTCCGTGTACACAACGGGGACAACCTCTTCCTCCATCCAACGAGGAAACGGAGGCAGGGAAGCAAAGACGCGGAAAAAAAAAGCGAGAGGATCAATCACTACCCCCCCCTCGTTTAATGGGGTACTGGATGCCAGTTTCTTTTTTTAATTTTTATCATGTTTCGTTTTATTTTTTAGATGTTGTTTAGTTTTCAGGCAACATCATGTGACCCAAGACATATTCCTATTAAACATTAAATAAACAATATTCAATCAATATCAGTCGTCCTATTCAGATTTCCCTTAGAACCTGCCGGCCCCCATCCGGCCCCCGTCTAGTCTCCCGTTTCTCCTGCCTTAAAGACTCAAACCTTAATCAGTCGTTGGTCTCGTCTTAGATTCAGGAGCCGTATGTCTATCCCATGCATGTTTAATCCCCTCACTGTATTACCCTCTACCACTTCTGCTGGGAGGCTGTTCCACTTACCTACCACCCTCTCAGTAAAGGAAAGCTTCCTTCCATTCCCTCTCAGGTGGTCCGTGTTCTTCTCATGTCTCCAAACTACTCGGGGTGCAATTAGTCGCAAATAGAATTTACTTGTCCAGCGATAGCCAGAAATATTACCTCTTTGCTACTTTTCAAAATTTATGCCGCCCGCGGATAATAAATACCCGGCTTGGCGTTGAAATACTCATTACTTCATAAATTCTGCACTCGCTGAAGGCTGACATATTTTTCTCGCTGCTATCTTGTACATAAAAGTGTGGATTGTATTTCTTCAGCGCAGTCATTAAAAGGCACAATAATATCACATTTGCTATTAAAACATTATAAGGATGCAGTTATGTGAAGAATGTTAATGTTTTAATAAAAAATCCTGAATTTTCTTATAAAGAATATAAACAATTTTTTTTAATATCCCAATTTCCTAACATTTTTGCCTAAATGTAGCCTGTAAAAAAAAAACAACACATTTTGAAGCTTATCTTGCAAGCGAATCAGCCGACTTCCGACTTTGTGAATCTAAGGGAGAACGCCAGGGTTTCAATGACGCAGACTGAAACATTCCTGGTGGGTCTTATAGGGATTCTGATTCGTACAAATTTTCTTAAATTTTTCCAGTTTTGTTAATTTGCACGAATGTCAAAAAATGAGGAATGAGGATCCACAAGGAAAATGAAGCTCAGAATGTTCGTTGGCATTTTGTTGCCTTTGTTACCCTCACACTCTCACTCACGCTTTCCTCAACCTCTCTTTTTTTCCTCTAATTTGTCTGCGATATTCTGGCTTCTTGGAGTACTTCCGCAAAAGGGGCGGGGCCATGGAGCGCACCACAGGGACGGCCTCTCCCCCGTTACTCCAATCAGGAGAGAGGGTGCGTGTAGAGGGTTTTGCGGAAGAGCCTGGATAACGGAGCTGATACTGCAGAGAAGCGAACGAAGAAAGAAGACAAAAGATAGAAGAAAAAGAAGAGGCGAGAGAAGAAACCGAGCTGCGGAAAACAAGACACGGAATCGGGCGTAGGAGAAAGTAGTGAGACATTGAGAGAGTGCTTGAAAGAGAGCGATGAGCGTGTGAGAGTGCGTGAGTGTCCATAAATTTCATTTCCGAATGCAAAAAGCCATCCGAATTCCGTCCGAAACTAAAGGGCAGGAAACGGAATTAATTGTCCTAAAACAGATGGACGAAAAACAAAAGAAAACATTTTTGGTCCATTTGCACAGTTCTATTGTTTATATATTTATTTATTCTGCTGCTGAACATTCCAAAACGGTCAGTGAAGCGTTACGTGAATAATATATATATCTGATATGTAATAAGAATCACGCATTCTGAACACATCGGGATGTCACGTTAGACGAGGAAAGGCAGGCTGTTGCGTGCCGGTAATTATTCTCCTTCCCGAAGCGCTGTACCCGGCTCCGCGCAGCCTCCATGCTGATTATTTTCGGTTTGCGCTGTTCGTTATTGAATGATTGTTTCCTTCACAGATCTCATTTGTCCGCCCACATAACTAATCTGTCGAAATCATCCTAAATTGGTTCATACTGGTACGACTACGAAATGTCAAGCGTTGCCACGTGTCGGCGTAAGAAGCGTGACGGCCAGGGATTATTAACCCCTTCGATGCGAGGTCACTGGGACAATAAAACAAGAAAACAAGAAAACACACCTGGCGTCTCATCCATGAGGTTTACAGAATCTGGGGTGATCGCTAAAACCCACATTTATGTCAGTTATTATTCCCGGACACATACCTATAGATATCTCTATTGTTTGACTGAAAGAGTTAAGTATTAGGAACGCGATATGCTGCTAAATTCTATCATATAAAAAAAGCAGAGAAAACGTTTTAGTGACATCATTTTGCAACCTTAACAGAATCTCGTTAGAATGAGAGGTTACAATGAAAATTATCATTCAGAGGTAAATGATCTAATTTGGACCACACGCCAGCCGTTCCTGACATCCCGCTCGGCCATGTATTGGGTGCTGCTCTAACCCTGGCCCCCGGGGTCACCTCCACGGCCTTTTTGCTTAGTGCTGAGATATGACCGTCCCGGGGAACTTTCTGGCTCCGGCTACCCAGAGCCCCCTTTGAGGTATGAGGTCCCACTGACATCGGCGAGCGGCCCCCGCTGACATCGTCGGCGGTCCTGCCGGCACCATGGCGCTTTTTTTAATGGGGAATTGGGTGGGGAGTAGGGAGTGCCGCAACGCCGCTCCCAAAGCCGGAGTCTCCTCTTAGTGACCTGGAGACCCCGGAGAAGCAGAGTGGATATGACATGTTCGGAATGAAGGCTTCAGTGGTATGGAGGTATATTTATCCATGGTGTCAAGGGGCGGGTTGAGTAGATCTCTCTTGTAACCAGCCCGTTGAGTGGTGCGCCGGGAAACCCGATCGACCAATAGGACGAGCTTCCCCTGGTTTTGCCAACCTAGATGGCCTGTGCCAAGAAGACATGGATGATCCTGTCTACAAGCGGGATAAAAATATTCTTAAAAGAGGTTAAAGGGCATTTTCTACCCCCCCCCGGGGAAACTTCTCCCCTCATGGTAGAGGTGATCTGGGGTTTAGCTTGTGATGGGGCATCCATAGGCTTTGTGCCTACAGGGACCTGGCATGTATTCGCCTCCATTACCAGGATCAGAGCTTTAGGAAGCAGAGAGAGATTCACAGACGAAACGCAAATAAAGACGATTCATATGAGTGATGTTTTTAGAGAGAAACAATTATTTCAGGGTTCATGGATTTTATTTGGTCGGCATAGAGACTCAGAGATATTTAAAGACATGTTGAGTAATAGAGCCGTAATCATTCTGCAATAATATAATCACAGATAAACTATAATAATTCGGTATAATTCTCCGCTGTATTACACATGGTAAGTAACCTGTAGGCCACTGTAAAAAGGAGGTGAGAAAAATATTTCTCTGTATTCTTTTACATAGATAATGATGATAATAATAATAATGATAACAATAATAATAATTAATTTGCCTCCCAGCAGAGGTGGTAGAGGGTAATACAGCGAGGGGATTAAACATGCGTGGGATAGGCATACGGCTCCTGAATCTAAGACGAAACCAACGGCTGATTAAGGTTTGAGTCTTTACAGCAGGAGAAACGGGCGACTAGACGGGGGCCGGATCTGTCTGCAAATTTTATGTTCCTGTTATCCACACATGAGTCTGGCAAGCCCACATCTATTACCTCCTGTGCGTAAGACATATTTTCTCTTTATTTTTAACTGAGTCACCTGTTTGAAAGTAGGAATTTATGCTATGACAAAAAGGGCAATGAGGAGATGGAGGGTAATGGGGGAAGTGATATCAGTGGGAGGGTATTCTCAATGAAGTCACCTGACGTCACATGCCCTTGCATGCTAGCTTTTTTTCCGAGGACTACCTGTGACATTACATCTTGGTTGTTTTTCTCGATGAACTCGTATGCCTCGTTGAACATTCATGCCCTCACCTGAAACTCGCAAAATCCACTTCCATGCAACACGTAGAAATAATATATTAACCAAAGGGGATATCTATCATCCACCACCCCTGTCTGGTAGAGCGAGGGGGTAATTAAATCAGCCTTCCCCACTTTAGGCACTAAGAAGTAGCGGATTGTTAAATATATATATATGTGGGAGGAATGGCTGGAGGTGAGAGATGCACTTTGGGGCCCAAAGCTCTCCAAAGAGAGATAATTACGTTTACCCAATAAAGACATTTTGGGAGAAGCACACGGCTGAGGATTATGTGACATTTAGTCCATAGCTGCTCGCTCCTGATGGCTAAGAGTAATGGGAGCAGTAATTCACCATAAATAGTTGTCTGGTTCCGTGGAACCCGGTATATCCAGCTCAGATCTCGGCTCGGCTCCAAAGGCTGGGAATTCTCTCCTGTGGATCCTCGGCTTTGACTTTAAGGATTACTTTGTATCTGACCCAGAACTTGGCCCAGCTCCGTGTTCTTTGTACGTTGCAAACAGAAGCCCGTCCTCATTACCAGCGATATGAATAGCTGAACATGTAAATATTCCGTGTTCATTAGACGTCAGGCATATGGTGTTAAGATAAAGTATTATACCGAGATAGGAGTGCGAAGCTCATTAGCATTTCTACTGTAGACTGCCATATTTTATATCGCAAACCTGAAATAATACTCAATATGATTATTCATGAGATTTTTTTATTGTCCTCGTAAATTTTAGTGCAACTTTTTCCATTTCCTCGGCAGTTTGGGGGAAAGGAGGTTTGTTTGTGATGGTAATTCTCGGTAATAAGAGGCTGTCTTATTATAATAACCAGACACTTTCACGCCGCCTTCCGACGGCCGCCAAACTCTCTGCTCATTCGGGGCAAAAATCCCTTTAAATCTTTAAAACATGACTAATGACTTAGAAAGGGAGCGGAAAGAATTTTAATATCTGTTTCCCGTCGATATAAGCGCCGGTTAACGTTATTACTGACGCTTAACTAAACTAATTACAACTGTGGGTGTAGAATATATGGGGATCTCCCAACAATGTTTTATTCCAAGTATCTAAAGCTACGTTTCCATAAATATTGCCCTGTTTTCTTTGTTTAACTGGTTTAGTTTTTGCCCCATAATATAAAGTTTTCAGGCAGCTGCATATCAGCCGTTTGTATGATTCTCGCTCTGTTATCTGAGCCCCGATCTACTAAACACCGCGACTCCTTATCATACTGCCTGTGGGGAATAATAAACTGGCTCAGTCTCCTTCAGACACTCTAATGTTTACATTTCCTTTACCACCCCTGCTGGAAGACTATTCCACCTACCTACCATCCTCTCAGCAAAGTAAAACTTCCTTCCATCACCTACAAGCCTCTGTCTTTCTAGACTTATATCGCGCTTTCTTGTGATAACAATTTCCTCTTTGGAATATACGTCTCCTCATTCACCTCTAGGTCGTCCTGAGGTATGGCCATAGGCAAAGTTTTACTGATGACAGCGGAAATGTTTGTCTTGTATAGAGAACGGAGAAAATAGAGAGAGAAGAGGAAAAACAAGAGTGAAAAAGAGTAAAAGGATGATATATGAGACAAAGGAGAGGGGAGAGAGAATAGAAATGAGATAAAAGAGAAAACCTAGAAAGGAGAAAAGGAAAAAGGAAAAAGGAGAGAGAGAAGAAAAAGAGAGGGGGAAAAATGAATGGAGGGAGAAAGAGGGGAAGGAGAGAAGAGATCGGGAGAGACATACTGAAAATGGAAAAGGATGGGAAAGAAAAGAGAAGAGAGAGGAAAAAAAAAAGGAAATACAAAAAAGTGAATAGAGAAATGAATGTTTCCCCTTCTTCAGAAAAATAGCCATTAATTTAAATAAATTGAGATTCATTTGATTTTTGAAACTGAGCAGAGCAGTCGCTGCATCTATGACATCACTGACTGCATCTATGACATGAGTTGTCCACTTACACTTCAGTTTATAACGTGGCTCATGTGCGTCGGGGGGGGGTGGATAATAAGGTGTAGTCAGACCGACAACATTTCAAGGAAAAGGGCAAATGTCAAGCGAGTCGTATTACAGACGTGCGTTTTCAGAACAGCCCCTTTCCTGACACTAATTAGCTTTTTTTCTGCGTCTTAATTGCATTCCTTTCATGTCACAAACGCCGCTACGCGGACCCGTTCGCGTTTCACTTCATGTTATACCGCTTTTTTTTCCTTTGAAATATATAATCCCCCTGCTTTTCAAATTTCGAACTTCCCGAGTGTCAAATAAATGGTTTTATTGGCTGTTTTGAAATAATTGCCATTTAAAAAAAAACAAAAACAGAATTAGTTAAGATTTTTTGGGCGCATATTTTAGCCGCCATCGCAAGAAGCTCAGTTGGAGATACGAAGTATCCGCTAGGCCTCTGTCAGTGAATATGGCAGACGTCTCTGCCGCTGACTTTATGGTCATGTGACTTTTAGACGCGGGATGCGTTGAGATTTCCGCCAGTGAAAACGCATCAAAAGTGGATAAATTGGAATGTTTTATGCTGTCATTTTTTTCATTTACATGCAATTAAATTTAATTGAGATTTTATTCAGAATTTCATCGCCTTGGTGATCTCATACCTTTGTGAAACAATCCGGCGAGGGGTGCATTGAATGCTCCGAGCGGCGGATCCTGATAGGGAAGAGAAACGCGCCGCGGCCTCGTATTAAGTAAAAATAGGACAGATTCCAGCTGCGTGAGAAATTAGCATCAGTAATGGATGCTTTTGGTACGGGCAACTAAAACAAGAGGTATCCCATCGATTAGCCGCAGACTAATGGGTTAACCCTTTCCTGTGACAGGGCCAGGCTAGCTGGCTCAGGTGTCATATGAAGTTTAGCCGGGTCACGGAGCACTTTTGTGTCCGGTTCTGTATACTGTGACCCGGTAATATATTATATTGTGTTTATTGTGTAACCGGCCCAGAGACTGATGTGGATTCAGCCCCAGCCTTCAAAGAGACGATCCTATAATCTGGCTGGGGCTCTTAATCAGCCAGCACAGCCCTATCTGCCCAGACGGCACCCGCACTACAGGGGGGATAACACAGGTGGGGGAACCCATTGTATTCTGTAATCCCCTCACCTGATACATCCCCTGTATACTGATGGGATTTGTGATGGGATGTGAGTGATGGGATTGGGGGTTGGGTTCGGTACACATTGCATTGAGATTGTATATAAATTCTGTGTGTTTGTAATAAAGAGAGTTCTTCTTGGTTTACTACGAATGGTGGTCTGGATGATCCGGGGATAGCTGAGTGCGATCCGTATGAGGGACTGACTGGTGATTCCTCAGCCCTCAAACAGGGGTACCCAGCCTTGGGTACGGTGACCCTGTAACATTTCCTCTCTCACATAGTGAAGAAACATAGGAACCTAGAACCTGCCGGCAGATCGGCCCCCATTCGGCCCCTGTCTAGTCGCTCGTTTCTCCTGCTGTAAAGACTGAAACCTTAATCAGTCGTTGGTCTCGTCTTAGATTCAGGAGCCGTATGTCTATCCCATGCATGTTTAACACCCTCACTGTATTACCCTCTACCACCTCTGCTGGGAGGCTGTTCTACTTTACAGAGATGGCGGAATGTCGAGATTGAATGGAATACTTAAATGATTGACAGCAGTTATCAGATATTAATTCCTTTAAATTATCCAATATAGGGGTTTTGGTCGACGGAATGAATTCACACATTAATGGATCTCTCCTTGGAGACCAAAAGCACTTTATTTATCTCTCTGGCAATTAACGAGGAGCTGTCAACAGCGCAGCTTTACAGCCTCATTTATCTCATTTGTTAAAAGTACTTATAACTTGTGCTTTTATTTGTAATGGTTTTTGAGCTACTTATTTGACTTCAGGGAAGCTGAGGCGGGTGGCAGCCTGTGGCAGATCCAGCATTATCTGATCACTTTCCTGCCCTGACGCTCTCTCTCTCTCTCTCTTCCCACCCGAACCCCCGTCTCGATGGAACCCGGTGGTCAGACTGATCCATAGAGTACTTTAACGGAGGAAACCCGGTCCACCTGCCCTCCGCCATTAATACGTTAAGACAGGAAGAAATCAGAAAAGTATGAAAACTGAGCGATATGGAAATAATTAAGGTTCTAATGGAGAGGATTTGGAGGGGATGTCAGATTATGTGACGTTTAGAGAACGAAATAAAGAGAAAAAAAAATTACTAGAAATCAAGTGAATTGTCTTATTCTCTCCTTTATTTATCCCTCGTTTTTCCTTTATTATTATTATTATTTTTTACTTTCTCCAACCAATGGTGTAAATGGGTATTTTTATTTATTTTTTGTAAAATAGCCCACATTTTGTATAATTCAGCTCTTTGGGTAGCCGCTCTCCTCTGATCGCTGGAATTCTGCCCCTTCCACCGTAATATATTAGCAACATCAATTAACAAAGAGTTTTGTGGGCAGTTTTCGAACGTTTATTTTTTTCTGCTGATAATTAGCATTTGCTTCCTTTTGGAAACTTCGCAGCAATATTATTTGGAGTGTCTTGCTGGCTTCGTTAATTGGTGATTATCTTTTCCATGCTGTGCAGCATTTTAATGTCTTTAATTGTTTTAAACAGCTAATATTGCCATTCTTTCATGTCCCGCGCGTTTCGAGGTTTCACTCTCGACTCGGCTCGGAAATCTTCAATCACATTTCTGTTCTTTTCACGCTTTCCTGCTGTTGGGTTCTGATACTTGGCTCGGGTCTGGGATCTCTGCAAAAATATTCTGTGAAAACCCATTTTCCACGAGTTTGGGGGGGAGGGGGGACTGGTGGATTGAACGCCACTTGCCAGGTTTACATGTTATTGGAACGCAAAAAATAATTACATTCCTATGATACAGTAATATTAACCAATATTCATGAATCACGAAATAGAACCCTGTGATATAGTTTTACCCGGTAAACATTTTGAGACCCTAAAGAAGAGGGGCAGCAATGGAGGAAAGAGGGACAGGGAATGTAGAAAACCAAATCCTTTGCCCCCCTCTCTCCTCCCCTAATGCCCCTCTTTTCTCACCTATTTCCCCTCTTTCCTCCCCTGACCCCCGATACCCCTCTCTCCTCCCCTGTTGCCCCTCTTTCCTCTTCTGATGTCCCTCTCTCCCCCCGATGCCCCTCTCTCCTCCCCTGATGCCCCTCTTTTCTTCCTTGATGCCGCTCTCTCCTCCCCTAATGCCCCTCTTTTCTCACCTACTTCCCCCTTTCCTCCCCTGACCCTCCCGATGCCCCTCTCTCCTCCCCTGTTGCCCCTCTTTCCTCTTCTGATGCCCCTCTCTCCTCCCCCTGATGCCCCTCTTTTCACACGCGTGTGTGTGTATATGATCAGGCGTGTGTGTATGAGCAGGCGTGTGTGTATATGAGCAGGCGTGTTTGTGTGTGTATGAGCAGGCGTGTGCGTGTATGAGCAGGCGTGTGTGTATATGAGCAGGCTTGTGTGTATATGAGCAGGCGTGTGTGTGTATATGAGCAGGCGTGTGTGTATATGATCAGGCGTGTGTGTGTGTGTGTATGAGCAGGCGTGTGTGTGTGTATATGAGCAGGCGTGTGTGTATATGATCAGGCGTGTGTGTGTGTGTGTATGAGCAGGCGTGTGTGTATATGAGCAGGCGTGTGTGTGTATATGAGCAGGCATGTGTGTATATGATCAGGCGTGTGTGTGTATATGAGCAGGCATGTGTGTGTATATGATCAGGCGTGTGTGTATGAGCAGGCGTGTGTGTGTATATGAGCAGGCATGTGTGTGTATATGATCAGGCGTGTGTGTATGAGCAGGCGTGTGTGTATATGAGCAGGCGTGTGTGTGTATATGAGCGGGCGTGTGTGTATATGAGCAGGCGTGTGTGTGTATACGAGCAGGTGTGTGTATGGGCAAGCACATGTAATGGCAGTGTATATGTGTGTATCTTGACAGCCTATACATTACTATTTCTCTTTTGGGACCTTTGTGTTCCTCTGGGTTTTTTTGTATGAAAAATAGAAATTTCCCCCCCCATATCAAATCCAGCACTGAAAGGGTTCAGCCGTTTCCTGTTTATTTCCAACCATTACATTTTTTTTTTTTTTGCAAAGAAGCAGTGAATGAGTGAACTCCTGCCAGGAAAAATCGACACTTTAGTCCATCCCAGCATAAGTCCGGGGAAGTGCGCAGCTCTTACCATCAACAGGAAGCTGTTGTAGTTTACACAGCAGGAAGTAAAGTGTGTAAAGTGAAATTGCTTCCCCCAGCACACTGAATAATAAGTGATATAATTGCAAGTATCTTTTACTTCCTAGCAATGTACAGAAACCTTCACACATATTTCCTAAAATATTCCAGACTGTGGCCCCTCTCTCCCATACTTACCGTTGTTTGACTTCGTCAGTTCTAGAAGATGGAGTTTTTTTAGACGCAGTATAAGTAAAGTTGCCACTGACTGTTAAGTCCTTATCAAGTGCGATATATAAGTATATATACCTTCCAACAGTCCTGGTTTTCATATGACAGTCCCGATTTCATGATTCATGCCTTGCTGGCCAGCTGTCTTGACCAATGTCCCTACAACCTTGCAGTCAGGTGACTGCACATCAAGCAATTTCCCTTCTGTAGAAAAACAGGCTTCATGCTTGTGCAGTTTACATGTCACAGCAGGGTAACAAGGGCTTGGCGCGATGTGACATCATGACGCCGTCACTTAATTTACAGTAAGCATCATATGACATCATAACACTCCAGGACGTGACACAGTGTTTGAGCTGGATGCATAATGTAAATGCTACACGTATTTTCTTTAACTGTTGCCAAACTGGAAATGCCTTGTCTTAATTACCAAAAAATTACAAAAAAATGTCATCGCTACCCTAAAATGAGGATTCACTGCTGCTTCAATTAACCCTTTAAGGTTGTTCCCTATATAAACAATTAAAGCAGACCCGCATGGCTCTATTCTTCAAGCCTCCTCGCTAAGAGAGAACGGAGCGCTGATGGAGAGAAACCGCCGCGTCCCCAACCAGGGGTGTGAATTCTAATTGTTAAAGAGAATGAAAATTAAATCTACAGCTCCATTAATTAGTAGGTAAATGCTGGTGGTTACCATGACGATGTGAAACTTATGCCAGCACTTAGTAGCTGTGCAAATCTCTGAAGAAGTAAGAAATTGCTGCTTCCCGAAATGCCAAATGCGGTTTGTTATTAGAAGGTTTCTGGAGAAGCCGCTTCCCCTTTTACCGCGCGGTTCGTTAACGCGCCGTCCTGTTTGTCAAAAAACATTTGCCTTCAACTAAAAAAACATACATTTAAAGCCTTTTTATTGTTCGCTGTGAAATTTATATATTTTGGACAGGTCCATATTCCTCATAAGGCAGAACATGCACTTTTTTGTAAATGCCATGTTTTATGGGTGTTGGTAGGGGGACCACATTTTATTTTGGCCATTCAGGGACACACTATGAAGCGCATGAGATCACACACACCGGTGTATATATATATATATATATACATATATTCAAATTCTAGACATGCATTTTTACATAATATGTATATATTTCTTTGAAGTAAAGACTATGATTGAAACTTCAAAATAACAGCTGAACTGTGCAGTTTATTTAATATTAGCCCCTCCTGCCAATATATATATAAATATTAGACCCTCTCACTCATTCAGACAATACATCCATACTCTCACTCATTCACACAAATCAACCAAACATTAATTCATACTCTCACTCATTCACACAATTCATCCACACATTAATTCATACACTGTTTTCTTTTTAAGAGCCAGTGAAGCCTGGACTTTGCTGGAGGAGGATTGGGAGCCTTCTGGCCCCTTCCTCTCTTCACAAAAACCAGCAAGGAGTCTTACTCTTCGGGGTGAGACTCAAGATCCGACCCTCCCATGGGGGGGGGGGTTGGAATTTGTCCGAGTTCTCCGTGAGGGAACTCGGTATCGTAGTCTGGCTTCTGCTGCCTTGTGCACAGAATGCGGCACCAAAGGAGCACGCACCTCGGGCTTCCAAAAAAAAATAAAAAATAAAAAAAATTCATACTCTCACTCATTCACAAAAACTACAACTGGTTTATAAAAAAAAAGCTTTAAACTTTTTTTATAAATACATTTAATGATGGAAAAAGCTGCGTAGGTTTGTGACAGATCCACTAATTCAGAAACATCAGAACATTAAAGGAAAATATTTAAAATTAGTTAAAAAATAGATTAAGCAGCAGAGGCACATATATGTGTGTATATGGGTACAAAAATACGATCATGGGACCATTTGGGATTTTTGAGTAGATTGACCATTTTAATCTTAGAAGTATAAATCTATAAACTAAGCTACAATTTTATTGTGCAATGATAGTATGTATCCAGAATCAGGCAACTTGGTATTTGTGAAGCCGATGGGTTCAGCACGCCACCATTGGGGAAAAAGAGTAGTAATCAGATTCCATCCCGAAGCCTTACCCCTAACCTTGTAACACAGCCCAAAGCATGTGTGCCAGGAACTTCTGGTGGCTGCAGCGGAAGGGGAAGTTGCGGGCCCCCGTAGGCAAAGCGGTGGGGGAGGTACAATCTTCAGCTTTTCTTTTCTTAAAGCACACAAAATTGTTTCAGAGAAGCAAGCTCGCGCCCCGGTCACTAAGACTGCTGGAAGGTTTGTTTGAGCTGCCGCCTCATTTGAATACCCATGATGCACTGGGAAACGCCCCGCCTTATTGTTAGTTTAATAAGACTTTAAAACAGCCCAATATTAAATAGTTCCAATCCCTTTGCAATCGTGTTTTGCATGTGTTAAAGGTTCCAATGATCAGGCAAGAGCTGGGTGAGATTAATTAAACACACCTTAACCTCGAGGAGCACTGCCTGTGTCCGGGCCGTTGCCCTGCGGCATGTTTGGGTATACTCTGGTTTCTCTTCAGACTGAATAAATCTTTCGCCTTTTACTAAAGATTTCCGTGGGGAGGAATGACCATGAGTCGTAATCAACTTTTTGATGCCTGGCGTTTGCTGGGCTTCTTTGCTGTCCTTAACGATAGATCAAAAAGATTGCTTGCTCTAGTCGCAAGCTTTGCCCTGGCTGAGGACTGCGTCGCGCCCAGAAGCGCAAAATATCCTGCCTGTGTCATGCTATGTACTGTTTGGGGTTTGTGATACCGATGGGGTATAAATTCATCTATTAGATTACAGAGTACTGAAGAGTTCACTTTTTATGGTGGATGCGGATGGTGACGTCCATGGCCTTTTTTTTTTTTTTTAGACCCATCAGTTGAGTAGAGGTGGCCAGATATTAAAGGACCGCTTCCCTGGAAATGGGATACTTGTCTGCTGTTTATAATGGTCTTTAAACTGGATTTAATTGGAAAAAAACCTGTATAATCAACGCTGGTCCGACCCAAAACACCATATTATCATCAAGATTATTAATAAGCAGAGACCCGGCTGAAATATTTAACTAAGGCAATATGTAGCGGCTGCTCGGGAGAGGTGATGCTTCAAGACGCAAGAAGTTTTAATGTCTATTTCTGTATGAGATAAAGAAAAAAAAGAACTGAAATGGATGATTATTTCTTTCTGGTTTATCATTAGCAGTGGATCTGTGAGGGAAGGTTTTTCTCAGTCCATTACCCTCCCAAACTCAGAAGAAAGGCACTTTAACTCTGAAGCCATTATTTCCAGCAGGTTTCCTCCACCGGTGCCTTCGGAAAGGTTTGACAAATTCATTTTTATTACTTATAGTGGGTGAGGAGCCGTGGGATTTTGGGTTAGTAAAGCAGCAAAAAAACGGCGGTCTGTGGGGGTTTCATGCTCTTGTGTTCCGATAGGATAAAAAACTCTACAATCGTTATCTTGTTTGTTATAAGAGCTGCAGAAGTTATCAGATTTGCATGAAGAATAGAAGCCAGGAGCCTGTGATCTTTGTGTTGCTGGGCATTTTAATTCTTTTTGGTTTATTTTTTACATTTTTCTGTATTTGACTAAATCCTCTCAATCTAATTTACTTAAATCACTCCTCCCTTTCTCTGTAGAGATCCTCCCTGAGCCACTCCACCCCTCACCCGCTCCTTTGGGTTGATTTACTAACGCTTGGATGAACAGTGTTCCAACTCATGAATTGCCCTCTCAAGTGGCGACGTGCAGCTGATTATATGAGACTTCCAACTCGCACGCCCTCAACCGCAAATGACTGAATTTGAATTCACTCGCATGAACTCGCCAATGACCAGATCATTCATGAATATTCAGGTTGCTTTGCACAGGGTATCATCTTAGTGCCCGCGAGCTACGACTAGTTCTCTCAGTCATGGTAACGCATGAACTCCCAGGCGACTCAACGTTCATCTACCCTGTATCTGCTTCCCCTCTCACTCTTCACTGCTTCCCCTCTCACTCTTCCCATTCTTCCCCCTACTCCTTATTCCTACACTTTCTTTCCTTTCTTTCATCTTCCTCTCTCCCCCATACATTGTCTGTTTTCCTCACTCCTATATAACTTTTCTCTCTTGCTTTCTTTCTCTCTCTCTCCATCTCTTCTACCATCTTTTTCTACCTCAACTTGCTCCTTGCTTTCTCTACCCCAAGATCTGCTTCCTGTCACACATTCTGTAATCCCTCCTTTCTCCTCCTTCTGTCTGTGCCTCACTCTGCCTATCTACATCCCGCTTGTTCCTCTCTTTCTCTTATCCCTTTTTATTACGGCTTTTTTCAATTATTCCTTCTCTTTTGCCTTTCGCTTTTCTGATTTTTCATGGTTTTTCTTTCCGTTCCATTGATTCTTGATTCTATTTTTCTTCTTTCATTTTCTTCCTTCCCTTCCATCCTCCTTTCTTCCATCTTTCCCTTTCTCTTTTACCTCCCCATTCTCACACACTATTTGACTTTCTCAAGTGCTCCTCCTTTTCCTTCTCTTTTGCTTGTACCTCTTTCTGTTTTCCCTTATCCTCGCCATCACTCTCTCTCTCTCATTATTTTCACTTTCACTCTTATTCTCATTCAGACCATCGTGTTTTTTCATTTCCCTCTTTGCTACAATGTATTAAAATAAATAGAAAGTGTCTCAGCCACCAGACTTGATGCATTATTTATTTAATCATAGTTTCAGTGCATGACGACTTTCATTAAAGAAGACATTTTCCTTATTTTAAAGGCAGCACGTGCCATATTTCACTGTGTCCTGGCAGGAGCCGCGGCTTTATGTAGAAAAACACATTGCATTTAGCAAATTCTACCAAGTACAGGAGAATGCGGTACAAAAATAACAGCAAACATTAAATATTTTTGTCCTTTATCGCGTTAAATCTCTTTTTCTGTTTGATGTTTTCCAAAGACACAAAGATTATACGCAATAGAGTCAGAGCACTTTAATACTTAGGTAGTGATAACTCTTATTCACCAACATGTATGATGTAAGATATAGAGTCACGTAGGGTCAGGGTAGGTACACAATAATAACCCCCCAGCACTGTATACAGTAATATAACCCCCCAGCGCTGTATACAGTAATATAACCCCCAGCGCTGTATACAGTAATATAACCCCCAGCGCTGTATACAGTAATATAACCCCCAGCACTGTATACAGTAATATAACCCCCCAGCGCTGTATACAGTAATATAACCCCCAGCGCTGTATACAGTAATATAACCCCCAGCGCTGTATACAGTAATATAACCCCCAGCGCTGTATACTGTAATATAACCCCCAGCGCTGTATACAGTAATATAACCCCCAGTGCTGTATACAGTAATATAACCCCCAGCGCTGTATACAGTAATATAACCCCCAGCGCTGTATACAGTAATATAACCCCCAGCGCTGTATACAGTAATATAACCCCCAGCGCTGTATACAGTAATATAACCCCCAGTGCTGTATACAGTAATATACCCCCCCAGCGCTGTATACAGTAATATAACCCCCAGCGCTGTATACAGTAATATAACCCCCAGCGCTGTATACAGTAATATAACCCCCAGTGCTGTATACAGTAATATAACCCCCAGCGCTGTATACAGTAATATAACCCCCAGCGCTGTATACAGTAATATAACCCCCAGCGCTGTATACAGTAATATAACCCCCCAGCGCTGTATACAGTAATATAACCCCCAGCGCTGTATACAGTAATATAACCCCCAGCGCTGTATACAGTAATATAACCCCCAGCGCTGTATACAGTAATATAACCCCCCATTCTCTAATTTGTGATTAAGACAAAATTCAAATGTAGTTCAGAAACATCTACAGTTTACTCTAAAAAGCAAAATGTAAAAGAAAATGTAACCAGTCTAAAGTTTCAGTAAATACAGATTAGGCAATCTATCCTTCAAAAGTACGTGTTTTAAATTTACAGTTTTCTGAGCTTTTGTGATTGAATCAAATGTTTGGTCTAAGTTTGGTTTCCGACGTTTCTTTAGAAAGCGACCAGTTTAGGTGAGTCTTGTCGATATCGGAACGTACGTATTTTACTAATAATGTCTGGAACCCGGAAGACGCTTTGCTTTGGATTTATTATTACATTATTATTTATATTATATATGTAATATATTTTATGTTCAGTTTCCAAGCTACTCAGCTTTTTATTTTCCAGCTCTGATACTAATTTCACGCAAACTTCCCTTCCCTTTCCCATGATGCCTCAGAATCCGCGATCCTATTGGCAGCCCAAACAGGAAGTATTAAGCCGCTTCATGTTCTCCCCCTCCGTCAGCCCATGCAGGAAGTTGTAAGCCGCTTCCTGTTCTCTCCCTACGTCAACCCTAGCAGGAAGTTGTAAGCCACTTCCTGTTCTCTCCCGTCAGCCCGAGCAGGAAGTTGTAAGCCACTTCCTGTTCTCTCCCGTCAGCCCGAGCAGGAAGTTGTAAGCCGCTTCCTGTTCTCTCCCCGCATTGTTTTAGTGGACGGCGCATGAGCCTCTAGCGCTAGAGATTGTTTCCAGCCGCGCAGGTCCCTCCGTAACGCTATTATCACAGATATCTCAGGGCGACAGGGAGATTTATACCCTGTGACGGGGCAACAAGATGGCGGCTCCTGTATACAGCACGGGGGGGGGGATTTTTATATTAAAATTAATAAGCTTGAATAAGTCACCTTCTTTTTTAAGCACCCAAATCAGTCATAGCATGTTTTTTTTGAGTAAAAACTCCCATATTTACTTGGTACTGGATCTTGTGATTTAACCCTTTGAGTGCTTGTGGTATTTTAGTAAATAAAAATACCTGGATTTGATTCCATAAAGTTATTTTTCCCGTCTCCTTGTATTATTGTGATAATTCTCTCCATTCCTGTAACAGACATTAATCTCTATTTACCGTACGATAGTAATCATTTTGTTGACCCGTTTATATTGTTGCACATTGAGTTGGATACGTTGCCATTTTCCTCTTTATAAAACATTTCAAGCGACGGCCGCAATCAAAACCTCATTATCTCTGCTGAGAACGATGAGGGGGGGGGGGTTGTGGGATGTAAAAAAAAAAAGATAAATGAAAAAAACAAACTAAAATACGGTAATTACAGCTGCGGACAGAAAATGAATTGCGATCAATACTGTTCTCTCACACAATGTTTTCAGTATATTTTAAAGCTGCAGTTCCACCTATTCAGCACCGCAGACATTATTCGTAAAACTTTCCTTTCTTATGAAATTTTGCATCGGCCGGGAACACTTAAGTGTCATGTGACACCAAAGCAGATGCTGATAATTTGGGGTTTTGAATTTTTCTGAACAAAAAAAAAAGAAAGCTGAAGATCGATAACAGACCGGGGAGCATCGTCTCCAAACATTTCTTTTAAAAAAAGTAAAAAGTTTCTGGCTTGCGGCTGCTTGTTGCCATGGTGACTGACGCTGGAGGGGCAGCGGCTTCTCAGGAATATCCGGTGTTTGTTACGTCAGGGGTGCCGGCTTAGCTTTCTAAACTCCCCTCCCCCCAATAAACACCAATGAAAAAAGCTAAAATAAAAACACCCCGAAGACAAAGAAAATTTTGTAAAACTTTTGTGTGTGTACTACAACTGCCATCACCCTTAGCCAGATGAGAGATAAGCATGATGGGAGTTGCAGCTCGCAAAATGTATATTTTCTACCATTTTTATGTGTTTATTCTTTAGCACGTTTTAGAAATGGTGGAAAAGTTATGTTGTTTTTTTAAATATTTTTTAACACTATATCATATGAGATAATTAGTTTAGCTTGTCTTGAATTAAAAAAAAAAAATGCATATAGGTTTCCTTAGGAACTGCATATTTTTTTATGAATTAATCTAATTTGTGTAATGTATATATTTTATGCCAGCCAGAATTAGATTGTCAGCTCTTGTGTCTCATTGTGTAGGTATTACAGGGTTAGTTTATTAACTGTTACAAACTTGTTCTTGGACTCTCAGCAGAGAAAGAAAACCCTTCGGGATCGCCATGTCCGTCATACCCCCCCCGGAAACCAAGTCACAGACAGGAAGGGGTTAAAAAGCCAAATTTCCCAAAGGTTAAAAGCTAACTGAACTAACCAGGAGCAACGAAAAGTTAGCTCATCCTATCTGAGCTTAATGAAGTTGAAATGTCCATCCGCATAACGATAATTGGTAGAAACGCCTTTACGGTTCTTGTTGCTAATAGTTACGGGAATTCCAGGGAACGATAATTGAGCGGCAGCCGAGAGACTGAATAGGAACGTTTTCTGTAAAATTTTATATTATTACTTTACGGTGAGGATTAGGGAGGAAAAAGAGTGATATATAACGTAGGGAGCTGCGCTGTGGGTGGAGCTGTGCTGTGGGTGGAGCTGCACTGTGGGTGGAGCTGCACTGTGGGTGGGGCTACGTTGTGTGTTTTTTTTCCTGGACCCCTGTAAAGCTCAAACATATACACATTTCTTTCATCAATTGGTTTCATGTAATCTGCCCCCTCAATTCGTAAAGATAACTAAACTGATGTAAAAGGGAAGTTCCTCTGACAGTAAAGTCCCCCTTTTAAAGAAATTGATATTATGCTTTAGCACCCAACATGCAAAATGGCCAAATAAGTGCGTTTTTGCTTTGGGGGGTGGTTAGAGACGTGGCTGGGGAGGGACTTTACTCAGACTTTTTCAGCGACTGTGCGCCCTGTCGCGGGATATTTGTGTAACTGGGTGGGGCATTTAGAAGAATAATGGGGTTTATTTACCCCATTTAATACACATTATCGGGGCTTTTAGGGCCGTAGAACCCTGTGATACCCTCATACCCAGCAAACATTTTGACCTCCTAGAAAAGAGGGGCATCAGGGGAGGAGAGAGGGGCATCACAGAGATACCTAATCTGCCATCAGTACAGTGGACACAAGTGCAGGGCCCTGTGGGTAACTAGAAGGAGAAGGCTGGCACCTTTTGGCCCAGGGGACAAATACAGCCAAGTGCCCCCTTCATCCCTCCACACGTCTGTATGAGCCCCCCATGTAATCTGCATGTATTCTATACACACATCCCCTCATTCACACTCACATAGTCTCCCTCGCGCGTACACTCAACCTTACCTTGCCTGGCACCCGGCCTCACGTCTCCTCGTGCTCACCCTGCATGTAACATTGTATTACTTTACCCTGCTGAAGCCATTCTGCGAACCCCCTAACATACAACTTACCAATAAAATCTTAGAAAGCTCCATCCTTCACCCCATCTCTAGCTGCACCCTCCAACAAAGTGGTATAAAATGAGGGACTGTCCCTTCTAAACAGGGTCACTTGGGAAGTATGCTTTAGTAGCCCTTTAAATACAGATATAATCATGTCATAAACATTTTCCTCCTTCCGCCGTGTGAGAAAAGAATTCATGGAAATTTCCAGAACATTCACAAGAAGGAAGGAAGACGGAAGGTGTGAAGTTTCAGACGTTGGTTACTCGGTAATAAACATGCGCTAGACGGGGGGGGGGATTCGAAAAGGAAAATACCGAAAAGAACAATCATTTCAAAGAGAACGGGAATGCTAGAAACGCGTTTCATTTCCATAGAATTTAAGCAAATGAATGAGATGTGAATATTTATGAGGGCCGCGGCGGGGGGGGGGGTGTCGCGATTCTACGCGGGATTTCGCAGCCTCTAATTTGAAAAACACTAAGAACAAAAATTGAACTTTACTGAAATAGAGAGATAAGACCTCGGCTACTCAGACTCAGATAAAGCGCCCTACAAATAGAACAAACAGTTTCTCGTTTAACGAGCCGCCATTAAAGGGGGGAGGGGTTTGGTGAAGGTCCAATTGGAGGGTCAGAAAAGTTCAGCATCTCTGAGCCCCACTCCCGAGCATTTAAAAAAGAGCCTAATGTGGCTGCTTCTCGTCCTGCATGATCATCACCTATAGTAAGAGGGGACTAAATAAATTTGGGGTTTCATAGTTGGGGAGCATAAGTACCCCAAAAGTCACAATAATGCCTGTGGGAACACCAAAAATAATAGTTACATTGTTTCAATAAAAATAGATTATTATTAATATGATGATTTTAATAACTATTAGATTGTTGATATATTCACATTCTGTGCTATCGACCAATAGCTGATCTCCTGTCATGTGACATATTTACCCCCAGTCACTGGCAAGGGTTACAGGGGGTCTAATGAGATCCCCCGTGCAGAAAGTAGTCCCATTGATTTTGAAAGAAGAACCTTCCTGCCACCGATTGGCTGTTCCAAGCTGCCAATCAGTAGAACGAAGCCCCACACCATGGAGGAGTCGTTCTGCCGCACCGTTAAACATATTAAATATAACCAACGGCAACACAAAGACAATGTCCGGTTTACCGTATGATAACGTGATATACCCGACTTTTTCATTTCTGTTTATCTCTGATTTTTATTCCTTTATTACAGATACGTTTCTTTTCCATTCCTGCCCGTTTGAGTGAAACTCGTTGGAATTATATAAATAAATAATTTAAAATGTGTGATTTTAGAATATATATATATATATTTATATATAGTATTGTGTTTCAATTCCTCCACTTTTATTTCAACCTTTTCTCTCACTTTCAGGTTTTTTTTTAACCCCTCAACGTACATAGTAGAGATTAGGTGCCCTCTTTTGCCTCCTTTTGCCCCTGCATGTGGATGCCCATGACATGGCAGTTAGAGGCGATTCCTGATAAACTGCACAAAAAAGTCTCAATAGGGTAAGGAATATAAAAAAATGAAAATAACCCACAATGCAAAGCCCATGGGTTTGCTAGAAGATAACATCATAAAATACGTAGTACTTTAGTCCGGCCCCTGAGGATCCCTGAGCCAGATCAGCCCTATGATTAACTCTTCATGAGCAGATGGTGTAATAAGTAAAGCTGCTTTGTTCCCCCAGAAGTGTTTCAATCTTCTACTTTAACATCTGTTTTATAAAATCACTGAATTTATTGTTTTTCTAAATTCTATTGAATAGATTTCTCAAGAAACGAACGTTTCCTTTTGCGCTTATGCGCTTTCGATTTCCCCCGACCTCAGAGATACTCAAAAGATTAAAAAAATCATATTTCTAGGTTCACATTTTTTGTTCCTTGTACAGCTAACATTTTCTTGTGTTACATATTATTTTTTATCCATATTACCACGAAAGACGAGGAATAAATCCTGCGTATAATTACATCTCAACCTTGATTAACCCTTTCAGGGCCATGACAGGAAGCAGCACGGCAAGGATACTAAACAGGGAAAAAGTATTGTTTTTTTGGTAATAACAGGTAATAACGGATTTAAAACATATAATAAAAGAAATGTAAAGGAGCACGTGTATGGCTATAGAGGTACGACCGCATAAAAGAATTCCGCCTGGTTCTAAAGTGTTTATCTCGCGAAAGGCTGTTTTTTTTAGTTGTTTGTTTTGAAAGACAAAAGAGATTAAAGATGTTCCATGATTGTCCCTTCCTATGTTTGCTCTGATGTCGGCGAATGATGTATTTAGAGCAAAAAGTCAACAAAACAGACTCTCGGGCAACGGGTCACGAGGTCTATTGGAAGAAAAGAAAACAAATGTGCAATCAATGCTGTGATCTTTGAAATAACAGAAAAAATTGATGTAACCCTTTCCTGGAACCCAAATACCGCTCGTTACCTGCCATTAGGGTGTGCTGCTCCATGGCGCTTCCGGGGTCCGAGCCTCCGCTTAATAGGGGCGCTTACTTGAGATTTCCGGGGTCTCCGCTAACATGAGGAGTAAACGTTAGACTTGGGCGCCGGCCAGCTCTTCGTGTTCGTCCTTGCTTTCGTCTTCGTGGGGAAAAAAATCTTCGTATTCAACGAATATTCGCCCATTCCTATGTTTGGTGTGGGCAAATATTTGTATACATTCTTCGTGTTCATTTTTTTTTTCTTTTTTGCTGTTTTTATTAGAAGGATTTCATACGGGGTTAACGCAGAACGCACTACGCAGCAGCTTTGGTGAACCGGCACTTCATTGGTTGATGGCAGACAAGCCCCTTGCTGGCGACCAACAGAGTCGCTCTACCGAAACTCGGCCTGGGGAGACCCCCTGCTCCAGGAGCTAAAGGTCCGTACGAGCGACTGTATTGGTGGAGCGGGGAGACCAATGGTTTCCCCAGGCGGAGTTTCCCCGCCAGGAGTTAAAGGCTCGCTGGCAGGGGCCTCCTCTAACATCAACCAATAGTTAAAGGACCTTTAACCCCTGACGGCGAACCTACGGATTTCCGCTTCTGTTAACCCCTGCGATGCTGCGTAGATAAGGTAGGCTAGATGGGGAAGGGGCCAGGGAGATTAGTAAACGAAGACGAACACAAGGATTCTTCGTGTTGTGTGTATTCGTATACGTTTTGCCGCCGCCATGTTCGTTTGTTCGGTCTTCGGGCTGAACAATGAGAATGCACCCTTCGTGTTCGTTTTCATGTTCGCCCGAAGACGAATCACAAGTCTAGTAAACGTGTGCATTCGGATTCATACTGATGTTATAAACAGACATGATTTTTCTCTTTTAATTAATGTGTGACATCCAGTCCTGGATCCCTGACAATAACTGACCTTTTTGCCTATTTCTTCCCTGCTGTTTTCTCCTCTATTTCATTTTCCTTTCTCTTCTTTTCTCCTTTACTCCCCTACTTCATTCATTCATTCCTCACCTCTCATACATACATCTCTTATTCCCTCTCATTTTCTTCCTATCTTTCTTCCTATTGTTCTACTCTTTTTTTCCCCTTGAGTCCATAAATAAATATTTTGTTTACTGAATAACATAAGAATAAAATGTATTGCGACATTTGCCAAACACCAGTGAATATTTTCCTCGTATTATCTTTTATTCGGCAGAATAAGCAGCGCCTGGCGACTTAATCTCACCTGCAAGAAGAGTGATGTAGAGTTACCAGATCTTTTATGCTTACTATGCATATATGTATTAAATTACGAACGTGCACCAAAAAACTACAGCTCATGAATCCTCAGCTTGGTTACAGCAGGAGAAACAAACAAATAAGGGATTCTTATTCTGTCGAGTTAAAGGGGCCACTCACATGAAGTGACTCTACTTAATTTCACATGAGTTGGAATTTGAGTTTAACGTTTAATTCCTGGATTTCTGGGGCAGCTCAAAAATGATGCACGTGTAAGGCTCAGTTTTGTGCGTCTGCCAAATGATGTCATAGACCACCGCATAATGTGGATACTCTGATGCTAGTTGTGTCATGAAGTCATGTGCAGGTCAATCTGATTAAAGGCTTGAAAGTTTGCCAGAAGTTCAGCCAGTGGATACATTGTATCAATCTAATTATCTTTTTTCTCGTGTCATTTTACCATTTATAGAAACGGGACTTGGTTGGTACTTGCACTCTTGGCTGTACAAAATGAGTTTCAATGAGCTTCTGCTGTGGCAATGATGCGCACAAACAATAATTAATTACAATTTTATCTTATTAGATGCAAAAATGAAATGGAAAATGTGATATGGAACAGGTGCATCTGGATTTGAGCAGTTAGCGGTTGTTTTTTGGATGAATGCCTATTGTTAACTTGTAAGTATAATTTTTTTTATTTTTTTTTATATTTTTTTTTTAGGTGCACCGGTCCTGGAGGTACTGCAATACCAGGTCAATGCGTGGAGTGGACAGAGCTCTTCTTCCATCTCCCTGTTCTAAAAATCCATTTAATATATGGTCCCCAGATAGGGGACGTATCAGATATTAAACTGATAAGAACAGATACTACACTTGATCTTAGCCAAAAGGCCGAGAAGCGATGTAAGTATAATTTTAGTGTTCATTCTTCATGGTTTTTTTTTACAAAAAGTCTACATTTTAGACAGGTCATTGAATCGAGCCCCTTATTTCTCGGGGTCAAAAAGATATTTTCACCGCTCAGATCTATTTCATGCACTAGCAAACCACGAAAAAATATATATTTGAAGGCTTTGCTCTTTTTTGGGGGGAGAACTTTTCATTCTTGCTAATTTGATCTTTCGATTTTTTTGTTCCTGAAAGCTGTAATGGAATCTACAGAACTGTCAGACTGGGTTACGAGGAGACCTCAGACATTCACACACACACACACTTCTTTATCCCCATATCGGAGGATGCTATGCTGGGAAGTTGTAGAGCTAAAAGTTTGCTCCTCCAGACATTTAAAGAAAAGTTCATCAATCAGCTAAAATTTAGTTTATATTAAAGAACACAATTTTAAAAAGGTTAACTAGAAGTGATGCGCATTAAATGTTATTCGAGGTTTATTGCCCTATCTTATAGCCTCTATTATTTTACGATGAAAATAAAGAAGATCTGTTTCAGTAAAGTCCTTGTTATCAGTTAATTTATGGAGGTAACTCAATGGCCTTTACTCAACCACACCAACCCTGCAGCAAATCATCGATTCTAGGTGCCATCGAGTGCTGCCGACTCCGAATATCTTATGGAATTTGGTTGAGGGTCACTAAGCCTAAATCACACGCTCTCGAGTTAGCAGATCTGTAGGGAGTTGAGTTGGCCACTCGAGGTTTTCAAGTCGAGGAGATGCTCATTGGAGGTTGGCGAGCTGAGTTGTTGGATCTACTTACAGTTTGGTCTTTTTCTGGTTCCTCTTAACCCCCTCCAAGGAATCCAGTGATTTTGTTGAATCCGATTAATTTTTAAAAACTTTATCGATCAACGCAACAGTTGAACAGCCGATAAGTTACGCTTTCCAGAATAACACAACTCGTATTACACATCAAGTCACGTAGCATTGGGTCCAATCCAGTTGGCTTTAATACTTGAGTAGTTCCATTGTGGACAACTTCGTTGAGTTGACCCAGCAACCCAATCAACTACTCAACTTGCGTCCTACTCAAGTTTTAGTATCGCTATGTACTTCGGTTTTTTTTATTTTGTCTACAACTTTGTAATAAAAGGCAGAACAGCCAATTATCTTGGCCGTTACATACTATCTTACATTCACGCCGCGCGCTCTGTAATGTAAAATACATTGATATTAGCGGCACTTTCTATAGTTAAAAATTCAATAAAAGAATAAAAACTATGCTTCTGGAGAGCGTTTTGGGGAGTTTTTATGCCTTTAGAGTTTATGCAGTATAATAGAGCTACACGGCGTACCTCGCTGACCCATTTGTATGAATCCAATTTAGTTTAAGTAAGTATTATTTGGCAAACATTAGGCTATTATGAAGGCTCAGAACAGGCGTCCGCTGAGAGCGTTCGTTATTCAGTACTTTTAAGGTGTAAAAAAGAACCATTGAACTCAAATACACATTTTCTTTAACTCAATCTGAGAAAGCGGTCGTGACAAATATCTGGAAGTAGGGGTTTTTGTGCCACTCCGCATTCAGAAGATAATTTAGTTGCGTGAGCCGTAATTTGCTTTTGCTTTTAATTTGTAAAAAAGAGGATGCATGGAGAGAAAAAGAGCAGAGGGAGGTCAGAATGGGAATAGGGAGGGAGAGGAGATCCGCGAAAGCCAATACAATGGAGAAAATTCAATTAGTTCAAAGATGTTAGACATAAAACCACGAGAATATAAATTCCGACAGCAGAACAGAACCAGCAAACTCATTCTGTCTGCCGCGTTCTATATGGCCGCGTTCTATAGGGTTTTTTGGAACCTTCACGCTTTAAGACAGGCATGTCCAAACTTTTTTCGAAGCGTGCCAGATTTGATGAAGTGAAGATGTGCGAGGGCCGACCATTTTGCCTGAACATTCTTTGAACCATTAAAATTAAATGCAAATTAACTATTTTATGCAAAGTTTATTGAAAACGGCATACTTTTCATTTTGTGACTTGGATGACAAATCTAAACCGGTGCTAAATCGCTCTGCCTTTAATATAAAAAAAACAGATCTATATCTGGGAAACTTATCTGGGGGGCCTTATCAGTCCGGAACGCGGGCCGCAATTGGCCCTCGGGCCGGACTTTGGACATGCCTGCTTTAAGATCTTCACGACAGGGACCTCCTTTCATAATATATTCAAGCCCATTGTACCCCGATTATAATGTCTGTAGATTATTGGCCTTATTATTTGACTGTAGGGAGTCACGTCCTGGGGTACAGCTGTGTTGCCAAATCCTCACCCTTTCTCACCAAAATGGTCCCCCCCCCCCAGCTAAACACGTAGCCTCGGCTTCTCTCAGCCCGCAGAGATTCCACTTCCGATCAGTCCTGGTCCCCGGATTATTCAATAACCCGTTTGGGCTTTTTTCTTAAACCGGCAGCTGGGGTAGGCCTATCACTGTGAGGTCGTGGAGGGGATTTTTGGGGGCGATCGATGAAATGTACCATTTTTATAAATAAGTGAGGAATTCTTTGCTGTAGGATGATTGGGTGCATAGAAAATGTTGTAAAATGTCCAAAGAAATATCTAGAAATGCTTTGTTCGCCGTTGACTACGTGGAATATGTGTCTGGCAGTATTCTCTCTGCCCCCGTTGAAGATGAGCTTTCCTATCTTGACCGTTGACCGGTGGAAAAGCCGGCTCCATGGATTTGTCATCCGCATTGGATGCAGTCAATCACTCGCTTCAACTCCTAAACCCTTCTGGAGTTTATCTGCGACCCGTTTGACCGGTTTTGCCGCCGAGTGCGTTCTCCCATTCTCCACGTCACGGGGATCCGGGGTAACTCAATGGCTCCGTATCATCCAATGTTCCATTTCCCGAAAATGTATCAAATCTTACATTTTTCATTTATATCAGAGAATATTGCTGCCTCAGCAATTATTTTATATTCTTTCTTATTCAACAAAGTTTTCCTCCTATAATCCTCCACGGAATAAATTAGAACCAATCTCGGCAGACTGTTTCTTTGTATCTAAAGGTGAAGACCATCATCTTCCTTTAAAAATATCCACAATTCCCATTCAGACATCGTAGAACTATATGGAACGCCATAAATTCGTTAGCGCAAGAAGTCATTTTATGTTGGCCAAGAAAACTTTGGAAAAAAAAACAGGAAAGGGTCTTTTATTGTAATTTTTTCCCCCTATTTACTCTCTCTCTCTCTCTCTTTTCATCAAATTACTTTGCTTTAGAATTTTTTAAAATCTTTTTTGGTTTATTTTTGAAATTCTTCATTTCTTTCATTCAGTAAAGAGACCGTGTTTTAAAAGATGTTAAAATCTGTTGCTTAAGTCATCACCAAAAACATTAAAAAAACCTTTTTTTTCCTTTATATTGATACTTTGTTTTCTCTCGAGTTATGGCGCTTGAGGCCAGTAACGATCCAACGAGACCTTATTTTCCCGATGCAATTTCGATTTAATTTTTTTTATTTTTCATAAAATCCATTAGATGTTAACCCCCTAGTGGAAACATTCTGATTATTTAACCTATACGTTGCCTTCAAAACCATTCGCTTACGAGTTCCCCTTCCTTCCAAAACATCATAAAAAAAAAACCTGATAATTAACAAAAAACTAAAAAAATTAAAAAATCAAAGTTCTCTTGGGATGCCTGTTAACCCCCCTGTTGCATTGGTGCCAGATAGCAAGTCCAGGCCTGCTTGGGGAAATATATTTTTTGGGTGAAATAAAAATAGAAATGTGTTTCCTGGCCGAGCAATCAAAGATTTGAAAGCCAAAAAAAAAAAAAGAAAGATGAAAAAAAATAAATGCTCGAGTAGGAAAAAAAATATATATATGTTTACGCCGGTCTTAATTAGCCAGAAACTAATTGGGGGGGTAAAAATAGCGCTAATGAGTTAATCGTATCAGGGAATTACAGTCATTTAAAAGCTAATGATGGAGTGGATCCATAGGTAGCGAAATATTAAATACTTTACAACGGCGTTGGGAAAAATATACATTCATTTAATTCTTATCCAGAGTATTTATACAGAATAATTTCCCCGTTTCTATCGTCTTCCGTGACAATCGGTCACAATGAAAAATTCTACAATTAACGTGAAATTATTAACGATTTAAAGGAAAAACGCTGGGCTTATTATTATTATTTATTATTTTTTTTTTTGAACTGACGGATATTTATTTATTGTTCATTTTAATTCCAGGCGGCTCTAATAAAGGACGCGACTCGGAGACCAAGCGGCAACGCGAGTAAGCAGTTTTTTTTTTGTTTTTTTTTACCGTTTTATAATTATGATTTACCTTCTTAATAAAGAACGCTTCATTTGCATATTGTTCTATTTATGAACTCATTAGAATGCGGAGCGCGGATGGAGTGACTTCCCCAAAGTGACATTGAGTTGACGCAAGAGGTCCCTTCATTAAGAGGAGATGAAAAGGGCCCGCTGGGGTAATTCCGCATGAAATGGCGTTATGTTGCGAGGGGAGGACGGCGTGTTTATATATTTTGGTTCCGTTCCGTGTAATTCTTGCCGATGCTTGGCGTGTTGTCGCTGTGTGGGCCGTCGAAGCGCGTCGGGTTTACTCGCCGTTAACATTCTCACCGCTGACACTTTGTAGCAACTCAAATCCGTGAGGTCGACGGGATGTCAGGGAAGCAGAACGCTTCAAGGTCTTCTGCGAAAAGTAGTCAGAGTAATTATCCTGACTTCTAGCCGTCCAACGTCCTAGTAAACTTGCTGGCAGATCGGCCCCCAGCGGCCCCGTCTAGTCGCCCGTTTCTCCCGCTGTAAAGACTCAAACCTTGAAATCGTTGGTCTCGTCTTAGATTCAGGAGCCGTATGTCTATCCCATGCATGTTTAATCCCCTTACTGTATTACCCTCTACCACCTCTGCTGGGAGGCTGTTCCACTTATCTACCACCCTCTCAGCAAATTTAGAGACTATGCTTTAGACTTTACAAGACGGTTCAGAAACTCTCCATCATGAGCCATGATTCTCCAGGCTTCTCTTAACGCCTCTGTTGGTGAAGATCCCCGGGAAATACCGTATTGGCTCGAATATAGGCCGCACTTTTTCCCCCACTTTAAGTCTTTAAAGTGGGGGTGCGGCCTATATTCGGGGTCTAGCGCCCGACGCCCGGGACATGCAGTCCCGGGCGCCGGACAGGCAGCGGGGTTAGGATACAGATCCCCCGCAGCGGTGCAGGGGACCTGCATCCTACTCCCCGATACGCTCAGACAGCCTCCCCTGCCAGCACTTCCCACGGGGGGTTGCCGGCACGGGAGGTTGTCTGAGCGCATCGTGCGGACCGTCCGCACGATGCGTTTTACCTCTGCCCCCCCCCCCCGACTTACCGGAGCAGACTCCCGGGTGTCTTGCAGGGCCGGCGGGGGACATCTACGCAATACGCGTATACAACTTCCGGTGCCGGCACATCCGCTGATGTTGTATACGCGTATTGCGTAGATGTCCCCCGCCGGCCCCGCAAGACACCCGGGAGTCTGCTCCGATAAGTCGGGGGGGGCAGAGGCGGACAGTGGCAGCATATCTCGGGGGGGGGGGGAGGACAGTGGCAGCATATCTCGGGGGGGGAGGAGGACAGTGGCAGCATATCTCGGGGGGGGAGGACAGTGGCAGCATATCTCGGGGGGGGGAGACAGAGTGGCAGCATATCTCGGGGGGGGACAGAGTGGCAGCATGTTTTTTTGGTGCTTTTTTAAAGAAAAAAACGTTTTCTTTAAAAAAGCACCAAACTTTTAGGGTGCGGCCTATATACGGGGGCGGCCTATATCCGAGCCAATACGGTAACTGCCGCCTCTCGAGATCTTTACTTTATGATGTTAAATAATTGAATAAATATTTCTTTGTTTTTTTTCCTGTAAAATTTGGAAGAAAGAAGTGGAAATGACCCAATAGCACGGTCCGGACGTTTGATTCGCGTCGGAGCCGAGACTCTGGACAGCGTCCGATGTCATTTCTGTAAGGAAGGAACGGCTTGGAGGAGAAGCGCAAACGTCTGATTTCTACGCCGCGTAGACGGGGGATTCATGGAGGGAGGATCACCCCGAATCCGACCGATTCCAATCCCTGCCAGATTATTCTGTTTAATTGTAACGAATCCGCCGGCTGAAACGCTGAAAATTCTCGGAATTCTAGGAAATAATATTTTTAGCTTAAATACTCGTTAGCGGGCGGCTGTGTGTCGCGGGGGGGGGCGGCAGCGGACGACATGCGCGTTCTTCCGACGCTCTGTTTCTTTCAGCTTTGTTATTTTGAGTTGGATTCTGTATCGGCTCCTTGTCCCTAAATAATTCAACCCCCCCCTCCCCGAGATGTTCTGAATCTAAAGAGAGCTGCTTAGCTTGTTTTTAGATATCAGTGCCCCGTGCGGCAATTAAGCATGCGCTGGCGAGGGATTCTGCTTAACGGTAAACTTTGTTCTAGTGTTTTGTAACGTAAGAAAGTTTTACTTTACTGAGAGGGTGGTAGATAAGTGGAACAGCCTCCCAGCAGAGGTGGTAGAGGGTAACACAGTGAGGGTATTAAACACGCGTGGGATAGGCATACGGCTCCTGAATCTAAGACGAGACCAACGACTGATTAAGGCTTGAGTCGTTACAGCAGGAGAAACCAGCTGGGGCCAAAAGGGGCCGATCGGCTGGTGGATTTTCTGTCAACGCAGCCTTCTAATTACTTTCCTGATCCCAACTAATTTCCCACTCCTTGTACTTTGTCTCCCAAAGCCAATCAGCACCCATTAAAAAGGGAGAGGAACTTAATGGGGAGGAATAATGCACTAAACTTACGCTGTTAAATTCATCTGTTAACGCAATTTTGGACGTTTTATTAAAGGCGCAGAACTGTTAGAAGTGAGTTTTCAGAATGGAATTTATTCACAATATTCTTAATGAATTGAAGTCATTTTTTTCTGTCCCGAAGTTGATTTCCGGGGGCCGCGGATGAGTGCGTTAAGAGCCGGCGGGCGGGCGCTGGGATGACCGTCCTCGCGGTCCTCGGCTCATAAATATCATAAGTGACAAGAGAAATCCTTCACAGCGGAGGAATCCGACTCAGCAGAATCTCCCGTCCCCGGGACGCCGTCCATCATTTTTATCCGCTTCTCTTCTGCTGAAGCTGGTCGGAGGAGCCGCGCACGGATGTGGTTTGGAGACGCGGTTAACCTCTAACAAGAACGTTCGCCCGGCGGAAGCTCTTGACCCACAACGCGTGACAGCGATAATTAGCCGAAGACTTTATTGCCAACGCGTTTTGCCCGAGAATATCTTCGGAGTTTGTCCGGGCAAACAACGGCGTCGCGCTTGGATCAGGAAATTTTTAATCGTTCCACTCCATAAAGCAGCGAGTCGGGATATAAGTCTCCGTTATGCGGTGCAGATAGAGGCCGCCGGAGCCATTCGTATGCTAATAAACTAAGCGCTCTTTCACAGCCGGGGGATTCCTTTTCTGAGAGGGTGGTGGATCAGTGGAACAGCCTCCCAGCAGAAGTGGTAGAGGCTAATCCAGTGAGGGGATTTAAACATGCATACGGCTCCTGAATTGTCGGGGGGGTTATATAGAGTAGCATTGAGTTCATGTATCGATAGTACTCTATATGTTTCTCTTTTTTTGGTATTGCATACATTTAACCCTACGTTTTATATACTCGGATCTCATTTTTTTCAGCGTATTGACTGTGATCTTAAGAATGTCTTCAAATGATGAACGTTCTAGAAATCTAATGGTTGTTTGCCTTTCTTCCCCATCACATTACTGGAAATATTATTCTGGAAGTTAGACCCCCGTCTCTGTTTTCCAGTCCAGGCCTGATAGTTAGCGAGCAGCACTTACGTCCGGACTGGCGGTTAAGGATCAGGATGTTGTATCTGAGCGCTAACTCACCTCCCTGGCTGGGATTGGAGGAGACGTAGTTTGTTGGCCCGCGGGGTCTCGGGTAGGGTGACCTCATCCGCCATGTTTTCCAGGACACATAACCTTTACATGTTGCTGAAGGGCAGCTGCCAGACGAGCCCCCTGGTGGCGACCATTAGAGTCGCTCTTACGGACCTTTAACTCCTGGCGGTGAAGCCATTGGTCTCCCCAGGCCAAGTTGCTCCGAGGTGTACATTGCCCTTCCTATTCCTCCCAGGCCACGTTGCTCCGAGGTGTACCTTGCCCTTCCTATTCCTCCCAGGCCAAGTTGCTCCAAGGTGTACATTGCCCTTCCTATTCCTCCCAGGCCAAGTTGCTCCGAGGTGTACATTGCCCTTCCTATTCCTCCCAGGCCACGTTGCTCCGAGGTGTACCTTGCCCTTCCTATTCCTCCCAGGCCAAGTTGCTCCGAGGTGTACATTGCCCTTCCTATTCCTCCCAGGCCACGTTGCTCCGAGGTGTACATTGCCCTTCCTATTCCTCCCAGGCCAAGTTGCTCCGAGCTGTTATGTCAGACTCTTACAGACTTTTCATTTCCGCGGTGTTGATTTTTCTAGTGAGCAGTCTATGCTTATTGCTGTATTCATTATTCTTTCTTTTATCTCTATTGCCTAGCGATTTAATCATTTCATGAAAATTCATATTTGGTCTATACAATTTTTTGCATTGCTCCGGCTCCATCTTTTGGTTCTAAAATTCATTATTGTCGTTCGGCTAGAATATTTTGGTTTAGAGTAAAGTTACATTTTGGCTTGAATCTGGGTTTTTTTTCCTTTTGTTTTTGGAATCGTGAAACTGCTCAATTTTTATCAACTTCTAGCAAGAATCTGAAAGTTATAACTGGAAATCACCGATTTCAATCTTTCCCAAGTTCATCAGATGAGTGAATTCTTCTTAATGAAGAAGAAATTTGGTCTAGAAATAGTTTTAAAATATTAAAGCAGGAGTTCCACCGACTCCCTTCTAACATAATAACCCTGTGCTTAGCGCTCCCTGTTCTGATGGATGCCCAGAGCCCCCCCAGGTTGGCAGAGAAAGTAGGGGAACATTTAGACAGCGTGAGGGAGAGAGTGCGAGAATGAGAGTGTGAGAGAGCGAGTGAATGTGTGCACCATGCCTCAACTTGAGCCAAACTAGGGCCACAAGCACATCATTGAAGAAAAACTTGTTTTATTTACTCATTAAAAAAGTCTTGTTTCAGAAAAAATCCTTAGTAACTTAAGCCCAACGGATATTTCAGCGGTCAAACAATAAAATAGAAAAACAAAACGCTACAACAGCAGATGCGGAATAATTGGACTTTATGCCCTAAACAATAAAATTCTGAGGTTCCAAATAGTGAAGTTCTGACTTTATGGCGGAATTTTATTGCAGTTTATGTGCTGTGGGGGGATTAAAAATACTTTATGTAATATCCCGGAAATAGCAGAATAATAATAGATAAATATCAACAATTCTGACCGAATTTTAGGTTAATGGCGTTTTATTATTATTATTTTTTTTCTTTCAATGACCGGATAAACAAATTATTGGAAACGGGGACATTTACACGTTTTCAGCTTCTTCTGGCTTTCTGGAGAGAATCTCGCGAGTGTCAGAGAGCAGTACTTAGTGGCATTTGGCGCACGAAGGGTGCAATCCGGGGCATAGAATTCTGACACAGGGGCTGGAGATCAGGGGAGCGAGGGAATGACGGCATGCGCAGCACGTGCTCCAGGACACCCACCGGGGGGTATTTACCCTAAAACATAGCTATACCACAAGCCTATCCGTGAATAACACACAGCTTTACAGCCCTGGGCCCTGTGTATGTTAATCATGCCTCCCAACTGTCTTGCTTTGCGCGGGGCAGTCCTGAAGCCCACGGGGGCCAGAATGGACTAGAGTGGGCCCTGACAGAGTGCTGAGCAGGGCTAGGCTAAGGCAGGAATTGTGGATTTTAGGGGAGGAGTTTTGGTTGGAGGATATTTAAGTTTGGTGATCACAGGGGTAAGGATCCATTTTGTTTAACCTTACCTGGTGGTGTTTGTCTTTCCCTGTCTATCTCTTGTTGTCTCTCTTGTATACTTGGCTGTTTCTTTTGTGTTCCTTTGCTGTCTGTTTCTCTCTTGTGTCCTGGCCTGTCTTTGTTTTTTGTGTCATTTTGTGTTTGGGTCTGTCTTGTTTCTGTGTTTTTTGTGTCTGAGTCTTTTCCTTTTTATCTGGGGCTCTTTTTTGTGTGCCTGTCTGTTCTTTCTTTGTTCCCCCCTTTTTTCTCTCCCCTCTTCTTGTCCCCTGCAGGTGTCTGTATGGATTTGAGGTTCTGCAGCAGCTGTTGGACCTTGTGGCTGCAGGAGTGACTAGGCCACATGCTGGATCCGGCTGGAATGTTCCTGAAGGCTGGCATGGAGGACTGCAGCAGCGTTGGAGCATAGGAGCAGAGGCAGACCTGAGGAGGATGACGCAGATAGCCCAGGACGGGGCCTGGGAGTCAAAGCAACCCATTTGCAGGCCTTCAGAGGCATACTAGTGTGCAGTGCAACGGCATGGAGGAGGCTTTGGCCCTCGCAGCGTTCCATCACAGCGGGCCAGAAGGGCCCATGGGAAGGCAGTGATTTCAGATGGCCCAGCTGGGTGTCCTGTGGCTGCTGGCCGCTCCCCAGATGGAAAAGGGGGCACAGAGTGCAAGGAGTCAACAGTTGCAGGAGGTGGTTCGGCCTGGTATAGGCCTCTGAGGCCTACCGCAGTGTTTCCCCAGATGTGGGTCCTCCAGGAGTCGTCCAGGGAGGCAGAGAAGCTGGCAGGACGGCCGGGTGCAGCCTGCACTGCGGCCTGTGCAGATGTCAAGGTAGGGAGACACCGGAGAGAGGCCTAGGCAGTTACCTGGGGCAGCTGCCGTGGGGCAGGAGGTTTTGGCTGTGGAGCAGGGGGGCTGGGGAGGCCCCTCTTTTTTCCAATCTCCATCCTGAAGTGGCATATGGGGGGTTTCCGGCTGCAGCACCCCATCCCTCGCACAGACACACGCAGGCACACCCTAATTGATGCATCCATCAGGATGGGATGTGTTGGTGGGAATCTGCACACCAAGGAGGTGGTTTTGGTGCTGCCACTCCTGCGGTGTTTCTCTGCGGCGGCGCAGGATCATACGACCTTGCTGTACGGGACGGCCAAGGGGTCCATTATTAAGGTTTCTTTTTTGCGTGTTATTTCCATCGGGTGCACATGTGTGGGTTGATGCTGAGATGTTTTTCGGGGGCTGTAGTGTGGTATCTATGGCGTGTATAGTGGGGAGTTTCCTGGGAAGTTTATAGATGTGCTGGGCTTGAGATTCTTTGCAGGTTACATTGCTGTTGTTTGTGTGGTTCTGGCAGGTTCCGTAGCAATGTTTTATTTGGAGGCAGTGGAATGGTTTTAGGTCACGGTTACTGACGGACAACTGCAGGGGGAAAGCATGGCTCTTGAGAGCTGTCGGTCTAATCGGTGGTTGGAGGGAGGTGGAACTTGGTAGACAGACGTGATGGGGGGATATGTTAGTAACGTTTAAATGCTTAAGGGGAATCAACAAGTTAAAGGGAGAGATTTTCTTTTAAAGTAAGTACTACCACTGCAAGAGGACATATTCATAAGCTAGAGGGGCAATGGTTTAAAGGTACCATCAGGAAATATTACTTACTGGAAAGGGTAGTGGATGCATGGCATAGCCTTCCAGCAGAAGTGGTAGATGTTAATACGGTGCAAACGTTTGGCCAGGCATGGGATAGGCATAGGACAGAGTTAGATATAGGATAAGGGCAGGTACTAAGGAAAGTACTCAGAGATTGGGCAGACTGGATGGGCCTAATGGTTATTATCTGCTGTCACTTTCTAAGTTTTTATATGTTACGGTGTGTTGGAAATGTTTGTGTGTCCCCCCCCCTTTATTGCCCCCTCCTGTAGCTGCTTCTTGAGTGGGTTGCACAGGCAGCTTTACACAGGGAACACTTGCTTTGTTGTGGTGTGAAGCTGCATTTGTCCAGGTCGCTTGCAATCACGTAGGGTCATGCTGGGGTTTTGGGGTGAGGGGGTAAGGGTTATCTGTTGATGTGACAAATTGCATCGTTGAAGGGTTGCAGCAGTAAGGCGATGTTGATGGTTGTTTTTTCTGAACGGTGTCCCCGGTTAGCCTGGGGGTTGTGTTAAGATGGAGGAGGGGGACAAGAGGCATGAGGGAAATTGTTTCTGGCTTCCTCTGGGAAGCATGGATGGGATGGGGTTAAGGAAAGGGGGCTACGGTACCGCGGTTTTCTGGAACTTTCGGTACTGGGGTTCGGCATGACTGGGGTGAGATGTATTGGAGGTAGTCTCCTGACTAGGGATCTGCTCTGTTTGTCAGGTTTGTTGTATGGGGGTAACGTTTTTGGTGGGGTCGCCATAGAGAGAGCTGTTTTGTTGGTGCCTAGGGGATAGCGGTGGGGGACCAAATGGTTCCGTCATGGGGTTTGAAGCTGATTCTGTTGGGATGGTTGATTCGTTGCAGGAAGATTGCCTGTCAGCATTTCCCGGGGCCATGGAGTCTACGGTTTGTCCGAAGACTTCAAGCTGGCTGGGGTATGTACTACATGGCCCAAGGTGATTTAGTCGGGCTGCGGGGCGAGTCTCCTGTTTTGGGTGCCGCTGTCTGATTTTGATCTGCTTCTGGTACGTCTAAGAGGTCACCATCTTTGGAGAGGGGTGGTGGTGTTTAATGTCTTTTCTGGGTTCCTTCGGTTTTTCGTGCACTTACTCTGTGCGATTGGAAACTTGCTGGTGCATAGGTTTGTTAAATTTCCCTGGTCTTGATTCGGTTTGGCTTTTCGGGAGCTGGAGGGCTCTGATTCGGGTAACTGTGTGTGGTGGGGTTAAGCAGGTGCTGAGGGCTGACTTGCTGGTCAGTGAGCTCTTGCTGCACAGGCTGCGGGGAAGTGTTTGGGACAATTGGTGACGGGGTTGTCCAGGGGGCCATTGGTTCATGTTAGTATGGCCTGAGGTCTGGGATATATTCGCCCTCTCCTTGTTTTCTTTGAACCGTTCCACTTAGTGTTGGCCCTGTTTTTTGGGGAGTTGGCAGGGGATTGGTAGGGTGGTTTTGATGGAGCTATATCGGAGGAAGGGCACTTTGGTTCTTATGGTTGGTGGCTTTGGTGGATGTTTTTGTGCTTGGTGGTGCTTGTTTTCGTTCGGGTGTTGCATAGAAGTATCGCTGATTCTTGTTCTTGCTTCGTTGGAAGTGGCCTCGGCAGATGAAGTTGGGGGTACGCCATTCGGGGGCTTGCCTGGCAGTATAGTGGACTCCCGAGGTCACAAATATTGGCATTGGTGGGATTGTTTGCGGTGGCAGTATATTCAGTGGGTGGCCCACGTAGCCATGTTCGGGTGGTTCCTGGCAGGGGCGACCCCTTCCCAGGTCTATGGGTTAGAGCTGGGTGATGCGCTCCTTAGTTTGTGGATGTGGGATCAAGTGGTGGGTGTTCCTACCCCCCCCCCTATTGGGATTTGTGGGAGGCGGTTACTGAGGTTTCACTGTCTAATCTTGCTTTGGACGTTGCTGTGCGATAGTGCTGGTGCGGATGTCTTGGTGGGCTGGTTTGGTTTGTCTACTGTGCCCGATGATGCCATGTGGATGGGCTTTTGGGGGTTATATCAGCGGATTGTGTTCTTCCGGGTACATCAGGATGGATGTTGGCTCGGTCTGCTTGGCCGCCTCACCATGCAAATGGTGTTTGAGGCTGGTGGTGGGGGGGGGGGGCTCGGGTTGCTTCTCCCCTCTGTGGGTTTTTTCTTCGGGCCTCTTTTGGTAGGCGGGTTATCAGCCATTCTCAACAGTAATGACCCCGACGGGGACCGCAGTTAGGTATAGCGGTTTGCAGCTGGGTCTCCCAGGGGTTTTGGTGCTTGGTGATGGAGTTTTTGGTGGTGGTTGCCATTACACAATTTTGGTTATGAGTAAGATTGTTTTTGTTCTTCTTCTTGTTGGGGGGGTGCCGGTTTGTGGGGGTCACCTATCGGCATTCACTAGTTTTTGGGATGTGGCGGAACTGTGGTTGGAGAACTGAGCCCGTCGGTGGGGGCCGCAGTTGGGCATAGCGTTTGTGCAGCTGTGTTACCCGGAGGGTTTTGGTGCTTGTGGGATGGAAATTTTGGTGTGGGTTGTTGGACCTTGGTGGCTCAACATTACAAAACTTGTTCAGTTATGAGTTTGTTCATTTATGTTGCTGATGTGGGGGTTGGTCACCGTGAGACGGTTGATTTGGTTTGTACAGGTGCCATGCCTGTTGTTAGCACCTTACGTGAGTTAGAGGGGTATTGAGCATTGCCTGGGCGTCATGGTTACGCTGCTGGTGTGCTTTGTCCAGAGGCAGCAAAGGTGGATGGGCTGGTTTGTGGTGCTGGATAGGTTTTTGTAGGCATTTGGTGCAGATTTCTTGATTCTGTGAGTGGCGGTGGGTTTTGAACGGGCCAAGCTTTCTTTTGTGGGGGGAGCCCATCCGGCTTGAGGTGTCAATGGATGGGCTCATGGCGGTAGCTTGCCAGGTATCCAAGGGGTTAATGTGGTGGTATGATCATTGGTGGTCATAACCGGTGGGAGGTTCCTTGCAAGGAGTGGTGCTCGGAACCTCAGGTCCGGGTTGGGGCATCCTGGTATGTCCCCTCCCAAAATTGGTGTGTGGTATGGTACCTGGATAACTTGGCAAGCTAGGTTGGTTTTGGTTACGTCATTGTCTCTGTTAACGCATCTATGTTTATTATTTCAGGTTTTACAGGACAATGACTGTTAAATAAAACGGCTGTGGCCTTTTCAAACCCATCTTGTGTGTTGGTGTTTTATTTAATTGAGCAAATGAGCCAAGCCTGGCCCGTGAGTCGAAGCTACATCTGTCATGATTTTGCCACTCGTTCCAGCTTTTCAAGCGGGATTCTGGACCTCAATCCTGCTGTCCGGATTTTATTCTCTCCCGAATCACCGGGGCGTAGACGTTGGGAGGAAGGATGTTAATCCAATAAAGCAGCCCCTTACTGATTCCGAATCATGGGCTGTGAGCTAAACTCTAGAGCCCATATCCTGACCCTGTGACTTCCACCCACCAAGGCAGCCCTGCTCATTCAAGTGCTACTTACCAGCCCAGCCTCACTAACCCTGATCCCTGCCCTCCCTGTCCGACTGAGCCCCGACACAGACTTATTAAATGCAGCGACACGTGGCCCCCGGGAGCCGCCTAAAGAATCAACGAGTGTGGAAGCACTTCAGAAGAAACTTTCTGTTTTATGCTTTAAAGTACATACGATGGCTGGAGCGTCCGTTTAACCTGCGCATGCGCGGCCGGCACGCTAATCACCGCTCCCATGAAAATCCCCTTTGTCTAACATTGTCCATCAACGTCGCCGCTCCTCGGGATTATCGATTTCCTTGTCGCAGTTCATTCTAAAAATGACTTCATAAAATCTTTTATTTATGGGCTTTAATAAAATCTTTGATCTTTCTGAAGACCTTTCCAACCTCAGCAGTCTTCTTTTCATTACTTACAGAGAAAAGGTGCAGCGCCGCCACGCCAAGGCGGAAGCTTCAAATAATTGGAGGATTGGCGCTGTCCTGGAGAGTAACGCACGCGCCAATCACGAAGCCTTCATCGGCCAACCGGAGCTGGCGCTTTATCATTTTAACCCCTTCATGACCAGGCCTTTTCCTACCCTAGTGCCTGGAGCTGTTTTGGGGTTGTTGCTTTTTTTTTTTTGTTCAATCCGGATTCTCTCTATATTTATATTCATTATTATAGTAACATTTTTATTTTGTTTATATACCGGTATTTATTATTATATAAAAATGTTTATTTTATTTATATATGTTTTTTATTTATTTACATATTTATTTATTAGATATTTATATTTACTTTGTCCCCGCGTTTTTTTCTATCATAGAAAGCAAAGATTTTTTTAATTTTTACTTCGGATTTCGCCCATAAGTTACCGTAGGTGCCAGATTTTTTTAACCAGTTTTTCTTCACGGTTTCATAGCATCTGAGAGGCTCTGCATTAAAGTCCCGTTAAGCAGTTAGGGGCTGAAACCGCTTGCCGGCGCGCCGAAAGCACCTTGTTTACTTCCCGGGCTCGTTCCGAGCGGACGCCAAGCAGCGAGCAGACATTTAAAGGACATTGAGGCGTGCGAGAAAGACCTTCTGAGTGGCCGGTGGCGGGGGATTCGCGAAACGCGGCGGGAGGCGGACGGCTCGTCGATGTTCTTCCCGTTAATGCCAAGAATGACTGATCCTAATTATCCTCAAACGGAAAAACTCCGGACTCCTGATTCAGCGGCCGGCTGGGGGGGGTGCATAGGTTTTGTTTCAACTTCTTGGCTTTTTTTTTTTGCATTTAGAAAAACATCCAAAATCCCAAATACATAAATACCCAAAATTAGACTTTGGCGCCGGCCAACTTTTCGTCTTCGTGGGGGGAAAATCTTCGTATTCTGCGAACATTTCCCTGTTCCTGTGTTTGGTTCATTCTTCGTGTTTGTTTTTTCTTTGTTTTTTGTAGAAGGGGTTAATACAGGGTTAACTATATAATGTATAGATAAATCAGTGACCGGCCCCTGTGTAATGTATAGATAAATCAGTGAGACATTGATTCCTTAAGCATTTATTTACAGGGGTATAGAATATTTGCGAAATCCTCCCTATTTTATGAATCTTCCAGACTCTACCCGCCCCGGCTGAGCGAGGAGAGAAGGTGAGATATCGAGACCGGTTACAGCGTATTTCGAATAAATATCGCCGAATTATGGATCTTTTGAACTCAGACCAGGACGTCCGCCATCGGCCAGCGAGCCCAACGTGCCTTTGTTACAGGGTCACCGTACCCAAGGCTGGGTCCCCCTGTTTGAGGGCTGAGGAATCACCAGTCAGTCCCTCATACGGATCGCACTCAGCTATCCACGGATCATCCAGACCACCATTCGTAGCAAACCAAGAAGAACTCTCTTTATTACAAACACACAGAACTTATATACAATCTCAATGCAATGTGTACCGAACCCAACCCCCAATCCCATCAGCCACATCCCATCACAAATCCCATCAGTATACAGGGGATGTATCAGGTGAGGGGATTACAGAATACAATGGGTTCCCCCACCTGTGTTATCCCCCCTGTAGTGCGGGTGCCGTCTGGGCAGTCAGGGCTGTGTTGGCTGATTAAGAGCCCCAGCCAGATTATAGGATCGTCTCTTTGAAGGCTGGGGCTGAATCCACATCAGTCTCTGGGCCGGTTACACAATAAACACAATATAATATATTACCGGGTCACAGTATACAGAACCGGACACAAAAGTGCTCCATGACCCGGCTAAACTTCATATGACACATGAGCCAGCTAGCCTGGCCCTGTCACAGCCTTCCAGATGGGCAAATTTATACACAAAGAGGCAATAGTACAGCGTGATCCCCTTCTGCCCCTTTTGCCCCTTTTGGTGAAGATGGTCCTGATCGTATTATTTTATTCGATTTTGTATCATTTTTATATTAGAAAGCAGAACACGATGCTCCGCCGCGTCAGTGAAGTCTGGCGATGGCCAGAGTTTTCCGGGATGGGTGGGAGAAGCGACCGCCCGGTGATTTTCCGTCGCGCGGAGAGCCGTTCTGGATGCCGTACAGCTGAAGACGTCAAACTTTAATCCCAGCATCTGAACTTTTTAAACATTTAAGGGATTTTTCAACACCTAACACTTTAGAGGAATCGATAGATGGCAGATCCCGTCATCTCCTGAAAGTCCCTTTTGCCTTCTTGTTTCTGACTCCATTTTCTTTAATTAAATCCATTATTCATCTTGATGTTTTTTCTGTGAGGGTTGGGAGGCTTTATGATGTTGGCCCCGAGTCAGCCGAGATGAGCCGTCTCCTTACTCGCCTAATGCACGAGAAGAGGTCAGAGAGGTTCGAGTCCGGGGAAGAGGAGTTTGTGATTCATGCCCTGCAGGGGGCAGTGGGGGTGGGGGGGGGCGGTGGAATAGGCATGAGAGATTTCTAAATAATGAAGTGCGGAATGAAAGGGAGGGATTCCGGTATGTAATGCGTTAGAGAATGAGAAGTATATTAGAATGTGAGAGGAATGGATAAGGAAGTGTGAGGAAAGGACTAGAGTGTATGGGGATGGATTAGAGCGTTCAAGGAATGGGGTGTGTGGAGAAGGGATTAGTGTAAGAATTTTCAAGGAAAAGAATGTGCGAGGAAATTGTTAGAGTGTCCAGGGAATGGATTAGAGTGTCCTTGGATTTGTCCTTGGATTGTGATGTGTGAGGAATGGATGAGTGTGCAAGAAATTAGTTTGTGAGGAATGGATGCAAGTGTGCAAGGAAAGTATTGGGTGAGGAAATTGTTAGAGTGTACGGGGAATGGATTCGGGTGTCCAGTGATTGTGGCGTGTGAGGCTGCACTGCTGAGGGCCAGCATATGACGTCATATTCCCGCGCTCAACATGAAGCGCCGGCACTGGGGCAGAGGCCTCGCGCTCCCACCACTCCAGTCAGGGCAGTGCAGAGGAGACAGAGGGGCGCCGAGCGGTTGCCAAAAACCCTTTCATGAGCGACCGCACGGCATCCCTCTCTCTCCTCCGCCTGGGTGCCATGGGAATTAAGCAGAGTTTGAAGAACGGATTAGAGTGTGCAAGGAACGTGCGAGGAATGGATTAGAGTGTGCAAGGAACGGATTAGAGTGTGCAAGGAACGGATTAGAGTGTGCAAGGAACGTATTATAGTGTGCAAGGAAAAGAATGTGCGAGGTACGGATAAGAGTGTGCAAGGAACGTGTGAGGAACGGATTCGAGTGTGCAAGGAACGTGCGAGGAACGGATTAGAGTGTGCGAGGAACGGATTAGAGTGTGCAAGGAACGTGCGAGGAACTGATTAGAGTGTGCGAGGAACGGATTAGAGTGTGCAAGGAACGTGCGAGGAACCTTTTAGGAGGATTAGTCATTTTTCCCAAAATCATGCACGTTACAATCTGTCCATGGAATTAAACCTGCGCGATGGCCTTTACAGATTAAAATCATCAGCATTTACACTATATGGACACTGGACCGCTACACCAACAGGGACTTTGATGACATCACATTCTAAAAAGCATTTGTGAGGTCAGGCGCTGATGTTGGACGTTCCGGTTCATCCCAAAGGTGTTGGATGGGGTTGAGGTCAGGGCTCTGTGCGGCCGGTCAAGTTCTTCCTCCCCAAACTCATCCAGCCATGTCTTTACGGAGCTCGCTTTGTGCGCCGGGTGCAGTCACGCCTTTGGGATGACCTGGGACAGAGATTGCGAGCCGGGGCTTCTTGTCCAACATCAGCGCCTGACCTCGCCATCAAAGTTCCTGCTGGTGTAATGGTCGGGGGTCCCAATACTTTTGGCCGTGTAGTGTGTGTTCCAGAGACCCCCCCAATGTGCAGACCTGGGAAGATGTGGGGTCCGCCTGGGACTGTCCACAGTGGCCGTTCCCGCTGACCTCGGGGGCGTTTCCCCATTTAAAGGGGAAATGGACGGGGAGCGGGACGCATCAGGACCCTGCAACACGGGGGATTCGGATGTTGTCCCGGAGAATCTGAGAAGCAGCGCTTCTCTTGGAGTTCTCTGGGCCAAACACGGAGAGTTCTTAGAGTTGCCAACGTGTATCCCATGCTAGCCGCCATCTTAACCTCCCGTTCTCAGACTCTGCACGATTATTCCTCCCCATTCAGTTGTCTCTCCCCTGTTGTTAAGTCACTGGTTGTTGCTGATTGGTTGGGGCAGGCTTTGTAAGGGATGGGGGAGCAGAAGGGAGAGAACGTCAGGGTGGGAAAGCGAGCAGCACTGCCTTTTGCCACAAACGCCAACTTCTCGGAAGTCAGACCTCACTTTATAATCAAACGCCTTCAAGCTACCCGACGGCAATAACAGCCGAGAAGCCGAGTTTTATGGTTCGAGTCCCTCTAAAGCTCAGATCCACGTTTCATGCGGTAAGAGCAGCGGTGCCAGGTAATTAATTCTACCCATTTCTTATTTTTATGTTTTTTTCTTTTTTTACTTATTTTGCTCTTTTTTTTCACTTCTCCGATACAGTTTCCGCGCTGGGCATGTTATGACACAAAGTGTTTGCCTCGGAAATCTAATTAGATTATCATGTTTTTTTCACACTTCTTTCGGGCCCCGTGCGGCCCCCGCGGTCACCTCCCCCGATGTTATTGCTGGAGATTTTTGGACCATTTTTCCAATTTAAAAAAAAAAAGCTAAACATTCTTGATTCTCCCGGATGAATGGGTTTTCTTCGGCTTCGGATTAAGTGAATCTTAATGCTGTCATCCAACAAATGCCGTGTGGAAGTTTTTTAAATTGTCGTCAAAAAATGATTAATTTAGCAAATTAGGAATTCTCTGTAAACGATCCATTCTAGCTGTACAAATCCCCGAGTAAATGGCCTGATGGTTTCACTATTCGTGCCTGGTGATAATTAACTCGCACTAATCCATTCCTGTTAAGCAATTCATTAATAAGGGGGAGATAGCTTAATGGGGAGGAATAATAATGGACATCCTGAGAACAGGGAGATAAGATGGCTGCTGCCATGGCATAAGGATGGGTATTTTAATGTGTACGCGCCATTACAAATCCAAAATTATTACATGAAAACCACAATCTTCTGGTGGTATGCTTGTATGAAGGCAGTGGGTACTATGCCCTGACTCCCACCCCAGCATATCCATAACCCCTAAACCCAATGAACACGAGACACGCAATTTAGATTAAAACAGGCCGCAGCTTTTACTAAAAACACCATAATTAAACTGTGTTAGCCTTAAACCAAAATATAACATTCCATAAATAACCAAAAATACATAAATAGCCGATAAACAAAAACAACAAAGAAACCAATTCATACAAACACTAATTCAACGCGCCCAACGCAGGCCGGAACCTAACTGGTCAACAGCACAGGTGATCCCCTCCCCCCTCATCCAATAAACTGACAGCTAACTTCCGCTGTCCCCCACCAATGCCAACCACCAGCCGACCATAAGTATGGTGGGAACGTCCAAGGTCATCGATCACATCAGAGGTCAAAGGAGTATTGAGGCCGACTCGCCTTCCTCAACACCAGCATCCAACTCTGTCACTGACCAACCCCGACTGGCAAGGAGACTACCGAGGAGGACGAGGAAAGAAAACAAGATGTTAGCAAATAACGGGGGGGAGGGAAGCAGGTAAGACTGTTAGCCGTTGCTCCCAAAAGTAGCACTGACTGAGGTCACCCAAAGGGCCCCCCATTCACATACCCCAATCATGCAACACTCACTCACACTCATACATGCTCCATGTCCATTCAACTGCGCAAATTTCCAGGGGCCTTTTTCATGGATTTCCCATTTATGCAACATAAAGAAACAAAACCCCCCTATTGGGTAAAATCAGGACAAATAACATGGAACATATTGTGACCTGTCTCAAAAACTAAGAGGGGGAGATTTCTTCTTCTTCGGTCTTATTTGAGAAGAGTTCTCTCATTCTTCCCCATCAAGAATGAGATCTTCATCCTTACGGATCTGTCGTAGTCTTTCCCGCTGCTCCCTTCCTGCTTGTTTGTTATCTCCGAAGGCTCATCGGTAAAAGATTTGGTTCCGTGAAGTTGTCTTCCGGCCGTACGCGGAGCCTTTTGGTGAAGCGTCTTCCGTGACATCTAATCGAATCCACAAACACCTTGTCTTCCATTGGATTTTTATTGGGTCCCCCTGTTGATTGTCCTCCAAGCTCTTCCTGCTTATAAAAGCTGCCAGGTTCGGGGGAATAAGGGGCGGTAGGAACCCAGAATCTTATCGAATGTTCTCAGATCAAGATTCAGGAGCGAGATGAGTCTGTAAGTAGAGCACCCGTCCAGGGGTTTATCCTGCTTCGTTATTATTATTAAGGACAATTTATTGAGTCCTCCAGGGCAAGGGTTTCAACTCGGTGACTTTTTAGGAATGTTTTCTTTAGGTTCTCCTCTGTTGTGTCGGAGGGAGAGATATTGTAAAGGCCGGCGTCATATCGGAGGTAACGTCTCGCAATGCAGTCAAATCCCACCTGTGTTCCGCCCCTCCTGTCTTTCGATTTGGGAATTTGGTTGCTAATCTATGTTGTTTCAGGGCCTTGGCTAGAATTTTATCACACGTATTACCATATTGGTGAAAAATATTATTTTTGTATAAACTAGAGCGCTTAAAACGGTTAAAAAGGAGACCGTTAGGTTTTTGACGGAGATCCGTTAGTGGAACTTAAGTCCCCCTCTGAAAGCGAGCCCTTGGTCGAGATTTCCTCCTCTCACGTCCAGTTTGGTCGGCGGTTAGCCACAGCCCCCCCCCCCATTTGTGATTCTTTTTCTAGAACGTTGTAAATTACGTTTGCGAGACAGGATAACATTCAGTTTTATAAATTGCAAATGTTTTTCTACTATCCGATCCTGAAATGGGAAACACGGTTCTCACTCGTCCCGTGGCCGAGGGATTTATCAGCCAACGGATATCAGATCAACGCGCAGATAACTCCACTTCAATTACAATAGAATGTTGGTGCCGATGAAATAACCTTCGACTTGCAAGCCTCAAAACATCTGAGCGCAAACTTCACCGGCTTCTGCTTCACCTCGTTCCTTGTTAGATAAGCCAATGGAGGATGATTGGAAACTGGAGCCCCGTTCTTATCCAGAACGTTCTCCTTGGGACCTGTAAGTGCCATGGTGGACCAATTGGAAATGTATCGCCTTTCAGGGCTATTGCTTGATTGCAGTCTTAATGACCTTTAGCTTGGAAGAAACATGGATCCTGTTTCATGACATAACCTTGTTCTCTCCTTGCCATGAGCTCTCGGGTTCCTCGATAATCTTGCAGACACGAGTGTATCTGGTAAAACAATATTTAGAAGGTCCCGGAGGGGATATGATGTTTAGGACCGCCAAGGACTTTCAGATCAGACCGCGGTTCGAGTTTGATCCACGTTAACAAACAGGACATTTTGTGGTCGCCTTATGCCCGACAAGCAGAAACCAGAGAACTCCGGTCCGTCCCTTTCAGGAGTCCTCCGACATTGGATTTGCCAAATCTGCAAACTATTAGTCTGGAATATAATCCTAAATAATAAAAGGGCTTAGGCCGTCTTTACGGTAAAATTCACGAATGTTTTTGATATTTCTTCTAGGGAGCAAACATTTAATAATCTTTAAGTCGTTGCGACTCCGTGTTACAGAAATCCCACTTCAATATTCTGAAGAGCGGTGAGTCATACGGAGTAGTCATTACCGGCATCACACGCGGCAGAGGCCGTATCGATAAACATCATGAGTGGAATCCAAACAAATATGTACAGAAAGGATATTTTTATCCCAATAATTAAGCTCTAATGTGGTCTAATAGGAAAACATCCATCAGGGCCCCCCTGATGCATCGATTAAGAAGCGGCCGGCGGACCCGGCTTCTTTGTGGGACTCTTGGGCAGAGAAACGACGTCAACCAATTACCTCCTGCATTTGCCTCGGCCGTCGGGAGGTCCATTGATATCATCAAAGCATTCTAGATAAAGAGAGAGACATTTAGAAGCGAACCTCCTCGGCTCTTGCATGAGTTTTCGCCCTGTGATTCTTGGGCCGGATTTTGGGAAGTGAGCGTCACGAGAGTTCTTTGTAAGAATGTTCATTTTAGTGATATGGACGCCCAGCGCATGTTGCGCACACCGCTGTCTTTCGTATGAGTTACCCGTTCCTTGAATGAAGTAGCGTCCAGTTTCGGTACCTCTTTCACAAATAAAACAAGAGACACTTCTTTATTTCAAAATTTTATTAACGTCAGAATGGAATTATTTGTCCGCGGTGCGGACTTAAACACCTCAGCACCGCGACACTCAACCTTTATTAATATGTCATAAAGTGTCAAATATTATAAACACAACAAATTTGACACAACATATATCAATAATTATTGTCAAAACGAAAGACAACATAACCAATTGTAACCATTAATAACCAAATTAATAACCTGCTGGTATGGGCGTGGCCACCTGTATCTCTGCTGGAACTGCCGGCGTCCCCTAGCGCGGCAGTCACATGACCTTACGATTCACAGAGGCGCATGCCCCTGGAGTGTCCTGCACTTACACCTCTGTGCACCACAAGTAACCGTACCTAGATGGTTAACTCCTGCACCGTACCAGCTTAACCAAACCAGAGTACCCGGCAGAGCCAAAAATTAGGGGAGGGATGGGCGGGAAAAATCTCTTTGAAAATAATTGCCCCTATAGGCCACGACCCTTCCTTATATATCCCCCAGGGAGGGTAATTACCCCCTCCCCTCTGGCCCTGCACGTGCCTCCAAACTTAACTCCTTCCGTGCTAAAATTTCCGCTTAGTCATGCCTTAACCCCTTAAACCGGCTTGACCATGGGTACCTCGTCCGCACTACATTCATGGGGCCCCTCTGTCCAATTCTTTCCCTCCGGGGCTGTTCTTTTCGAGGTGCTTCGCACACCATTAGCACCAGACTTTCCCTCGTGGCAGCAGGAATGCCCCGCGACGAACCGCAGCTCCTGTCGGAGGGCCGCATTCTGTCATTACTCGTGACGAGGGATTGTGTGACGGCGCTGCGTGCGAAGACTCACGGAAACCATTTTACCCGATCCCTGCCTCCTCTCCGTTTCTGCCCTTGGTTGTTGTCATCCTTTGTGTGATTCTTCTGTTCCAGTTTGAGACCGTTGGTGTTTTGACCCCACTTCCCCCGTGACTTTGTTCCTGACCCGTGATCCGGTTTAGCCGCTTCTGTCTCCTGGTTCCAGAGACGGCTTGTCCGGTGACGTCTTCATTCCCGACCCAGCTTGTCCGGTGACGTCTTCATTCCCGACCCAGCTTGTCCGGTGACGTCTTCATTCCCGACCCAGCTTGTCCGCTGACGTCTTCATTCCCGACCCAGCTTGTCCGGTGACGTCTTCATTCCCGACCCAGCTTGTCCGGTGACGTCTTCATTCCCGACCCAGCTTGTCCGGTGACGTCTTCATTCCCGACCCAGCTTGTCCGGTGACTCTCCTCCATTTGTTCCGTTTCGGCTGCTGACGTCTTCATTCCGGTGTCCGGTGACTCGGCTCCAGTTGGTTCCGGTCTTTGTCCGGCTCCGTATTTAGGGTTCCTGTTCCTATCTCTTCATGACACGAACATATCAATAAGCAAAGGGTTTGCACAAGAAATTTCCAATGCGCTGCCCACATTAATTAGAATAAATTGCTTTAAGGTTATCCTACACAGTGAGTATGTCTCAAAAGAGACATCAAACTACTGAGTGTGGTCTCTCTGAAATGCCCCTAATTGCAGGGACTTCATTGGAAGAAGGAATAACTCCCAAGCTTTTTAATGAAACATTTTAAGCATTTTACTCTGCGCAGGCAGAGTGCATTCCGGAGCTTTACAGCCCTTACTGTAGAATGGCTCTCACTCGTCTATCCGCGCTGCAAAGATTCCCCTCCAGGGTTTTTTTTAAATGTATTTGGGGGACAACGTTGACTCCTTTTTTGTTCCTACAATAAATAAATAAATACTATTTGGGGAAACACTTTTATTTTGTGACTCTTTTCACAATTTTCTGACTCTGATTTCTGATCTCTCTCTTTTTTTTTTTGTTTTTAGAATCCCCGGTGATTTGAAGTAAGGCCGCATGTATCCTGCAATATACTTTTCAAAATGTTCGATTTTTTTAAGAAAAAGAATTGTTAAAAATAACTTATACTCATTAAAGGTCGAGAAACACGGAGGTGCAAATAATGCAAATAAAAGTGAAAAAAAAAAAAAAAAAATTATAATTCTTAGCCTGTTTGTGATCCCCTGAATTGTACTTAAATGTCCTAAAACGTCAGAGTGCCGTCCTGGCCGCGTCCCACAAGGGAGGTCTCCGGGGAGCCGGAGCCCAGAAGTTCCCAGGTATGCATATAATATATATAAAAATATATCGTTTCTTCTCTAATCGTTGCCATGACATAAAACTCTACCCTATTATGATTGTTGTGCGGCTCACTTACATCATCAGCCGGCCGCTGGCCTTAAAGTGCCGGAACCACCAAGTCACCGCCAGTCCGGCCCTGACTGCTAAGAACCCGAAAAGGACAACGCACAATAAAATGAATTCCACGTCATACTTAAAAATGAAAAATTTCAAGCAAAAATAACATTTGATGCCCGGAGGCAATTATTGTTTTTTTTATTTTTATTCGTCGGAAAAAGAAGAGAAGCGAATGAATCCTGAAATTTCATATAAGTGTATTTTTGGAGTAATAATGATTATTAATACTCTAACTGTCACAATATATCTTTATGAGCTACAGCATCTCCGTCAGCGGTTAATACAAAACTTCACTCGAAATGTCTTTTTTTATTGCCTCTCGCTGTTGAAAGTAACGCGCGCAAGCAATAAATACACAAAACGAGCATAATTTCAAACGCAGATTGTACGGCTGCGCATGCATAACTCTTCTTAATATATAGTCAATGCGGAAGACGCAGGAATGTTTTAGATGTAATGTAAGGATGTTTTCATTTGCTGAAAGGGGGGTAGATAAGTGGAACGGCCTCCCAGCAGAGGTGGTAGAGGGTAATACAGTGTGGGGGGGGTTAAACACGCATGGGATAGACATACGGCTCCTGAATCTGAAAACAGGATTGTGTTGGTAAAGGGGGGTGAATACGTTTCAGGGGATGATAAGAAGGCATCACACATGAATGATGTATTTATGATATTTATATTAATCTCACGTCTTCTTCAAAAATCAAGGCTGTCCCATTATTTACCGTCACAAAAAAATGCGAGAAATAAACCATTTCAGCAAAAATGTAAACAATCCGGAAAAAACCAGAACCCGCCGGCAGATCGGCCCCATCCGGCCCCCGTCTAGTCGCCCATTTCTTCTGCTGTAGAGACTCAAACCTTAATCAGTCGCTGGTCTCGTCTTAGATTCAGGAGCCGTATGTCTATCCCATGCATGTTTACTGCCCTCACTGTATTACCCTCTACCACCTTCTCCGGGAGGCTATTCCACTTATCTACCACCTTCTCAGTACAGTGAAACTTCCTTACACTACATCTACGTTCCTTGACTTATTTATTTGACCTTTTCAAAATATTGTATAAATATTAAATTAGAATAATGGTGATAAGTGTTATGTGCCGGATACTTTGTGATTTGATGCCTCATCGCTCACAATCGCATTTACTGATCAATGGAAATCAGGTTCCCCCCCCGCGCCCTCATCCTGGCCATTATGGAAAAGCCATGAATCTGTTGTGAGCATCACTGATTGGTCTGGCTGCTTGTGTTAGTAGTGTGAGTGTCTGGGTGCTTGTGTTAGTAGTGTGAGTGTCTGAGTGCTTGTGTTAGTAGTGTGAGTGTCTGGGTGCTTGTGTTAGTAGTGTGAGTGTCTGAGTGCTTGTGTTAGTAGTGTGAGTGTCTGGGTGCTTGTGTTAGTAGTGTGAGTCTCTGGGTGTATATTAGTGTGAGTGTCTGAGTGCTTGCGTTAGTAGTGTGAGTGTCTGAGTGCTTGTGTTAGTAGTGTGAGTGTCTGAGTGCTTGTGTTAGTAGTGTGAGTGTCTGGGTGCTTGTGTTAGTAGTGTGAGTGTCTGGGTGTATATTAGTGTGAGTGTCTGAGTGCTTGCGTTAGTAGTGTGAGTGTCTGAGTGCTTGTGTTAGTAGTGTGAGTGTCTGGGTGTATGTTAGTGTGAGTGTCTGAGTGCTTGTGTTAGTAGTGTGAGTGTCTGGGTGTATATTAGTGTAAGGTCTGAGTGCTTGTGTTAGTAGTGTGAGTGTCTGGGTGTATATTAGTGTGAGTGTCTGAGTGCTTGTGTTAGTAGTGTGAGTGTCTGAGTGCTTGTGTTAGTAGTGTGAGTGTCTGAGTGTATGTTAGTGTGAGTGTCTGAGTGCTTGTGTTAGTAGTGTGAGTGTCTGAGTGTATGTTAGTGTGAGTGTCTGAGTGCTTGTGTTACTAGTGTGAGTGTCTGGGTGTATGTTAGTGGGAGTGTCTGAGTGCTTGTGTTAGTAGTGTGAGTGTCTGGGTATATATTAGTGTAAGGTCTGAGTGCTTGTGTTAGTAGTGTGAGTGTCTGGGTGTATATTAGTGTGAGTGTCTGAGTGCTTGTGTTAGTAGTGTGAGTGTCTGAGTGCTTGTGTTAGTAGTGTGAGTGTCTGAGTGTATGTTAGTGTGAGTGTCTGAGTGCTTGTGTTAGTAGTGTGAGTGTCTGAGTGTATGTTAGTGTGAGTGTCTGAGTGCTTGTGTTACTAGTGTGAGTGTCTGGGTGTATGTTAGTGGGAGTGTCTGAGTGCTTGTGTTAGTAGTGTGAGTGTCTGGGTATATATTAGTGTAAGGTCTGAGTGCTTGTGTTAGTAGTGTGAGTGTCTGGGTGTATATTAGTGTGAGTGTCTGAGTGCTTGTGTTAGTAGTGTGAGTGTCTGAGTGCTTGTGTTAGTAGTGTGAGTGTCTGGGTGCTTGTGTTAGTAGTGGGAGTGTCTGAGTGCTTGTGTTAGTAGTGTGAGTGTCTGGGTGTATGTTAGTGGGAGTGTCTGAGTGCTTGTGTTAGTAGTGTGAGTGTCTGGGTGTATATTAGTGTGAGTGTCTGAGTGCTTGTGTTAGTAGTGTGAGTGTCTGAGTGCTTGTGTTAGTAGTGTGAGTGTCTGGGTGTATGTTAGTGGGAGTGTCTGAGTGCTTGTGTTAGTAGTGTGAGTGTCTGGGTGTATGTTAGTGTGAGTGTCTGAGTGCTTGTGTTACTAGTGTGAGTGTCTGGGTGTATGTTAGTGGGAGTGTCTGAGTGCTTGTGTTAGTAGTGTGAGTGTCTGGGTATATATTAGTGTAAGGTCTGAGTGCTTGTGTTAGTAGTGTGAGTGTCTGGGTGTATATTAGTGTGAGTGTCTGAGTGCTTGTGTTAGTAGTGTGAGTGTCTGAGTGCTTGTGTTAGTAGTGTGAGTGTCTGAGTGTATGTTAGTGTGAGTGTCTGAGTGCTTGTGTTAGTAGTGTGAGTGTCTGAGTGTATGTTAGTGTGAGTGTCTGAGTGCTTGTGTTACTAGTGTGAGTGTCTGGGTGTATGTTAGTGGGAGTGTCTGAGTGCTTGTGTTAGTAGTGTGAGTGTCTGGGTATATATTAGTGTAAGGTCTGAGTGCTTGTGTTAGTAGTGTGAGTGTCTGGGTGTATATTAGTGTGAGTGTCTGAGTGCTTGTGTTAGTAGTGTGAGTGTCTGAGTGCTTGTGTTAGTAGTGTGAGTGTCTGGGTGCTTGTGTTAGTAGTGGGAGTGTCTGAGTGCTTGTGTTAGTAGTGTGAGTGTCTGGGTGTATGTTAGTGGGAGTGTCTGAGTGCTTGTGTTAGTAGTGTGAGTGTCTGGGTGTATATTAGTGTGAGTGTCTGAGTGCTTGTGTTAGTAGTGTGAGTGTCTGAGTGCTTGTGTTAGTAGTGTGAGTGTCTGGGTGTATGTTAGTGGGAGTGTCTGAGTGCTTGTGTTAGTAGTGTGAGTGTCTGGGTGTATGTTAGTGGGAGTGTCTGAGTGCTTGTGTTAGTAGTGTGAGTGTCTGGGTGTATGTTAGTGTGAGTGTCTGAGTGCTTGTGTTAGTAGTGTGAGTGTCTGGGTGTATGTTAGTGTGAGTGTGTGGGTTTTGCCCCAGATATGACGTGTGGCCGCCAGTTTGCACCCTTGTGATGAGACGCCCCCGAGGTCTATGCCCACGCCAAGCGTGTTCACAAACACGGGTAAAATGCACGCGTGACGCGGCCGCACAGCTACACGTTCTAAACAAAGACGGAACTCGAGACTCAGCCGATTCTCTCTCCTCCGAAGCTCCGGAACTTCGGATTCTGTCCGTCTTTTTGGAATTGTCGGAAAATCCTTTAGGGGGCGTAATATTCCTCATCGCACCCCTCAGACCCCCAGCCTCTTGCCTGTACGTTGTTTTTGTTGTCTGTAGAGGTATTGTACAGCCATGCGGCAGCGCACATCACAGATAAAAGTGTTACATTTAAAGCGTGTTGTGTTAATGCTGCACACGAAGACCCCCAGCCGACACACGGAGGAGGGGGCAGAGCAGACCGCACGAAAAAAACTGAATTACGCAGAATATGCCTAAATAACTAAAAAATATATAGTCATAAAATGATCCATCTTGTCATTTTTTTTTAGAATTTGCAAATTGTTTTCCGTTTTTCTGGCTTAATTGGGTAATTAATTATTACTGTCACTTGCAGTATGTTTAAGGGGGTCCCTCAGCCGGCCCTCCAGGGTCACCCGAAGCCAAAACTGGCCAATAAAAACAAATAGAAATAGATTCATGAAATTTGTGAAAAAATACACCTGCCTAAATTGTTAAATAATCAACAATAATACTATGAATAATAATAATAATAGCAGTAATAATAATAACAATAATAATATGAATAATAATAATAATAGCAGTAATAATAATAACAATAATAATAATAATGATAATGATATGAATAATAATAATAATAATAATAATAATGATAATAGCAATAATAATAATAATAATAATTATAATAGTAGCAATAATAATAATAATAATAATAATAGCAGTAATAATAATAACAATAATAATAATAATAATAATGATAATGATAATAGCAATAATAATAATAATTATTATTATAATAGTAGCAATAATAATAATAGCAGTAATAATAATAACAATAATAATAATTATTATTATTATATTTTTTATAATAATAGTATAGTAGTAATAATAATAATAATATAATAATAATAATAATAGTATTAATGTGTAATTATTGTTGTAAAATGTAAATATTGTGAAATAAAAAAATGCACATGAAATGTATTTTATTTTCTTAGCATCCGACCCTTTTATCTAACAAAAATATTTCACGTTTATTGGCCCTTGGACATTTTCTCAATATATGAATTATTCAGAAATAAATGAATACATCGCAAATGAAAGCGGCCAATTTGCAGGGAATTGATATTTATCTCCATTTGCTACAAAGTGAAATGAAAACCTTTCTCTTTATTTAAGCAGGAAAACTAATGCAAAAATGAAAAGAAAAAAAAAATTATTTAGATTATGATTTTTCGGGTAGCAAAAAAATCCAATCATTTGTTTAGAATTTAGAGTATTGATTAATACATTAATTATGTTAATAATAATAAAAAATGTCATCATCCTGAAAAGATTGGCTCAGGAGGCGGGGTCAGTATCTCTTGTGGGTGTGTCCAAATGGGCGTTTGGAGATGGAATTTCAATATCTGCAACTGGTGCAGGAATCAGGAAAAACACACAATGTGTCCGTCGCCATCGTTATATTCTCTGCTGTGTAAAACTGCAATAACCAGACTTTAACAAAAAATCTTAATATTTTTATATGAACTTGCCATTTTTTAGGGAATTTCTTGAATGGATTTGATTGATATAATTTTGGCGTCTCCTCCCGCGGTTGGCGTTACCCGTCGGGCAGCATTTCCCATTCACAGTCACAGCGCGGCCAAGATTTTATTCCAAAAACACAGAAGATTCGCGGCGAGGCTTTTTATTTCCACCGCTGTTTTGACTCCAACGTTCGAGTTGCACGGGTTTTATGTTTAAATGATATTTCTGGAAACATTCATTCTTTTTATGTCAAAATGTTTGATTCCTTCATATTTTTGTCAACCCGCGATAATGCTGGCCTGTGGTCATGTGACACAATCTCTACTGAAAATGCGTTATATTTCGCAATTTACATAAATATTACTAATAACTATAGTTTTAGATAATAATAATAATAGTCATTTCTGAACATATCTGGCCTGCAAGTCTCAGGGAATTTTTTTTACCCCACTCTGATTCTCAGGGTTTTTACCCCAGTCTCAGGGTCTTGGGGCGAATGGGCAGATGCTCAGGGTTTTTACCCCAGTCTCAGGGTCTTGGGGTAATTGGGCAGATTTTCAGGGTCACACAGTCTGACCCAAAATAAAAAAGTTTTTTGCCTCTGGGAGATCCTCGTCGTTTTCCGCTGTAATTCCACGAATGCCCTGGAATAAATACAAACACGACGCGTACTCTGCTGAGCTGCACATGCGCGACCAACAGACACTCGCTGAAGGTGAATATTTGTGCGTTTTATTTAAAGTACATTTCGCTTGGAAATAAATGGGGGTTTTTGTGCGAGTTTCTAGTTGTAGATAATACCGTTTTTATCTCACAGATTTATTTCATGTCATTTTCTTGGAAATAATTATTTTGTTTTTTTCTCAAAATGCATCCCATGCATGTTTAAATCCCCTCACTGTATTACCCTCTACCACCTCTGCTGGGTGGCTGTTCCACTTATCTACCACCCTCTCAGTAAAGTAAAACTTCCTTCCATTCCATCTCAGTCTCTGACTCTCTAGTGTTAGATTCCGCTCTCTTGTTGTAACTTTTCTCCTCCTTTGAAATAAATTCCCTCCCGTCCTTTATTAACCCTTTATGGATTTAAATGTTTCTAATAAACAGTTGAAAGGAGGCTTAACCATTCCTTTGCCAGCCTGCTGGAGGAGCCATTTTTGGCCCAGAAGGAGGGTGAGAAGCTACACATTTAGAACAGAGTCTCAGACTGTTACAAAGTATCTTCGTGAAGAAAAATAAACATAGAATTCTCATTATTTTCACCAATTTCCTTCTTTTTTGTATTAAAAATGATCTCTCCGGGTTTTTTTTATTTGGACCCGTAAACGTAAAGCTGTCCCTGACATTAAAAATCTCCCCGAACATCATGGGAAGGGAAGGTCTACTGAAAGGATGGAACGAGTCCATCAGTCCATGGATGGATTCCAGCCTCGTACTTTGAGGCTTTAAGCAGCAAATTGGTGATCGGCGTCTGCGTGGAATTCCGCCGCTAGAATGTTCTGTCTTATAAAAAAAAATACCCAAAACCTAAATAATAAATTGAGCGCGTCTCATCGTGTTAATGCATCGGCTCTCCAGCTGAACGTCCTTCTAACGGATCTTTTCCTGATGTTCTGCCAGTCCCTCTCCTCCCGCCGGTGCCAGAATCTCTCTGAACTCCTGGCTCATGCGCGATGTTTCAGGCTAATGCTCGGATTGTAAATGATGCATCTTAAATCAATACGCTCGGAGCTAAGGTTTGAACAACAAATGGATTTTTCTTTATAATAAACATTCAAACCATCTGCATATAGATGAACATTAATATGGCGAGTGAAAAGATACTAAATAATTCAGGGCGATAATCAATAAGAAAGGTTCAGGGTATTGCGAGGCTCCAATTAAAGCTGATTTAAGGACAATAGAGTTAAACAAATATTGGAAAAACCGGCCTCCCTGCGCTTATTTGTCACCCATTGGCCGCTATAATTTATGGAGGTTACTTTCATTTTATTTTATGTAAGGGATACCAATTCCGTTCACCTAAAATAATGTTCGGGGCGTTTGGGCTTAAATTAAAGCCCCAATCGAAGGCTGGTTTGTCACCTAATGGTTTTTGAAACAAAAGGCAAATTTGGGTCATTAAATTAGAATTAGGAGACTATTCTACTGAACTCTTTGTCAGAGGGGGCGCTGTCTTCATGTTTTTAAGGGGCCCCATTGTTTCTAATGGCGGCCCTGGGCTTGCTTATACTTTATTCTTATAGTTTTATTGCTCCGGGTTCTTTGGAGTCTCTTCAGTAAGAAGTCGAGTGGTCAGTCGCAGGTGACTTTACATTTTGCAAGTTACAGGTAAGGGCAAAATCCAGCGGAAACAACTAGCTTAGAAATATCATTAAATACAGAATGTAAAAAAAATATGATGGGATGAGACTGAAAAAGTTGAGTAAAGGCGAAGTATGGCAAATTCACAAACTCGAATGTCCTCACCCGAATCTCGCAACATCAACACCCACAATGCACATGTTAAAGATAAAGAAATGAATGAATTTATTTTAAAAAGCAGGGGACCGCTGGACTGGGATGTGGGGATTATTGGCAAATTTACCTACCCTGTATGCTCCTTCAGGCATTATTACATGTTCGGTAGCTCTGTACAATGGGCAAACAGGACATCGAGTGGTGAATAACATAACAATTTGGACCTGCAGGAACAGCAGATGGAGAGGACTCTGCTCACACGAGCCTACAATCTAGAAATATGACACAGAAGGGCCACAAACTCGATGAGATGGAGTATGGATCAGAGATACGTAGATCCACGGATGAATGACGTCGGTAGCCATCCCTATAAACAGCCGGCAATAATTACTGCCAGAGCCTCACAATCTACTTGGCCTTCTACTAAGAGTAATCTACTGATCCATTCCTGGTCTCAGGACACCACTGCCTTCGTTCCTGGCTTCCAAACATCTGACCTTTGGCTTTGTCCCTCTTTTTACATCTTTTATTGTATTAACAGATTCGGCGGAGTGTGAGTAAAGCTCAGGGGTTAACCTTACTGTTCCATCAATGAGTGATGTTTCTCCAAGTGGGTATTTTGTACACGTTGGATTCTTTATATCAGACTCAGGACCAACCTGACCAATGTTGCCTTCAAACCCTCGCTATGGAGAAGTCAACTTTACCAGAAGACATCCGGACCCCCTATTGATTTTTTACCATGAAGTGAATGTAAAAATGACAGTTTAGATAGAAGATCCAGCTCCACAAATAAGGGTTAAAAATTCAAAATTTAATTAGACCAGTTAAAACATGATAGACAAAAAAAGAGAAAAAAGAGAGATGTGCTCAAGTGATTGAGAAAAAATACGCCAACGCGTTTCAAACCTTACGGTTCTTGAAGCCATGATTAAGAACCGTAAGGTTTGAAACGCGTTGGCGTATTTTTTCTCAATCACTTGAGCACATCTCTCTTTTTTCTCTTTTTTTGTCTATCATGTTTTAACTGGTCTAATTAAATTTTGAATTTTTAACCCTTATTTGTGGAGCTGGATCTTCTATCTAAACTGTCATTTGGATTAACCGAGGATATGGCTCGGCCTTCTATCCCGTGCTCCCTGCAATTTGAAGCGTCTCTGCAAAACATCTAAATGGTGAGCTGGAGTTATCTTTGTTTTTTGAATGTAAAAATGGAACACTTGCTGCTCTTGGTTATGTTTTACTTGAGGAAGCTCCCTGGTGCTCAGTTTTCGGGTGCCTTTAATTAATGACATCATCATTTTGCATTCTGCTTTCTCACACTTACCGTCAGTGTCCATGGTCCTGAGCACCAGAGTTGGAGACAGTTCTTGGGTTCCCTTCCATCATAACATTACAATACGTTAACCTATACCGGTACAGAAGGAGAAAAGGGCCCTGCTCTCCAGAGCTTACAGTCTAATAAACACGGAGCTACCACTCATAGGTTGGTGGACGCCATGTTGGTCACACTCTGGCCCCGTCCTGTGCACCACCGCAATAAGCTAATACCAAATAAGTTCTCAGGATGGTAATTATCCTCTACAAGAATCCAATGTCCTCAGGAAAAAAGTAATAACAAAATCCACAAGAATAGTTGACTTTATTTAGACTGTTTGTTACATTTGTGTTTTCTTGGACAGTTTCCATTACTCAGCTGGGGCCCGCTCGCCCCGTCATTGCTATGCTTTTTTTTTTTGTTATTGTTTGGGTTGCTGCGTATCAATCATGCGCCTGGATGGATGTTTGGGGAGAAAAAAAAAAAAAGCCTTTTGCAGTGAGAAGTGCCTTTGGCATTGACTAAATGAGACTGTCAAATCAAGACAGAAAGCAGCAAGGCACTCCCAAATAATATTAAAATAATATTTCCTCTTTCTTGGCAGATCCTGATGTTCTTTTACCAAGCCTCAGGCGAGCAGCTGGAGTTTAAAGCTCGCAGGAAAGGTGCATTCGAATTCTGTCCAATTTCCAGTTTAAAACAATAACTTAATGGCGCACGAGAGCCCTCTAACCCAAGCTCTTGTTGCCTATAACCCAAGAGTAGCTGAGTGGACATAAGATATAACCCACCACCAAATGTGCATCTTTCTCAGCTGGAGGAATTTCTACTTTCTGAATAAATGCACCTTCAAAATAGCCAAATTTTTTTGTTCAAGGCCTTTCACCTCCATTCCAGCTCCGACAGCCAAATACCAATAACTATGAAGCCAAAACGATGTCTTTGGCTGTAGGAAAGCAGCCTGCCGGGACCGTCATCTTCGACATCAGTCATGTTTTAACAGAAGATGCTAGTGCACAGATTTTGTGTGTTTTAGGCGAGGGCATGAATGTTCAATGGGAACTCACATGTCCTCACCTGAAACTACGATTTCATCCTCTATCACATAAGAAAATGCTGAAGGCATTATTACTTATTTATAATGATCTTTAGCAGACAAGCTCGGTGGGGGTAGCTCTTGGGTCTACATCGGTGAGAAACTCCAGAAGAAGAACATTCCATAGAGAGGTTACGTCGGGAGAGATAAATCCCATGGAACTTAATAAAACCTAAAACCTGACAAGGTATGGATATGACATTTTACTAATTCCACTTTCCACACGTGAAAAAAAATTATGTTTTGTCCCATCAGAATAATCATAGCTTCACAGAAATGTTCCCAAAAGCCAATTATTCCTTGATATTACATTTTTAAACTTTAATAGCTTTTCATCCAGATTTTGCGGTAGAGAATGTATTTCTTCTTCCTTTTAAAAGTTCAGCGTGCTTTCTTATTATAGTTTATTTCAACCAATTTCTTGTAGTCAACTCGATACTTCTCTGTTTACGATTACCCCCCCCCCCCGGGACGGCGAGATCTCTATTTTGATTTTAGTAATTACAAAGGTTCTTAAGGAGGAGAGGCGGCCGTAAAAGCAGCAGCATCAATGTTTGGCTCGCAATCAATGCAACACGATGAGTGCGAACAAAACGCAACCCGCTAGCCAATTGTTCAATTCCAGAAACATTCTGAAATCAGATTTGTTAATTATTCTGAGCCTTTCTCCTTCTCGTACTGCGGAACGGCTTCATCGAGAGGTGGAAAAAGAAAATAGAAAAGAGGAAAAAGGAAAATAATTGAGACTGGTAAAAAAAAATGCTCCCTTAGATCCTCAGCTGCCGCCATGCCCTGGATATCTGGCTTTCCTAACACTTTGGCCATCGAGCCCTGAGTACCAGTCGCTGTTGAAGAGAGCTGGGAGGATACTTATTACCCAGCAGCGGAAGACACAAAAAACGAGAGGGAGACAGAAGGAGAAGAGTTAGTGAAGGAGTCTGTACTGATGACTGTAGAGAACTCCCTGGCATTCATATCCAAAACCTTCCACGGCTAAAGCTTCCAGCTGGGGCCCAAAGCATGTGGAGACCTTGGTGTTCCAAACGGGGTATAATACTGTGACGGATCGTCCTGTGCCCCAGACTGGACGCCTCCGCCCGTCAGCTCCTTCCCTCTCCCAGTAAGCGGACGCGCTGCGGCTGTCCGAAGAAAGCAGTCACAGACCAGCACTCCCCTCAATCACGAGACAGAACTTCATGCTTCGAGGTTAAAACAGAACTCTCTTTATTACAAACACACAGAACTTATATACAATCTCCATTCACTGTGCACCGAACCCAACCCCCAATCCCCTCACAAATCCCATAATATAACCCCCAGCGCTGTATACAGTAATATAACCCCCCAGCGCTGTATACAGTAATATAACCCCCAGCGCTGTATACAGTAATATAACCCCCAGCACTGTATACAGTAATATAACCCCCCAGTGCTGTATACAGTAATATAACCCCCAGCGCTGTATACAGTAATATAACCCCCAGCGCTGTATACAGTAATATAACCCCCAGCGCTGTATACAGTAATATAACCCCCAGCACTGTATACAGTAATATAACCCCCAGCGCTGTATACAGTAATATAACCCCCAGCGCTGTTTACAGTAATATAACCCCAGCACTGTATACAGTAATATAACCCCAGCACTGTATACAGTAATATAACCCCAGCGCTGTATACAGTAATATAACCCCCAGCGCTGTATACAGTAATATAACCCCCAGCGCTGTATACAGTAATATAACCCCCAGCGCTGTATACAGTAATATAACCCCCCAGCTCTGTATACAGTAATATAACCCCCAGCGCTGTATACAGTAATATAACCCCCCAGCGCTGTATACAGTAATATAACCCCCAGCACTGTATACAGTAATATAACCCCCAGCGCTGTATACAGTAATATAACCCCCAGCGCTGTATACAGTAATATAACCCCCCAGCACTGTATACAGTAATATAACCCCCAGCGCTGTATACAGTAATATAACCCCCCAGCGCTGTATACAGTAATATAACCCCCCAGCGCTGTATACAGTAATATAAAATGTTGGTTGGTTAAAAAAAACCTGGTTTCAGCTCACTTTGCCCCAATAAACTCACTTTATCTGCAGACCTGGAAGCGATGTAAATTTTTGAATGGCTTTTAGAACGTATCGTTAGCGGATTTATTGAATCGTTGATATATTACTGCAGTAGGTAAAGGAGGAATAGAATTTTTGCACCTGATTTTTTTCTGGTTCTGTACAGATCCAGAAATCCCAAAAATCTCAATACTTTCTTCTTTTTTTTTTACCTCCCTGGTAAAACCTGAAATCCATTGGAACAATTCATCCATCAGCGTCACCGAGTCTCTGACATCATTCTCAGAACTCAGCGATTCATCTGCTGACAACAAATTTAACGTGACGGGAGGAACAGGCTGCGGGTAGATTTCTGATCAGTGCGTGTTTTTCAGTAAAAAACTGGTTATTTAACGAATATTAGGATTTTATCTGGAATAAGAAGATTATTAATCCTCTCCTTCACCAACCTGAAAAGATTAAAATCTCAAACATAAGAAGTGGGAAAAATTGTGAAAAAAATTAGAGAAAAAAATGCTTAATATTCCAGATCCTAAATTCACTTCTGAATTAACATGATGTGACCAAATTAAAAATTCCTGAAATATTTGTGCATTTAAATAATGATTACGAATACTCTCCTAATTTATTACTTATTATTAGTCTAACTTTTTCAAAGCTTGGATTTTTCTTCAAATTTAAACATACAATGAAATGTTAATGTTTCTCGTGAAAATCCCTCAATACAGGTATTTATACTCAAAATCCTATTATTCCCATCAATATGCAAGAGAGAAAAATACCCCCGAGGGCTTTTCAGGTCCATTTCAAGGTTAATTAATGAATAATCAGGCAGGGCTGATTGAAACAATCAAATTATTATCAGATGAAGATTTCTTGAGACAGATTGGGCTTTTTTGTGTTTTTTTTTTTAGGTTTTATTCTATCACGTCCTGTCAATATTATTATTCACACATATTTTTACGTGCATTTACATTTATACATCAGGCAGGTCTATTCACTCGGCAGCGAGAGCTGGCATAAGAAGTAAAAAAAATAATTAAAAAAAGACATAAAAATTCATTAAAATTAAATAAAAATTTAAATTAAATAAACATTTAAATTAAATGTAAAAAATAAATACCCACCCGCTTTATCTAAATCTTTACTGAAGGGCCGCTCCAAAAATAACATAAAAAATAATTTTAAAAAAGTAAGAAAAAAACCAAAAAGATGAAAAATAACAAATACTTGCACTATATCACCAGCCGGTATGACTGAGCTGGGGGACCCACTGGGCCCCGTTATGACTAAAGGTGGCCCTGGAAATGCTGCCATTATCTTTGTCTTAGTACAAAATTTGGGGCCACTATCGGCCACGGGTACGTAGCGAGGGGGCTCTAACGCATTCACTTTTGAGAAGAAGCCCCCGGGTACGTAGAGCACATACTGCGGACTACTTGTTGGCAAGCTTTGCCGCATTATTTTTAGTTCCCCAACTGATGAAGACTCACAGTGTTTAGGGTCAAAACTTCGTTTTTTTTTAATAATCAAAATTCTTTAATGAATATTTAAATTTTTTTTTTAAATATTTCTTTTTTTATCTATATTTTTTGTGTACCCTGCTTTGCGTTTGGCAGGAAGGCTTCTCTGATCTGTGCATTGACATCCTAAGCCTACGTTTCTACCCATCTAACGGGAAGAAAGGAGGTCCAATCTTCACTCCAAATATCTTACTGTATGTTATGACATCATAACCTAGCAATTCCCAACTCCCTACTGCCCTTACCGTCCTCTTGGTGACCCGAATCAACATCTTCCCGTTACATTTTTAGAGAACATTCTATTACCTCTATGTGGATGAATAAACAAAAAATTTACAAAATGAAACCAATTTATGTTTATATTTTTCTCATTCTCGCTTGCGATCGCTACATAGCGAACTTCCAGGAAAGAGGCTTTTTTTTCCCGTTTCAGTTCTTTTTTCCCATCTCTGCTCTGCAAATCTAATAATATAAATGACAACAGAAGAATAAGACTTTCGGCAAATAATTTGATTTGGTGAAATAAATAAAGCAAATTTAATAACATTTCGCCCCGTGGTCGCCAACGAGAAGGCAAACACACGGAGCAATGCGTTATTTGGTTTATTCGTTGTTTTTAATGCTTCTTCAACATTCTTCACATTTATTTATCTGTTGACGGTATTGACTTTGGAATGTTTGGTTGTTCTTCGTCATCTCCGGAAGGGAATTCTAAAATCATAAATTACATTTAACGGCTCAAAAATAACAATTAGAATAATAATAAAAAAAATTCTGGAGTCTTTTAAACAAAAAGTTAAAACAGAAACAAAAACAGTGGTTCGAATCAATAAACTGGAAATTAATTTTTAACTTTTTTTTTTTTACAGTGGTATTACTACCTAATATATTTTTATTTTACAAAATTCAGGCAAAATGATAGGTGTTTTCTTCCTCTAAGTTATTTTTTTTTTATTGGAGGGTGATAGGTGTTATAATATGGGGGTGATTTATAAAGATTTTGTAAATGCAAAAATGGGGGGAGGATTTGCAATGAAATTTTGTGGAATACAAAAGTCACTCAAAAAAAGAAATCTGTATTTAAAAAAAAAAAAAGATTTATATTATTTTTTTTTTTTTTAATAATAACACTTTTATGTAACTTCTGTAAAATGTAGAATAGAAAGCATTAAAAGCCCTAATACTTTTCTAATAAGACAGCCGAAGGTAATCAGCGCGGCCCTATTGTCCCTTCAGGATTTCTCTAACAAGGAATCAATCAATGGACCTTACATGCATATAGCTTGGTGTTAGTAAAATACCCCGGTGTGTGCGTGGTTCTATGACCTATTAATTACCCGCGAGGATACTGGGCTTTATTGACCTGCAACTCTTTTCTTGAACTAATTGTTCGTGGTCACTTTGTATCACAGCTAATTGTACGTGGCCAATCCATGTTTGAGCTAATTGTACATCGTCATCGTGTATCCTCTTAATTGACCTGCTAATAAACTCAATCTATCAACTAAAAATATGCATTAATCAATGGAGCACAGAAAACATCCTCTATGTTGTGTCAGAATTGTCTAAAATGGGTGGGACATGTTTCCACTCACATTAGTAACTAAAAGTTCATTAAATACAAGGGCCCTCAAATACAAGTTTGAGGACCCTAAGACAAAATATGTTGCCCCCTTCTAAAGGACAAGTGATGGAAAAAAAATAATGCTTTTACTTTATTGAGAGGGTGGCAACCGACCTCCCAGCAGAAGTGGTAGAGGCTAATACAGTGAGGAAATGTAAACATGCATGGGATAGGCTGATTGGGAGCTGATAATGCCCAGCCCCCGAGGTTCCTGATTGACCTAAAGATGTTCTTTCAGAGGTTAGCAATGGATTTTACCATATGTGGGATTTTTTTTTAGTCTGTCTTGTACTTAGGGGTATTTATATAATTTTCTTTAGGTAATACATATATTTGGTTGTAAGAATGATCTGTGACAACATAACAGTAATTTCCAAAATATGCGGCTCTGTATACTAAAGGGATTATATATATATTATATATGATATATTAATCCTTGTTGCTCCTGGTGGCGATATATGGAATTACAACTCAGAAAAATATATTTATATAAGTACAATTACCCCCCTGCTGTCATTGGCAACCCTCCGCTCCACTAAGAGAACGATCATTGGTTTTGAAGCTCACCCCTCCAGTCCCCATCGATTCCATTGTCGTGCTTAGCTTTGGAGACAGGGGGTATAGATGAGTCTATATGTATCAATAGATAACGCTCTGTCTCTATTAACGATGGAGTCTCCGCGCTTTAATGGTTAACAATCACCTTTTAGAGACAGGAATATGTAACAGTGAGCGGACCCTGAGCCGCTTGAAATATTAACCCTTTATTAGCCCCCCTCATGCAGTTTCTATGTAGCGACTTGCTAAATGTGTTACCCAAATGGCTTTGATACCCGTTCTCATGGGAACCTAAAAAAAAGACATGTGTCAGAGAGTCCAGTTGGGTCATTAAGACTGAGCCATTCTATTGTTTCCCACGCGCAGTATGACAAGGAGTCGGGGTGTTTAGTAGATTGGGGCTCAGATAAACGGCTGATATGCAGCTGCCTGAAAACATTATATTATAGGGCAAAAACTACAACTGGGGTAAAAAAAAAAAAAGGAAAAAAGAGGAATATTTCTAAAAATATTTTTTTAATCTGAAACTAGAAATTAAAAAAATGATGGAAGGTTCATTTTATCTTCTCTACAGTCACCGGATATTCAGATTTTTGGGGACAGTCACATGATTCAGACATTTGTCTCTAGTTTCTATTCTATTTCATGGCGTTATAAAAATCCATACCACTCATTTTTGTTCATTCATTATTAGATGACCTTTAAGGTAATAGAATGTTTTATATATATATTTATCATTAACTCGGATGTATGTTGTTTGATTCATTTTAATAAATCATTTTAAAAACATTCCATGGACTTCATTTTTATATTGTGGTCTATTTACTCTGCTAACACAGCTACTCAATATATATTTATATTTTATTATTCTTTGCCCCCCCTCCCCGAAAAAAAAGAAATTCAGCATTAAGGATATTTTTTTCCTCTTCTTTATATTTAATTTTAATGCAGATATTTGAATTTCCAGAAAGAAAAAAAAGCTGCATTTTTGTTTGCTAATTTGTTTAAAATGAGACATCACGCCGTGACCGCCCCGCTTCCCACGCTGTCTCTGGAGCGCTATTGAATGAAGTGCAATCTCACGCAAAATCAATTTTGTGAACTCATTAAAAATCAATCTAAGAGTTTTCTGCCGTTTTGCTCGTCGGACGCAGGAGGGACAAATACAGAAAATTATTATTTTTAGGGTTTTTTTAACCTCTGTTATCTCCCTTACTAAATAGACCATTGAAATCATAACCCCCCCCCCCCCCCAGTGCTTCTCTGCCACTTGGCTGGGGGCTATAACAGAGGTATATTTACCCCTAGGCAGCACCCTCAGCCACCCCCTTCATTGTCCTGACTTAAAAGCGGTCTGTGAAGGTTGTCCTGGACTCTGTAGTCAAAATTGGCCAATTTGGGAAATCTCGCTTAAAACAGCCCATAGAGCGGAGATTCGCTGGGGGACCCGGTCTTCCCCCTCATTTTGTTCTGGGGGGCTGTCACCCCCTGGACCTGTCAGGCTGTCGGCATGGCGCTTGTTTTTTGGGGGATATCACGTGTTGTTATATGTTATTTGGATTTGGAAGTGAAGTCACGGCTTGGTCAAAACCGGGGGGAAAATGCCTATAGGGTTCTGCCACACACTGGGCCGGTTACAAGGGTCCATGCCACGACAGGATATGACATCCCAGCAGAGGTGGTAGGGGGTAATACAGTGAGGGTATTAAACATGCGTGGGATAGACATACGGCTCCTGAATCTAAGACGAGACCAACGACTGATTAAGGTTTGAGTCTTTACAGCAGGAGAAACGGGCGACTAGACGGGGGCCGCCGGGGGCCGATCTGCCCGCGGGTTCTGGGTTTCTGTGTTCTCGAATGGACTTCATATAAATTGGTTTCTACGGCAGAAAATGCTGCGGACTCCACTTAAGTCTGACCTACTTTTAAAAACTTTGCGCGATTTGACTCGCCAGATACTTATTTGTCAAAACGTTGGCAGTAAATATTGTAACAACCTGAAAAATCCCACCTGTGAGTCTGACGCCGGTAACGATACGAGATTTCTTTCAACGCCGGCTGCTCCTCAAGGTGCTCGCTGCTATTTTCTGTTGAATAAAATACATTTGGCTCCCAGAAGTTTTCAAATCACCGGAGAGAGGTTTTTTTTTACATGAAAATAATCAAAGAAGGAAAAAAAAAAAATCTATGGAATATTCTGTCAGCTTTGAACAGATGGAGGAGAATGTTCACCGACTGCAAATATTTCCATTCTCCGTGCGCCTAGCGAGCAAACGTCTGATTTATCCAAACCTCGGCCCAACGTCCAGACCTTGTCCAAACGAGGGGGGTGGTGGATAAGTGGAACAGCCTCCCAGCAGAGGTGGTAGAGGTTAAAACACGCAGGGATTGACTTTTTTATTCTCCGAGTTCAAAATGCTGCAACCACCAATGTCTCTTTTGTGCATATTTTTCGTAAAACTATTTACAAAGGAAATTTCAATTTATGAGCAGGTCGGCCCCATCCGGCCCCCGTCTCGTCTGCCCGTTTCTCCCGCTGTAAAGACTCAAACCTTAATCAGCCGTCGGTCTCGTCTTAGATTCAGGAGCCGTATGTCTATCCCATGCATGTTTAATACCCCTCACTGTATTACCCTCTACCACCTCTGCTGGGAGGCTGTTCCACTTATCTACCACTCAGCAAAGTAAAACTTCATTACATAAGAGAATGTCTGATACAGACTATAAGATCCATCGGACAAATAGCTATCGCAAAATTATTGGCACGCATTTTTTTGTAATCCTGCAAATGTTAATATTTATATATCTATCCTGGAATGATATTATTTATTCCAATAAACAATTAATCACTACAGACTTTAATGATAATTTGCATAATTAACACTATAATAGCACTCAATGAAATGAGTATAAAAGTGCAAATAATTATAGTATCTCAATGATTGACCATTCATTGATATTGTTGTTATATTCCGCGGTCTAAAAATAATATTTTTTTACTACCAGATGGGATGGGAATAAAATAAGATTTTCGTACTAAATTAGTCTCTGCGTTTGATAGAATAAAAAAAAAACGGACCCCCTACAAGTTTGTATTCTCACGTTTCCAATTTCCAGGAGATGGCAGAACAAGGTGGGAAAAAAATCCAGATATGTAAATTATTCTAAAGTATTACGTTATGGAAATGTTTCAAAAAAGACAAAAAAAAGAAATCTTCAGGTATCTTTTATTAGAATATTTTTTTAAAACCTACGGTATATTGAGATTTTTTTCTGGAAACAATGTCACAAAAAAGGAAGAGTTGAATCGATAAATGTTTTCAGGTCCCGATATGAATATTATAAAATGCACTTTGGCCAGGCCAGGAAATGGGTTATTTCGGTGTCGTTTCATGTGTTTTAGGGCAACGGGGGCCACCATTTGACGACATTCTGGTGGATGCGGCTCTTCTTCAGACACCGCCGTGTTATGGATGATGATGATGATGATGATGATGATGATGTGGCCACATGGCCGAGGGTGATGTCCGTTCGCTGCATTATTTCGTAAGACCACAGCTAGGGCAGGTGGTGGGGCATTCTGTCCTTGTCATGGGGTACAGCGGGCCCTTTGCCACCAAATCCAGAGCAGATCCCTCTTTTTTTTTTGGACTATTGGTCCTGGCGAGCCCTTCTTTAGCTGAAGTCAAAGTTCTCTTCCCATAGATTATTACCCTCCGTGCAATTTCTTCCTTATATGATGGGTCTTCTTTTTCACCACCGAGAGCCAAAAAGCCGCTTGACGTCTCAGGTGAGAGGAACGTTGACAATTTGTTACCTAAAGAGGGCAGGAGACTGATGGCTTAAGGCGGTTAGTAAATAACGTCTCACTCAACATCACAACGATAGCCAACTCTCTAGGGACATCAGAAAATATTACAAATAACAAGTTCTATTCATTTTTCCTTGTTCTGATGGATAAGGACCTCATTGATCCATACATGGTGGAGGGTTAGAGGGTGGCCCCGGGCCTCATCAGTACAGGAGCGTTTAAGACAAAAATTAAAGGCTTTCTGTATCGACACAAAGTCACAAATAATCAGGCGGCTGAGTCGAGAAGAGCCATCGGAAGCATTAGAAGCCGAATGCAGACGCGTTTCGCTCACCTATTACACGTCTGTCACTTACCCCTCCAGAATGAAGGATTACAAAGAGAAAAATCCTTGGGATTATGCAGGGACCTCGGGCGGCCAAACAAACACTAATCATGTTCTGCGCTCTTAGAAAGAAAGGAAAAAAATAAAACACGACGACAATAATAAGAATTCACTTCGGGGTTTTTGTCGCAGATAAAACAAATGAAGTCCTCTCGCGGAATCAGCGCCTTTCATTTCTTAGCCAAATATATTCTGTGATCTCTGGAAAATCGTTTGTTGGAGAGACCTCGCTCTCCAGCCTTCTGCACAAAGTAACGTTCGCTTTTATTCGAACAAAACAAAAACGGGTAATTAGTGAAGCCGCCCCGAGGAGCGCGCGGATATTTTAAGGGTAATCGTGGCTTCGGTTTTATAAGCTGGCAGCGGAGCGAAAGCCAGAAGCAAACAAAAAAAAAAAAAGGATGTTCTACGGTTAGAGGGGATGGCCCCGAAAATAAAGCTTTCCTTTCAGCGTTAAATACAGTGCGATATAATAGAACAATAAAAGCCACGCGGGATGCTTTGTGCCCCATTGCTGGGTATTTGTGTAACTGAGGGGGGCGTTTAGAAGAAGAATAATGGAGTTTATTTACCCGTTTAATTTATAAAGCCGTTTCCTGCTGTTTCTATACACATTATCGGGGCTTTTAGGGCCGTAGAACCCTGCGATACCCTCATACCCAGCAAACATTCTGACCTCCTAGAAAATAGGGGCATCAGGGGAAGGGGGGGATGTCTAGTGATCCCCTCCGAGGTCTTCTCCCACCCCAGGGATCTCAGTTGGCGAACCCCTTGATGTCCCTGATGAAGGCTTCCCCTGTACAGCAGAAATCTTGTTGAAAAGCGAGTCCAGAAGGTTAAAAATATTGAACCAAATTTAAGTTGAAAACCTTCTTCTGGAAGGTTTTTAAAAATGCTGCAACCACCAATGTCTCTTTTGTGCATATTTCATAAAACTATCTTTTCTGCACTATAAGCAGATCGGCCCCATCCGGCCCCCGTCTAGTCGCCCATTTCTCCTGCTGTAAAGACTCAAACCTTAATCAGTCGTCGGTCTCGTCTTAGATTCAGGAGCCGTATGTCTATCCCATGCATGTTTAATCCCCTCACTGTATTACCCCCTACCACCTCTGCTGTTTCACTACTCAGTAAAGTACAACGTCCTTACAATAAGGAATTTGTTGCACAGACTAAAAGATCCATCGGACAAATAGTTTTGCCAAATGATCAGCACACACTATTTTTCCAATCATGCAAATTAAAATATTTGTAACGCTATCCTAGACTTATACCATACGCATTTCAACAATAAATCGCAGCCGATACATATTTTACATATATTCTATAATTAGTAGATATGTGCAAACGGCCCAAAAACAATTTTGACATATTGATATTTTAGTTTGTCCAATACGTTTACAGTCAACGAATTATGTTATCTGACCATTCAGTTCGGACAAAAATTCAGGAGCATCTTTAATTGGGGGGTGAAATTCGTGGCCTGGTGTTCCCATTCACTCTCTCACACACACTCATTCTTGTTCACTCTCTCACACACACTCATTCTTGTTCACTCTCTCACACACCCATTCTTGTTCACTCTCTCTAAAGATTTCCCTGCCTTCTCCTCCGACCACTTCTGCTTCCGCATCTTCTTCTTTGATTGGAGGATAGGGGAGAGGACGTCATCGCAAGCGCCACCTTTTTGGCGGAAGTTGCTGGCGGGTTATGTCCGCAGAGGTGTAAGTCTATCTGGAAGCAGTGATGAGGTCTATCCAAGCAGCCTCAGTTTTTAGCCCATAGAAAGAGGCTTTCCAAAAAATAGAATAAAAAAGGCCAAAAAAGCTTTGTAGCATTTATATACATTTATTTACACTCCTGTGCTCTTGGGACCCACAGTGTTAGACCAGGAGGCTAGAAAAAGAATATGGAGGGTGAGGGGAGGCATGGCTTGGGGTGCCTCGTTTTGGGCTTTAAATATATATATATATATATAAACCCAGGGGATGTAGGATAGGGGTATAAAGGGGCATATACTCCCCAAGTACTTTCTTTGCCTCCCACCGCTCGCTAGGTAGGTTGAACAGGTGGTAATCATTGCCCCCTCTTTGATTAACATTATCATTCTACAAGTATCCCTTCTTTTAATAGTTTTTTTCTGTTATTAATTTTTCATATAGCCATGAGTTGGCCAACTTATGAGTTTGAGGCAAGGACATGCAAGGTCATATTAAACTCGTATGCCCCTATCTAACATTTCCAAAATGTTAAAGTCGCAGATACTCGCATAACCAAGCAAACAACTCGCAGATTGGCGGATCTGCAAGATATTATGCGAGTGATAGAACGTGAGGGCATACGACTGGCATGTTAACCCTTATTTGAATGACCACTTTTTAATAGACCCGGGAGTATTTTATGTGCACTTTCCTGATGTCCTTACTGTTCTGGTTTAGCAAATAAAGCTGTTCCTCCACTTCTCGTATCATGGAAACCTGGAGGACTCTCAATCCTTTCAGACGCTGTCAATAGGAAAACATCTCAAAACAAAATGGAAACGAATCACTGATACTCCGGACGCAGAAATAGAAGAACACAAAAGGCTTTAACTACTAAACTGTAGCAACAAGACAATGTAAGTGGGTGTAAAATAACCTGGCAAAGAAACAATATAGATATTTCTTCCTCTCCAACACAAAATAAATATGGGATAGGCATACGGCACCTGGATCCAAGACGAGACCAACGACGAAGAAAAGGGCGACTAGATGGGGGGGGGATGGGGAAAGTATTTATATGATGCAATGTAAAGAAATGCTGATTTGTATCATTTTTATATGAGTTACTAACGGCGACATCGTAGCAATATCTGCCTCATTAATAATTGCGCACACCCAGTGGCGTCTTGCCCCCCCTAGGTTATTCCTTGCCCCCCCTGTTGCCCCCCCGCCGAATTTGTAACCACCCAGGACAGTCCCAGTCAGGTGCTAATGACGGCACCTTGCCGTCACTAGCACTATCTTACCTTGATGGAGGTCCATCACCACCTACCCCGGCGATCTGCCCCTCAAACTGAAGGGCATCACCGGGGCCACCCGATCCGCCCGGTGCCGTCTCGCAGCTATATACCCCCAACATATACCATTGGAAAGGTAATCGCCTCACCTTTCCAACGGTATATAGATTGTAAAAAAAGAATGACAAATATTAAGTTAAAAAAATAAAAATGTAAAAAAAATGGATTTGGGGGTCTCTAAAGGCAGATAAAAAAAGATCAAAATTGCCTAGAGACCCCCAAATTAAATTATTTAAACATAAAGTAGTTTAACTTTAAAAAAAAAAAAAAAGTTTAAGTATTCTAGCTAAATGATCACTGTGGTAGCCAATGTTACCACAGCGATCATATAGCTATAAAAAGTTACATTCCCTTTTTAAAAATGGCCGATACTAAATTTTAACCCCATGATCCCTTTGATCATGGGGAGGCAATTTTGAGGCAATTTTTGAAATCCTGATGAACTGCAAATATTATTAAAATCAGCCATTTAGCCCGTGCGGTACGTGAGTAACCATCTCATCCCTGGAGCGCCTTGCATTTTTACTGCAAAACGTATTTATTTTTCTCCCTTTACCATCATTTCTTTGGGATTGTAAGGGGAAAGAATGGTGTGTGTGCTTCTGTGAGTGAATGTATGGAAAGAATGGCGTGTGCTTCTGTGAGTGAATGTATGGAAAGAATGGCGTGTGCTTCTGTGAGTGAATGTATGTAAAGTATGGTGTGTGCTTCTGCGAGTGAATGGAGATATGAAAGGCGTGTGAATGGTCAGTAATTAGGGTTGAAGCCTTGACGTGGCATTACTGCTCAAGTTAAATTATGGCACAAAAAGTACACATTTGCAAAAACGACATCCCTTGGCGCATCAAATGAGGGGCTGCATGTGTTTCTAGTACAAACCTGGAGTGCGCAAGACACAAATGAACATGTCGCTATGGTTAGAAAAAACATATTTTCTAACTTTTCTAACATGCAAAGCTGGGTTTGTGTGTTAATGTGTTGATCTATACCTGCTATCGGCAGCAAGGTCTAATATTTATATATATATATCGGCAACTGGGGCTAATATTAATATATATGGGCAGCAGGGGCTAATATATATATATATATATTTATATATATATATATATATATATCAGCAGCAGGATCTAATATTAGGCCCTGAAATCATTTAGTGCAAAAGTTAAGTTATTGTGTTGTTTAAAGGATTTCAAGGATTAGTCTTACTAAATTGTGGCTTCAGGCTTCCCATGTTGAATGTACAAGTATTGTATTGTCCAATAACAAAAGTATCATTCCATAGCACATTACTTTTGGCTATATATATATATATATATATATATATATATATATGTGTGTGTGTTTTTTCAGTGGTATGATTTAATGGTGGAAATTATGAATGCCCCCCCAGTTTGACTGTGGTATCTTGTGTGCCCCCCCTATATATTGTTTCTAGCGTCGCCACTGCGCACCACCAAACCCAGCCGAAGGAGCCTCGGCGATTTCTTCGGTTCCTTCGGTTACGTATCTGTGTCACATTCGATAGATTCTCTCTACGGCAGCCTGTGTTACGCAGCCAACAGTCAATTTATTGTGAATAAATATTGTTTACCAAAAAGGAATAAATCTGACATTTTCTGTAATGAAGCGTCTATTACTTGGTTATCAAACCACCCGTAGGAAGCTTTAGAGAAACGGACCGGTTGAAACAAACATTGAATTAGAAGTCATTCCGCACTCCTCCAGCCGACTGCGGCGTGATTATCACAGCGAGAGTTTACAACCTCCGCCGCTCCGTCTCATTGCGTTACTTTCGTCTGAACATACGCAGGATGGAGTCTGTGTATTAACGCCGAGCTGCGCCCCTCTATTAATGCCACGACCCCTCTCTCTCGTCGTTTACTGCACCCCCTAATGATCAGGACGCCAAGAGCCTCTCATCAGGGGAGGACTGATTAACAAGGGGATCCTTGGACACTGATAAAAGAAAAATCAAAGCACATGGAATGAAAATGAGCGCTAAATCATCAAACGGGAATGTAGCAAGCGAAATGTAACAGAGAAAAACAATCAATGAAATCCATTTAGGATTCTACTCTTATGTCACGTGGGAGAAGCTTGCATTAAAAAAATATATTTCACAAATAATACAATAAAATAAGAAAATATAATACAGCTAGCAGATTTTATAAAATTGAAAGAAATAATACAATAATAAAGCCTACATTAAGAAACTGTAAAAATATATTTGGTAAATAATATAATAAGATAATAAAGACTGCATTAAGAAAATATATATTTCTATGTTTAGCAAATCAGGTTAAGAAAATATAATAATATATCTAGAAAATAATATAATTAAATAATAAAGTCTTCATTAAAAAAATCTATTTAACAAATAATACAATAAATTAACAAATATACAAATAATAAAATGTCATAATATATTTAAGAAATAATATAATAAGATAATAAGACTATATTCAGAAAATGTAATAATATATTTAGCAAAGAATATAATATAATAATAAAGCCTACATTAAGATAATTGTGTCTTTTTTTTTTTTTTTAACCAGTCCACTGAATATAGGTCTGTTGTTTTTAATTATGTTTTAAGTTACTGACTCCATTGTATGTAAAAAAGAACCAATATAAGTGTAATTTTTCAGTGTCAGAAGATTCATTAAAAATTACTACATATTATTAAATCATTTCATTGATTTTAAATCAATATATAAAATATGATATATAAAAATATATAAAAGATATTCAATGTTTTTTTTTGTAATAATTATTACGTGAGCTTTGAGTACAAGGAGTCGAAAAGTTTAAGAGTTAATACATTTTATTGGCTTTAAATATTTGTCTATAAATAGGCATCTATACGGCATCGTATGTTTATTCTGATGCTAATTAGCTGTTAAAGCTAAAAGGTGAAGAATTCTAAGGAAGAAAGGTTAAAGCGGCTACAGAACCAGACCCCAGCGATCCGATACAAAAGCTACCATAATACTTCCATGGAACATGTCAATTTACTGTATAAAAATCTAATCTTATCCTGCGGGGGCCTTTAATGTCGCACGGCGGGGCTATTGTAGTGATCTTTCTTAATGCAATCTCTGGAGGTGTTTCTACTGATACAATGACAGATTAACAAGCAGGTAACACAACCCAGATCTTATAAGTATAGGTCTGAGCCGCACCACAGCCGCTTATATAAAAGTGAACAATACAAGAAAATTCTTTCTGGGTTTGTAGGAAAATGATATGTCGAGAAAAATAAAAGTATTATATATACATGGGCATAGGAACCGGGGGGGACAGATCCCCCCCAGTAACTCATGCGGGGGGGGACCGATAATGAAGAAATCCCCCCCAGGGCCGTAGGACCCCCCCCCCATAGAAACGCCGCAAATGCGGCCCGCGAGACCTCGAGGTGCGGCCCGCGTAAGATCGGCGGCCAGGGCAACTGATCTTACGCAGTCCGCACCTCAAGCCCTGCTACTTACCTGTGGGAGGGTCTTCTGTACTGCACAGAGGAAGCGGAACCCAGCAGAGTTCACGTGACATCACATCCTGCTTCCTCTGTGCAGTACCAGAGAACGCAGAGGTAGGCCGCATCCCCTGCTGAAGTCTGTGAGCGGCATCGAGGAGCTGCAGTTCAGGGGGGTGGGGAGGGTGTTTGAATGAGTATGCGTGATTGAGGGAATGAATCTGTGAATGAATGAGTATATGAATGAATGAGTGTGTGTGTGATAGCATGGATGTGTAAGTGCTGTTAGCAATCACACTCCTATCATGCCAAGTCAGCCAGTACATGCTGGAACCTAGCTAGCTGTCCCCTTGTGTATTGATGCTCCCAGCAGTATGGGGTCTGCACATCACTTACAGCCACCCTGTACCAGCATGTACTGGCTGACTTGGCATGATAGGAGTGTGATTGCTAACAGCAATCACAGTCCCATCATGTCTAGGTTCCAGTATTTACTGGCTGCCTGGGTATGATAGGTCATATTGCTATTTTTTTTTTGTCCAATTGTGATGTGTTACCTACTTTTATTAAAAATGTGAGTTTTTATTATTATTTTTAAAGGTGGGGGTCATTTTTGGTTTTGGCTAAGTGAACCGTGAATGTTTTGGTCCAGAATTTTCATTTTAGTTCATCCCTAGAATAAATAGAACGATTTCATTTTTAATTATCCTGAGTCCTGAATTTGTAGTCACAAAACTTTCTAGGCCCAGAAATCAGTGAGAGGAAAAGTAAACGTTTTGTATCATTTACTTTAATCTGCATATTTTATTAAAGGCCATATTTTCTCACAGTGAAAAATGAGTGCGGCCCGCGCACGTATACAATTCTGATGAAGTGGCCCACTGCAGAAAAAACTTGGACACCCCTGGTGCTAGTGAGAAGGGGGCGATAAGGAGAGGGTAGCTAGTGAGAAGGGGGTAGGGAGAGGGTAGATAGTGTGAGAAGGGAGGGTAGGGAGGGGGTAGATAGTGTGAGAAGGGGGAGAGGGGGTAGATAGTGTGAGAGATGGGGAGAAAGTGGGCATCTGATGAGGGAAAATGCTGTCCCCCCCAGATTTTTAGGGGTTCCTACGCCCATGTATATATATATATATATACTGTATATCTATCTATTTAGTTATCTATCTGTCTGTCTATCTATCTATCTATCTATCTATCTATATATCTATCTATCTATCTATCTATATATCTATCTATCTATCTATCTATCATCTATCTATCTATCTATCTATCTATCTATCTATCTATCTATTATCTATCTATCTATCTGGAATGGCAGTCGTGGCAGTTCATGTGTTGGGATGTAGAGTTGAGTCTAGATTGCCGCTGCAGCCGCTATAAAACGCATCGTAACCGCAGTGAAGTCGCCAGCAACGAGACAGAACCCGACAAGTGACTTGCGATCCCAAACTCAATAGACTGAACTTTTCAGGTGAACTGCTCTAGTTGGCTTAGTTAAGTGCGTCTTTGAAGCCTCCGTGCCCTGGGCTCCCGGAGGAGCCTGGGGGCCAGCCCAGACTGTGGCCCTGGCCTGTTTTTGGTGGGTGCATGGGGTCTGTTGGAACTACTTCTTCCCCCCCGGTACAGAGTGCCACATTTTCCCAATCACCAGAGACTCTAAAGACTGTGGGGCTCCGACACAGATTTGGGGTTCCCTACAACGCTTCACACTTACTTCACACTATTTAACCGAAATAACAATCAGACCCGTCACGGTCCTCCAATGAGCTGTCCAGCTAGTTACAATGTATCGACACGTAACATTGTAAGTCTAGATACATTGTAACTAATTACCTTTTTTTATATGGCACCGCCAATGACAATTCCCGCCGCACTTCTTACAGCCGATACATTCAAAGGGTCCGACAAAACCAAATATGACAAACTCGATACGTTAGGTATAGAAGATCCTGCTCGGAAGCTGACGTTCTAGAGATGATTAGTTCTCTGTGTTTAGGGCCAGGGTTGTCCCTTAAAATCCCAGAAGAAAGCGATAAAAATATTAGCTGGAGCAGTTTGTGCGACACGGAGTGAAATTACTGCAAAATAAACAGAAATACCAATTTCTAGAAATCTTAAGTGCTTTTTTTTTTCCTGTAGGTTATCTTGGTGGACGAGGCTGAATTGTGATAGATTATAGTCAGCCAAGTGAGACAGGTTTCCCCTCCGCAGAATCACTCCGAGCATCTCTATTAGAGGAGGGAGCCGGAGTCCGCGTTACTGATGCTAGCGAGCGGCTTGCAGTATTAATGAAAATAAGCCGTTTCTGCTCTGTGCCCTTGAAACCCGTCTGCCCGCATTAACGAGAAAGTGGCCGGATCTGTCGGTACCCGTTAGGCTGTCCGTGTTAGCGGCCCGGTGGGAGTTGTGTTTTACAGCTGTTTGGAACAGTGAGGGGTGATGGGAGTTAATCCGCCGTCCCTTTGGCTGAGTGATATAGGAGTTGTCCTTTGTAGTTGTTTCTAGCTGAGTTGATGTCCTTAGTAGCTTGGGCTGGGGTCATACAATGATGATGTAGTTATTATAGCTATTTTGGGGGGTATTTAGAACTAGACCCCTATATATATATATATATATATATACCGCTATATAAGATCCAGCCTCAGGGGTCTGTTTTCACAGATTTGCACCAGACCCGTGCACCAATGTTTGAGGGGGTGAAGCAAACAGAAGCAAAAGGCAATAAATGCCCCAGAATTCACTATATTTGCCCCAGAAGTCGGGTCATTGGTAAAGTATATCCTTTAAGAATTTAACCGCAGCATATAAATATAATTCGTAAAGTGGGTCGGAAAGCTGCTAACGTCTGCCCATATTTTGACGGCGTTGCTTGACAGGTAGCATCTGTTGTATCTCTCCTCGGCAAAATGTACGTTGGATGGATCATGGGAAATGAGCCTGTTCTGGCCGTACGTCAGTCTGGAAATATTTCTGCTGCATCCCGAAAAAAAACAAAAAAACTTGCTGCAAAACAAATATATTTTAGATTCCGTGTCTCGATGGAGTGGGCGATGTATCTCGCAGGTCGCAGAAGACATGGTGATAGAATATAATTAATAAAGACCATCTTTATCATTGAAAGACAATTTCCATGTATTGTTACAACCCTGTATACAATGATAGCATAGGGGGGACAGGTCCGGGGTGGGGGGCTATGAAGGGCTGTGTCATGCTTCCTGTGGAGCGCTTGGATATGATGTCATAACCCAATATCCAGCTAAATAAAATATTAAGGTATAGGTTGGAAGTGAAGCAGAAGTGGATCAGTGACCGATGATAACGTTGAAAACACTTTGCTGGTTGAAGCCGTCTGTCAACCGGAGAGGATACATTTATTTGGGACATGAAGAAAATTACGTTGAAATTACCAATTTATTGCCCCCGGAGAGGAATAAAGAGAAGAAGAAAAGATTCCAAAGCAGAAAGAACATAAGATTTTTAATCTGGTAGAGGGACAAATGAGTTTTTGAAGGACGCGATTGAAGGACACGGTCTTTCGAGGTCTATTGAAGACCAAGCCTTCTTCTGAGAGCAGAGGGATGGAAAGGACAAACCAGAAGATCAAAAGGAGGGAATGAATTTAGGGGATAAAAACCATCTCTTAACAATGTCTGGAACCACGAAGGGGCAGTTTGTAGCCACTTGAAACTCAAAAACGTAAGTTTTGGCTGCAACAGCCTTTTGCGACATGATCTGATAGCTTTCGTCACGGAAATGCCGCAAACGCTCTTAGATATTTACCGGTGAGATGGAAGGGACACAGGAGACATTGGCTTCTAATGTTCTTTATGGACCTGGCATTGTGGAGGAAGCACCTACATGCACAATGGATGAAAATGGACTTCGCTGAGGCCACCGTCGAGATGTCAACTTCTTGAAGCGTTGGCTCACAAAGGCCTGCACTTCAAGCAGCCTTCCCATGCCAAGTCCTTGTCTCATTGTTTGGGACAAATCAAGCCAGCTTGGCAACGGCGATTCTGTGTTCGCCGAGTGTTCTCATGTGGACATTTTGTATCTTCTGTTTGAGCTGGTCATTTATTACTGAAATAAATGAGGACGCGACGTATCCTACGACACTATTTGTAATTCCTTTTAGGTTATTTCTCAATGTCCGTCGTACCGGTCGGTGCCGTAACCCTGACTGTGCTGCTGGAATTCTGGGAATGGATTTACTCAGAGACAAGCAGAGCATCGCTAGTAACTCTCCGTAGTGGATAAGTAAGAAGTTTTATCCTTTTTGGTTCTGCAAAACCAATGCAGTGAAAGGTTTGGTGGACTGGCTGTGGCTTGTTGTGTGTTCCATGAAACTGTATTCGTTAGTTTACAGTATGTTAAGGGTTAAAGAGGCGACTAGCCGGGGGCCGACGTGGCCAATGGAAGCAATTTTTAATACTCAACACAGAGCTCCAATCCAAGGGAATGAAGGGTTAATGTTCCGTATTATACTATTTTCTGTCCAGGGCCGACACATCACAAAGCTGATCGTAAATATTTTATATAACAATAATGAGGTGATTTCATTATATGCTCATTATAACAGTAGAATAATGTTGTCCTGTGATGTGCTAAATCACAGTAACATTAAACTGACATCACAGAGGATGTATGTGAAAATCCACTGCGGAAATCACTTCTCCCCCGGCCAGATGAGTTGCTCCTCACACATTAGACGCTGTGTTAAATTTGGCTGAATATCTGATAAAAAAAAACAAAAAATGTTCATTATTGCACTACTTCGTGTGGGTCCTGTGCCTGACCTCAGAGTGCATGAAGCATCAGTGACATCATATACCCAGTGTATGAGACATCAATTACATCATATACCCAGTGTATGAGACATCAATTACATCATATACCCAGTGTATGAGACATCTGTGACATCATATACCCAGTGTACGAGACATCAGTGACATCATATACCCAGTGTATGAGACATCAGTGACATCATATACCCAGTGTATGAGACATCAGTGACATCATATACCCAGTGTATGAGACATCAGTGACATTACACACACCCCATGAATTGGGATCAGTGACTTGCAGGGAGGGACCAAGAAGATTTTTATTTTACCAGGGAAGGGGCATTTTAGCCCCAGAAGAGGAAGATTAGGACCAGGTGTCCTCTGTGGCCCTATATGGAGCTCTCACTGTCATCTGGACAATATTAAAGCACAATATCTTGGGCTTTGGAAATGAAATCAGTGACAGCACCCACACCATACGTAGGATATCTGTGACATCATATACATCCTATAGTATCATACGCTCTATGCATGGGGCATCTGTGATATCATACATACCCTGTGTATGGGACATCAATGACATCATAGACCGATCATTCTATCACAGAGAGATCATTTACATCATACATATCCTTTGATATCACACAACCTATGCATGGGGCATCTGTGATATCATACACGCCCAGTGACATCACACATAACCTATGCATGGGGCATCAGTGACATCGATCCCTACTCCAAGCAAAGGGCATCAGTGACTTCATAAACACCCCATGCATTGGACATCATTGACGTTACACACACACCTCCAAAGCATGGGCCATCAGTTACATCATATATACCCCACGCATGGGACATATGTGAAGTCACAAATGTATTGTGTCCATGGGGCATCAGTGACATCATACATCCTGTGCGTGGGGAATCAGTGACATCACACCCTTCACATGCATGAAGCATCAGCAACACCACTCAATCGCTGTGCACGGGGCATGTGGAAAATCACACACACTCCCTCATGTATGAGCCATTAGTGACATCATACTTACCCTCAACATCACAATCTGATCCTCAGAAACCAGTTGTAGAAACGCAGATAAAATAACTCGGTTTATATCATTTGGCAAATCCATATCTCAGAACCCCAGACTCGCTTTTATCAAACCAGCCAGTTTTAATGAATCATCAAGATAGCCTCGGAATATAAATATTGCAGAAAAAAACGTGTATTTCTAAACACTGCAGGCTTCAGATACACTTCAGATATATTAAGAGTTAATGGGCGTTTTTTTTTAAAGTAGTTTCTTGCGACTTTTTTTAAACCAAATCCTTTTTATCTAACATTCTATAAAGCCGTTTATTACCGATTACAAATAAAAAATGGGTGATAAGAATTTGCAGATATAATTATTATTCATTTATTTGTATAGCGCCATCATCTTCTGAAGCGCTGTACAAAGGGCAATCAGGATATAATGATTAGTACATCTAATAAATATATATACGGCCTTACAGAAACAAGAGGGGACAAAGGCCTTGCTCAAAGAGCTTACAATCTATAATGCAAATTTACTATGAAAACATTGCAAAGGGTGATAATATTTTTGCCTTTTAATTATTTGTGTCGTTTTTTTGGCACATGACGTAACATTCTATTTTATAAAAATATTTATTATTATTGTTATTAATTAATTTAATTAAATATTGTTTAAAAAATAATCCATAAATGTTATTCTATTCAGCCATTTAATTAATATCATGAAGTCTACGTCACGTGTAACTATCAATCAGTTTTGCCCAGAGCTGTGAAATTGATTTTTCTTGGTATTTTTTTTAAAGTGGGTTAAATTCATTTCAAACAGAAGCGGATAAAAAAAAAAAAAAAAGCGAATGAATGAGACTGAAATTCATGATACATCGAGATTACTAAAAATCCTGCGTAGAAAGTCTATTACCTCGTTATTAAAAGCCATCTTACAGTCGGAGAACACGAAATTAAATCGCTTCGGCTCATTCTTCACAATATCGCGCCGTCTAAGACTCCCCCCCCCACTTTGCATTTAGAAAGGCGTCCACCTGTTTAAACAAAGCCCAGGGCATCTGTTATAAGTGACATTTATATCATGTTATAACAACGGAGTAATGCGCAGGTTTTTAATATATTTGGTCCCAGGGAAATCAGTTATTGCTCTGAAACCGGTTGTCTGTCAAAACTGCTTAAAATAAGTGGAATGAAGTGTAATTCAGTGGCAGATACCCGCTAATGGCTGCGCGGAGTTATACGGTGTGCAGTAAAGGCGCGGGATATATTCACTGCGGCGAGGAACATACTCCCGATGCTGGATGGTTTGCAGCCTTTTACATCATTATTAGCAGAATTCCTGGTTTATTCATGCGCAGAGACTACAGAGGAGCCAAGGCAGTCGGGTGGCGATAGCCTTTACAGGTTGTAAGCCACTGAGAGGGGGGTGGATAAGTGGAACAGCCTCCCAGCAGCGGTGGTGGAGGCTAATACAGGGAGGGGATTAAACATGCATGGCATAGACATACGGCTCCTGAATCTAAGGTTTGAGTCTTTATGACCAGAAGAAACGGGCGACTAGACGGGCTGGCAAACTGAGATTAAATTTCTCTGTAAAGCTATTACCGCAGCATTCGAAGATGGCGGCTCCTACATATAGAGAGAAACAAAATATATTTTATATTAACACTTAAGTGAAATATAGAAGATATGACATGATGTTGTATATTAGGGGTAATCTGGAATATGGCCTTTCTCCTTGGTCACATGACTTCCATCCACATATAAAGGGCTACAAGCACTGAGCGTGCGGACAGCGCTGGGTACTTTGGGCAGGTTCCACCGGGTAAGGCTTTTGGCTCATTGTTGGGGCCACACATTGAACTCCATAGATGTCGGAACCTGGAGGTGTGAGACGGACAAATCAAGAGTTTTGAAAGAGAAACCCAATAGGAAAGCTAAATGCCCACCTTCTATCATTAAATGGGGGCACATGGCTTGGCCCTCCCAGACTAAAGATTTTCTTGGGGTTCCTTCTAGAATTCCTCCCACCTCGACAATTTAATTAAAATATCACAAGCTTTTTTGGGGGTTAATAGTGAGATTACAAACAGGGATCGTATATTTATAACTGAACTGGCCCCCATCGCACCGACCCAATGCCCCCAGATCTCTGACCCGCTGCTTGGGGCTCCTGACGCCAAGGGCTGTCCACCAGCTTGGTAGGACCTTTTATAGGCTCTGTTGATGCTCTTTCCATCATCTCTTGGTTCCCACCGTGGACCTCTTGGCTTCCTTGTATAGGAATTTATTACATACCATGTGGCCACTTGCATTGCTTTTGTCGAGGATCAAGAAAATCTCATCATTGGAGTCATCCACTGTGACAGGGCCAGGCTAGCTGGCTCATGTGTCATATGAAGTTTAGCCGGGTCACGGAGCACTTTTGTGTCCGGTTCTGTATACCGTGACCCGGTAATATATTATATTGTGTATTATTGTGTAACCGGCCCAGAGACTGATGTGGCTTCAGTTCCAGCCTTCAAAGAGACGATCCTATAATCTGGCTGGGGCTCTTAATCAGCCAACACAGCCCTGTCTGCCCAGACGGCCCCCCGCACTACAGGGGGGATAACACAGGTGGGGGAACCCATTGTATTCTGTAATCCCCTCACCTGATACATCCCCTGTATACTGATGGGATTTGTGATGGGATGTGGCTGATGGGATTGGGGGTTGGGTTCGGTACACATTGCATTGAGATTGAATATAAATTCTGTGTGTTTGTAATAAACAGAGTTCTTCTTGGTTTACTACGAATGGTGGTCTGGATGATCCGTGGATAGCTGAGTGCGATCCGTATGAGGGACTGTTACAGGGTCACCGTACCCAAGGCTGGGTCCCCCTGTTTGAGGGCTGAGGAATCACCAGTCAGTCCCTCATACGGATCGCACTCAGCTATCCACGGATCATTCAGACCACCATTCGTAGTAAACCAAGAAGAACTCTCTTTATTACAAACACACAGAACTTTATACAATCTCAATGCAATGTGTACCGAACCCAACCCCCAATCCCATCAGCCACATCCCATCACAAATCCCATCAGTATACAGGGGATGTATCAGGTGAGGGGATTACAGAATACAATGGGTTCCCCCACCTGTGTTATACCCCTGTAGTGCGGGGGCCGTCTGGGCAGACAGGGCTGTGCTGGCTGATTAAGAGCCCCAGCCAGATTATAGGATCGTCTCTTTGAAGGCTGGGGCTGAATCCACATCAGTCTCTGGGCCGGTTATACAATAAACACAATATAATATATTACCGGGTCACGGTATACAGAACCGGACACAAAAGTGCTCCATGACCCGGCTAAACTTCATATGACACATGAGCCAGCTAGCCTGGCCCTGTCACAGGGACTGACTGGTGATTCCTCAGCCCTCAAACAGGGGGACCCAGCCTTGGGTACGGTGACCCTGTAACATTGGTGGCAGCGGTGGGGTGAATCCCATGACTTGAAAATCCTAACATCCACTCGGCAGCAGAGACTCAGCACAGACTCACCGTGCCGTTAAAGCTGCTTTCACTTACAGGACACGTAGGGAAGGCAGATTGTAAGCTCTGCGTAGTAAACACAAGACTAGAGACCCCTGGAGACGTATAGGGGTTACATGACCCAGCCATGCACTCAGGAAGGAACTGGGGGAGGATTTGGGGTCAAACATCGGGCAGTTACTCAGTATCACCTGGGTGGGACTTATTTTGGAGGGAAATTATACTGTATAAATTTATGTGAAAATAAATATTAACCACGGCTGCATTGGATGTTGGGATCTGGCGGAGTGATCCAGAAGTTCTTAGACCTTGATCTAGTTTGTGGTACGGGCATACATTCATGTTGTAGGTTAGATGTTAGATGTTAGAGTGATGCCCATACAGGTTTTCTACATTCAAGGTGTTTATTGCCCCGACCCATCGTGTCCTGAGCTTTACAACGACCGGTGGTATCTGGCGGTGCTGGTGTCGTCAATAGGACCATTAAGTTATGGTCGGTTCAGTTTTAAATTCAGAATTTTAGGATGTGTACATTTCTTTAATACTGTTAAATTTGGAGTAATAAACAATTTAGTAAATAAATTCCGTGGCCAATTCTAAATCCAATGTGCCTCCGTGTAATTTTTTCGGTGTTTGAACAGTTAATACACAGTGCCGTAATGATAATGTGAAGTGCACGGGTCATGACAAAGCTTTGCGACTCGTGGGAACTTTCGCTTCCAATAAACCCAGTTTGGGAAATCCGTTGAAGTCTGAGAGGTGAGCCCTTAAATAAAGGTCAGTCTGCTGGAAATGGATTTCCATGTCTCTCGTCTTCGTCGCCGCGCATGGACTGGTCGAGGATTTGCTCGGCTAATTAATAGGATAATCATAATTGTTGCTTCGTTGGCGTCTTAAATATTCTCCTTAAGTGCCACTTAGCAAGGTGTATCGGAGAGGCAATAAAGCCGAAGCAGTCGCCCAAGCGAGACACGTTTTATTACTTTTTAGATTCAGACGCGGGGACACACAGTCTCTTTTCTCCAGAAAGACAGAATCTGCTCATGGGGTGGATGACTTTAAATTGGGGCAGATTTGATCTTAGTTGCCCCAAGAAAGAACAATAAGCTCCCTGACTCCGGAGTCCTGTCAGCCATTAATATATATATATGATTTTTTAAATTAATATATATGTTTTTATTGCATGAGCTTTTCTGCAGTACATAAAATAAGTGCATTTCAGTATTAATATACAAGTTCCTTTTTTTTTTATCGCCCCCCCTCGCCCTGAGATATCTGTGATAATAGCGTTACGGAGGGACCTGCGCAGCTGGAAACAATCTCTAGCGCTAGAGGCTCATGCGCCGTCCGCTAAAACAACGCGGGGAGAGAACAGGAAGCGACTTACAACTTCCTGCTCGGGCAGCCAATAGGATTCTGTACTGAGCGATCATGGGAAACGGAGGGGAATTTGCATGAAAAGCCAATACGATTAGTCAATTAAGACTAAGTTGCTCTCCAGTAAAGTAAGGCCTTGAAGGCATAATATCCAACCTTACATCCAATCCACAGATTACTTGCTATAATAATTGGTGATGTCCGGCGTACTGAATCGACACATAATTGTCACCGGTCCGGCTCCCAAATGGTTAAATTCTGCGTTAACAGGCGCATAAAGTCTGAAAAAGTTTCTATTATTGGAAAACCAATTTTTAACTAATTCTGCTACACTATACAAGCAGGTTGTCACCATTCGAAAGCTCTAACATGTTGCCATGGCAACACATGCATGGGTTTTGTCGTATCACCTTGATTAAAGGAAAGGATTAAATGATGAGGCCCCTGGGAATCAGCGTAGCTAAATGGACAGGGAGCATGTATGTGTGTGGGTGAGTGCATGCTTAGGGCATGTGCGTGTTTTGATTGGGGTATGTTAATTGAGGGGCGGGAGACCCTAGGTGATATAAGGTGCCCTCTGGGTGACCCCGGTCACTGTCCTTTTTACAGACACGGCCAACAGTCTTACCTGCTTCCCACCCTCCCTCCCTATTTCTTGTGTACTTTCTTTCTTTTGTCACAGCTGGCGGTTTGTGTGTCCTTGCCGGTCTGGTTTTGGTAAGTGATGGAGTTTGGATGCTGGTGGAATGGAAGGCTCAGTCCTCCCCTAACCTCTGGTGTTTTATTGGACGTGCCCACCGAGCTTGTTGGACGGCTGGTGGTTAGCATTGGTGGTGGGACAGCGAAAGGTAGCTGTCATCTTTGTTTGGACGAGGGGGGAGGTGAGTACCCGTGGTCTGGATTGTGCAGTGTGAGAGGCCGGCAAGGACGGGGTTAATTCGGTTCCTGTGTTGGTTATGTTTGAATATATTACGGTAATGTGTTATGTATATTTGTATATTTGTATTTATTATTTATCGGTTATTGTATATTATTCTTGTTATTGGTTTATGGTGTTTTGGGCCAACACAGTGTTTTATGGTTTTATAATAAAATTGTGCTGTGGCCTGCTTTATCCAATCTCAGTCTCCGTGTGGTTATTTGGTGGGTTAAATGGTATCGGGTTTGCAATGCACGGTACACACTACCTACATACATGATAATATTCACCCCACTTCATCCACACCTTCACAGTTTTTTGGGGGTAATAAAAGAAAACAGGGAGGGGGAATATTTATTTATTTATTTGTATTAAGTGTTTGTATATTCGGAGGTTCTAACAACTCACAGCAGTTCCTTATCTGAACCCCAACAGCCCCCCGAATCATCCTAAACTTACTGATGAGACCTCTCCTGCTCCTCTGCAACGTCTGCTTCAGATACTAGTCACAGAATTCTTTAACCTCTGTAGCGCTCTCGTTAAAATGAATGAAATTGGGTATTTCGCTGCAGTTGAGTTACATTTCTTACTGAGAGAAAAGTGAGCTACAAATTGTAACAAAGGATTCGATTCTCTGACTGTAAGACGGATCTCGCTAACTTGGCAGGACTTGCGTTAGAACAGAATTTCATTAGAAGTGTCAAAGGTGGCTTAGAGACAGCGTAACAAGACACTCAATTAAAACGAGACCGCTTCACGCAACGTGATACCCGCCGGATAATAAGGCAGCAGAATAGATCGTATCGCAAACAATTTCCGCGCGTGAACATTTCGTCTTTTTCGAAGAAGCAATCATGGTCTACAACTAGAGGGCCAGAGGCTGAGATGGAATGGAAGGATGTTTTCATTTGCAGAGAGGGTAGTAGATAAGTGGAACAGCCTCCCAGCAGAAGTGGTGGAGGCTAATACCGTGAGGGGGTTTAAACTGGCATGGGATAGACATATGGCTCCTGAATCTAAGACGAGACCGACGACTGATTAAGGTCTGAGGAGAAACGGCCGACTAGATGGAGAGAATGGGGCCGGCAGGTTCTATGCCCCAATTCCATTAGCCGCTGGCACATTCAAGGCAATAATTAACCAGCTGGTCATCCCCACCATCATTGACCACCGTTGCCCGTAGTTGGGGACAACCACGTGAAGAGGGTACTAGCTGGTAGTCCTACTAATTTACTGCGCTGGGCTCTGACGGGTTGCAAGGAAAATGTATTTCCAGCCAATTCATTATAGAAGCTCTTATCGTATTAAAAATCTGTTCCTCTCTTAGTCTTAGAAGGCTGAGTATTTGAATTCAGGAATACACCGCGCTGGCGAGAGATTTGCCCGGCTCGTCCAGCAGCTACGGATTCAATTAGAAACGGAGGAGATCAAACATATGTTGTGAATGCTGAAAATCAAGCTTTCTACCTGGCAGAGAGGAAAGAGGACCGCAGTCCGGGGTCAAAGAGAACATCGTTATTCCGAGACGCGCCTGTTTATTCCCAAAGCTTCTTCAGAAACCCTCTCGCCCGTCACGAGAGCCTGGTGCTAAAAGCCTGGCCCCGGCCACTCCGTTTGTAATTAGCAAAGCATGTCCTCTAATACAGAACGGGTAATTAGCACCTACTGTGCACTTTGTGAGACAGCCTCCTGAGGACCCCTATTATTCCCCGGCCCGCCCGGCGGCTTCCATCAAAGCTCATTAGCATGAAGAACGCGGTTATCTTAAAGTATCGGGTTTGGTTTTTTTTTACGTAGAACGAGCGAAACTCGAAACCAAGAGAAAAACTGGAGATCAAATAAAGCTGAGAGCTGCCTTTTGGGATGGTCTCTGAAAGCAAAGTGATGTAGCTGTCCGTCCTCTCGTTAGAGATGTGCCGGACTCAGCTCTCTATATAGCGGTGGCTTGCGCTGGGGGCAATAAAATATTTAACCCTACAAGTGATTAATGTAGCCCTGCTGTGTCCCTTTCCTGATCCAGATCATCGATCAACCTTTACGTATAAGATAGAAACACAGACTCTGCCGGCAGATCGGCCCCATCCGGCCCCCGTCTAGTCTGCCCGTTTCTCCTGCTGTAAAGACTCAAACCTTAATCAGTCGTTGGTCTCGTCTTAGATTCAGGAGCCGTATGTCTAGCCCATGCATGTTTAATCCCCTCGCTGTATTACCCTCTAACACTTCTGCTGGGAGGCTACTCCACTTATCCCCCACTCACTCTGGAGTAAAGATGGAGGTATATAGAGAGAAAGGAGAATCACATTACTCGTTGGACACTCTAGGGCTTGGCAAAGAAGATGGAACCCTGCGAAACAAGTCCATACTCCTGTAAAGTTCAACGATGAGATAGTTGGCGTGATCAGACGATCAATGACACCGAGAGTCTTAACATAAAACGATGACAGACAGACAGACCTATAGAACCAATAAAATAAACTGTAAAGATTGATCAATTTCTCTGTGTTTTGGCAGGGGTTAAATTCACCCTGAAAATGCAATTAAAAAACCCTGGCTACCATGTTTTCCAGTGGCGGGACCATAGCCATCGGAGGGCTGGAGACTTAGTGGCCGACAAATGATGTACACACATGGCTCCGCGAGAAGAACGAAGAAACAGAGAACCTGGAGGAGGACAAGCGGAGCTGTGAGGACATCAAAGAGGTTTGGAGAGAAAATAGGGAGACGTTGGGGGAGAGCGCCAGAAAGAACAATGAGTGAGGGTAAGTTACCACTGAGTTTGTTTCCAAATGGAAAAAGCCACCTGAATTTCATCCAAATCAAAAAATGGCAGGAAGAGAAATTTGTTGGAAAAGAGGGTGGTAGATAAGCGGAACAGCCTCCCAGCAGAGGTGGTAGAGGGTAATACAGTGAGGGTATTAATCATGCATGGGATAGACATACGGCTCCTGAATCTAAGACGAGACCAACGACTGATAAAGCAAGAAAAACAGGCGACTAGACGGACCGGATTAGGTCTGGAAATGTTTAAATATTTTATTTTTTTTTATGTTCTGAATGTCTCGTCTGTCATCGTGGGGTTGGATCTCAGAAGGCAACGAGGATCACAGGCGAATGTTCCTTCCGCACATATGGTGAGGCTGCACCGGGGTATTAGCGCTCATCCCCTGTCGGAAAGAGTTCGTAAACACGCTGACCTTTGATTTCCATAATTTTTTATTCGTCTCGATCTCCTGATATAATCGAGACGGCAAACTAATGGGGGGGAAAAAGAGAAAACAGCAGGTCTGAGTGACAAGGGGAGAAAAAACTACAAGCTCTCCTTAATTTGCTCCGAAAAGAAAAAAATGTAAATGACGGATTAATGCATTTAAATTTATGTACAAGTCAATAGATTTTACACGGGGATTTTATTTTAACATTTCATTAGCGCGTGATCTGCCCTTGGTTATCCGCGCCGATCCCTGCTTGTACCTGTCGGGGCGCGAGCCGAGTGGAAGCTTATTAATGCCAATAAAAATATGGGGATTTTTTTTTATGCATGTGACACTGAAAAGAGATAAAAAAAGGTCACGGTGCTGTTAGAAGGTTTAATTGGCGGATGGTTAGCGCGGGCAGCGCTCATTAATGGGTCGAAGGCTCTGGAGTCTCCGTGTAGTTTAAGTATCTGTCTCCAGCTATAGATATTGTCCATTTATGCCCTTTTTTTTGTAAAATTGTTAGATTTTTAGACTTGCACACATACATATTATATGGATAGAGGGATAGGGAGCGCGGCGCCTTTCTTGATACCACCAGGAAGAACCTCTGTTTTCTGCCGTTGGCCAACATCCACAGCCCTCATCCAGAAGTAACCCCTCCGACTCCTCTCCTTTTACTCTTTTCTTATCCCAGAAATATGAAACGATGGAAAGCAGCCCGTCAGACTCCATCATGGACCTCCTCTTTCTTTCGGCTTCTCTTTAGTTCTACTTTACGCAACCCAACAAGGGCCTCGGGAGTCCAGGGTGGAGATGTCACCCCACCGAGAACATTGCAGACCTTCCACAAGATTCCCATACTTTGCAGAACGTTTTCCCCGTGTTCTGAAAATGTTTATGTTGTTTCCTTCCTGAGTTTCTGTGTCCAGTTACATCACACGTGTGTCAAGTCACGCAATGGATCAGGAAGCAGTAGCTTGAGGAAATGTGAACATGCGTGGGGTAGACATACGGCTCCTGAATCTAAGACGAGACCGACGACTGATTAAGGTTTGAGTCGTTACAGCGGGAGAAACGGGTGACTAGACGGGGGCCGGAATCTTTGGGCCAGCGCCGATAAAAGTAATGATGCCCACGGGGGGGCCAGCATGGGCTATAGTGGGCCTTGACTGTTGTGCGGAGGAGGGGTAGGCTTTTTGGCGGGAATTTCGGGGGTGGAGTTGGGGGAAGATTATATAAGTGGCTGCTTTCCCGGGCTCAGGAACCATTTTTTGTGGTTAGCTTACCTGGTTGGGTGTCCCACCCTCCCTCCCTTTTTGTTTTGTTTGTAGGTTTGTGTCGTTTGTCACAGTCTGTGGGGCGGCAGCTTGCCAGGTATCCAGGGGGTTAATGTGGTGGTAAGTGAATGGTTGGTAACATCTGGTGGGAGGTTCTTGGCTGTCAGTGCTGGGAACCTCAGGTCAGGGTGGGGGCATCTCGGTATGTCCCTTCCTTAAGTGGCATTTGGTTCTGGTACCTGGATTGCTTGGCAGGCTTGGGTGTTTATTGTATATATTTACATGTTGGTGTTTGAGTCGTTGTCGTTGTTAACGCACCTATGTTTATTGTTTCAGGCTTTGGGGTGACAATGACTCTAATAAATAAAATTGGCTGTGGCCTTTTCTCATCCATATTTATGGTGTGCGGTGTCATTATTGGGGGGTTTTTAATGGGGAGTTATGCCCAGCCCGGAGAATCGAAGCTACAACAGTCATGGAAAATGTGCAGTTAATGGATGTGTCTATTTTGAAGCATCGCACACAAACTAACTGGAAAAAACTTGCAAGTCTTGTATTGTGTATTTTCTCTGTACAAATGAATGGATTTCAAACATTAAAAGAGAAAAGAAAAGGAAAACTATTTGTGCTTGAATATTTGGATGTTTTTATACTGACAGGTTGCTCTCCATCTGCAGTTTTTAGCGGACGGCCCAACCACACATTTTATTTAACCAGTTCAGCGAAGTCCAAAATATTTGGGGGCTTTTGCTAAATGATGTGAGTTTATCTAAAAAACAATTAATTTATAAAAACAATAGAAAGTCAGTAGGGTATCATCGACATCAAGTCTCACTCGATTCCAGGGGCAAGTGTATATAGCATTTTGCCCGCACCTTCTTAAAGAGAGTTTCCGCCCCAACTTCAGATGCATGAGTTTAAGTTAATTACGCTTAATGGGTTAGGGACATCGGTTAATATGGGGTATGGAGAAACCCTGCTGTTACACTGTGACAGGGCCAGGCTAGCTGGCTCATGTGTCATATGAAGTTTATATATCAAGGAATGGGGCGCATAAACATGTAAAGAGAAAAGAACAAAACACAATAGTGTAGTATGTCCAAATAATAAATATGAGTGATAACAACGTGATGCACTCACAAAGGTAGTAAGTAAAGGAGGCCCATCAAATGAGAAAAATTCTTCTGAGTATATATTATATTGTGTATTATTGTGTAACCGGCCCAGAGACTGATGTGGCTTCAGCTCCAGCCTTCAAGGAGACGATCCTATAATCTGGCTGGGGCTCTTAATCAGCCAACACAGCCCTGTCTGCCCAGACGGCACCCGCACTACAGGGGGGATAACACAGGTGGGGGAACCCGTTGTATCCCTTAATCCCCTCACCTGATACATCCCCTGTATACTGATGGGATTTGTGATGGGATGTGGCTGATGGGATTGGGGGTTGGGTTCGGTACACATTGCATTGAGATTGTATAAAGTTCTGTGTGTTTGTAATAAAGAGAGTTCTTCTTGGTTTACTACGAATGGTGGTCTGGATGATCCGTGGATAGCTGAGTGCGATCCGTATGAGGGACTGACTGGTGATTCCTCAGCCCTCAAACAGGGGGACCCAGCCTTGGGTACGGTGACCCTGTAACATACACAACATTGTATATAATAGGACTGAGGGGGTCTCTAACTCCCTATTTGGTGGGCTACTTGGTCATTCAACTCTACTAGAAGGAAATTGGGAAACTCATTCCAGAAAATGTGGGGCTTTTACCCACATTTAGCCAGCATGGTCATTCTGCCACAGACTTCTACAGCCCCTCAACAAGAACATGAAGATGTATCTGGTTAATGTACCTTAACGTCCTCCAGAGGTTTTGGAAGCAGCAAATTCCTCTGGTGGTCACTCGTTGGATTAAAGATGGATGCAAGGAAGATGGAGGAATTTTTCTTGTTGTCCTCTTGTTATACTCTATCCTAGGGATATCCAGGGAACTCATCTAGTTCCAGAAAGTCAACTCAAGTCAAATTGATTGAAAATCAGTTGAAAAAGGACTCCAACTCGACCAAATTAAGAAGTCTTCTCTAGAGGTGATGCGCTGGCCCAGGACTTTATAAACCTTGCATAATGACTCTACTGAAGCATGGTGAGTTGAGTCGGTCAAGTTGACTTGAACACCATCAACTCGGGTCGAGCCAAGGTGAATTTATAAATTGGAAAGAGCAGAGCCAAGTCTACCTTCCACCATGGAGAGTGATATCAAGTTTCTTGACCAGAGCAGGTTGCGATAAGGGCCATTGTGGTTATAGTTAGGTTTGGAAGACCAGGAGTGCCAAACCCAACCAGTGCCCAGTCTTATGAAATACTAAATACCTCTCAGCAATTCACGGTGCTGATTTTTGAAACCGTACAATCCGACATTTAAAGTAGCTCCCTAATTACAAAAATCCCAATGGTGTGTATTTGGAGATCGCTGACATATCAACAGTCATCAGTTACAAGTTATCAAGTTTATTCAATAGATGGTTGTAGGTAAGTTACCGTCCTACCAAAAAAATCTCTATTAGGCGGATGATAAGATACTTTTTTGATAGCAAATGCTTTGTCCTACCGATAACTCACCGCTTAGTGAATCAGCCCCATTATGCCCCCCCCCATCGTCATCTACAGCTACGGTGCCAGCCAGTAAATCAAAATCTCATTCCTCGTGAGACAAAAGTCAGCTATCAAAGCTTCATAACGCCAGTTATGTTAAGTTGTTGGCCCCGGTTCCAAAACTCACATCTGTTTGGGATGCATGGCCGGCTGCCCAAACAGAGAAGACGATTTGCCGGAAATGTTTTTAGCTTTCGCAAAAATATTAAGCTGTAAAGACATTCGGCTTGACAGAGAAAGTAGCAGATCAAATAAACGCGGGCAGCAATGCACACGAAACCGGGGAGTTTGTTTAGTCCGGGAAATAACGACGCGGATCATTGATTTATGGTTCTGTCGCACAACAAAAATTTCCGAAAATAAAAGAATGAGTGGGAACGCCGCGCGATCGGAACTGTTTGTAAGCACAAGGCCGGAGGATATGACAGCTCGGCGGGGCTCGGTGCTTCCCCATACGATACAAAGTCCTCGTCATGAATTCCGTGACAAACAGCATTGTTAAGGTGATGACGAGCCAGAGATTTGATGGTGTGCCCCGCCGACGTGTTTGGCGCTTCTAAGGCCCTTTATCTGAAGATTATTAACCCCTTTTCAAGCCTGGCGTCTTAAGTCACTCCGGGAAAGAATTTCCGAAGTGGGAACAGCTAGAGACGGTTTAATAACGACGGCAGGTGACGGCAAATCCGACAACCCATATTATTAATTATTAATTGGGAATTTCATTCCATATCTACACGATGCATCGGCATTTCCTATCAATCATTTTACACAAGCAATTGTGAATATACTCTATACACATACTGTATGTATATATATATATAGATATAGATATATATATAGGAGCGGATACAATGTATCCATACCTCTCAATCATTAAATGAGATCAAATCTGACAGCGGATTCCTTTAAATAGAAGTGCAAAAATTATGTCCAAGGGTGAGAATAAAAAATACAACAAAAGGGTCAAAGGATGAGATGGAACATTTTACGTTACTGAGAGCGTGGTAGATGAGTGTAGGAGCCTCCCAGCAGAGGTGTTAGAGGGTAATACAGTGAGGGTATTAAACATGCATGGGATAGACATACGGCTCCTGAATCTAAGACGAGACCAACGACTGATTAAGGTTTGAGTCGTTACAGCAGGAGAAACGGGTGACTAGATGGGGGCCGAATGGGGGCCGATCTGCCGGTAGGTTGAATAAAAGTTGATGAGAATAAAATACATTTTTTTACAGTGCTAACAAATACACAGAGTCTTTTGATTTTGTATCTTTTATTGGGCCAGTATGGAAAATAACTACACAAGTGTGGGGGAATGTGCGGTGCCCCCAACGCCTTTTTGAGCAGTTTTGTTACTTGTATTATTATTATGTCCATCAGATGAAGGTCAAAGGGTGGCAGGTCCAGGGGAGCAGAGATTTTGATTTCCCCAACAGGTCCATTTACAGTATGGAGGCACAGCCTCGATAGACTGCATTAGACGGCGCACCTGTGTGTCTTAAAGTCACAGCTCGCCCTTTAATGCATTGTTGACTGAGAAAGGGGGCCCCCTGGACCTATAGGAAAGGGGGATCATGACTGCTGGCCCATGCATGGTGGTTTAGTAGGTTTCTGTCATTGGTGGGTAGCTGCAACAATGTTGCAGCTATCAGGGTTTATAGGAAGGTGAAGAGGTGACTCTTACCTCTTTTTCCTGTACCAACAGCAGCTTCCAGACGTTCCCCTCCCGCCCGCCCCTCAATTTTGGTCATGTATATTTTGTGTTGTATTATGTTTATTGCTTTGTTTTTCTTTCCTGTTTGTTCTCTTTATTGTCACAGCAGCGGTCTGGTCCCCTGGCCAGCGCGGTAATTTCAGGCAACCTGGATCATTTGCCCATAGCGGGCTTGGGGAGGCGAGTCCTGCGGGCGGCTCATGGCACCTGCAGGGCTGGGACTCTTGGTACAATCGGTGGTAATTTAACTGCCTGTTGGGCCTAGCGCTCAGCAGCTGGCAGGTTGTTTTCAAGATGTGTAGGTTTGGTTTCCGCTGGCCGGGGGAATGGTTTTAATAAAGCTGTGGCCAAATGCCCTATCCCACTCAATGGTGTCTAGTGTCTTTATTTCGGGGGGTTTGGGTGGGGTTATTTGGTTCTTCTTGTTTGTTCACCTTGCTATGGGTTTAAGCAGTCATGGGGCGGCTGGGGGTAAAAGAGAAATACGTCACTGAGCAGGTGAGGGTAAACCCTATGTGAGCTTCAGGCCCGGACTGGGACAAAAAATAGGCCCGGGCATTTAAGCCTGAGCAGCCCATATTTATTTATTTATTGTTAAAGCCCACCCTTCATGTACCATCTTTGCATTTAATCATTCACACAAATCATTAACACATTCATTAATGCAGTCTCACAAATCATTCAAGCAATTCATCCACACATGAATTCATTAATTGTCATACGCATTCACACAATTCATCCACACATTTATTCATTCATTCTCATACGCATTCACACTACCCCCTCTCATCATCTTATCTGCCCCTTCTCACTATGTTCCCCCTTTTCACTATGTAACCCCCTTCCCCACTTCTCAATATGTACCGCCTCTATCTATCCCCTCTCCCCCTTTCTCACTGCCTAACCCCCCTCTGCCCCTTCTCACTGCAGCCCCTTCCCTCACCCTATTTACCTTGTTGCCAGAGCAAGCAGCAACTGCGACCGCGCCTGTGGCAGGGCAGGATTGACTTAGGGGCTGATGGAGCTGCAGCTCCAGGCTCCTACCTTAAAATAGGCCCACTCAGGACCGGACTGACTGGGCCTATATGGCCGCATTAAGGCAGAGCCCCTTAAGCCCGCCGCAACTGCAACCGGGTCCGCCACTCTAAGGCAGAGCCGGCCTTAGGTGTTCTGGCGCCCTGTGCGGACTACTCCTCTGGTGCCCCCCCATCCCAAAAAAAGAAAGGAATAAAAACTTGTAACAAAACTCCCCTTTCTCACTATCTATCCCCCTGTATCACTATCTACCACCTCTGCCTGTTCTCACTGTTATTATATACTGAGGCAGACATTGACGGTGGTACATCATAATACTTATCACTATATACTGAGGCAGAAATTGACGGTGGTACAGTAATAAGGGGAATGGGAGGACTACAGTACCCAGAAAGATTATCAGAATTAGGGTTATTTAGTTTGGAAAAAAGACGGCTTAGGGGGGATTTAATAACTATGTATAAATATATAAGGGGACAGTACAGAGATCACTCCCAGGACCTATTTATACCCAGGACTGTATCTATAACAAGGGGACATCCTCTACGGTTGGAGGAAAGAAGGTTTCTACACCAGCACAGACGGGGGTTCTTTACAGTAAGAGCGGTGAGATTATGGAACTCTCTGCCAGAGGAAGTGGTAATGGTAAACTCAATAAAAGAGTTCAAAAGGAGCCTGGACGTGTTTCTTGAAAGCAATAATATTACAAGTTATGGATATTAGATTAATAGGGACAGAACGTTGATCCAGGGATTTATTCTGATTGCCATATTTGGAGTCGGGAAGGAATTTTCCCCCAGGTATGGGGCAATTGGCATCTGCTTCATAAGGGTTTTTTTGCCTTCCTCTGGATCAACACAGTAGGGACACAATATGTATATAGGTTGAACTTGATGGACTTTGGTCTTTTTTCAACCTTATGAACTATGTTATAACACCTACCACTATATACTGAGGCAGACAATGACGGTGGTACAGCATAACACCTATCACTATATACTGAGGCACACATTGACAGTGGTACAGCGTAATCCCTATCACTATACATTGAGCCAGACATTGACAATAGTGCAGCATAACCCCAATCACTATATACTACGCCAAACATTGTTGTGGTGTAGGCCTACCACTTCATTGTCTGGCTTAGTAGTAGGGATGCACCGAAACGAATTCTGGACTGAAACCGAAAATGCAGCATTTACCTGTCCGAAACCGAATATGACCTCCCCACACCATAAAAAAACCCCTTTTATTTAAAGTAAGTAACACACCAAAATAGGACAAAACAATTAAAAAACAATATTATATGTATATATATATGATTGTTAACAGCAATCACATTCCTATCATGCCCAGGCATACCCAGATTCCAGGATGTACTCGCAGACTTGGCATGATAGGAGTATGATTGCCCTATCTACCCCTTCTAACTCCCTTCTGCCCCATCTACCCCTTCTCACTCCCTTTCCCCCTATCTACCCCCTTTCCCCCGTCTCACGCCCTTCTCCCTATCTACCCCCTCCTAACTATCTACCCTCTCCCTCTTTGAAGTTCACTTACCTTTCAGGAGTCCTGCGGTGAGGGTGCAAGGCCTCTGCCTCCCAGCTCTGCCACTGTATGGAACAGTATAGAGTGATGGGAGTTATGATGTACTTTTAGAGCATAATTAGATCATGAAAAAGACATTGGAAATGGTACAGCATAACACCCATCACTCTCACACACTTACCAATCCACACATATATACCAATCCACACATATACCAATCCACACCTATATACCAATCCACACGTATATACCAATCCACACGTATATACCAATCCACACATACATACCAATCCACACATATATACCAATCCACACATACACCAATCCACACATATATACCAATCCACACATATATACCAATCCACACGTATATACCAATCCACACGTATATACCAATCCACACGTATATACCAATCCACACATATATACCAATCCACACATATATACCAATCCACACATATATACCAATCCACACATATATACCAATCCACACATATATACCAATCCACACATATACACTAATCCACACATATACACTAATCCACACATATATACCAATCCACACATATATACCAATCCACACATATATACTAATCCACTCTCACTGAATATTTTCCTACCTTTCCTCTTTTCTCCTTACAGCTCCTTTTCCTCCTCTTCGCTCCTCTTCTTCAGTTCTTCTGTCTTCTTCCGGGTCAGAGGGCACGGACAGCGGTGGGCGCGGCTTCAGTGTTGTGCGCCGGGATCTAACAACAAACCAGGGCGCACAGCAGCTGTTGCCGCGCGGATCACAAGGGAGCGGTATCGGAGGTCTTTAACAGACTTCCGGCTCCCTTGAGTGATGTTAAGCCGGGTTCAAGGGAGATCCTTGAACCGGCTTAAAATCACTCAAGGGAGCCGGAGGTCTGTTAAAGACCTCCGATACCGCTCCCTTGCGAGCCTGCTCCTCCAGCGGCGGACATTACTGTCCGTCTCTGGAGGGGTGCCGGGTGCCGCAAGTTGGCACCCGCTGATGAGCGGCACCCGGTGCGGACCGCCCCCTAGAGTGTGACGCCCTGTGCGGTCGCACACCCCAAAGGCCGGTCCTGCTCTAAGGGGCCGGGAAGCCCCCACCAGGGCCGGCCTTAGGGGTTTGCGGCCGCACAGGGTTTAAATTAAAACATCGGGGTTTTTTCTCAACTTTATTTAACATCCTCCATGTTAAATAAAGTTAAAAAAAACTTTATTTAACATGGAGGATGTTAAATAAAGTTAAAAAAAACCCCAATGTTTTAATTTAAACCCTGTGCGGCCGCAGACCCGTAAGGCCGGCCTTGGTGGGGACTTCCCGGCCCCTTAGAGTGGCGGACCCGGTCGCAGTTGCGGCGGGCTTAAGGGGCAGGTGCCCCTTATGCCCTGCGTTAATGCGGCCGTAGGTAGGATAGGGGCCTGGAGCTGCAGCTCCATCAGCCCCTAAGTCAATGCGGCCCTGCCGTGGCCCGGCCCACCGGGCAAACGCCCGGTGTGCCCGATGGCAAGTCCGGGCCTGGTGAGCTTTAATATGCAAGAAACTGGCCAAGAAAGGGGGCCCCCTGGACCTATAGGAAAGGGGGATCATGACTGCTGGCCCATGCAGATGGCTGCAGTAAGCCCCTTCTCCATTGGTGGAGTTGCAGCTAAAAGGGCTTAAAGGTAGGTGAAGAGGTGACTCTTACCTCTTTTCCTGTGCCTGCAGCGAGCGTCCAGACGTTCCCCTCCCACCCGCCCTGGGTCTGGTCGAATTCATATTCGAGTATCATTGTTTTGTATTCATTTGTTCTTTTTATTTCTATGTTCCTTCTTTTCAATTGTCACAGCTGCGGTCTGGGTCCCCGGGCCAGCGCGGTTTTTCAGGCAACTTTGATCAATTTGCCCTTAGCGGGCTTGGGGAGGCGAGTCCCGCGGGGGGGGGGCTTATGGCACCCGCAGGGCTGGGACTCTTGGCTAATCGGCGGTTGTTTAACTGCCTGTTGGGCCGAGCGCTCAGCAGCTGGCAGGTTGTTTCTCATGGTAATGGTTGGGTTGTTTCCGCCGGCCTGGGGAATGGTTATATTCATGTTTAATAAAGCTGTGGCCATATGCCCCGTCCCACAAAATGGTGTCCAGTGTCTTTATTTATGGGGTTTGGTGGGTGGGGTATTTTGGGTTGTTCTCTCCTTGGCCGTTTGCTATGAGTCTAAGCAGTCATGTCCGTCTTTTGGCAAGCAAATGATGGAAGAGGCTCGGAGTTTCCCGGGATGGAAAGTGCCCCTGTGACAGGGCCAGGCTAGCTGGCTCATGTGTCATATGAAGTTTAGCCGGGTCACGGAGCACTTTTGTGTCCGGTTCTGTATACTGTGACCCGGTAATATATTATATTGTGTTTATTGTGTAACCGGCCCAGAGACTGATGTGGATTCAGCCCCAGCCTTCAAAGAGACGATCCTATAATCTGGCTGGGGCTCTTAATCAGCCAGCACAGCCCTGTCTGCCCAGACGGCCCCCGCACTACAGGGGGGATAACACAGGTGGGGGAACCCATTGTATTCTGTAATCCCCTCACCTGATACATCCCCTGTATACTGATGGGATTTGTGATGGGATGTGGTTGATGGGATTGGGGGTTGGGTTCGGTACACATTGCATTGAGATTGTATAAAGTTCTGTGTGTTTGTAATAAAGAGAGTTCTTCTTGGTTTACTACGAATGGTGGTCTGGATGATCCGTGGATAGCTGAGTGCTATCCGTATGAGGGACTGACTGGTGATTCCTCAGCCCTCAAACAGGGGTACCCAGCCTTGGGTACGGTGACCCTGTAATATTGGTTGGCAGCGGTGGGAAGAATCCCACGACTTGGGTGAAATCCAAACCACCAACTGGGATTGCAGACGAGAGACACCAAGAGAGCTCCTGGAGGTTTGTAGCAAAGGAAAGGCTACTCTGATTGCGGACTCCAGAGAGATGGACCGGCACCAGGATGCCCCAGAGGAGAGCCTCGGACTGAGTGCTCTACAAAAGAACATTCTATGGCACCTATCCCTGTACCCAGGAGGGGCTACATCGGAGCAAGTGACGGCGGTGATTAAAATGTGTCACCAGGAACTGAGCCAGAGTGGGTCTGTATCTCCCAGACTAGGGGAACAGAACACCAAAATATCATACCAGGATATCCAACCCTTCCGACAACCAGAGGGTGAGACAGACCGGGTTACAGCCAAGGTGTGTGAGCTGGAACACCAGCAGTGGCAGTTAGAGTCTGCGCCTGCAGACTGGAGGGATGCTTTCTCCCATCCCCACTTTGAAACGTACTGGGCACAGTACTGGACAATGTGGGATATACGAGTTCCACTCCTGGGGGAGAACCCGTTGCCGGAGTGGGAAGACGAATTGAGGGGTCTCATATATGCAGAGCTCGACCTCCAGAGCCGCTACCAGGGATTCTCCCAGCAGTTAGCAGGTGAAGACCACAGCGACCCTCTGATGCTGTATAGCCCCGTCGACCCAGGACTGATATATGATGCCTTCCAATTTGACTCGTCCTTCGGAAGCCCCTGCCAGTACCGCAGGGATACAATCTGGGACAACCGTGCAGAAGTCCTGGTTTATGCTATTCCCCCCGAGCTGGAGGCTGTTATGGATTGCCTGGTCCAAGAGGAATGGCAGCTCGAGAGGGACTATAAAGAATTGCTGCGGAGAGTGGAGCTCCAGGAGTTACAAGGAGACTGGGAGCATGGTACTACAACTTGCGGGAGTGGGATCGAGGTCCTCTTCACCTACTCCGCGGCCCCTGCCCTGGTGAGAAGAACCGAGGTCCTCGCCAGCAAGAAGAAGCGGAGGAGGAAGCCAAAAGCTCCGACCCAAGTCCTCACCAACAACCCTGGCTGCTCTACCCCGGCAGAAGAGATGACTGTCCCCACCTCCCGAGTAAGTGGCACAGTCCCCCTCACCAAACCCCTAGCTATGCCCGTAGAAGCCAGGGCCCCAGATTATCCCCCTGATTTCCCGAGTGTCCTGGAAGAAGCCCGGGTCACTGCCCCAGAGGTTCCCTATGAAGTCCCCGGTGACCCGGTAGAGGCACCATTCCCTAACCTAGCGAGGACGCCAGAGGGGCTGCCGAGTTCCCTGGGTCCTCTCAGTAGCCTGGCGCAGGCCCTGGTTCCTATCCCTGTGTTCTCCGAAGTGATCCCTGGTTCCCCAAGTGTCCTCCTAGAAGCCCAGGTCACTGTCCCAGAGTGTTCCTCTGACTCTCCCCGTGCCCAGGCAGAGGCACTTGTCCCAGAGAGGAAGATTGAGGGTCTGCTTAACCCTCCCGGTGGTCCAGTATTGGCACCTGTCCCTGCCCCGGAGTATTCCCCTGGGTCCCCTGAGTACCCCGCAGAGCTGCTTAGCTCACCCAATAACCCTGTAAGGGCACCTGTTCCTGTCCCAGAGTGTCCCCTAGGTCACTCCAGTGTCCCGGTAGAGGCCTCGCTTACTACCTCTACGTGTTTCCCTGGTTCCCCGAGTGCCCCCGGCCCGATCAGCAGGGTTTTCCTTCCATGCAACCACCCTGGCCTGGCAGCTGCCCCAGACTCAGTTCCCAAGACTAGGGAGCAAGAGTCCCCACGTGCCCCTGTTACCCCGGTGAGGGGGATAGCCATGTGCCCCCGGCTGAGCTGGGACCGTCCTCCAATTCACAGAGGACTACTGACTATCCTTTTGGGCAACCAGGGCCCTGGCCCACCTTCAATGGATGATTCTGACAAAGGGGGCCATGAACTAAGGCCTGCACCTTTGAACTTTGTCCACTCGGACAGCCTGCAGCAGACCCGTGTGGATCTGCCTGGTCTGCCGGACCGTTGGTCAAGGGGGAGATCTGTGACAGGGCCAGGCTAGCTGGCTCATGTGTCATATGAAGTTTAGCCGGGTCACGGAGCACTTTTGTGTCCGGTTCTGTATACTGTGACCCGGTAATATATTATATTGTGTTTATTGTGTAACCGGCCCAGAGACTGATGTGGATTCAGCCCCAGCCTTCAAAGAGACGATCCTATAATCTGGCTGGGGCTCTTAATCAGCCAGCACAGCCCTGTCTGCCCAGACGGCCCCCGCACTACAGGGGGGATAACACAGGTGGGGGAACCCATTGTATTCTGTAATCCCCTCACCTGATACATCCCCTGTATACTGATGGGATTTGTGATGGGATGTGGTTGATGGGATTGGGGGTTGGGTTCGGTACACATTGCATTGAGATTGTATAAAGTTCTGTGTGTTTGTAATAAAGAGAGTTCTTCTTGGTTTACTACGAATGGTGGTCTGGATGATCCGTGGATAGCTGAGTGCTATCCGTATGAGGGACTGACTGGTGATTCCTCAGCCCTCAAACAGGGGTACCCAGCCTTGGGTACGGTGACCCTGTAATAGCCCCCCATTATCTGTCCCGTCACCCTGGTGGGGGGACTTATAGATTTGTTGGGAGTAAGGGACCAAGTTGACCCCCATTTTCTGTAATGGATATTCAATAATCTCTCAAAGCCCAACCTGCGGGGTGTCCTGTAGGTGCGTTTTTAGCGTATTTCCGCAGTTTGTTAATGATTTGGCTTGGAGGTGGACCGGCTGCTCTAATGGGCTTGTTAAAAAATTGACTCCTGTATTTTTCTTTTTTACATTAATTTTATTTCATTATAACCCGAACGCCGTGGGCAGAATGCTCCTTGACTAATGATCTGCTTACAATCCAAATGACTCGACTTCCATGTTTCTGACAAGAAAACAAGATGCCCAGAGATGAAACGCACCGTGGGATACAGTATCCCCGACAGCGGAATGTTCAAAAATTAAAACGCCACGGCTCCCCCCACCGCAGTTCAAACATAGACATAGGGGACGTGGAATCGCTAAGCGGGATCCCTTTTCCGCCAACGGGGGGGCTGCTGGAATTTATTGGTAGAAAAATCAAGATCCTTTTCTATTTGAACCTTTTCCGGGGAGACTTTTGATATCTTTTTGATACTTTTGTGAAAAATAAATAAATAAAAAACTTTAAAAAAAATATTAAAAGTTAAAACTTTAAAAAAAAAAAATCTCTTTGATGCCAAGCAACTGAAAAGAGAGACATGTTTCATGGGCAGCCAAGGGCAATGACTACGGCAACGGGGCATGAAAGTGACATTTTAGTGGCCATGATCTGTTACATCATATATCAGCGAGTTATGGGAGTTATAGATTTTCTATGCATTATATACGATCAGCTTCAAAGCTCGCTGGGGTTGGTCCTTCACAATGCACGGTGACGTCGCATAGAAGGAATGAATCTCATTTCAACCCAAGTAACCCGCACCCGGGCGTCTGATTCCACGCCTAGGTGCCACGGTAGGTGTTTTAGGATCTCGTGCTGCACCTTTCCCCGGGAGAACCTAACCTAGAGCATTGAGACACAAGCAGAGCCGATTCCTAGACTCTTAGATGTCATGTCTGGGAGTTTTACGTTTCTGGAAAAGTGGTAGATACGTGGAACAGCTACCTAGCAGAAGTGGTAGAGGGCAATACAGTGAGGGGAATTTAAACGAGCGACTAGAAGGGGCACGAGTGGGGCCAGTTTTGCAGACAGGTTCATGAGAAGCATTCTGCCCGGGCCTGAGAGGCAAGCGGCCCCCCAACATCCCAATCGTGGGAAGAAGGCTGCCTGATCCCTGTTTCCTGATCACTGTGTGATCCGCAGGCAGAGATATCATTAAAAAAATAAGTTTCAGGATGAATTAGATCAATGGTATTAAATCCATCATTAAGTAGAAATATCACTGGGTGGCTCCTTCAGCTACAAGAGACCCCATATTTATATATATATTTATATATATTCTATAGGGGTTTTTGGCCTTTTAAATGCCCCAAGACATAAGAAACATGTGCTTGTGGGGCATTATTGCAATGCTGGGTTGGTGAATTTACTTTTCCTCTCCTGTGCGAGGCGTGTTGGGTCTCGCTGCGATGGCTCTCGCCCCATCGGGTCTCGCAGCGCCGCAAGGTGAATGAGAGGTCCGATGGTTATGGCCGGTCTGCGCCTCTCTGCCTCTGGATGACACAAGCAGAAGGAGAAACGATCGGGCGCCATGTATTATTAATTAGCACTTAGTGTCATGTACCGCGCTCCCCACATTAGCTTAAACGTGATCCCACCTTTCACCTTGCAGATCACACAAAGTATTAGCCCAGAGTCGGACCCCAAGGCTGGGGGTCCTTGTTTTTCTCTGCAGAAAGCGATTAAAAAAGGGCATTTTGTGAACTAAATGACTGGATCCGAAATGCACAGAAAGTATCACCGGCCCTGATACAAAGGGGTTAAATTCTGTAAACTTGGCTGCAATGTCAATTAGCGACCAGAACGCAGCTTTCCGGAAAATTCCTGTTTTTTCCAAGAAGAGATTATTGTGGCACGAAAAAAAGTATATAAAGTCACCTGTATTCATTTATTCACATAATGTAGCCAGAGGAGCAGCGCAGCTTAGCGGAACAGGCCTTGACGGAGCTAGGAGGAGGGCTCTAGGGTTTTAATGGTTGGGGATTGGTGTTAGTTTTTAGTAGGTGGGGTTTTGGTGTAGGCATAAATGGGCGGACATTTTAGATCCTGTCACATTTAATTTGAGCCACTTACCTGTTTTTGTCCCACCCTCCCTCCCTGTTTTTCGTTTTTCTTTTTTCTTTTTTCTTTAACTTCGCTTGGTCGCAGCGGCGGGGCTGGATTAGTTAGGTGGGGGGTAGAATGGGGATGTTTTGGTTGGTTATGGTTGTCTGGTTGGTATGGTTGGTTCGTTTGGTAGGTTTCGACCTGGTCTGTGGCTTAGAACCTGGGGGTGGTAGGGGTATCTCGGTATGCCCCTACTGTTGGTTTGGTGTTAGCGTGCACCTCACTCGTATGGTGAGGTTATGTATTATAGTTTACTTTGGGGTCATTGTCTATGTGTTGACATGTGGGGAATGTGTGAAGGTTATATTGACGATGCGCCTGTCACGTATCCAACAATTAAGAATTCTTAGAGGTGCTTTCTGCAACGTTAACATGTTTTACCCCCAGCGCTGTATACAGTAATATATCCCACAGCACTGTATACGGTAATATAACCCCCAGCTCTGTATACAGTAATATAACTCCGCAGCGCTGTATACAGTAATATAACCCCCAGCGCTGTATACAGTAATATAACCCCCAGCGCTGTATACAGTAATATAACCCCGCAGCGCTGTATACAGTAATATAACCCCCCAGCGCTGTATACAGTAATATAACCCCAGCGCTGTATACAGTAATATAACCCCCCAGTGCTGTATACAGTAATATAACCCCGCAGCGCTGTATACAGTAATATAACCCCCCAGCGCTGTATACAGTAATATAACCCCCAGCGCTGTATACAGTAATATAACCCCGCAGCGCTGTATACAGTAATATAACCCCCAGCGCTGTATACAGTAATATAACCCCGCAGCGCTGTATACAGTAATATAACCCCCCAGCGCTGTATACAGTAATATAACCCCAGCGCTATATACAGTAATATAACCCCCCAGTGCTGTATACAGTAATATAACCCCGCAGCGCTGTATACAGTAATATAACCCCCCCCAGCGCTGTATACAGTAATATAACCCCCAGCACTGTATACAGTAATATAACCCCCCCCCCCAGCGCTGTATACAGTAATATATCATATGCCTGGTAAGCTACTGCCCCAGCTGTGACAGCAGAAACACCTCAACATAACACAATAAACAGGGAGGGAGGTTTCGCGGGAGCGGGGTCTTGACCCATTTCCCCTTTAAATTTCCCGCTGACGCCAGCGGGCAGTCCTGGCCGCGTCCCGCAAGGGAAGGCTCCGGGTAGCCGGAGCTCAGAAATTACCAGGCATGGTCACAACCCCCTTAAGTAAATCATAAAATATTAATAATAATAAATTAAATGCCGTAGAAGCTGCAGATTTGTCTCTTCTTTGGTCACAGTGACCAAAAATAAATATCTAACACCAAAAGATTAGCGGAAACTTTCATACTCATGCGTGACGTCTGCGCTCTGCGTGTGTCTGTTCTATGAGATGTTACTGAGAATGCGGAGGAGGCAAATGTCCATACATCAAAGCCCCCCGAAATATGGGGTGTCATGACATATACCACCTGGTAATGGTAAAAAGAAATTCTGGGGGCAAGGTGGGGACCACAATGGAGATTTTATGGGGTTTTTTTGTCATTTCAGGACATTTTGGAGTGGAAAAAATGGTGGACTTTGAATTTGTTTTTATAGAAATTTGCTGAGGGGCTTTAGTGAACTACAACTCCCAGGACCGACAGCCAGACTGATGATGAGGGTGTAACAATGTGTCCTGACCCCTGGGACTCACGATGAGCTTAAAAAAAAATACAGAAACTGAATGTAATGAAGCGAAAACGTTTTTTTAATCTTTGGGGAAGACAACGTTGGAACCGCATATAATGATCAATTCAGCAGAGTAGGTGGGACGGCAGCTTTAAAACCCTTAAAAATACTACTCAGCCGCTCTCCGCTGACCTCTCGTAGGTGAAACGCGTCGGTCGGTAGTTTCATTCTAAATCAACAGCCTCGGTAAACGTTACCAGCGACAGACGTCGGCACAGCGTGTGCGATGCCGTCAGAATTTCAATCCGTGAAAATAATATTTATTTATCCGGTCCGTGTGCCCACCAGGCGTGAATGCAAAAAACCCCCCCGAAAACTGTTCAATCTCGGGCTGGCGGGGGGGGGGTCTTCGTAGGAAAGCTGATCTCATGCATCAAAAAAAGGGCCGACTTGCAGCAGCAGATGTTCCGAGTTACGAGACCTGCAGGGATAAGCAGCCCTCACCGCAAGCCAGAGAATTACAGATACTTCAGAAGCCCAAAGTGGCTGCGGCCGCCGGCTACCTGGGGCTTCTAATACAGTTTACCCCAAACCGGAGCTTAATACAAGAGGCGGGCGGATCTCTGGGATCAGTAATGACAAAAGAACCCAGGTAACCGTGACTGGTAATGATACAAAGTGTGACCTCCAGGATCATCAATGATAAATATACCATAGACCCCGGAGATCTAAATATTTATCATTACTGATCCCGGAGATCTAAATATTTATCATTACTGATCCAGGAGATCTAAATATTTATCATTCATGATCCCGGAGATCTAAATATTTATCATTACTGATCCCTGAGATCTAAATGTTCATCATTACCGACCCCGGAGATCTAAATATTTATCATTCCTGATCCCGGAGATCTAAATATTTATCATTACTGATCCCAGAGATCTAAATATTTATCATTACTGATCCCGGAGAGCTAAATATTTATCATTACTGATCCCTGAGATCTAAATATTTATCATTACCGACCCCGGAGATCTAAAAATGTATCATTACGGATCCCGGAGATCTAAATATTTATCATTACTGATCCCTGAGATCTAAATATTTATCATTACTGATCCCTGAGATCTAAATATTTATCATTACTGACCCCGGAGATCTAAATATTTATCATTACTGATCCCTGAGATCTAAATATTTATCATTACCGATCCCGGAGATCTAAATATTTATAATTACTGATCATGAAGCTATGGGTGTGTTTAGTTACTGATCCTGGGTATCAGACTATGTATCATTAATGATCCGGTGGAGTTCTGTATTAATCATCCCTGTAATGCCCCCAAACCCCAGCACAGACCCTGTACAGCGAAATGAAAGCCCCCAAAGTAATAAATGCCCTTTAACTCCCCTATCCCGGGATCCAGATTTCCGAATGTCACGCACCTGCGCAGCCTTTCTACCAGGCTTTACACTTTGCGGTATTTGTTAGAGTCAATTATTCATGTTCCACAATAAAAGCGATTAAATTCCGACACTTTGATCCTTTTCGCAGCACAAAATAGCGTCTCACTTATAGGTAGATGTTATATAATGTCTTCTTTGTCTTCTATTATTCATGCTATTTTTTGCATAAATTATTAACGAACCTTCCCAGGGATTTTTCTTCTTTTTTTTTTGGATTCTGTCAAATTGAATCTTTTTCGAAAGGCTTATTTATTTGCGTGTTTGTCGACTGAACTGACTCATTTTGACAGACACACAAACAATATCCGTCTTAATTGGCTTGAAATAACAGATTTTTTAAATTCTGTTTTGGCTGTAAATCCGGTTTCTGTATCTTTTTTCCCCGAGAAGCTGTTCATTCGCGTAGAAAGGATATCGCGGCTCTTGTGCCACAGGCCTCGTCTTTTGCGGTCCCTGGGAAGATAACCCGCGAGCGGGGGGCACCGAGGGGCTGTGCGGCCTCATTCCCTAAATAACAAATGCTTAACCTAATGAGGTCTCTTCCCTATTATTTTATACGTTATTTAGCAGAACCCTCCGGGAACTTTATTTTGGAGACTGGAGACTTTTTATTCTAATAACTAATAAAAAGATGAAAAGAAGGAAATGTTTATGCTTCAGCGACCGCTAAATAAAAAGAAAACATAATAAAATGAATGTTATTTTAATCTTTATTTGGTTAAGATATATTTGCAAAGTGACCCTCACCCCAATGGAAAAAAGTATTTTTTCTTTTATTCCCTCCATACCACCAGGGAGAGGGATGAGGATGGGGTAGAGGGGGGTGGCTTGGGGTCCATGCCTACAATAAGGCTTTATTTTAACTTAACATTTAACCCTTCCATCCCCCTGAGAAGAAAATGGGAAGATGAGGTATATAGGGCAGTATAGCCCTCCCAGGTTATTTAATTAGCCCCCACCACACACACAGGGTGGGGCAGAGGGAGGCAATTGTCTGCCCCTCTTTGATTAATAGGGAGGCCCTGGGTACGCCTGTTTCTATTTTCAATGTATATTATATTTATTTATTTTTATGAGGGCATATGATCTCATATTTTGCAAACTTTAGGCGAGGACATGCCAAGTTCAAGTCGCATGTCCTCGCGTAGAATGTGCAAAATGTAACACTGCATGTCCTCGCGGATTAGCGCACGCCATTCACATTGGAGATCCCTAAACAGTAACACAGTGCATGCACACATACCTATGCTGGTGGGTCATGCATACACCCATGATTGACACACCCCACCGAAGCCTATCCCAGTCCAGGCCGTCCACTTCTCCGGGTCTCCAGGTAGCCACTAGAAAACTCCATGTCGTGGGAGCGGTTTTCTGAGACGGCCCACTCCCCGCCCATTTCCCACTTAAACAGTAGCGTGTCCTGTGATGTCAGCAAAAGTGCCTGCAAAACCACCCAATGACATCAGCATTACTTCCTGCCCGCATCCTGTAAGGGGGCTCTAGGTAGCCGGAGCGATACAGTTCCCAGGTACACCCATGCGGGAGTTGCAATGGAGGCCTGTAATGCAGCAGCTCAGACCTCCATTGGTCTTACAGCTCCTTGGGGTAGTCAGAGGATCTTCCCAACTGGCCCACGATCCCCACTGCCCGCATTGCCTGAAAATTGGGACTGTCCCTTGAAAACTGTGACACTTGGGAGGTATGCAACCCTAAGTGAAATACTATTTACTGCTACATTCACTCATGAAAAAAAGTTAATAATTCTAAGTACAATTTGCAACGTGATACATAAACACATAAAATAAATAAATAAACAGCCCCTGGGAACGAGGCCTTTTTTTGAAAGTCGAAGGATATAAATGTTCAAAGCTTCCTGCAAAGCCTTCAAAGACAAAAATAAAACTTTATCGATAAAGACGCGCGCAGGTCGGTAGATGTCGGTTCAAAGAGTTTCAACTACATAGACGTAACTTCATAAACCCTTTCACTGCCAGGCGACTGGCGAGGGTTTAATGCTCTGTATGACCCCAGGACTGATATTAAAGAATTGTGGAAGCAAAGACATTTCCGGGCAGACAATCATTTTTTTCACCACTTCATGATCGAGAATATATACGAACCACATAGAGGTCTATTTACTAAACCGCGAGTGCTAATGCGGCTAGAAATGTCTGCAGCAGCAAATTCCGTAATACCTTTGCACAGCGCTCTGAAATAAGTAAAAAATAATCAAAAGCTCTTTAGAGGGATGCACACCCCATGCCTCTCCGCCTTTACTTGTTGTTTGGTAACAGTTTTTTTGTTTTCATGACGCTTAACTTGGGTAGAAAATTAGACTTTTTTTAACCAAAAGAGTTCTTCCCCATCCCACCAGTATTGGAATGAGTGGTGAGGGGGGTGGCACTGCTTGCACAGCCTCTGAGCGGTGGGTAGATTGAAGGGTACTGTACCCCCTCGCTAGATTTATTAACCCACTGCCTCATTACATATGGCGTGAGGGAGGCGTTGTGTGTATCTGTGTATTGCTGGGGTTATATTACTGTATACAGCGCTGGGGGTTATATTACTGTATACAGCGCTGGGGGGTTATATTACTGTATACAGCGCTGGGGGGTTATATTACTGTATACAGCGCTGGGGGGTTATATTACTGTATACAGCGCTGGGGGGTTATATTACTGTATACAGCACTGGGGGGTTATATTACTGTATACAGCGCTGGGGGGTATATTACTGTATACAGCGCTGGGGGTTATATTACTGTATACAGCGCTGGGGGTTATATTACTGTATACAGCACTGGGGGGTTATATTACTGTATACAGCGCAGGGGGTTATATTACTGTATACAGCGCTGGAGGTTATATTACTGTATACAGCACTGGGGTTATATTACTGTATACAGTGCTGGGGGGTTATATTACTGTATACAGCGCTGGGGTTATTACTGTATACAGCGCTGGGGGTTATATTACTGTATACAGCGCTGGGGGTTATTACTGTATACAGCACTGGGGGTTATATTACTGTATACAGCACTGGTGGTTATATTACTGTATACAGCGCTGGGGGTTATATTACTGTATACAGCGCTGGGGGGTTAAATTACTGTATACAGCGCTGGGGGTTATATTACTGTATACAGCGCTGGAGGGTTATATTACTGTATACAGCACTGAGGGTTATATTACTGTATACAGCGCTGGGGTTATATTACTGTATACAGCGCTGGGGTTATATTACTGTATACAGCGCTGGGGGTTATATTACTGTATACAGCGCTGGGGGTTATATTACTGTATACAGCGCTGGGGGTTATATTACTGTATACAGCGCTGGGGGTTATATTACTGTATACAGTGCTGGGGGTTATATTACTGTATACAGCGTTTGGGGTTCTGTTCAGTGGGAGGAATAATTTATTTGACTTTAAGGAGCTCTTATATTCACAGCGACATCGCGAAGGCTGTCACTTAATTACTAAATACTGCAGCGATGCCGTTGAGGAAGGGGATAAATCACTTGGCCCCCGTTGGGGTAGAATAGGTGAAAGTGTCATTAGTTGGTTTTCATGGTAATTTAATTTGCGCGGCCGCGGCGTCTCTCTCCCCGAATTCCCAGACCCCGAGGATTTATCTGTGTGCTCGGTCTGCGGTTTGGACTGGCTGCTCGTTATCACTTAGAGTTAAAATTTACTCTGCATATAATGGATCTATCGGCCGCTATAAATCTCGCTGCGCTCGCTGTAATGATTCTTAAATGATTTTCTAACTGAGGACCAAAAGACCTGCCTGAACTTGTGTTTTTGGCAAGAAATGAGTGGAAGGCGGCTGGGAGTATTTCAGGAAGAACTGCGGTTGGCGTCGGCCCCGGGGCCGGTGAACTTTCGTGAGGTGATTCAGAGTCAGTGCAGCAGCTTCAGCGTAAAATGCGGTCTGAATACGGTAAACGTCAGTCTCTATAGCGGGAAACGGTCTAAATTCCTTAGCACTGAGACTCTTCGAACGTTAAACCTTTAATACCCCATTACACGGGTCCTCATGGGGGCAACAACGGTCCTTATGAAAGCCATGCCTTTTCAGGAGGTAAAGATATTCTAAACAAAGTCACCTGTATTCAAGCAGGGATCTCAACTGTCATATAGCAGGAGGGAAGCACCAATCATTAAATCAGAGAGAATATGAAGGAGTCGGCTCCAGAATGAGTGACTCTGAAAATCTGTCCATTCTCAGAAAATCTGTCCATGACTGGGTTAAAAAGCCCATTGAGACTGGGGTAAAAACTATGAGAATTTGCCAGTTGATCCTAAAACCCATAGATTGGGGTGAAAAGCCTGAGAATCTGATATGATGTCATACCCTGGCGTTCAACACTGAAGCCACACGCACAGCGACGGAGCACAGAAACAAAAGTCTGCAGGAGCATACCCCGCGCTTCCGCTACAGAAATCACGCGGACAGAAAGAAGAGGGAGAAAGGGAAGAGAGAGAGAGAGAAAGGGAGGAGATAGAGAGAAAGGGAGGAGATAGAGAGAAAGGGAAGAGATAGAGAGAAAGGGAAGAGATAGAGAGAAAGGGAAGAGATAGAGAGAAAGGGAGGAGATAGAGAGAAAGGGAGGAGATAGAGAGAAAGGGAAGAGATAGAGAGAAAGGGAGGAGATAGAGAGAAAGGGAAGAGATAGAGAGAAAGGGAAGAGATAGAGAGAAAGGGAGGCTGTGACAGGGCCAGGCTAGCTGGCTCAGGTGTCATATGAAGTTTAGCCGGGTGCACTTTTGTGTCCGGTTCTGTATACCGTGACCCGGTAATATATTATATTGTGTTTATTGTGTAACCGGCCCAGAGACTGATGTGGATTCAGCCCCAGCCTTCAAAGAGACGATCCTATAATCTGGCTGGGGCTCTTAATCAGCCAGCACAGCCCTGTCTGCCCAGACGGCCCCCGCACTACAGGGGGGATAACACAGGTGGGGGAACCCATTGTATTCTGTAATCCCCTCACCTGATACATCCCCTGTATACTGATGGGATTTGTGATGGGATGTGGCTGATGGGATTGGGGGTTGGGTTCGGTACACATTGCATTGAGGTTGTATAAAGTTCTGTGTGTTTGTAATAAAGAGAGTTCTTCTTGGTTTACTACGAATGGTGGTCTGGATGATCCGTGGATAGTGCGATCCGTATGAGGGACTGACTGGTGATTCCTCAGCCCTCAAACAGGGGACCCAGCCTTGGGTACGGTGACCCTGTAACAGAGGCGATAGAGAGAAAGGGAGGAGATAGAGAGAAAGGGAAGAGATAGAGAGAAAGGCAGGAGATAGAGAGAAAGGGAGGAGATAGAGAGAAAGGGAGGCGATAGAGAGAAAGGGAGGAGATAGAGAGAAAGGGAGGAGATAGAGAGAAAGGGAGGCGATAGAGAGAAAGGGGTGTCACGACCACCCCCACACTGGCACTTACCGCAGAAGTTTTTCTACCCAAAGTACTACTGCTGAAGGAGAAGCCCCCGGCGGCAGCACCCCAGGATTTAGAGGATCCCAACAGTAAGGAGGCCAGGTAGAGGTAGGTAATATAGGAACGGAGTTGGATCAACAAGGTATTGGTAACACGTAGAAGGATCTGGTAAAGGATCCCACAGGGTGGAGATGATGCCAAAACGGTAGTCAGGAAAGCTGGGTCAGAGCACCAAAATCGGGTAGTCATACAAGCCGTGGTCAAAATCCAGAGAGGGTAGTCGAACAAGCCGGGGTCAAAATCCAGAGAGGGTAGTCAGACGAGCCAAATCGGTAGCCAAATCAGGGAAGGTAGCGGAACAAAATCAGCAGGCAAGAGAGACGTCAGGCAAGCAAAGGGTCAAAATACTCGGGAGACTAAACAGCACGGTGCACACAGCAAAGACCACAACAGGGTAACTGGGAGGAGGATATCCGGATTTTTAAATCCTGTGCCAGACCTAAGCTCCGCCCACTGGATGACATCACTGATGCAGCTACAGCCTGCCATCAAGACCACGCCCCCAGCTTCTACTCAAGAAGCATGGATGTGCTGAGATCGGGTAAGTACTTGTCTCTGGGGGTCTCTACCTCGTGGTGCCCGTCGCGCACGGGCATTAGCTTGCCCATGCTTGTCGGCACCCGGGACTGTGACAAGGGGGAGATAGAGAGAAAGGGAAGAGATAGAGAGAAAGGCAGGAGATAGAGAGAAAGGGAGGAGATAGAGAGAAAGGGAAGAGATAGCGAGAAAGGGGGATATAGAGAGAAAGGGAGGAGATAGAGAGAAAGGGAGGAGATAGAGAGAAAGGGAAGAGATAGAGAGAAAGGGAGGAGATAGAGAGAAAGGGAGGAGATAGAGAGAAAGGGAAGAGATAGAGAGAAAGGGGGAGATAGAGAGAAAGGGGGGAGATAGAGAGAAAGGGAAGAGTGTGATAGTGAGAAATGGCAGGGAGGTATAGCGAGAAAAGGAAGAGAGAGATAGTGAGAAGGGGAAAAAGAAAGGGGAGAGATGGGGAGAAAGGGGAACGGTATAGAGAAAGATGGGTTTTGGGGAGAAAGGAGGGAGATAATTAGAATGGAAAAGAGAGAGGGTTGATCTCCATTGGTGAAAATTGGCATAATAAAAATAGAGGAGTTGGTCAGGAGTGGGTGGGGTTATTATTAAGCCACTCCCTCTTTTTTTACTATATCCTTCCCAAACCAAAATAGTGCCCCCGTTAGATATATCCATTCGAAGCATCATTCAAAAATAAAATGAAGGATACCGACTCGTTATCGTTAATACACTTGTTTGTATCGACCCAGTGTACGCGCCCATATTCAAATGAGTGCATTTGCATATAGTAATCCCTACTCTGATATGATAAATAATAAATATATATTAATAAATAAATATATATTTAAATATATAAATATGATTAATATGATAAATAATAATCCTAACTATATTAATAATTATATATATATTTAAAAATGATTTCTGAATAGCGATTGTTTTTGTACGTTCCTTGCGTAAATTGGGTGTAAGTGATGGAAGTTTTGGTCCTTGGAGGAACTTCCCCTTTAAGAACTAACTTCTTTTTATTCTTTGTAACAAGCCTCCTGTGATCTTCTACAAATAAAGCATTTTATGAGAATCTCCAGAAAACATCGAGGCGGCCGGGGCGTCCTTTAATTAACTGTCAGGAATTGCACCTACGAGTCTTTTTGCTACATTGATCATAATAAGCAATTTACGAAGGAACGTGGTGAGAAATAAGCGTGCGCCGAAACAACAATAGTATTAATTAATGACAATTAATTATTAATACAAGAAAAACTTAATTATCTTTTATCTGCAGGTGTTACCTCTCCCCACTGCGGGGAAAGCATTAAATATTACTCGCCCCGCTCCCTATAGCATTCTTATTGTTTTGCTTAGTTGCCTCTCCATATGTAATTAGACTTTCCGAGCCCATATGGCACGCGTTCTGGATTCGGCTGCAGGACGTACAGCGGCGGTATTTATATATTTTATTATAAATCTGCCGATTTAAGCAGATTTTTATTAAAAATATATATTTTTTTTATTTTATTTTTTTAGGGTCATTAATTGATAAAAACGTGAAAACTGTAATTTCAGTAAAGTGTAGACGGTGAATTCTGAGCGTGCAAAACCTTCAGCGCTAACATTGCATAGTCAAAAATGATTAAAACAGACGAAATGTCTTAAAATATGCCTTTATTTGTAAATGTGGTAAGAGGCAAACTTAGAAATTTGTTCATTTTAAAGGAATTCACCAACCCTACGGCCCCCGTTGGATTTTACGGCTCCTCCCCATTGCTAATTCTAAGAAATGCAGGAAGCATACTTAAGTACACCTCCTGCACAGTTCTTGATATCGTGGCAGCTGAACAGGAAGCATACTTAAGCACACTTCCTGTGTTCAGTGGAGGTAGCTAAAAACAGTTTATTTTATGAAATTGTAGTTTTATCCTTAATGCATGAAAATCGATGCAAGTATGTTTTAATCATTAGAGTTCTATCTCATTTAACCCCTCCTAGTTCCTCTACTGGAACCAGGAAGTGTTAGTATGTACAGCCATTGCACATGCTCAGCAGCCAATAGAATGTATGCTAGCAAAACATCAGAGTTCAGACAGCAAACACGTTTTTGGCTGCTTTTTCTCCCATAGGCTAGAATGAGATTTGTACTGAGCATGTGCAGGAAGCATACTGAGGTATGCTCTCTGCTCTCAGTAGAGGCAGCAGGGGGAGGAGTTAACTTAAAACAGAAGAACTTCAATAACGTAAGAATGCCTGCACTGATTTCCACGCAGTAAATTGCGCTGGAATCCGTGAAAAATGGACTCCGATATTTATCACGTAAATTTGAAAAAAAGTTACATATTTAAACATGGGCCTTAAGCCGCACCCATATATCCACATTTCATCGTGTCAATATTTCCTTGCCTCTACCCAGCATCTACTCCCAAGGCATTGTATTCAACATAGATACAAATCCTCTAGATTGTAAGCTCCTGTGCGCAGGGCCCTCCTCACCTGTAAGTCAAACTGTTATGTTATATCCTACTTGTTATGTCCTGTCTACCCAGTGTACAGCGCTATGGAATTTGATGGCGCTATATAAACAATAAATAATAATAATAATAATAATTATAATTGGATGACTTTTTCAGCCAATGGTAGGCGTCATTGGGAAACGGTCCCATTGCAGTATGGCTGGCAGATTGTAAGAAGAGTTCCAATTGGCCGTCAGCTGGAAAGCCACTAGCGTTGCTGGGATACCGTATTCTAATTACAATGTTCCCAGAACTCTTTGGGAATATTATGATGTATCCGTCGGAGGAATCCTTCGCTCTGACACGTCCTCATTATATCAGCACTTCAAACGATTTTCCTGAGAGGCTGAACGAGAAAACATTTATAAGCAGAACGTCCCAGGGTGTTTCACGATGTGGGTTTTAGATTAAAAAGATACAACGAATCAATAAAGCAATAAGTGCGAAGCGTTCCGAGTCCGTATAATGTCTGCACGATATCATTTCATTGCATTGCTAAAACCGAGGCGCGGCATTAAAACGGCGTTGGGTTTCTTGTACGAATGAAAGAGAGATGACGGGGGATGTTCGGCCCGGGGGCCAGCGAGGGGCCACGCGTGAGCCTCTAGCTGTTTGGGTTCATAGCTTCGCGATCGATATGACAGCTGCCAGCGCTCCGTGGGTTAATAGGGTTTAACAAGGTGTTATGTCTGCCGTGGTACTGTAACAGGGAGTCCGCAGGTCACCTAAGGCCATGGTTAACAGCGTTAATAAACCCCAAGCTGGGGCAACAGACCATCCAACCATCCTAGTAACCGAGTTTTACTCATTCCCGGGCCCCCGGGGCAGTGTTTCCTATCCGTGCGGAGCAATTGGGGCTTCTACCCACCCCCGGCCCCCTATGAATTATTTGGGACATAAACCCGCCACTTTAACTCTACGTCTCCGATAAGGAGAGGGGTGGCAAGCCCCCCGATACGCCCCCATGTCACGCAGGTGGTGGTGTGGTGTTTGTTACAGGGCGTTCAGCCTCGGAATAAAGCCGTTTCCTACCATTTTACGGCCAAACAAAATGTCTCACTGAAAGAGACAGTCACTAGGACACCCGGCCCCCGTCTAGTCTGTGAAGACTCAAACCTTAATCAGTCGTTGGTTCTCGTCTTAGATTCAGGAGCCGTATGTCTATCCCATGCATGTTTAATACCCTCACTGTATTACCCTCTACCACCTCTGCTGGGAGGCTGTTCCACTTATCTACCATCCTCTCAGCAAAGTAAACTTGTAATAATGTTGTTATTTCTGCGTCTCTCGTATTCCCCCCGGGTTTCCATCAGCTATGTACTGGACACCGCGTAGGTCTTCTTATCCCGGGAAGTCTGCTGTTTGCAGTAAGATTCCCAATGTCAGTCTGCGGATGTTCAGACTCGGAAGCTGTCGCCAGAGCCGTTATTTGTTCAGCATCCCGTCCTGTGAACATGAATCCGCTCTCAACGACTGAACCTCCTCCGCCGCACGGAGTGCCCCGCGGATCTCCGCCACTTCACAGACGACAATACGAACGAAGCCGGCGCATTGTGTGTTTATCATCAAATAAATCACACGCACGGATTCTGTAACTCATTCCGCCTTTATGAAGTTTCCAGAGGCTCTGCACTCGGCCCCCAGTCTCTGCGGGGGGCCACGCGCAGACACGGGGCCCGCTTTAAATTGTCAGGCTGTGAGCCGCACGGTGGGATATTAAATCAGACGGATCAAAAAAACCAGTGTGCAAGATGATGAAAATCACCTTTTCTATATAATACCGTAAAAAATCGAGTTTCCAGCCCCTCCGCGGTTACATCAGCCGTAACGCATCCTTTGTTACAATGTAACCCTCCCCACGGCGATTTCGCTTTGTAACGTAAAGACTCGCAGATGACAGAAACACAAATCGGGCGCATGCTGTACATCCGTGTTATGCACGGCAGGGGACACGGAATGGCGCGTACCGAATAAAATCAGCATAGGGTTAATATCTGATTTTAAATTGATTAGGTGTTATTAACTGCTTTAAATGAGAGTAAGCCGATTGGACAAACGAAGATCAGCTCACTCAATCAATGCCCCTCTTTCAAAAAATGCTGGACGCGACGCGAAAATAAAGACGAACGCAAAGAAACGAAGACAAAAAAACGAAGAAACGAAGACGAAAAATGAACGCGGAAAAAGGAACACGAAGAAACTAAGATTCGTTATTGGCGTTGACCATTCTTGTTCGTTTGCATGTTCTCTCACGAATACGAATGCACAATTCTAGTTCCAGGTATGAATGTAACAATTTACAAAAATGGTGAGGAGCTTACAATCTAGAACGTGTCACTGCCATGTAAAATGAAGCTTGTGATGTCATACAGTATCACATGACGCGTTAGTTGTTGCCGTTACATGTAGGGTCTTGATAATGATGAAGGATGTGTAGAGACCCCGTGGCCAGGAATTCTCTTCTAATTCCTTTGTTGTTTTTTTTTGGTTTCTGCCGATTTGGTGAAGAATCCGGAGGTTTCTAAAGATAAATCTCTGTTCGCCATTAGAGGAGGCGAGCGTGAATGTGTGAGCGCGCGCGTGTTTATTGGGTCTGGGTATATTAGTAACACGGTGTTATTCCGACACGCAGCGTACCGGCGGGGGCAGGATGACAGGCGGTGCTCACAGAGCGGATTTTCACGATGACAGCAGGGGAAAGACAAATTCAATTTATTTCAGGCAGAATACGTCTGAATAAAAAAACACCAGGATTCTGTGCTTGGATAACCTAAGTAGTGCATGTCTGGGTGATAGAGACCCGCAGATTAACACACACAGAGGATACCCCACTGTATTAGCCTCTACCGCCTCTGCTGGGACACTGTTCCACCTATCTACCACGCTCTCAGTAATGCAAATTGTTCTTAGCACTTTACAGCTTCCAGTGTAATAAAAGGGGAGATACAATAAGTTCAGCTTAATGTATAAAACAATAGACATCGTAGGATTTTAGCTGAGCAGGATAAACGGGTGCGGAATGTTAAGGACCCCAGACCTGTACAACTGTTTTATTGGTAAATAAGTTAAGCTCTTTACCCCTCTGCCGCCGGTTCACAACGCGCTCTATTAATGCGCCTTCTGGGTAATAAGCCAATTAATAGACGCGGCTCGTAATTATTAATCAGCTCTTTCTATTTAAAGCCGCCTGGTACGATGCGTGAGAGTCCTGACGGCTCAATGTCAGGGCAGTGAAAGGACGCGCCGGCCCGGCAGCCGGGAGCTGTTATGGCAGGAAAGCTATCGTTATTATGCAGTTATTATGTATCGGAGTACGGGGAGCCGCTGGCTGACAGCACCGCACGCTCGCTCCGTACAGAGTGCGGCCGCGCATGCCCAGCCATCGGCCGCAATAACGTCATCAGGCCTTAAAGCGCCAGCGTCACCTCCTCATCGTCAATCTGGCGCCAATTTATCTTTAATTCACTCTAACGGCTACTAATATGCAAAACGTATAATCATTTGGTATAATTTGCCCCGATCCATCTGCTTTTATGGATCTGCAATAAAATTCCGAGATTCTGAACAGATTCTATTCTACAAATAGAATTTGGAACATAATATTTCGGGGGGGGGGGATGTTTTTATCAGCAAACTCAGCACCTTTCCCCAAAATTTTTTCTATGAAACATTTATCGTTCCGTCTGGAGAAGACAGATGTTCATAAAGAGTATGTAACGTTACAAGTTTTTTTTAATCATACGGTTCCGTCTATTAAAGATCCCAACTTCTCTTGGCCCGATACGGCCGTATCAATGTTTCCCAACTTCTTCTTGTCACGGAGTGAACCGTTGTCAAAGACCTTGGCACGTTTATTTGGTGACATGATGAGAGAAGACCATGGCAAACCTTCTAGACGAGCCTAGACTCAAGGAACCGGACTATGACATCATAGCCCATTGAAGACGAAGCCGGGACACCGTAGGTATGTAGGACAGTTGTAGGACACATGGTCAGAGATGACCAGGGAAAGACTAAGGGAGAAGATCTTCTGCCCATAACAGTTTCGTCCCCCTTTGGTTGAAGCTCATGGTGCTCCAGCCTCCATTAATGGTAGGTATGGGCCCATGTAAGTATTTGGCTTTAGGTTGCTATTAACCATTGATGGGAAGGTAGCTTTATAACAGATTTAGTAACTATTTGTGAACACGGGGATGATTTGATCCTCCGTATAAACCAATGGCATTCAAACATATTAATTCCGCCATTTCTTCTTTTTAAATAATGTATTTTTTTTCTCCCATGATTCTGTTCACGAAGTGCTCCACGCGTCTCCGTGGGGTTTTGTGCAATGTGTACGCTGTCGAAGCGAAGCATAAATTATTTTATTTATATATTTTTTTTATTGTATTTTTCTGTACTTTCTGTCATCTTGAGCGATCGCGTTATCTCCGTGGACGCTCCGTGATATACGTTTTAGGTTTTTATGGAATTCGCAGTGGTTACAAAGTAACGGTTCTATGTTCTTTTTCTACCCATTTTTCTGGAAAATTATATTCTCAGCGGATCTGACATATTTTTTTTTCTTGTAACATCTTCACAGTTAAGACGAGGGCAGAGGAGAAAATGAAGACTTGGGGGGCGGTGATTTCATGGGCGATGCATCGACTCGGAGACGTTATGGCCGCAATAGATCATGACTGATGTCCGGGCCGGGCTCACCCAACCAATTTAACTACCCAATAATTAACACGACACCAGGGCTCACAACCTAAACCAAAACTAGGCGCGTTACCAGGGCAACAACTACCAAACCGAACACAATAAATAGTCAATAACATAAATAAGTAACTTGTCAAACTAGCATACACACACTAACACACACACATAGACTAACACACTTACATACTAACGTAGACACATATACTAACACACACAGCAAAAAATGAACACACATATACAGTATAATACTTACACAAACACACTAACACACATTCAAATACCTATGCACACAAACAGTAACATACTTACACACACCATCATACTTACACACATATACAGTAACATACTTACACACCATAATACTTACACACATACAGTAACATACTTACACACACACCATCATACTTACACACATACAGTAACATACTTACACACATACAGGGCCCCCCTGGAAAATAAGGAAAGGGGGAATATGAATGCTGGCCCAGGTCAGGTCACTGGGAGGTCAGGTTTAACTTTTGCCTCATTGGTTAGTGGGCGCAACATTGTTGCATGCTAGGGTGTAAAAGTGCAGGACAGCTGCAATCCTACCTCTTTTCCTGCCTGGAGCTTAAGGTCAGGCATTGTCCCACCCTCCCTCCCTATTTTGCTGTACTGTACTTTTCATTGTGCATGTGTTGGTTTCTGTTTTCTTTGTGGTTTTCTTTTAGTCACAGCGCGGAAGATTCCCCCCCTTTTTGGATGGAAGTGGTGACATCTGGAAGCGGCGCCCGAATGGGCTTGGGGAGGCGGGTCCAGCGGGTGGCTGATGGCACCCACTGGGCCAGAACTCTTGGTATCCCGTGGTTTGTAACCGCCTGCTAGGCTTAGGCTTAGCAGCTGGCGGGTTGTTAATGGTTATGTCAATGTTGTGTTTTACGGGAATCTGTTAATAAAGCTGTGGCCAATGCCCTTACCCACACCAGTGAGTTATGTCTTTATTTACGGTGGGTGGGTGAAGGTGTTGGATTGGGTTGTTAAAAGCGACTGGGCCTAAGCAGTCAAGTAAAATACTTACACACATATACAGTAACATACTTACACACCATAATACTTACACACATACAGTAAAATACTTACACACATATATACAGTAACATCAACACATAAGTGTTGCACAAAATGATGGACTTAAATAAAGAATAAAATAACACACAACAAATAACCAGTAATATACTGAAATGAAACCTCAGAAGTACAACAAATACAATATCATAGTGCGATGTGCTGCTAGAAGCCGTGATACGCGCAGGAAGGTGTTCCTTCCTTCTAAATACCAGCAGCGATTGCTTGTAAATTAACCAAAATAACGGTAGAGTTTATCAAATCTCAAAAAATTGATTTTTGACAAAATTGTGCCTTCACAAACGCTTTGCAGACCCCCCCCCCTTATGCTTCTCACCCTTAATGACTTAATGAATGTGAAAGAAAAAAACAAATTTCCCCCAAAATCAGATGCTATGATTGCCTTCGAACAATGGCCAGTATTCCTAAAATTAGTAAATAAATACCGACGTGATTTAACAGTCCGGGAAATAAGAGATTTTAAGGATTTACAGAACGATGAGAGTGTAGTGGTTACGAGCGCAGGCGATGGGGGGGGATGGATATTATCAATAGAGAGACCGTCACTTACAGGAATCCCGGAGACAACTGAACAACACATACGGGGTGTCGGCAGGGGGTCCTACTCCTCGAATTAAAAAGAAAAAAGGGAAAGAGATGGGGATTCTACGCCAGAAACAACGTAACTGTCCTAAGATGTATCTCTGGAGTGGGATCAGCCTCTTCCCGCGTCTCGGAATACAGCGATATATTCTCCAGCCGACAGCGCCAGAAGATTTATTTCAAAGATGGTGTTTTGCAGATGCCGGGCGAGATCGCTCGGGATGATGGGGGTACTTTTACAACATGCGATGTCCACTCTCTGCACACCATCATCGCCCCCACTCTACAGGTTGTGAGTTGTGGGGGTTTTCAGAGTCGGAATACCCCGTGACGGGGAGGGATTAATAAATCTGATTCTCCACAATAGCTATTTTTTATAGATATTTTTGGTTCCCGGTGGACCGGTGACCGATATCTCACCCGGATCGGGTGCTGCAGCGCGTGACAAGCAGCTAGAGATGCCGGCGGCACGCTATGCCAACAGGAAAGTGCCGGGGCGCCCGACCATCGCCAGTCCGTGCCTGTTCCAGGACCAATTTTATTTACGCCAGTGTGGAACAGCGATGGGCGAATCCAATCTATATATAGGAATATCATTTGCTGTTACATGGATTATATGCTTTTCACTTAAGTCGGCTTCCTCCGCTACTCCAACCGCTCACCCACTCTGAGTCCGAGCGCCACGGTCTTTAGAGTCTCTGGTAATTGGGGAAAGGCGGCACTCTGTACCGGGGGGAAGAAGTGGTCACAATGGACCCCCCGCACCTCCCCCCAAAAAAGAACCCCTTCCAAGGCCCATAGCCCATTAAAATAAATTGTAATTTTTTTGGGGGGGGTCCATTTAATAAACATTCTATTTAGGTTATGAAGGCTTGTTGAGGTCATACAAGACAGATTCCGCACCAAAAATGTTTTGTTTTAATGTATCCTCGCGCGGCATCATCACCCGGAGCCACCGACCAAGCGAAGAAAATCCAGAAAGCCCCAAAGTTCCGTAAAAAGCAGTAATGTGTAATTTTCAGCTCTTCATTCCTCTTAGACTCTATAAGTATTTCTACGGAAAAAAAACTTACTTCCTTCGTACAAAGGATGTTTTTTTTTTTTTACTCATTGTTAATGTTTTCATTGAAACCACTCGATGCCGGAGATGTTTCCATTAAGCACACATTTTTCAGTCCGTAAAGTTTCTAAAAACATTTTTTCTCGTACGCGTAACTCAAAACATCTTATATGTCGAAACATCATTTTCTTCATTTTAAAGAGAAAGTATTATAAAAAGACATTTTTACGAGTTTGTATTTTCCTTTTTTCTTATCTAGTGATTATTTGACCTAAAAACTAGAAGAAAAAAAAAAGCAGAAGCCGTAACAGAAATTGAAAAGAGATAAAATAACTCCGTAATTATTTATTTTTTTTAAAGATTTTTTTTAAATGAATTAGAAATTCATTACACCTTTAAATTAACCAGAACAGGTAATAGTCAGAGGCAGAAAGGGTCAGAGGCTTTCGGACAGAGACGTTTCCCCGGTTTAAAATTTTTAATCTTTTTTTGGATATTTAAAGAATTAACCCTACTGGCCCCAAACTGATTTTTTTTATTCATTTAAAAAAAAAAAAAAAGCCCTCCCCTGCCCACATTTCTTCCCATTCTTATGAAAGAGGCTTGATTTATACCCAGGCACTCTTTGACAAAAGGGCTATTCATGATCTTCTATAATAATAACAACAACAACGATAATAATAATAAAATAAAAATGTTTTAAGTATAGTCAGGAAGTGGGTGGAGCATGAACAGAAATGGGTGGGATTTGGAGAAATGGAAAGCTATGAAACCACCCCAATTTGAGTCACATGGCATCTCTGTTAATGAGGTTCTTTTAAAGGGGCTCGTTTGCCCAATGGGAAATCGTCGAGGTTCCATGTATTTGTCGTGGCAACTTCTGCGATGTCCTAGTGGCTGCTTATCAACAATGCCAGATGTATACAATTCTGACAAATGATACGTAAAGCAGCGGGAAGTGGAATTAAAGCTTCGTGTATCTATATATCTATAGTACAGAAACTGCATTACATTACACTTATGAAGGTCCCATAGTGGTATTGGCTTTGGGTGGACTATATGGTTTCTCCATGGAAACATGAAAGGTTATTATTAATACAATTTGGTGGTGGTATCAACATATCGACCAATGAAACGGTCCAGTTTGCAGGAATATTTTATTGGTTTTATGATTTAAAAAAAAATAGCACAGTGAGCCAATCATCATTTAAGTCCCTAAGCTCTAAAAAGTGATTCACTTCCCCCCCTCAATACAATTTGTCTCGTACATGATAATGTTTCCAAGATGAAGGGCAGGGGATATGAACTTTATTTCTTTTTCTTACTGTAAATAAAGCGCGGAGGAACGCGGTGATTTATAGTCTCCGGGGGTTCCATGGATACTGGAATACGCCGAACGCAAGACAATTCCGTAGGATAATTCTATGACAAAGGACCGAGGCTTTTCATAGCCGATCGATGCCCTGATGTCCCCCTTGGGAGTTGAGTCTGCTTTGCAAGCCAAATGCCCGGCCATTAAATGCTTCTGTGAGTCTAGGTTTTTTTTTATTTTTTTTATGCCCTTGTTTTTTGAGCCTCCCCGAGGAATCGCCACATCGGGTAAAGTTTCACGAATCAGATCTCACTCCTGCTTCTATCTCAGGAGGAGATCAATCACATTTAATGAATGCGATGCAGTTTGTAATTCGCCTGCCAACACGTTTCTCCGAACTACACGGCCGGGCAATCTCCGACATCTTATACAATAAACGCCGAAATAGGGGAGGCGAGCGGAGAGCGCGCGGCACGGAACGATCCACATATTAGATGCGGGGGGGGGCCATACCAAGGAAAATATTCAACATTCATAAGAATATTCAGGGGAGCATTGGTGCATTTTTGTGGCCTAGGCTAATCTATGGTGGTAGGTCCAAGGGGGCAGCAGTCTCTCCGGTGCATAGCAGGGAGCAAATGACCCTTTTGGGCAACATGGCTCCCTGTAACGCTACTGCTCAATGAACCAGTTAAAAGAACCGGCTCGCTAACAATATGGATGACTGTGCTGAGCAGGCCGAGTTCCCATAAAATGCATTGAAAGGTGCTGTGGGCCTTCAAGATACTGAGTACCGGCATAGGAAGTCATATCCCGGTGCTCAGACGAAGAACGCGGCACAGAGCGGATGGTGGTACTTCCCGGGCCTAGGCATTCGGCAGCACCAAAGACACATAGACCACTGTGCTGGAGAGCCTAATACTCCCCCCCCCCTATACATCTCAAATTATCACTTCCATTTACATTTGAGATGATGGGAGACCACCCTTTCAGATCCCCTGGCGAGGTCATCTCACACGCCGGTGAAACGCTGTAATGGACTGCGTCGGGAAATTCACGATCATTTGCCGGCTCCGGTGGTGTAGGGTCTGTCCCGCTTCCTCTTGCCTTCTTCCGCACGGCTGTGTCCAAGGAAGAGAAGCTACCAATCGGTCTGTGACTTCTCTAAAAGTAAATGAAAATTAAAAAAAATGGACTGCTGCTGATTGGGTCCATGGAGCAGGCAGCCAAGATGGCTGCTCGCTATCAAGATAACAAGGAAGTTCTAATGCAAATAGTTTGAATGCTTTTTGAAATATACTGTAATCCACGTTTTCATTTCTTATTTCTTACAAGGCGATCTCTTACATTTTTAGTTACCAATTGTTACTAATGTAATGGCATTTAAAGACTTAAATAAGATATATATAGGTATTAGAACCCCCTATGTGTGCAGAATGGGAGTGTCCATCTTAACTTCCTGTTCTCAGGATCTGCAGGATTAATCTTGGGGCAATTTCTGTTAAAAATGCAGACATTAACAATAAAAGTATTTTTCATCTCACCTTTATCGTTGATCTCAAGCTGCCTAAACCAATCAGCAACTATCAGCAACTTAACAATAGGGGAGAGATAACTTAATGGAAAACAGGAAGTTGAGATGGAAGCTCCCACGGTACACACATAAGGAGGGGTTCTAATATATATTTATTGCTAATGTGTAAAAATTGTTACATAACTTTATTGTGTAAAACTGTAGAATACGAGAGTGAAAAATAACAGGGAGTTCGGCGACTGTAAACCTTATGAAAGAATCCATGACAAAAATACACTTTCAACCAGAAAATTCATTTCTGTTACTTCTTTTTCAGACACAATCTGAAGACTTGCAGAAGTTTTATTAAAGTGTAAGGAGACAGGTGCGATGATCTGTGAGAGAATAAGGTTTCAGCCGACCACGTGGGCAACATGCAGACTTGGTGACATTTTACACCGCCAAAAAATAAAAAAAATAAAATAAAAAAAGGATATTTTTATTTTTTTCACACCGAGAGGGAAAAATTGCAGTTTTGTTTTTTTTATCCTCCTTCCTCCCGCGATCCTGGTATCAAAAATCAGATATATGGTGTTTTCTGAAATGGAGAAATTACTCGGCGGCCTATTAGACACTTTAAATGCAAAGCAGGACGGGGCAGAAATAATACATTTAAAAATAAAGTGATGTGAGGCCGGGTGAGAGAGGCGCATATAGATGAACATAAAGCTGACATTTAAAGGTAAGGTTCGGAATGTGCAGCGAGGCTGAAACAGACGGGAATGGGCAATTTCCTTATATGGAAAAATAATTTGAGGGAGAGTGAGGGGTCTCGAGGAGCCGGCAGATTTCCAAGGGCGCATCTCTAGCCGTATTAACCATTTTGGTACCAGGGAGATCCTTCTGTGCCCTTGGGGGCAGTGCTGATAAAGTAGGACTCCTGTTGGGCAAAGATCCCCTAAAACCAAGAGATTTGGTAGAATTATGGGGGGAGGGGGCATAATTCTACCAAATCTCTTGTTTTTAGGTTTGGGGGGGGGGGGTTCAGTATTTTGTTCTATAAGAATATAAAAATAAGTTTGTTCATACCAAAAAAAAAGAGAGAAAAATACATTCAATTAGGGACATCTGCCCTAAAACTAGGGACAGATGTATTTGATTTATTTATTTATTTTCTCCTGAATATTGATATGCTACAAACTTGTTTACAACTCGGCTACAGCAATGGATAGATATTCTGTGTCCCTGAATTAAAAAAAAGAAAAATAAAATATATATATATATACATTTATATACATATATGCACACATATATATACATATCTATATATGTAAATATAAATAATAATTATTTAATATTATTTAATTGTTTTAATAATGTTTAATATAAATATTAAATATTATTTATCTTTTTATTTATCTATCTATCTATCTATCTATCTATCTATCTATCTATCTATCTATCTTTATATATATATATATTTAAAGATACACAAACATATAAACATAAATAGTAATGAAATGAAAACCTTGCATGCATATTAGTTTGGTAAATAAGCGTCTTAAATATATGTATTATTTTCAATCAACCTCACTGATTTTTTATTAAGTTTTAAAAGAAACAAAAAAACCTTTGATTTAACTTTTTTGGGGGATGAACACCTGATATTCGTACACTTGTAAAAAAGTTCTAAAACAACAAAAAAGAAAAATAATTGCTTTTCTACACTGAAATATCGTTAGAATTTTTATTAACTGTTTCAGTCTTTTTCGAAATAACAACGTAATTGTTTGCTCGCGCCGATGAACGCGTCGAATTTGTTAAAGACAAACAAACTCCTCGCTCCTCGTAAGAGGCTCCACGCGGGATGGGTTAGACCCGGAGATAATTAACAGACGCCGACTTTTAAGTAATTAGCAATTAGCACAATAATATAAAATCGTCACCGTCAGCTAAAATGGAGCGTTTCGCAGGTATTTCGTTAAGAGGCGCTATTCATGCTGAAGTCACTCAGCCATGTAACATGTTTTAGGAATAAACGGGTGATTTACTAATTAAAATGTTTGTTCAGTTTGTTGTTATGCGCGTAGGCGGCTGGTCGTTAACGGGGACCCGATAAGTGAAAACAGACATCGTCAGGGGGCTCTTTAATTAAGTTTACGTAACCAATGTGTGTTGAATGTGATGTTTGGATGAAACCGCCGGGCATCGCGTTTCCCAGACCATGGACCACTTACCAGCAGTGGTCTCCGCTCCTGGACACTTGAAAGGGATCCGTAGGGTTATACATGGAGTTATACCAAGAAGTTAGGTGTTCGGAACGAGACGGAACGTTGGCGCAGGATGGAACAGTTGGGATTTAAGTTTAAAGCCCTTAGGGCCACGCTTTAAACACATCGATGAAGATGTGAAGGCACCAGAGACGTTGTGAAGATGAACGCCCGGTCCCCAATCTTGTTCTTCTGGGTCCCTGTAACCCTTTGCTTCCCACCCCGAAAAGCCAAGTCTTCAGGGACCCGGCTCCTGCGCCATTTTGAGTCCATTCAGTACTCAATCAAGCCAAAAGAAGAGCGTCACGCAAAAAGTTCCAAAGCATGGCGTTTACAACAGGAATTATTAATTTTATTTCCACCGTTATATTTATAAAGATGTTTCCTGCTGTTTCAATACACATTATCGGGGCTTTTAGGGCTGTAGAACCCTGCGATACCCTCATTACCAGCAAACATTCTGACCTCCTAGAAAAGGGGGTGTCAGGGGAGGAAAGAGGGGCACTAGGGAGGAAAGGTGGGATCAGCAGAGAAAAGGGGGGATCAGGGAAAGAAAGAGGGGCACAAGAAGGAAAGAGGGCCACAGGTAGGAAAAAGGGGCGCTAGGGAGAAAAGAGAGGATCGGGGGATGAAAGAGGAGCACAGAGAGGAAAGAGGTCCACCAGGAGGAAAGAAGAGCACAGTGAGGAAAGAGGCTCACAGGGGAAGAAAGAGGGGCACAGAGAGGAAAGAGGCCCACGGGGGAAGAAAGAGGGGCACAGAGAGGAAAGAGGGCCACCGGGAGGAAAGAAGAGCACAGAGAGGAAAGAGCCCCACGGGGGAAGAAAGAGGGGCACAGAGAGGAAAGAGGGCCACCAGGATTTGGGGACCAAGAGGCCAAAGAAGATAGACACATGCAAAAGCTATAGAGATGGGCGAAAACCTTTATCCATGACACTTGGGGAGTTAATAGATTGTTCTGTGAATGTGACTCTGTGGAGGTGAGCAAAATTGTCCAATATTCAGGGCCGGCCCTACAATGGAGCCGACTGGGGCAATTGCCCCAGGCGGCACTTCAGAAGGGGCGGCACTTTGCCGCCCCAAGCAGTTTTTTTTGGTTTTTTTGAAGCGGAGGAGAGAGAGGGGGGCACCGAGTGGTTTTCGCTTACCCGCTCGGCGCCCCTCTCTCTCTCCTCTGCGGCGAGTTTCCCTGTTCGGTCTCTGTGCCGGCTTGTAATGCAGAGCGCCGGAAGTGACGTGAATTTCCGGCGCTCAGCATTACAAGCCGGCACCGTGGCAGCACAGGGAGACTCGCCGCAGGACTGTTTAAGGGTAAGTACCGGGGGGGTAGATAATGCCGCCCCCCCCTGGCGTCGGCGGGGGGCGGCAGTTTAAACTTCGCCCCAGGCGGCGTTAAGTCTTCGGCCGGCCCTGCCAATATTCCAATTGTCCCCAATAACGTCTATGGAAGTGACATTTTTTTTGCCAGCGTTACTTTGGATCGCCGCACCTCCCGAGCTTCAGGTTGGGATACATTTCTACCAAACTAAGGAAAACAACGTTTTCCGGGAAGCAGATGGCGAGTTTTACTGATCCGTCCTCAAAGAATAAAAACAATTTAAATAACCAGGTATGGAGGAGTTATGTTCACGGATACATTGTGTTTTGTTCCAAGTTAATAAAGATATGCAGAGATACTAATTTCTACCCGTTAATTCTGCCTGACAATCCATCCATCATGCCCTCCCTCCTTTCACTTCCGTTGCTTTATTTCCATCAGTATTCCGTTCCGAGGAGATTCGGGGCTGTCCGTTTCACCGCGTCTGTCTGCGAGGAGAAGGGAAAGCCTAGCGAAGGAACCACAATTAAAGATAGTATTTCACCCTCCAATAAACAACGCTGAACAGTAAAGTGGAATGTGTGTCGGGGAGAACGCGCTCCCCGATGCAATCTGCCGTGTGTGAATATACAAACCTTGTAAAAACCTACACAATGTGGAGGAACGAGTGGAATGGGGGCATTATTTGGGTAAAGTGTGAATTATTTTATACGCAGATGATGGGCCACTCATGGGTGGATCCAGGTGGGGCTATTGCCCCATAGAGAGAGGCAGCAGCAAGGCCCAGCGTAGGCTTAAAGAGATAAATCCAGATTTACCGCTTTATTCCCCTAATTTGAAGGAGTAGATGGGGTTCAGCGGGGTAACCTGTCACGTTGGGTGTCCTCGCGGCACCTCACATTGTGTGGGTGGATGTGTTGATATGAGTTTCTTTGTGCGTGTGTGTAAGTGTGTTAGTGTGAGTGTCTGTGTATCTGGATATGTTAGTGCATGTGAGTGAGTTAGTGTGAGTGTCTGTGTATAAGGATATGTTGGTGCATGTGAGTGTGTTAATGTCTGTGTATAAGGATTTGTTAGTGCATGTGAGTGTGTTAGTGTGAGTGTCTGTGTATAAAGATTTGTTAGTGCATGTGAGTGTGTTAGTGTGAGTGTCTGTGTATCTGGATATGTTAGTGCATGTGAGTGTGTTAGTGTGAGTGTCTATGTATCTGGATATGTTGGTGCATGTGAGTGTGTTAGTGTCTGTGTATAAGGATATGTTAGTGCATGTGAGTGTGTTAGTGTGAGTGTCTGTGTATAAGGATTTGTTAGTGCATGTGAGTGTGTTAGTGTGAGTGTCTGTGTATAAAGATTTGTTAGTGCATGTGAATGTGTTAGTGTGAGTGTCTGTGTATCTGGATATGTTGGTGCATGTGAGTGTGTTATTGTGCAGGTGTGTGTTAATGTCTATTTTGTTAGTGTGTGTGTCTGTATGCAAACGTTTTATTGTTGAGTGTCTAGTTGTGTTAGTGTCTGTGCGCATGTGATTTAATGTGTCTGTTGTGTTAGTGTGAGTGTCTGGTTGGGTTAGAGTCTGTTAGTATGAGTGCCCCTCCGGAGATCGGGCTCTGGATCTGTACCTGGTGGTAAGTGCTGCTTAGCCTACATTGAGGACTCTATAAAGAAGATTCTGTGGATGGAACTCCTGGGTAAGTCGTGGGTCCAGAGCAGATGTGAGAGATCTTCTGATATCCTTCAGAGGTAGAGATGAGCAAAGAATTCCAGGTTTATCGGACATTTATGGTAAGACAGAGCCTCACAGGACTCTCCACACACCTGGCGCATGCATTGGATGGGGTGAAACGCGTTGGGCACTCACTAGAATACCGTGGAACTGCAGTTGCTGCAGTTGCTGCTTACCCCGGCAACAAGGTAAGTAGGATAACGGAGGGGGGTGCAGTGAGAAGGGGCAGAGGGGGGAGAGGGGATAGATAGTGAGAGGGGGTACATATTGAGAAATGGGGAAGGGGGTACATAGTGATAAGGGGGAACATAGTTAGAAGGGGCAGATAAGAAGGGGATGGGGAGAGGGGGTAGTGTGAGAATGCGTATGAGAATGAATGAATTCATGCATGGATAAATTGCTTGAATGATTTGTGAGACTGCATTAATGAGTATGTGTTAATGATTTGTGTGAATGAATGAGTAAGTGTTTGTGTCTATCATGAATGTTTAAGTGATTTGGGGAAATGCAAAGATGGTACATGAAGGGTGGGCTTTAACAATAAATAAATAAATAAAAATGGGCTGCTCAGTCTTAAATGCCCGGGCCTATTTTTTGTCCCAGTCCGGGCCTGAGTACAAGGATGAGCGAGAGTGAAAAAGCAACAAATGGCAAAGAAAACCCTGCGTTCTCTGCTTCGTTCTTTTGTGTCCTTGGGGGCCCCTCCTTATAGGCGATATTTGCACGAATTAACGAAATTGGCATTTTGTAAGAATCTGAATGCGCAGGGCTAATATTATGTCAGGAATAATGGAGTGAATAGTGGAGGAATGGTACAGAACATTAATCATCTTTATGATGTAAGAAAGCTTTACTTTACTGAGAGGGTGGTAGATAAGTGGAACCACCTCCCAGCAGAAGTGGTAGAGGGTAATACAGTGAGGGTATTAAACATGACGAGACCAACGACTGATTAGGGTTCGAGTCTTTACAGCAGGAGAAACGGGCGACTAGACGGAGGCCGGATGGGGCCGATCTGCCAGCAGCTTCTATGTTTCTACTGTTTCTTCCCAATACTAATCTTGGTGCACCTTATGTTTAACCTGAAGCTTTCGGACTCCTTTTCCTCCCCATCTGCCATTCCGGGGGGGGGGCGATTATCTTTTTTTTTTCTGGGGCGAGATGTCGCACTCCTGTAGCTCCTACAAACCAGCGAGCCGGCTCTGAATTTCCCGTAACGCACAGATTTCTGTGATAAAACGCATCGGCTTCTCCGTGTCAGTTCATCATTTTTCCATTTGCGAGTGTGAAAAAGCTTTGCGTCCGCGCCGACGGAAACCTCATCCAACGAATTATCCGGATTCCACCAAAAACCTCTGCGCTTCCACCACCAAACCAAAATCCACAACCAAACCCGCACATTCTTTATGGCTTTTTCATGGCTTGTATTTTTATTTTATAATTTTTTTTATTTTTTTATTTCTTAGCTCAATACATTGCTTTATATTTTTATTCCTGTTTTGCATGAACAACCCCCCCCAAATAAAAAATGTATATTATATAGAAATATTATATGACCACCGCAATATTGAAAAACAATAAATAGCTTCTGTATCTTACACGTATTATTTTTGTTGAGCAAAAAAAATAAAAATAGGATGGAAATTGCTTTGATTTAAAAGAAAAATACACAATAAAAAAAACCATAATATATACAGTTTTGATTCTCTGTTTCTTACACATTGCATAAAAAATAAAATGATTAAAAAAAAATATAAAAAAAACCAATAAAATATATTCTTAAATTCTAATAATTCTTAAATTATTTTCTTTGATGTGTAAAAAAACTGCTAATTTTTTTTTGGGGTGAGAATTAAGGTTTTGTGCTGTTCTTGCTTTGGAAGGTAAGCGGGAGGAATTCTTATATACTACGAAACCTTTATATTATTTGTGTGTCATATACGTTCTCACCCCTTTCTCCTCGAGGCGATAGAGAATAAAGCAAATCCATCATTCAAACCCTATAAATGATTATTATGTAATGTCGTTACGTTGTGTAGCGAGACATCCAGCTTCTAATAAATGTCAGATTTCATAAGATTCGAGATTTTTCTCGCTTTTCTTCTCGGTAATATGTTTGCCGTATGGCGTGGTCTGCATTTCTTATACCCCCGGCTCGTTTCTCACTATATATATATATATCTTTCTGGTGACACCGATACGTGGAATTCAGATAATTCTCATATCTACCGGAGAGTCAGAAGACTGCGTTATACAGGATCTCCCTCCAGTATTTTTATTACTGTTATCGGATAAAACGCAACTTTCAGAAATATTAAGAAATTTATATTTTTTTCTTTTTGAAAGTTGCCGTTTTTGCCCCATAATATAAAGTTTTCAGGCAGCCGTTTGTATGATTCTCGCTCTGTTATCTGATCCCCAATCTACTAAACACCGCGACTCCTTATCATACTGCCTGTGGGGAGCAAAAGAATGGCTCAGTCTTAATCACCAGGTGGACACTCTGACTAATGAAAGTCTATGGGGGAACGGACTTCATTAGCATCGCCATAAAGCGTCAGCTCAGTGCGGTGTTTGAGCCGGGAAAGTCACCCAAAACATCACATGACTGACAGCGACGGCGGCTCCAGGTCTGCAGATAAAGGGGGTTTATTGGGAGAAAATGAGAGAAAAGCAGGTTTTTTTCCATAAAAGGTGGGATTTTAGTTCTGTATTCACTCACTTGTCCCATCAAGGCCCCCCCAGGTGAGTCTGAACTTAGACCCAGTGTTACTGAGCTAAGACTAAAGACTGGGCTTCCAACCCAAGGCTTTGCATACGTTAGCCATTTAACCCTTAACAGGGAGCTTAAACCACAAAGATTAAAAAAGGTTGGCGGCTTCCGAGTAATCGGCCTTTAGAGGGTTAAAAACAGCGATACATCGTGTCTACGCTCATGTGGCATCTATTATGCTAGGTTTACAATGCAGGATCCTTTCCGTTCCCATGGCAGCGATCTATCAGTGCCTGCTGTTTTTGAGTCATGTGACAATTAAGCATTCCCTGAAAAATAACGAGCGGGCCGGCATTTCACGCGATTAAAGAACTATTCCCGGGAAAGGTTTCCAGCAGGACCGGAGGTGGAACAGAGTATTTAAGGGGAGTCTTCCGGGTCTTCATTAACTCTTTGTGGCAAATGGCGAGCGACGCGTTAACATCTTCCCGCTTCTCTTTACGCTTCCCGCGCGCCACTAACTCGACTCGCCGGATATTTCTTTCCTCCGTAAACACCGAGGGAGGTTTCCGTAAAGGTCGCTGTCCGGACGGCCGGCGAGTAATAATCACTTTGATGGCGCTTTGCCTTTCTGAGAGACTCTGCAGGTAAAAAGTGCCGGAACCTTCTTTCTAAACGCCATTCCAGCTACATGAGGCCTTCATCGGGGGACCGAATAGATCGTAAGCTCTTTTGAGAAAGAGAGAGAGAGAGAGAGAGAGAGAGGGGCGCAAGGGGGAGAGAGCAGGAGAAGTTGTGAGAGGAGGAGGTACGAGATGAAGAGGAGAAGGTGAGCGAGAGAGAGAGGGGGGGATGAAAGGAGTGAGAGAGATGGAGAAAGGAAGAGGGGGCGTGAGAGTGAGTGTGTGTATGGTGTTAGAGTGAGTGTCTGTAAGGATATGGTCTTAGAGTGAGTGTGTGTATGGTGTTAGCGTGAGTGTGTGCATACAGCGTGTGGCGTCGGGGTAGGTGGGGAGGAAGTGTGTGTAAGTGTACGATATTACAGTGCGTGTTTTTTTACTGGGGGGCAGCAAAAAAATAAGACACCCAGACGCCACCGACTTAAGGCTGACCCCTGTAGAGAAAGTTGGATACGACAGGGACTGAGGGGCAAAAATTAATTGGAGGGAGAGAGCAGCGAATGTCCTGCGCACAGCGGCTTTAACCATTTCAGCAGTGGGGTGAGCTGTCTTTGGACGCTGTGTGTGTGGAGAAGCCATCGGTGTCAACAACAAATAATCACCCACCAGCTACAACATAAATGTCAGGACTGCTCTGGTCCTCTCGGCAGCTATGCATTATTGGGATTTTTATCAGTAAGGAGCTTTGTGATACGATTTATACAATTCTTGTAAAAAAAAGGACACTGGGACAAGAAAAAATGTCGGATTAGGGCCACATGCTGGACAGTTGGGAGGTATGTACCAGATATTTTGCTTTTAGAGGTAGTTAGACCAGACCCTGACTCTGGGAGCAGATGCACCGAGCAAAATCAAATCATTATTATTTTCTGTGAATATACCGCACGTGAGCGCTCCGTATTTACACATCTTGTGGGATTAACTGATCTGGATAAACTTGGTTTAGTGAATAAGCCCCACAGATTTGCTTTATGATGTCATCATTAATATTCCTATCCACACCCTATTGCCCCCAAAATGTCACATGGTCCACGAGCCAACCCCATCCAAACCCCATGTGACACTAGAATGACCACCAGGAGGCGCTGGGGAGAAAAAAACACTTTCACCCAGACCCAAAAACTGCGTAAAGTGCTACTTCTGGCCCCGTGGAAACTCCAGCGGCTGCAGTTCTGTGGTCGTTTAGGTCACATGACGGCTCGTGAGGTCACAGCGCCTGCAGAGTAAAGCTGGTGTGGAAGTAGGAAGAAACCGGATTGTTGTTTAGTGATTTATATAGCGCCATCATATACCGTAGCGCCGTACACTGATGGCCCGAGATGGGCCACTGATTTCCTCATAAGGGTGGATCAGGACGACCAGCTCCCAGCGGATGATGTTACTTTGCAGCTGCGGCTGATTTTAAGGCTATAAAATAATGAATAATATTTGTTTTTAGTTACATTTTAACTGCTTGAACACAGGTTAGATAATCAGAGTCCCGACAACAAGGACTTACAGGCCAGTGTTAAAAATCCAGCAATGCTTTATAACCCCCCACCTGTGTACTATACCCCCCTATAGACCTCCAAGAGGGACGTTTATTTCCAGGCAGGAAGAACAATAGGGCCATCATCTAAAACTGGAAGGTCAAAGGCTTAGATGGAATTAAAGGAAGGGTGGAGGATAAGTGGAACAGCCTCCCAGCAGAGGTGGTAGAGGGTAATACAGTGAGGGTATTAAACACACATGGGATAGACATACGGCTCCTGAATCTAAGACGAGACAAACAACTGATTAAGGTTCGAGACTTTACAGCAGGAGAAACGGGCGATTAGACGGGGGCCGAATAGGGCCGATCTGCCGGCAGGTTCTGGGTTTGTATAAATCGGCACCAATGGGGTTAAAGTGTTTTAGTAAAATAACCAATAAAATTAGAATGTGAGCCTATAGACTTTATAAAGCAAATATATATATTTCTCTATCATCAATTATTATTATTATTATTATTGTTGATATATTATTATTATTATTATTGTTGATATATTATTATTATTATTATTATTGTTGATATATTATTAATATTATTATTGTTGATATATTATTATTATTATTATTATTGTTGATATATTATTATTATTATTATTGTTGATATATTATTATTATTATTATTGTTGATATATTATTATTATTATTATTGTTGATATATTATTATTATTATTATTATTATTGTTGATATATTATTATTATTATTATTATTATTGTTGATATATTATTAATATTATTTCATGGTAAAGCTGCTTAAATCTACGTTAATGCATAGAGATAAATCGCTATAAACTCCTCAAACCCATGAAATGTTATCTTTTACCCCTTGAGGTGCCATGGGGATGCCGCTATCCTCTCTCCCTAATACATGGCCGCAGCATGGCTAATTTGTATAATGGTGCAGAGTATCACAGCCAAACTGCATAGGACACAGCAATTGTCCAATAACCTGGGGCAAAAGGGGTTAATTTTAAATAAAAAAATATTAGCCCTGGACAGCGTGTCAGGGACTCAACGTCCAATATCAGAACCCAATTAATAAATAATGTGGATTTACATTTTAAAAAACCCATGGTATATTCCAGGTCATTCTGTACAATTTGGTAACAAATAATATTATTTTACCCCCCCCCCCATCCTGCTAGTTACTTTTTTTGGTATCCCTCTAATAGGCTCATTGTAAAAAAAACAAATATCTGAGTTAACCCTTCCAGGGAGCTCTGCAAACCACGGCTTTGCACACAATGGGTTAAACACACTGCCCATAATCTGGATATTTGCAAGAAAAAGTGAGTTTCTCACCCCCCCCCCAATATTTTCATAATATATATATATTTTTTAATATTTTTATTTTATTTTAAAATGTTTATTCTTCTTCTTATTATTGTTGTTGTTATTTTTATGTAAATAAGTAGGTAACGCATGGATGCAGACACCAGACAGAAACGAGAAGGCAGAGAACAGACATCCAGCCTGCCCGGCACACACCTGCCACATCCTGGGGCCCCAGAGCTGCCCCTAGGGGCCCCTTCCCCCCCTCCCCCCCCCCCCCCCCCCCCCCCCCCATGGCTGTTTCATGGAACCTGGCTTTCTGGATCCGAACTGCTCTCAGTGTCTTCAGGATGGAGAGATCTGTGGCTGCTTCTCGGCATCATCCAGCGGGTCTGAAATAGAGAGAAGGAGACACAGAGAGAGAGAATGGGAGAGAGGAAAAAGAGAGAGATGAGAGACAGGAGAGAAGAGAGAGGAGAAAGAGAGAGAGAGAGAGAGAGAGAGGAGAGAGAGAGAGAGAGGAGAGAGAGAGAGAGAGAGAGAGAGAGAGAGAGAGAGAGAGAGAGAGAGAGAGAGGAGAGAGAGAGAGAGAGAGGAGAGAGAGAAGAGGAGAAAGGGAAACAGAGAGCATGAAGAGAAGAGAAAAGGTGAAAAGGAGAGAGAGAGAGAGAGAGAGAGAAGAGAGAGGAGAAAGGGGCAGTGAGGACGGGACTCGGTGTAATTGCTCCTCGGGGAGGCAGGGGATTGGGGCAGGGGATTGGGGCAGGGGATTGGGGCAGGGATTGGGGCAGGGGATTGGGGCAGGGGGATTGGGCAGGGGGGCGGGCCTCCAATACAACTCCCCTCATATAATTGGTCGTCTGATTTTTCATATAAAGTGGAGGGGAATCAAACAGCAGAGCCAGAGAAGGGAGAGAGGCGCTGGGGGAGAGAGGGTAGAGGAGCGCTGTCGCTGTCGCTGTTGCTGTCGCTGTTGCTGTCGCTGTTGCTGTCGCTGTCGCTGTCGCTGTCGCTGTCGCTGTCGCTGTCGCTGCCGCCGCCTGTCCTGTTCGGGGGGATTCTGCGATCTGCCGGGGGGCGTCGGATGGTTCCAAAACATTAACCCCTTCACAGTCCGAGGACAGGGATTTCTGGCCGCATTTGGAGTGAAGCATTTCTGGACTTAAGGGCATTTCTGGGGCATCTGTGCGCACGGGGGCAGTACTGCTGGGGCAGTTGTGTTTGGGGAGCAGGAGATTACCGCCCCCCCCCGAGGTCTGTTTAATGCTCTGGCCCCACTGTGGATTCCCAAAAACCCAACTTTACCTCCCCCCCCGATCTGCCTCTCAGGGGGTAAAGAAGCCCCCCAGACCCCGCTGCTTTGAATGCAGTGAGGACTCTCCGGATCGCTGTGGATCTACTGGATCATATGAAGTGCTGGGAGTCGGAGTCCTCCCTCTGCACGGCGTTACTGGGGGTACATAGGCTGCCACCCCGTCTCCCCCATACCCAGGATCGGGGGGCAGGGAATCTCCGCAGGGCGAGACCCCCGTGTGGCCGGAATATACGGGATCCAGACGCGGATTGTTCGTGGAGCGATCGTTCCCCGCCTCGTGGAGCCTGAGCGGGGCACTGTGGCTGCGCTGGCCGCCTGACTCGCACTGTCCCCGGGCAGGGGCAGACAGAACGCCCCGCTGAGGGCTCCGAGCCCTTCTCACTGGATGACTCCTGATGCGGCAGCGGAGCTGAAGGATGGAGATCTTTTGGCTTTTCTTACTGCCCCTCATCCCCAGGCACAGCAGGGGGCAAGGAGTGTACGGTAAGGGGGGCTGGGGTGGGAGATTGGGGGACAGAAGGGGTTTTTGGGGGTCTTTGCTGTTGTATTTGGGGAATAAAATGCAAAGTCCTCGAAAAGTCAGTCTCCCTCAAACTACCCAGCGACTGCATGCGATTTACTACCCCCCAAAACTACCCAGCGACTGCATGCGATTCACTACCCCCCAAAACTACCCAGCGACTGCATGCGATTCACTACCCCCCAAAACTACCCAGCGACTGCATGCGATTTACTACCCCCCAAAACTACCCAGCGACTGCATGCGATTTACTACCCCCCAAAACTACCCAGCGACTGCATGCTATTTACTACCCCCCAAAACTACCCAGCGACAGCATGCGATTTACTACCCCCCAAAACTACCCAGCGACTGCATGCGATTCACTACCCCCCAAAACTACCCAGCGACAGCATGCGATTTACTACCCCCCAAAACTACCCAGCGACTGCATGCGATTTACTACCCCCCAAAACTACCCAGCGACTGCATGCGATTCACTACCCCCCAAAACTACCCAGCGACTGCATGCGATTCACTACCCCCCAAAACTACCCAGCGACTGCATGCGATTCACTACCCCCCAAAACTACCCAGCGACTGCATGCGATTTACTACCCCCCAAAACTACCCAGCGACTGCATGCGATTTACTACCCCCCAAAACTACCCAGCGACTGCATGCTATTTACTACCCCCCAAAACTACCCAGCGACAGCATGCGATTTACTACCCCCCCAAAACTACCCAGCGACTGCATGCGATTCACTACCCCCCAAAACTACCCAGCGACAGCATGCGATTTACTACCCCCCAAAACTACCCAGCGACTGCATGCGATTTACTACCCCCCAAAACTACCCAGCGACAGCATGCGATTTACTACCCCCCAAAACTACCCAGCGACTGCATGCGATTTACTACCCCCCAAAACTACCCAGCGACAGCATGCGATTTACTACCCCCCAAAACTACCCAGCGACTGCATGCGATTTACTACCCCCCAAAACTTCCCAGTGACTGCATGCGATTCACTACCCCCCAAAACTACCCAGCGACTGCATGCCACCCGGGCTGACTCTGCCCCTTTCTCCCCTCTGTCTAGACATGAATGCATCCCATGCCCTGAGCCGCTTCCAGTGGCAATAACTCAAGCCATAAACGTGCCACAGCATAGAGCGGTACAGAGCACCTGGCCCTGCCAGCTCATAGTGCAGCACAGGGTGACATGCGCAACACAATCCCAGGGCAATGCAGTGTGCAACAAGGGGTTAAAAGAGTCTAGGAGCACAACGGAGTCACCAGGGTAAAATGCAGAGCCATATATTAAGGTCGCAGAAGATGCATTGCGGAGCAATAAAGACCCACTTCAGGGCAGTGCATTGCAGAGCGCTCCGGCTGGTGAAGGGGTTAACGATACCTTGCAGCTTTGGGGAGAATTTCTGCCAATTTGGTGAAAACTGGCAAACTTCCTGCCACTTTTGGTGCCAGTTTCGGTGGAATTCTTTCTCTTTTTTTTGCAACTGGTTGTTTCTTGGAATGAATGGAAATGATGTCACACAGGATGCGTGTTATTAAGCGTCACACAGGATGCGTGTTATTAAGCGTCACACAGGATGCGTGTTATTTAGCGTCACACATGATGCGTGTTATTTAGCGTCACACATGATGCGTGTTACGTGATTGCCCGGTGTGCCGGCAGAGGTGGCACGGGATAAGGTGGGCAGGATTTATTTTGTGGGCACAGAGTGCTTTCCGTCATTTTAGCAAGAAAAAGGTCGGATTAAGAATCTTGTTACAAAGTATCACACGGGGGGGGTCCTTATTCAGATAACCGCAGGGTTACCGGCAACAAAGCTTACAATCTAATCATAGTCCTGTGGACGCTTCACGCTCTGTTCAGCAGGGATGTAAGGGTTAATCATATGGAGATGGAGAAGTTACCCCTTTAGATACCCTTTATAGGGGGGGGTTACCCTCTGAAAGTTGTTACCCCCTCTGATAAATTGTTCCCTTTAACACGCAGGGTTTGTGAATTATTTCTGGATTTAGTAAAATATATATATATAAAGATGGTGTCAAATATATATATATTGTCCCGGGCAACGTCTGGCTATTTTCCGGCCAATAGGGGAAGAGAACTTGAAAAAAATAGATAATAAGATAAGTAATATTTAAGAAAAAAACGATGAAACTATTATTATTATTGATTGGCTTCCATAGCGCCGTCATACTCCGCAGCGAGGTACAATGGGTACACCGGGCACGTGGCGCGTGACATAGCAATCCGGACGGAAATAAAAGTGGTATTTAAAATATTAAAGCGGTTTAAGCAGAAATCTCCGGCTCGGGGGGTCTGAGGGTTGATAACTTGGAGAGGTTTCACTCCATGGAGAGAGTTTGGATGTTATTGCATTGGGGGCCGTTAGGATAAAGAGCATGGAGAATAGGGGGTAGTTTGGATTAAAAAGCCCCCCCAGGTTATCATCACCATCCCCCCCTTCATGCCCTTACGGTTTGCGGGGGTCTTTACGTGCCGACCCAAAGTACCCCCAACAGCTGGTATCTAGAGCTTTTATTTTTAACCCCTTAAGTGTTGATGATAATGAAAGTCGTTGCCCCTGCGCGGGGGCCGATCTGCTGCCGGGTTCTGGGTTTCTACTTTAGAACGTTTTGTTGCAAATAAGTGTTGTTGTTTTTTTATTCCATTTTATCTAAAAAAAAAAAAAAAAGGATTTGTATTTCAGGATTTTAAGGCTGTTACTTTAGTAAAATAATGAAATTGAATTTTTTGGGCCGGTTTTGCCGTTTAACGCCAATCTTCGCACTTTTGTCTTTTTCTTGGTTTCTTTTTAAATCCTTGGAAAAAAGATCAGAATTTGTAGTTTAAAAAAAAAAAAAAGTGAAATTAAATCTGAATTCCCGCATATTCCTTTATTCTGCATCCGACTGACTGCTTTTAACCCTCTAGGTGCCAGAAAGGAGCCCTGTGTACTTATAGGGTTAAACAAACCCCAGTGCTTTGTCCATTTTCATGGTCAGGGGATTTTGCCCCACGGCCTTTTTGTAATGCCCCTCCGGGGTGTTGTGGCTTCAGGGTCAAATATGAATGTAAAGCTAGGGACTGTGACTGGAAAACGGGGCATTTAGCAGGTATGTTTGGTAACAGAAAAATCGGCCTCATTATCCTGTGTGTAGGAGCAATGTATCCAATACCTCTGAGCGAAAGAGCCATAGGGTACTTCTGTTTAGGGGGTGTGATTAGAGGCGTGGCTTTTGTTTGTGTAACTGAGGGGGCATTTAGAGGAAGAATAATGTATTTATTTACCCCCGTTTAATTTATAAAGCCGTTTCCTGCTGTTTCTATACACATTATCGGGGCTTTTAGGGCCGTAGAACCCTGCGATCCCCTCATACCCAGCAAACATTCTGACCTCCTAGAAAAGAGGGGCATCAGGGGAGGAGAGAGGGGCATCGGGGGAGGAGAGAGGGGCATCAGGGGATAGTTATTGTTGTTGTTATTATTATGGTTTTGTTACCTCTGTGGCTGTATACCTGTTCCCTGCCTACACTACTCCCTCTGGAGGACTCGTGTCCCAGCTGGAGGACAGGTTTGTTGTATGTCTCATGCATTATACATGGAGCTCCCGCTGTGTTTACAGTCGTATAACCCGAGAGAGCGCTGGGGTCCTCGGGACGTCTCGGCTGATTATCTCACAACCTTTCTTCCCCCGGAAGGAATATTCTGTCGGCGCCGCGAGGGTTACCTGTACGGCCTCGCATGGGGGGGGCTCTGCGCAGTTACATATGAGAGTGACAGTGTGTGTGTATGAGAGTGACAGTGTGTGTATGAGTGTGACAGTGTGTATGAGTGTGTGTATGAGTGTGTGTATGAGTGTGTGTATGAGTGTGTGTATGAGTGTGAGTGTTTATATACATGGATAACAGTTATTATAGTATCTTAAATGACAAATTAGTAATTATATTGTGATCTGCTTGGGCCATATTTTATGCAGATCGGCCCCATCCGGCCCCCGTATGTGCGTTACGGGAAATTCAGAGCCGGCTCGCTGGTTTGTAGGAGCCACAGGAGTGCGACATCTCGCCCCAGAAAAAAAAGGGAGTCCGAAAGCTTCATATTTTATCTCAAAGGCATTGATCATATTAGGCTTTGGGAAGAAAAAGTAGAAACACAGAACTTGCCGGCAGGTCGGCCCCCGTCTAGTCGCCCGTTTCTCCTGCTGTAAAGACTCAAACCTTAATCAGTCGTTGGTCTCGTCTTAGATTCAGGAGCCGTATGTCTATCCCACGCATGTTTAATACCCTCACTGTATTACCCTCTACCACCTCTGCTGGGAGGCTGTTCCACTTATCTACCACCCTCTCAGTAAAGTAAAACTTCCTTCCATTCCATCTCAGTCTCTGACTCCTCTAGTGTTGGATTCCGCTCTCTTGCTGTAATCTTGCTTCTCCTCCTTTGGAATAAACGACCCTCCTGTCCTTGGTTGAGGGGCGATGGATGCCGTTATTCCCCCCATCACAAAATGTGTCCCAGGGACTGCCCTCGCGAAGTGTGACTGTTGGCAGCTCTGAGACATTAAATGAGAAGATAAAGTCCCAGCTGCTGAAAAAAAGAAGCAAATATGACTTTTTATAAAAAGGAGATTTTTCACTTTTATTTTTTTTACAGCAATAAACTTTATTTTATTACTTTTGAAGCTACAAATTTCTGTTACTTTGCTTGATTTTGGGGCGATTGTCAGGTTTTTTTTAATAGAAAAAAAGTTGAATGGTTAACTCTTTCCTGACGGGAGAGGCAGAGATAGACTGAAATGCTTTCTTTTGTGTCGCCCGATGCGCCACTAGGGGGCGCCCGCCGTGTCCTCGGGGTCTGTCGGCAGTGTGACAGCGGAGCGATAAGGATCCGAGTCCCAGACGCCACAGCTCCAGAGATAAAGTCTGATGTCGCAACCCCCCCCCCACAGAAAGAAGCAAGACCTCTTACCCTTTAACCCACTCAGTGCCAGGCGTTTCTCCAGTGCTTGTCTGGCGCTGAAAGGGTTTCTCCGGGTCGTGGCGCGCGGCATCCGATCGTGAAAGGACATTTCCTGGCGGCCGTGATTACAACTCTCATCACCACCAACCTCATCAATGCACTTTTATGATTGCCCTGCCTCCAAAAGTCTCAGTGTTTTTGCCCCAGTCCTGAAGGGGTGAAGGGGCAGATTCTCAGGGCTTTTACCCCAGTCCTCCCCAGCGTTCATTTGAGAGTCATTTGGTTATTCAAGGGCGATGGGCTATTAAAGGGTTACTATTTCAAGAGTCTCAGGCTCAGATTATTTAGGGGGGCATGATGCCTGCGACCCACCCTGACCTAACTGCCCCATCGAAGCCCCCGTAGCCTGACTCTCAGCCTCCCCTCCCAGGGTCCTTCTCTCTGCTCTCATCTGGCTGATGAAATTATCCAAAATGCTCTGAATTAAGCAACTGGCCACCAAAAATGTAGTTTATTTTGTAGTACCAAATATGGCCACAAGGTGCGGTCTTAAACAAGATGTATTCAATGATTTTCCACCATGACTGGGCCCTTTTAGAGCTCTTCCATAGGACCCCCCCGAGTTCTAATGTTTGCTGTGATAATGCAGGGGCATTTGCATACCCTGCCTGCCCCCCAACTTCATGAGGAATCTGTTGGTAGAGTGGAGCCAGGGGCAGAAACCTCCCCCCTCTGCCCTGTGCTAAAAGATCTGCCCAGAGGTTTGGCCTCAGCTGCCTCGGGGCAAATTTGGAGCATTCTCACTTATGGCCATGTGACCTGCTGCCCCTTTCACAAAAGGGTTACGTCAAGGCAAAGCCCCGCCCCAGCCACACCTCGAACCACACCCCCTGAAGAAAAGCCCCCCCCCCCCCCCGAAGAGTATGAAATAATATATATGGGGTTCAGGACATTTCCGGTTCTCCTTAACCTATTTTTTTGGGAAGTTTCTAAAACAAAAAAAAAAGTTAAAAATTATAAATAGAAATAAAAAATCTGAACCCAAAATCAGGATAGGCGACGAGTGATGTCACTTTTCAGATCTCCTTCACCGGGGTTGGAATGTGACCAAAAAATTCAATTTCTAAAAAAATAAAAAAAATCTCCAAAAATGAGTTTGAGAAAAGTTTTTTGTTTTTTTCCTCCCCATATGTTGCTCTCGCCTCGTAAATAATCTGATTGTAAATATCCCGGAAACGCTGTTTTATTTTTTCTGGGGATATAAATCCGTCTCTCGCGTCCCCCCCCCCCCCCCGGTGGTCCGCTCGGCAGATGGGGGGCTAGCAGGAAGCCTCGGCTACCGGCTGGGCAACTTCTTGGCTCGGGCCGCGGCCTCTGAATTATGCTGCGATTTACAGGGAGCAGCTGAGACACCGCAGGCCCTCGCCAACAACCGGCAAATAAATAACCGCGATAAACACATCAAGAAAAAAGAGCAGGGGGGAGACGGAAATAAATCTAGAGTCCTAATCACCAGGCGGCAGCGGAACCGGCGCGAGCAAATTACCCCAGGACGAGCTCAACGGGGCGAAAAAAGCTACCAGTGGGCCTGTAAATGCCCAGTGATGGGGCTGATAAAACTCGCAGTTTAGTGAATATCACCCTTAAACCTGCTCAGCATGCGGCCGGCGCCGAATGATCGCATCGATCGCCCGTCAAAAGTCATATTAACCACTTAAAGCGAAAAATATCGGAAGTCGATTCGCCGCGGCAACGAGCGGTTACCTGAATTCTGTTATAAAAAACGGGAATTTCGGCAAATTTCATTTAAATCCGGGATTTATAGAAAAAAGTGGCTCCCGAGATATTGTGAATAATTGAAAGAAATAAATTATAGTTTCAGCCTTAAAGCGATTTATGAAAATCCCGCTGAGCCTCTTTAACCCCTAAAGCTTCGCTCCGCGCTCACCGGCCGCACGACACCAGAAAATGTATAAAATATATCAAATATTCATAATCGATCAATAATAAATAATGTCCATTCTGCTGCGACTTTTCCTCCAATTCTTTAGCTATCACCACAAACACAGCTTTTGATTGAGCCTCTACCACTTCTGCTGGGAGGCTGTTCCACTTCTCCACCCTCTCAGTAAAGTAAAACTTCCTTCCGTTCCATCTCAGTCTCTGACTCTCTAGCGTTGGATTCCGCTCTCTTGTTGTAATTTTTTCTCCTCCTTTGAAATAAATTCCCTCCCGTCCTTTATTAACCCTTTATGGATTTAAATGTCTCTCCCCACCCCCCCTCTCTTGCTCTTCCCTCCCCCGTTCTCTCTCCCATTCCCCCTCTCTCTTTACTCCCCATCTCTTTTCCATCACCTTTTTCTCTTCTCCCGTCCCTCTCTCTCTCTCTCTCTCTCTCTCTCTCCTCTCCCATCCCTGTCTCTCTTTACTCCCCGTCTCTCTTTCCTACCCCCTCTTTCTCTTCTCCCTCACCTGTCTCTCCCTCTCCTCTCCCCATCTCCCCCCCCCCCATATGTGGAGATCCCTCCATCTTTCCGGATCATTTTCTATCCCGGCAGATTATTGTTAAAAACTTTTATGAAGCCAGCGAGAGGCGGAGAGGATGAGCGCAGGCTTCGCTGTGATCTCCTTTATATCGTCATCCCGCTCCATCTCCCAGAAGAATTAGGATTCCGCTGACTCCTTACTGGGGGTCTCCGACGTGTAGCCGACTCTCCCTTACCGGGGATTATCCGGGGGTCTCCGACGTGTAGCCGACTCTCCTTACCGGGGATTATCCGGGGGTCTCCGACGTGTAGCCGACTCTCCTTACCCGGGGATTATCCGGGGGTCTCCGACGTGTAGCCGACTCTCTTTACCAGGGATTATCCGGGGGTCTCCAACGTGTAGCCGACTCTCGTTACCGGGGATTATCCGGGGGTCTCCGACGTGTAGCCGACTCTCTTTGCCGGGGATTATCCAGGGGTCTCCGACGTGTAGACGACTCTCTTTACCGGGGATTATCCAGGGGTCTCCGACGGTGTAGCCGACTCTCCTTACCGGGGATTATCTGGGGGTCTCCGACGTGTAGCCGTCTCTTTTTACCGGGGATTATCCGGGGGTCTCTGACGTGTAGCCGTCTCTTTTTACCGGGGATTATCCGGGGGTCTCCGACGTGTAGCCGACTCTCTTTACCGGGGATTATCCGGGGGTCTCCGACGTGTAGCCGACTCTCTTTACCGGGGATTATCTGGGGGTCTCCGACGTGTAGCCGTCTCTTTTTTACCGGGGATTATCCGGGGGTCTCCGACGTGTAGCCGTCTCTTTTTACCGGGGATTATCCGGGGGTCTCCGACGTGTAGCCGACTCTCTTTGCCGGGGATTATCCGGGGGTCTCCGACGTGTAGCCGACTCTCTTTACCGGGGATTATCCGGGGGTCTCCGACGTGTAGCCGTCTCTTCTTGCCGGGGATTATCCGGGGGTCTCCGACGTGTAGCCGTCTCTTTTTACCGGGGATTATCCGGGGGTCTCCGACGTGTAGCCGACTCTCTTTGCCGGGGATTATCTGGGGGTCTCCGACGTGTAGCCGACTCTCTTTACCGGGGATTATCCGGGGGTCTCCGACGTGTAGCCGACTCTCTTTACCGGGGATTATCCGGGGGTCTCCGACGTGTAGCCGACTCTCTTTACCGGGGATTATCCGGGGGTCTCCGACGTGTAGCCGACTCTCTTTGCCGGGGATTATCCGGGGGTCTCCGACGTGTAGCCGACTCTCTTTACCGGGGATTATCCTGGGGTCTCCGACGTGTAGCCGACTCTCTTTGCCGGGGATTATCCAGGGGTCTCCGACGTGTAGCCGACTCTCTTTGCCGGGGATTATCCGGGGGTCTCCGACGTGTAGCCGACTCTCTTTACCGGGGATTATCCGGGGGTCTCCGACGTGTAGCCGACTCTCCTTACCGGGGATTATCCGGGGGTCTCCGACGTGTAGCCGACTCTCGTTACCGGGGATTATCCGGGGGTCTCCGACGTGTAGCCGACTCTCGTTACCGGGGATTATCCGGGGGTCTCCGACGTGTAGCCGACTCTCTTTACCGGGGATTATCCGGGGGTCTCCGACGTGTAGCCGACTCTCTTTACCGGGGATTATCTGGGGGTCTCCGACGTGTAGCCGTCTCTTTTTACCGGGGATTATCCGGGGGTCTCTGACGTGTAGCCGTCTCTTTTTACCGGGGATTATCCGGGGGTCTCCGACGTGTAGCCGACTCTCCTTACCGGGGATTATCTGGGGGTCTCCGACGTGTAGCCGTCTCTTTTTACCGGGGATTATCCGGGGGTCTCTGACGTGTAGCCGTCTCTTTTTACCGGGGATTATCCGGGGGTCTCCGACGTGTAGCCGACTCTCTTTGCCGGGGATTATCCGGGGGTCTCCGACGTGTAGCCGACTCTCTTTGCCGGGGATTATCCGGGGGTCTCCGACGTGTAGCCGACTCTCTTTGCCGGGGATTATCCGGGGGTCTCCGACGTGTAGCCGACTCTCTTTGCCGGGGATTATCCGGGGGTCTCCGACGTGTAGCCGACTCTCTTTGCCGGGGATTATCCGGGGGTCTCCGACGTGTAGCCGACTCTCTTTGCCGGGGATTATCCGGGGGTCTCCGACGTGTAGCCGACTCTCTATGGATTGGTTTTTTTTGTTATAGTTTTTTTTTGTCCAATAACAGCAGAAATTCACGTCGGGTTAAAGCTGCGGTTCCACATTTTTCTCAGCTTTCCTAAACCCCTAGATTATTACGTCTGCCTCTTGTGTTTATGTTAAAAAAACTCATTCCTGTTTTAAGATAAGTAAATAGTTCTTAATTTTAAAAATATTCAAAAATAATTGTAGGTAAATAATTTTTTTTTTTAGATATACAATAAATTTAATAATCAACACAAAACCTCTCAGCCGCTCCGCATTTTATATATATTTTTAAATGATTTATTTTAATTATTTAAATGATTTTTTATTTGTTTTCGTTTATTATTTATTTACGAATTTCTCGCTATTATTTGATTCTCGTTCTTAGAAACATTTTGAAACGTAACCGATGGCATTAATTGAGTCCACGTGAAGTTTGCTGATGACTGTCCTGCAAAAACCGGGACAGTTGGGAAGTATGCCAGTGTCTTGGGGATACGTTTGATATTTTCCTTATCATCGGGTTAATAACCGGAGGCAGGCCCGGACTGGGACAAAAAATAGGCCCGGGCATTTAAGCCTGAGCAGCCCATATTTATTTATTTATTGTTAAAGCCCACCCTTCATGTACCATCTTTGCATTTAATCATTCACACAAATCATTAACACATTCATTAATGCAGTCTCACAAATCATTCAAGCAATTCATCCACACATGAATTCATTAATTGTCATACGCATTCACACAATTCATCCACACATTTATTCATTCATTCTCATACGCATTCACACTACCCCCTCTCATCATCTTATCTGCCCCTTCTCACTATGTTCCCCCTTTTCACTATGTAACCCCCTTCCCCACTTCTCAATATGTACCCCCTCTATCTATCCCCTCTCCCCCTTTCTCACTACCTAACCCCCCTCTGCCCCTTCTCACTGCAGCCCCTTCCCTCACCCTATTTACCTTGTTGCCAGAGCAAGCAGCAACTGCGACCGCGCCTGTGGCAGGGCAGGATTGACTTAGGGGCTGATGGAGCTGCAGCTCCAGGCTCCTACCTTAAAATAGGCCCAGTCAGGACCGGACTGACTGGGCCTATATGGCCGCATTAAGGCAGAGCCCCTTAAGCCCGCCGCAACTGCAACCGGGTCCGCCACTCTAAGGCAGAGCCGGCCTTAGGTGTTCTGGCGCCCTGTGCGGACTACTCCTCTGGTGCCCCCCCATCCCAAAAAAAGAAAGGAATAAAAACTTGTAACAAAAACTCCCCTTTCTCACTATCTATCCCCCTGTATCACTATCTACCACCTCTGCCTCTTCTCACTGTTATTATATACTGAGGCAGAAATTGACGGTGGTACAGCATAACACCTACCACTATATACTGAGGCAGACAATGACGGTGGTACAGCATAACACCTATCACTATATACTGAGGCACACATTGACAGTGGTACAGCGTAATCCCTATCACTATACATTGAGCCAGACATTGACAATAGTGCAGCATAACCCCAATCACTATATACTACGCCAAACATTGTTGTGGTGTAGGCCTACCACTTCATTGTCTGGCTTAGTAGTAGGGATGCACCGAAACGAATTCTGGACTGAAACCGAAAATGCAGCATTTACCTGTCCGAAACCGAATATGACCTCCCCACACCATAAAAAAAACCCCTTTTATTTAAAGTAAGTAACACACCAAAATAGGACAAAACAATTAAAAAACAATATTATATGTATATATATATGATTGTTAACAGCAATCACATTCCTATCATGCCCAGGCATACCCAGATTCCAGGATGTACTCGCAGACTTGGCATGATAGGAGTATGATTGCCCTATCTACCCCTTCTAACTCCCTTCTGCCCCATCTACCCCTTCTCACTCCCTTCTCCCCTATCTACCCCCTTTCCCCCTATCTACCCCCTTTCCCCCGTCTCACGCCCTTCTCCCTATCTACCCCCTCCTAACTATCTACCCTCTCCCTCTTTGAAGTTCACTTACCTTTCAGGAGTCCTGCGGTGAGGGTGCAAGGCCTCTGCCTCCCAGCTCTGCCACTGTATGGAACAGTATAGCGTGATGGGAGTTATGATGTACTTTTAGAGCATAATTAGATCATGAAAAAGACATTGGAAATGGTACAGCATAACACCCATCACTCTCACACACTTACCAATACACACATATATACCAATCCACACATATACCAATCCACACCTATATACCAATCCACACGTATATACCAATCCACACATACACCAATCCACACATATATACCAATCCACACGTATATACCAATCCACACGTATATACCAATCCACACATATATACCAATCCACACATATACACTAATCCACACATATATACCAATCCACACATATATACCAATCCACACATATATACTAATCCACTCTCACTGAATATTTTCCTACCTTTACTCTTTTCTCCTTACAGCTCCTTTTCCTCCTCTTCGCTCCTCTTCTTCAGTTCTTCTGTCTTCTCTGTCTTCTTCCGGTTCAGAGGGCACGGACAGCGGTGGGCGCGGCTTCAGTGTTGTGCGCCGGGATCTAACAACAAACCCCGGCGCACAGCAGCTGTTGCCGCGCGGATCACAAGGGAGCGGTATCGGAGGTCTTTAGCAGACTTCCGGCTCCCTTGAGTGATTTTAAGCCGGGTTGAACCCGGCTTAAAATCACTCAAGGGAACCGGAGGTCTGTTAAAGACCTCCGATACCGCTCCCTTGCGAGCCTGCTCCTCCAGCGGCGGACATTACTGTCCGTCTCTGGAGGGGTGCCGGGTGCCGCAAGTTGGCACCCCCTGATGAGCGGCACCCGGTGCGGACCGCCCCCTAGAGTGTGACGCCCTGTGCGGTCGCACACCCCAAAGGCCGGTCCTGCTCTAAGGGGCCGGGAAGCCCCCACCAGGGCCGGCCTTAGGGGTTTGCGGCCGCACAGGGTTTAAATTAAAACATCGGGGTTTTTTCTCAACTTTATTTAACATCCTCCATGTTAAATAAAGTTAAAAAAAACTTTATTTAACATGGAGGATGTTAAATAAAGTTAAACAAAACCCCAATGTTTTAATTTAAACCCTGTGCGGCCGCAGACCCGTAAGGCCGGCCTTGGTGGGGACTTCCCGGCCCCTTAGAGTGGCGGACCCGGTCGCAGTTGCGGCGGGCTTAAGGGGCAGGTGCCCCTTATGCCCTGCGTTAATGCGGCCGTAGGTAGGATAGGGGCCTGGAGCTGCAGCTCCATCAGCCCCTAAGTCAATGCGGCCCTGCCGTGGCCCGGCCCACCGGGCAAACGCCCGGTGTGCCCGATGGCCAGTCCGGGCCTGACCGGAGGGAATGAATGTTTTATACGATTCATTTTCCCACGAAATGTCTATTTTTTAGCATTTGTTTTAAGGCAGAAATGGGGCTATTTCTCTAATTTGCCAATTTAGGTTTTTTTGAGCTCGTTTAACCCTTTCAAGGCTTACGATTGGGTCTCTGTTGCTAGAAAGCTGCATTGCGGTGGTTAAACTTGTAACACAGCAGTGGGAGCATCCAAAGAACCCCCCGCCCCCCCCCGACGGTTTAAAGTCATTGTTGCCGACAGCTAATAAAAGGATGCAGCTTGTGGGATGCGCGTCCCCCCCCCCCAATAATGACCCCCCCGGGTTCCGTTGACATTGATTTGCTGTTAGTTGCATGCGAGAAACATCGATTCAAAGCACAGAGAGAATCCGCAAGCATCCTCTGCCCAGTGGTGATGGTAATAATGATTGTGCGGCAGGTAGGCGGGGGTGCGGCCGGTACGCGGGGGTGCGGCAGGTAGGCGGGGGTGCCTGCGCGTCTCCCTGTCGGGGAGAAAGAAGTGATGCTGGATACTCGTAGCAGCGATGAAAAATATTAAAATCTGAATTTACTGAATTTAGCGAAATATTAGCGCCAACATTTCAAATGCCCAAAGAAGGGTACGTGGGAGCAGGGGGCGGCTACTTGGGGGCGGGTTATGCGGGGGCGGGGCTTTCCCCAGACTTTTTACCTGACTTTGTGCTCGATTGCTGGGTAACCTCTTTATCTCTCCCCTTTCTCGTTATCTCTCATCCTCTTTCTATTTACCTCACCTTGTCTTTCTTTATCTCTCCCCTCTCTGTAGATCTCCTCTTTCTCATGAGCTCTCCTGCTCTTTATCTCTTCCTACCTCTCTCCCTTTTCTTTATCTCTCCTCATATTTCTCTTTATCTCTCCCTTGTCGTCTCCTCTTCTCATTATCTCTCTTCTTTCTCTATCTCCCCTTCTCTTTATCTCTCTCTCTCTCTTCTATCTCTTTATAACTTCCCTTTGACCCCAATCTCTTCTCCTTGTCATTATTTCTCCCCCTTCTCTCTACCCCTTACCAGCGCTCCTCTTTCTCACCCCTTCACTTACCTTTCTTATGTCCTGCGCTGCGGCCTCTGTCAGCTCACTAGCGAGGCCACTGAGAGTGGGGGCATCATGGGAGGAAAAAAAGGGGGCACCAGGGCAGGAAAAAGAGGCACGTAGATTAGGGGGCCAAAGAGGGACTGGCCGGCTATATAGGGACACTTGTACATACGGTTCTCTCTGTATATTTCCCATATAGAAGTTAGAGTGGGAGTTAAATGAAAAAAATCTAAACTACGTGACATCACATTATGTGTAAGAGCTGGGAACGTCACCCAGGGCATGGAAGGCAGCAAATCCGGGACTGTTGGCACCTATGTATCCCCCTCCCCATGGCCTGGCACAGAATGATTCAATTTAGAAGCTTCAAAACAGACCATCGTTATGTGTATCGCTCGCCAACGATGGGTTAACGATGATGTCATATTCCAACACTCATGGGAAGGAAAATATCTCGCTTTTTTACGCATGAAAGATATCCCATTTTTTTTTTTGGTGTAAATAAAGTAATTTCAGCCTCCTCCTGGAACCCTGGAACCGGCGCCTCCTCATTCCGTCCACTTAAAGGGAAATGCAAATACACGGATGGGGCGGAAGAAAAAATCAATAGTGCGGTATGGATTTACTAAAAAATGCAGGATAAGAAGCAAATCTAATAACTTTATAAACCCCCAAAGGGGGAGACTTATTGCAGCTATTACTCAACGTCCGCGGGTTTCTAACGGCGGATACTACGGCGTTATAACGCCAGACGTGTAGTGAATCACTGCAAGGGTTAAAAATCACCTAAAATATCAGAAAATCATAAAATATCAGAAAATTGAAATTCTTAAAAATTCCAGATTTCACCTGCTCTCACGATGCCTGCTTACATTCCCATAACTCCCAACAGTCCTGGTTTTCAAGGGACAGTCCTTGGTCTCGTCTTAGATTCAGGAGCCGTATGTCTATCCCATGCATGTTTACACTCCCTCACTGTATTACCCTCTACCACTTCTGCTAGGAGGCTGCTCCACCTATCTAGCCAAGTTGTTTTTCTTCTTCTATACAAGAAAAAAAAAAAAAAAGCTTGACTGTCTCTTTAAGATATTTTAATATTTAACTTGTATTTATAAAAGAGGGGCATCAAGCTGGGGTAAGAGAGGGGTATCAGGGATTAGGGTACCAAGGAGGGACTTGGCCACTTGGCAGGTATTGTTTTATTCGGTATATTTTGTGTACAGAATTCATTGTAACGCAGTATTGATCGATGTAAATAAAGTCAACAAAATAAAGCGTCAGCGAAAACGTAGAAAAACCTCATATATAAATGTATAAAAATGCTAAACAATTCCAAAAAATCTACTCCGCGCAGCAGCAGACAAACAGGCGACTCACCGCGCGGCACCGGATACAACTACTACTGTCTGAAATAACGGCCTTTCGTACAGAGAGCGAGTCCGGGACGAAGGAGGAGAAACGTTACAGCGAGAGAGCGGAATCTAACACCAGAGGGTCAGAGACTGAGATGGGATGGAAGGAAGTTTTACTGAGAGGGTGGTGGATAAGTGGAACAGCCTCCCAACAGAAGTGGTAGAGGGTAATACAGTGAGGGATTAAACATGCATGGGACAGACATACGGCTCCTGAATCTAAGACGAGACCAACGACCGATTAAGGTTTGAGTCTTTACAGCAGGAGAAACGGGCGACTAGACGGGGGCCGCCGGGGGCCGATATGCTATCAAATACTATTTTTGTATTGCTCTGATTGGGGGATCTATTTGCCCTGGTGTGTGGCAGAATATCATAGTGGGGTAACTTTCATTTACTGGTCAGGAGCCCCGGAGGAACGGGTAACGGGGCCCGAATTTTTTGTTTTTCCTCCCCATAAAGACTGTCATTATTGTTTGTGGGGGTTTTTCGGTTTTCTTGCCGCGCGTTTCTTTCTTTCTCGCTTTCCAGGAGCTGCTCTAAATTATTAAAGCCACCTCTGCTGGTTAACCCCTGAGCTGACACAGGGGAGAGCATTCATCTCCTGAACCAGAACGGGCTTCGTCAGGCGGCAGCGAGCCGCGCACGCGGAATACTAACGAGACTCGATCTTTTATTAAACAGTTTGGGCTGAAATGGGCAGTAATCAGCTGTCACGGCCGGAGATGTACGGCGCCTCGGCTCTGCCGAATATATTAGCGTCCGGACGGGAACCCGGAGGGGCGTAAATGAGGGCGCATCGGACATTTCTAAACCCCGGATAAAATACGAGGGAAGAAAAATCCAGCTTGTGTGAGTCGGGAACGGGCGTGATGGTGAAGAGCGCTCGAGTGATCATCCCATCATCAGAGATGCCCAGAACGGGGCAGCTTTGGTTTTTTTAGGGGGTGGGGTTAGAGGAGGCGCTGGGGCGGGGCTATTTGTGCATTTAGAAGAATAATGGGGTTTATTTACCCGTTTAATCTATAAAGCCGTTTCCTGCTGTTTCTATACACATTATCGGGGCTTTTAGGGCCGTAGAACCCTGCGATCCCCTCATACCCAGCAAACATTCTGACCTCCTAGAAAAGAGGGGATCAGGGGAGGAGAGAGGGGCATCGGGGAGGAGAGAGGGGGGGGAGAGGGGCATCGGGGAGGAGAGAGGGGGGAGAGGGGCATCAGCGGAGGAGAGAGGGGCAAAGGGGTTTGCGATATACTCACCACCGTTGGCAGGAGTTTGTACCCTGTTGAGGGGCGGACTGCGGCCCCCAGACTTTAATAAAATGTCCTGAGGAAGAATGGTCTATTTCACAGGCCTTGGATCAGAATCTGCATTCTCAGTCCCATCCCTGTGGGCACTCGGGATATAAATTCAGCGCCTGCCAGTTGTGCAAATCTCTACCCAGTGAGGACTCGGGATTCCGGTGCTCAGCGGGTGATTTCTTTTCAAATCTACAATAAAAAGAATCTTAAAATACTTAAAAATATGTAGCAACCAAACCCCCGACGGAACCTTTTCTGCTGCTTCTCGGGGGGCATTTAATTCTAAAACACCTGAATCTCTTGTGCATAAATAATATAACCCCCAGCGCTGTATACAGTAATATAACCCCCCCCAGCGCTGTATACAGTAATATAACCCCCAGCGCTGTATACAGTAATATAACCCCAGCGCTGTATACAGTAATATAACCCCCAGCGCTGTATACAGTAATATAACCCCCAGCGCTGTATACAGTAATATAACCCCCAGCGCTGTATACAGTAATATAACCCCCAGCGCTGTATACAGTAATATAACCCCCCCAGCGCTGTATACAGTAATATAACCCCCAGCGCTGTATACAGTAATATAACCCCCCCAGCGCTGTATACAGTAATATAACCCCCAGCGCTGTATACAGTAATATAACCCCCCAGCGCTGTATACAGTAATATAACCCCCAGCGCTGTATACAGTAATATAACCCCCCAGCGCTGTATACAGTAATATACCCCCAGCACTGTATACAGTAATATAACCCCCAGCACTGTATATACAGTAATATAACCCCCAGCGCTGTATACAGTAATATAACCCCCCAGCGCTGTATACAGTAATATAACCCCCCAGCGCTGTATACAGTAATATAACCCCCCAGCTCTGTATACAGTAATATAACCCCCAGCGCTGTATACAGTAATATAACCCCCAGCGCTGTATACAGTAATATAACCCCCAGCGCTGTATACAGTAATATAACCCCCAGCGCTGTATACAGTAATATAACCCCCAGCGCTGTATACAGTAATATAACCCCCCAGTGCTGTATACAGTAATATAACCCCCAGCGCTGTATACAGTAATATAACTCCCCAGCGCTGTATACAGTAATATAACCCCCCAGCGCTGTATACAGTAATATAACCCCCAGCGCTGTATACAGTAATATAACCCCCAGCGCTGTATACAGTAATATAACCCCCAGCGCTGTATACAGTAATATAACCCCAGCGCTGTATACAGTAATATAACCCCCAGCACTGTATACAGTAATATAACCCCCAGCACTGTATACAGTAATATAACCCCCAGCGCTGTATACAGTAATATAACCCCCAGCGCTGTATACAGTAATATAACCCCCCAGCGCTGTATACAGTAATATAACCCCCAGCGCTGTATACAGTAATATAACCCCAGCGCTGTATACAGTAATATAACCCCCAGCGCTGTATACAGTAATATAACCCCCCAGTGCTGTATACAGTAATATAACCCCAGCGCTGTATACAGTAATATAACCCCCAGCGCTGTATACAGTAATATAACCCCCTGCGCTGTATACAGTAATATAAACCCCCAGCGCTGTGTACAGTAATATAACCCCCAGTGCTGTATACAGTAATATAACCCCCCAGCGCTGTATACAGTAATATAACCCCCAGCGCTGTATACAGTAATATAACCCCCAGCGCTGTATACAATAATAACCCCCAGCGCTGTATACAGTAATATAACCCCCAGCGCTGTATACAGTAATATAACCCCAGCGCTGTATACAGTAATATAACCCCCAGCACTGTATACAGTAATATAACCCCCCCAGCGCTGTATACAGTAATATAACCCCCCAGTGCTGTATACAGTAATATAACCCCTGCGCTGTATACAGTAATATAACCCCCCAGCGCTGTATACAGTAATATAACCCCCCCCAGCGCTGTATACAGTAATATAACCCCCCAGCGCTGTGTACAGTAATATAACCCCCCAGCACTGTATACAGTAATATAACCCCCAGCGCTGTGTACAGTAATATAACCCCCCAGCGCTGTGTACAGTAATATAACCCCCCAGCACTGTATACAGTAATATAACCCCCAGCGCTGTATACAGTAATATAACCCCCCAGCGCTGTATACAGTAATATAACCCCCCCAGCGCTGTATACAGTAATATACCCCCCAGCGCTGTATACAGTAATATAACCCCCCAGCGCTGTATACAGTAATATAACCCCCAGTGCTGTATACAGTAATATAACCCCCCCAGTGCTGTATACAGTAATATAACCCCCAGTGCTGTATACAGTAAACACCACAGTTGATGGTCTGTTGCTCCATAGACTTTCATTAGTCAGAGTGTCTGACTGGGTGATAAGACCGAGCCATTCTATTGTTTCCAACATGCATGATAAGGAGTCGGGTGGTTTGGTTACATTGGAAGTCCTTATGGGTTTTGGTGATAAATATGTAGTATTTTGTGTCGTTGTCACGTTAGTCTCGTTCTCATGTATTATTTTGGCTGTGAGCGTCACAGAGTTACTCATCCCCACAATGCGCTGTAGCCGGCCCTGCAATCAAAGGTTAAATTATCATACGGTTCTCTCATCGCTAACGCGGTGGCCACGGGTGAGATGCAAATAACCAAAAGACATTCTTTGGGAAGCGAAGGCAGGAACTGCGAGGAAATCTCACGGAGAGCAGAGAACAGAAGGCAGAGAGTAACGAGGAAAACAAAATACCTCCAATTAGTGAATGGCAGCCGCTCAGCCCGGGTAGCGTTATATCTCCCGACAGATATAGAATATTGCGGGACGGTGCATTCCCTTTATATCCTATCGCTGGGTATTTGTGTATTTGTGACATTATAGAAGAATAATGTGTTTTATTTACACCGTTTCAATAAAAATCAAACATTTGGATGGGCAGCATTAGTCACATGTGCCAAAATATTTATTTTTTATACTATTATTATCATTTTTATTCGCTATTATTTTTTATTTCATTGTTATTTTTTTATTTTATTAATATATTTATATTATATTATTATTTTATTAATATATTTATATTATATTGTATTACTCCCCTTTTATATTTCGGCCATCAGGTTCTTTTTAGTGATCATTTGTTTGTTTGTTTTTTGGCAGCCGAATAGTTAAAGTCCTTTCCGCTCGTCGTATAAAGTGCCGCCAGCGTGAGCCCCGTATCGCGTCCTTGCGGTTCTATTAACCTCGCGATGGATTTCTAACAGGTCGGAAATTCTTTCCATTCAGCGGAAAAAGAAAATATTTTCTCTGTGTTTATGGAATTCAGCAGAGCCCGGGGCGCGGGGGCCACCAGGTCCTATTATACTCTCTAAAAAATTAGTTTCTATTAAATAACTATTTAGATCATCTCCATTATTTACCCGCAGAACAAAACCGCGCAGGAGCAGCAGGTATATCGCTTAACCAGACGGGGGAACGGAGTAACCGCTCCCGTATCTGCCGGCAAATTTTGTTTCCGTGTTTATCACTCGTTGTCGTTTTATGTTTATTAGAATGTTATCCATTTTTCACGTTCTTGGCACACATTAATTCCATTGGCCGTTATGTATGGTGCCCAATGAGTCCCCTAAACGATGTATATGAAGATACTTACCTTAAGGAGAAGCTGCAGCTTCCCACCTCCTTCGTAGTCCGGGGATTCTTGCCACTGATTGGCTGCTTATGTTTTTTTTTGAGAATGTATTTGTTTCCGAAGAAGATAAAATGAAGTGTGGGGGGCCGATGCCTGGAGAAGACCCCCTGTGATTATTGCAGGGATGTAATTGCCGGAGATCTGCGTGGATACGGGGGAGGCTGGCGGGTTCTCGGGGAGCCCGCGTTCTGTCGTGGGGCGAGGAGTAATATCTCATCTGAATGGGTGTGTGTGGGGTCTTTTGGTGTGTGTGGGGCTATGTTAGTGTGTGTGGGGGTATGTTAGTGTGTGTGTGGGTATGTTAGTGTGTGTGGGGTCTGTTAGTGTGTGTGGGGGTATGTTAGTGTGTGGGGTATGTTAGTGTGTGTGGGGGTATGTTAGTGTGTGTGGGGGTATGTTAGTGTGTGTGGGGGTATGTTAGTGTGTGGGGTATGTTAGTGTGTGTGGGGTCTTTTGGTGTGTGTGGGGCTATGTTAGTGTGTGTGGGGTATGTTAGTGTGTGGGGGTATGTTAGTGTGTGTGGGGGTATGTTAGTGTGTGTGGGGTCTTTTGGTGTGTGTGGGGCTATGTTAGTGTGTGTGGGGGTATGTTAGTGTGTGTGTGGGTATGTTAGTGTGTGTGGGGTCTGTTAGTGTGTGTGGGGGTATGTTAGTGTGTGGGGTATGTTAGTGTGTGTGGGGTCTTTTGGTGTGTGTGGGGCTATGTTAGTGTGTGTGGGGTATGTTAGTGTGTGGGGGTATGTTAGTGTGTGTGGGGGTATGTTAGTGTGTGTGGGGTCTTTTGGTGTGTGTGGGGCTATGTTAGTGTGTGTGGGGGTATGTTAGTGTGTGTGTGGGTATGTTAGTGTGTGTGGGGTCTGTTAGTGTGTGTGGGGGTATGTTAGTGTGTGGGGTATGTTAGTGTGTGTGGGGCTATGTTAGTGTGTGTGGGGGTATGTTAGTGTGTGTGGGGGTATGTTAGTGTGTGGGGTATGTTAGTGTGTGTGGGGTCTTTTGGTGTGTGTGGGGCTATGTTAGTGTGTGTGGGGTATGTTAGTGTGTGGGGGTATGTTAGTGTGTGTGGGTATGTTAGTGTGTGTGGGTATGTTAGTGTGTGTGGGTATGTTAGTGTGTGTGGGGTCTGTTAGTGTGTGTGGGGCTATGTTAGTGTGTGGGGTATGTTAGTGTGTGTGGGGCTATGTTAGTGTGTGTGGGGTCTTTTGGTGTGTGTGGGGCTATGTTAGTGTGTGGGGGTATGTTAGTGTGTGTGGGGTCTTTTGGTGTGTGTGGGGCTATATTAGTGTGTGTGGGGTCTGTTAGTGTGTGTGGGGTATGTTAGTGTGTGTGGGGCTATGTTAGTGTGTGTGGGGGTATGTTAGTGTGTGGGGTATGTTAGTGTGTGTGGGGTCTGTTAGTGTGTGTGGGATCTTTTAGTGTGTGTGGGGGTATGTTAGTGTGTATGGGTGTGACAGGGCCAGGCTAGCTGGCTCATGTGTCATATGAAGTTTAGCCGGGTCACGGAGCACTTTTGTGTTCGGTTCTGTATACCGTGACCCGGTAATATATTATATTGTGTTTATTGTGTAACCGGCCCAGAGACTGATGTGGATTCAGCCCCAGCCTTCAAAGAGACGATCCTATAATCTGGCTGGGGCTCTTAATCAGCCAGCACAGCCCTGACTGCCCAGACGGCACCCGCACTACAGGGGGGATAACACAGGTGGGGAACCCATTGTATTCTGTAATCCCCTCACCTGATACATCCCCTGTATACTGATGGGATTTGTGATGGGATGTGGCTGATGGGATTGGGGGTTGGGTTCGGTACTCATTGCATTGAGATTGTATAAAGTTCTGTGTGTTTGTAATAAAGAGAGTTCTTCTTGGTTTGCTACGAATGGTGGTCTGGATGATCCGTGGATAGCTGAGTGCGATCCGTATGAGGGACTGACTGGTGATTCCTCAGCCCTCAAACAGGGGGACCCAGCCTTGGGTACGGTGACCCTGTAACATTGGTTGGCAGCGGTGGGAAGAATCCCACGACTTGGGTGAAATCCAAACCACCAACTGGGATTGCAGACGAGAGACACCGAGAGAGCTCCTGGAGGTTTGTAGCAAAGGAAAGGCTACTCTGATTGCGGACTGCAGAGAGATGGACCGGCACCAGGATGCCCCAGAGGAGAGCCTCGGACTGAGTGCTCTACAAAAGAACATTCTATGGCACTTATCCCTGTACCCAGGAGGGGCTACATCGGAGCAAGTGACGGCGGTGATTAAAATGTGTCACCGGGAACTGAGCCAGAGTGGGTCTGTATCTCCCAGACTAGGGGAACAGACCCCCAAAATATCATACCAGGATATCCAACCCTTCCGAGAACCAGAGGATGAGACAGACCGGGTTACAGCCGAGGTGTGTGAGCTGGAACACCAGCAATGGCAGTTAGAGTCTGCGCCTGCAGACTGGAGGGATGATTTCTCCCATCCCCACTTTGAAACGTACTGGGCACAGTACTGGACAATGTGGGATATACGAGTTCCACTCCTGGGGGAGAACCCGTTGCCGGAGTGGGAAGACGAATTGAGGGGTCTCATATATGCAGAGCTCGACCTCCAGAGCCGCTACCAGGGATTCTCCCAGCAGTTAGCAGGTGAAGACCACAGCGACCCTCTGATGCTGTATAGCCCCGTCGACCCAGGACTGATATATGATGCCTTCCAATTTGACTCGTCCTTCGGAAGCCCCTGCCAGTACCGCAGGGATACAATCTGGGACAACCGTGCAGAAGTCCTGGTTTATGCTATTCCCCCCGAGCTGGAGGCTGTTATGGATTGCCTGGTCCAAGAGGAATGGCAGCTCGAGAGGGACTATAAAGAATTGCTGCGGAGAGTGGAGCTCCAGGAGTTACAAGGAGACTGGGAGCATGGTACTACAACTTGCGGGAGTGGGACTGAGGTCCTCTTCACCTACTCTGCGGCCCCTGCCCTGGCGAGAAGAACCGAGGTCCTCGCCAGCAAGAAGAAGCGGAGGAGGAAGCCAAAAGCTCCGACCCAAGTCCTCACCAACAACCCTGGCTGCTCTACTCCGGCAGAAGAGATGACTCTCCCCACCGCCCGAGTAAGTGGCACAATCCCCCTCACCAAACCCTTATCTATGCCCGTAGAAGCCCGGGTCACTGCCCCAGAGGTTCCCACTGAAGTCCCCAGTGACCCGGTAGAGGCACCATTCCCTAACCTAGCGAGGACGCCAGAGGGGCTGCCGAGTTCCCTGGGTCCTCTCAGTAGCCTGGCGCAGGCCCTGGTTCCTATCCCTGTGTTCTCCGAAGTGATCCCTGGTTCCCCAAGTGTCCTCCTAGAAACCCAGGTCACTGTCCCAGAGTGTTCCTCTGACTCTCCCCGTGCCCAGGCAGAGGCACCTGTCCCAGAGAGGAAGATCGAGGGTCTGCTTAACCCTCCCGGTGGTCCAGTATTGGCACCTGTCCCTGCCCCGGAGTATTCCCCTGGGTCCCCTGAGTACCCCGCAGAGCTGCTTAGCTCGCCCAATAACCCTGTAAGGGCACCTGTTCCTGTCCCAGAGTGTCCCCTAGGTCACTCCAGTGTCCCGGTAGAGGCCTCGCTTACTACCTCTACGTGTTTCCCTGGTTCCCCGAGTGCCCCCGGCCCGATCAGCAGGGCTTTCCTTCCATGCAACCGCCCTGGCCTGGCAGCTGCCCCAGACTCAGTTCCCAAGACTAGGGAGCAAGAGTCTCCACGTGCCCCTGTTACCCCGGTGAGGGGGATAGCCATGTGCCCCCGGCTGAGCTGGGACCGTCCTCCAATTCAAAGAGGACTACTGACTATCCTTTTGGGCAACCAGGGCCCTGGCCCACCTTCTCTGGATGCTTCTGACAAAGGGCGCCATGAACTAAGGCCTGCACCTGCAGCAGACCCGTGTGGATCTGCCTGGTCTGCCGGACCGTTGGTCAAGGGGGAGATCTGTGACAGGGCCAGGCTAGCTGGCTCATGTGTCATATGAAGTTTAGCCGGGTCACGGAGCACTTTTGTGTCCGGTTCTGTATACTGTGACCCGGTAATATATTATATTGTGTTTATTGTGTAACCGGCCCAGAGACTGATGTGGATTCAGCCCCAGCCTTCAAAGAGACGATCCTATAATCTGGCTGGGGCTCTTAATCAGCCAGCACAGCCCTGTCTGCCCAGACGGCCCCCGCACTACAGGGGGGATAACACAGGTGGGGGAACCCATTGTATTCTGTAATCCCCTCACCTGATACATCCCCTGTATACTGATGGGATTTGTGATGGGATGTGGCTGATGGGATTGGGGGTTCGGTACACATTGCATTGAGATTGTATAAAGTTCTGTGTGTTTGTAATAAAGAGAGTTCTTCTTGGTTTGCTACGAATGGTGGTCTGGATGATCCGTGGATAGCTGAGTGCGATCCGTATGAGGGACTGACTGGTGATTCCTCAGCCCTCAAACAGGGGGACCCAGCCTTGGGTACGGTGACCCTGTAACAGGGGGTATGTTAGTGTGTGTGGGGTATGTTAGTGTGTGTGGGTATGTTAGTGTGTGTGGGGGTATGTTAGTGTGTGTGGGGGTATGTTAGTGTGTGTGGGGGTATGTTAGTGTGTGTGGGTATGTTAGTGTGTGTGGGGGTATGTTAGTGTGTGTGGGGGTATGTTAGTGTGTGTGGGTATGTTAGTGTGTGTGGGGGTATGGTAGTGTGTGTGGGGGTATGTTAGTGTGTGTGGGTATGTTAGTGTGTGTGGGGGTATGTTAGTGTGTGTGGGGGTATGTTGGTGTGTGTGGGGTTATGTTAGTGTGTGTATATTTTTGTTAGTCTGAGTGTCTAGTTGTGTTAGTGCACCTGTGTTTATATGAGTGTCCGGTCGTGGTAGCGTCTGGATGTGTGTGTTAGTGTTTAATGTCTAGATGTGTAAGTATGAGTCAGTGTCCGGTTGGATGTGTTATTGTGCACATGTGCGTTTGTGATGAGTTCCTGTGTGCATATGTGTTGGTGTTAGTGTAAGTGTGTGTTGGTGTAAGTGGGTGTGTGTTGGTGTCCAGTTGTGTGGATGTGTGTGTTATTGTCCGGTTGTGTTAGTGTAAGTTTCTGGATGTGTGTGTGTTAGTGCGAGTGCCCCCTCCCGAGGTCAGGCTCTGGATCTGCCACTCACTGATTCTATCATTTCTATCCGTCTGCGTGGCTGGAGTGTTTTAGCGTCACTCGCGAGAGATCGATATTATCGCTAGCGGACAACTCTACCCCGTGAGACAACGAATGAGCGGAAGGTTCCGGCCCTCGGAGGGGGGGGCGCTCGGTTTTAAGGGGATGCTATTGAGTGGTGGAGGTGAAATTACCCGTTAGAAATGGTTCTGTAATCACCGGTGGACGCTGCGGTCATCGCGCAGTCAGTGGCCGGAACACTCGCAGTATTGAGCGCAGTATCCGCCGCCGCCGCATTCCACGCAGTTTATCTGACGTAGGGTGACCCTCGGAACTGAATTCCGCTCGTCGCTCAAAACAGCGCAAGAGCTGACGCTCCTGTGGGCAGAATATCCAAGGATACAGGAGCAGCGACTGATGTTATAGAGGAAACCCGGGGGATATGAAAGGTGAACACAATTAACGATGATCTCATAAATTCCCCTTCTAACCCACAGCCCACTGGAATGCATGCACTGCGCCAGATCACTGCTCCACTGCATGATGCGTTTGCTGAGCCCAGCTACGCACTCGCGCATGCACCACCGTGACGTCAGAGCTTAAAGCCGCCCGGATTTTTGCCTAGGGGCACGTGCCAAGGCCCCGTACCCCTCCGATGAGATGAGACCCCAAATTAATGAAGAGGCGTGGCTGAGGGCTTTACCCAGACCTTTTGACACATGGAGAGCTGTTGAGTCATTTAGAAAAAAGAAGAATTTGGGTAAAGGCACAAAAAAGCGCTTTTTTGTTGTTGTTGTTCTATGTCAATAGCCTATCAGAACCTGCTTTTGTGTCACATGACAATTAAGCATTCCCTGAATAATTCTTGAGGGAGGTGACATTTTAAACGAGAAAAGAGTAGTTTTTGGGAAGGGATTGGACTTTAAACAGCGATAATAATGAGGTTTCTCGTTAGGGTCAGATTAACGCCATCGAGGGCCCTGCACCAAAAGTATGTTGTAGGTCCCCCAACTAGACCCCGCCCCCGCCCGCCGTCCCCTACATATCGAGCACATGGCGATAGTGTTTTTTAGAGAAATAAACTGTAATAGAGACCAGCGAGTCCTGGACTTCACCTACTCCAGCTGCAGTAAATTATTACACGTCTGATATTACACGCTGACATTTTAGCACTGACGAGCTGTACAGTGATGTCATGCAGTGACATCACGCTGATTGGGACTATTAACAGAAGGCTCATGACACAATAGTTACAATTATTCTGACGCAATCAGCAGACAGAGCCGTGATGTCACACATAGCCAAATGTCGCGATGTGTGTCTACCGTGCTGTGCAGCGGGACGCTAGTCCTGCTCTCGGGACTGATCCTTCAGCAGAGAGACATTTGGTAATTATAGAAATGCACAGATACGTCCGGTTTTCGGGCCGTGCCGGTTTCGAACGCATTTTAATGGCTGTCTATGTGTCTACAAAGCTGCCGTTCGCTATAGACGGGCCGCAGCCTGGCAGACGCAGACCCCTCGGTGCCAGCCGGTGACTCGGGCTCCATCTGGAGCGGCTCGGTGGAGAGCGAGGATCTCGGCTCTGCGGACCGGCAGATGTCTCTCAGCGGCTGTCGCGGTTTTCCCCATCACCGGCTTCATATGTCAAGCGGAAGAGAAAGCCGCGCGGCCGCGTTTGGACCACAACAAGTTAATGAAGAGTCTGACGGCGAGGATCGGAGAATAAAGGAGGGCAAAAGTTTTTCGCTTTTTGGTAATAATGTTTTTATTGAGTAAAATGAAATAACAGAAAACGCCGTCCATTTTGATGATGTCATGTCGCCTGCGTACGCCCTGCCGCATACTTAAGTCTCGCTCGCTGTGTTGCAATCTATGCACCGACCGTTACATCGCAGGCTATTGTACTTTTAGATTTAATTGCAAATTTATATAAAAGGTTAAAAAATAAAAATAGAAAATAACAAAAATACTAGACTTTTATCACGTTGAGCAAAAATGATTCAGACAATTTTTTGATGCGTTTTTTGGCCATTCGTTTTCGGAGAACGAGTTTCGTTTTCTCTCCTTTCGGATGAAATTCGGAGGGGTCTTCCCATTTGGAAAGAACATTCGATGTCACTCACTCTCACTCGCGCTTTCTCATACTCTCTACGTCTCCCTACCTTCTCCAGCGACTGCTTCCGTCTCCCTGCCCTTTCCCAGAGTTCCTTTTCCTCTCTTACCTCTTGTTGTTCTTCTTTCTTCAGTCACTTCTCCCCGCTTTCTTAGCACTTCTCAGGGGCGGGGTGTGTGTGGAGACTCCGCCCCTTTTGCAGAAGCACTCCAGGAGGCCAAGTTAACAAAGCAGAGGCAGACGAAGAAAGAAGAACAAGAAGAGGCAAGAGAAGAAGAGGAGTTGCAAGAAAGGAGCCGGGGACACGGAAGCGATCGGCGGAGAAAGTAGAAAGACACTGAGAGTGTGAATGAGAGCGTGAGAGCGCATGAATGAGAGTTTCATTTGTTTGGTTGGCGATCCCTCCTCATTCTCGGAGATTTGCATGAATTAACAAAATTGGCACATTTCGTTAAAATGAAAATCTGAAGTCTAAAAAATTGTGATGTCATTGAAATTCGTGCTGTGTACCAGATTATTGATATCCTCCTTAGCTTTCATCTCCCTTATAATGGAGGAGGTCCTTTCCCTGGGATTGCGCTCCAGTCAGTCACCCCTCATGGGGGGGGGGGGTTAGTCCGTCTTGTAAACATCAGAAAAAACATTTCCACCCTGCCAAAAATTCTGATTTTTCAAAAGAAGTCTCTGCAGCCTGACACCTGCATCTTTACAGGAAGTAGTCATCACAAGCGCCATGACATCACACAGAGAGTATTCACATTTTGTTCCACTTATGCACTCCTAAAAATATCACAACAAAAACTGCGGTTTTTTAGCTGTTTTTGTTTTTTTCTTATCAGAATTTTAAATTAATTGCAATTTTTCACTTGAAAGCTTTGGTGCGCCGTTTTTTTCCGCTTTGTTCCCGAGATTGGCGGTTATTATGTAAATATTAAAACGTGTGAGACGTTTATTGCTCTTTGGGTTCTGTTTTACCCGTTCAGCGCCAGAATAATTGACTGTTTAACATATTAATTGCCAGGTTGATGCAGCTACATTTACACCTAAATCCATATGTTAATGAGAAAATCTGGTGAGTTGGTTAACCCTGGAGAGTTTCTCATGCAAGAACCACTAAGCTGGAGTTTACTTTTTGGGGTTTTTTCTCCCTAGAAATGTGTTATTTTAGGTATATCAGGACTGTTTTATAGTCTGGGGCAAACATTCTGACTGCACTTTCAATGGTTTGCAGAGCAATGGGCATCGGGCGTCCGCCAGACACAGTGATTCCATAATGTAAAAAAGTGTTACTTTACCGAGAGGGTGGTGGATAAGTGGAACAGCCTCCCAGCAGAAGTGGTAGAGGGTAATACAATGAGAGTATTAAACATGCATGGGATAGACATACGGCTCCTGAATCTAAGACGAGACCAACGACTGATTAAGGTTTGAGTCGTTACAGCAGGAGAAGCAGGCAGCTAGACGGGGGCCGGATGGGGCCGATCTGGTTGATTTGAGCTGTGATGTCGTGCAGTGACATCACGCTGATTAGAACCCTCCACTACCTATTTGTGTCTTTGGAGGCTTTACTGTCCTCTGAATTAAGGACACGAGCCGGGAACGTACAGATTTGGGGGATTTGTGAGGATTTTGTGATTTTATATCCCCCCCCCCCCCCCCCGGTAATCACTGCACTCGTAGAGGATTTAGGATTTTGTATAATCTGATTTTCTTTGTACTGAAAATTATAATCTAATTCTCTCCGCTGTCTGGCAAATCCATCTGATCCAGAAAAATTGTGAGCATCATACAATAAGTGGAGTCCCGTGCAGGAAGGAACCCCTCTGGGTGGTGAAGAGCGGGGTCTCAGCCCAATACTGCCCCTAGAGGATCAGAAGTGCAAGCAGGGAGAGATGCCCGTCCCAACATGAATAGGGGTGGGGCTAGAAGCAGAGGTGGGTGGGACCATATCAAGGAACAGGCATGACCAGGGAGGGGCTATCCGCCCACCATACCAGAAGTGATGCTTATGGCATTCGGGCGTTACCTTCACATTCTCATCGCACCTATGACACGTCACTCAATTACACTCGCCGGCCCTCGCTGTGCAAACGAGGATCTGTAAAGCTTTGTTGTTTCCCCGGCGTACGGATGAAATGGCAGGTGGGCGTTACTCTAGGTGGTCACTCTGCTGTGATGTAATACATAGGGGAGGACTCTGTTTCTAGGCAGCTGTAGTATTTCAATCAACCTTTCAGCACAGTTTTTAGGAGACAGGGGGCATTAAAGAGAAAGCACAAAGACACGCAGCTTTCTTTTACTTCTCTCCACGTGATGCAGAACGCGTCGGGGGATATTTTAAAGGTCGTCTAGGTGGAACGGCTCTTTAGGGGCTGACCCAGGGCAGGGTCCCAGCCCCCTCTTAACGCCGTGGCCATTGTCTACACTGTTAAGCACCGCGATGCCGGTACAGCTGGGAGTTGTTAGGCACAAGTATTTGGGACAGTTACAAGTGAGATCTCTGACCCCCCCTGTGACAGGGCCAGGCTAGCTGGCTCATGTGTCATATGAAATTTAGCCGGGTCACGGAGCACTTTTGTGTCCGGTTCCGTATCCCGTGACCCGGTAATATATTATATTGTGTTTATTGTGTAACCGGCCCAGAGACTGATGTGGCTTCAGCCCCAGCCTTCAAAGAGACGATCCTATAATCTGGCTGGGGCTCTTAATCAGCCAACACAGCCCTGTCTGCCCAGACGGCACCCGCACTACAGGGGGGATAACACAGGTGGGGGAACCCATTGTATTCTGTAATCCCCTCACCTGATACATCCCCTGTATACTGATGGGATTTGTGATGGGATGGGAGTGATGGGATTGGGGGTTGGGTTCGGTACACATTGCATTGAGATTGTATATAAATTCTGTGTGTTTGTAATAAAGAGAGTTCTTCTTGGTTTGCTACGAATGGTGGTCTGGATGATCCGTGGATAGCTGAGTGCGATCCGTATGAGGGACTGACTGGTGATTCCTCAGCCCTCAAACAGGGGGACCCAGCCTTGGGTACGGTGACCCTGTAACACTGCCCCAACTGGCTGAAGTGTAAGTGGTGCCTAATTGCCCAAAAGGGATCTCCCCCAGGAACTGCCCCCCGAGACCCGGTTGAGAGTACACTGCCGGTCTGCGTCTGCTTCGTCTCGTCTCTCGTTTCTCTGCATCTCCCGTCCTCGGCTTCGCTTCCCGATCCACCGCATTCCCTGCAATATCGCTGACCTCACATAACGTGTTTCATACATATGCAGGAGCGGGGCTGCGGATTTAAAGTTACATCAGAAATCCCATAAAGCAACAAAAGTGAATAAATATGTAGAAACGCCGAAATCCGTCAACACAAGAGACAGAAATGTATTGAAATAACCAGACGAGCGGCGGCCGCAGACAGGCGGATTTTAGAGGCCGTCAAATTAATGCAGAAACAAAACCCTTTGATGTCATAAATGTTTCTTTTTGACTTTTTATTTTCCAATCATATTTTCCATCTGCTCTCCATAAATAACGGGCCGTTCTTTTTTTTGACGTTTCCTTTCTATAAATGTTCCCTTCGACAACATTTTAAAATAAGCTGGCTTAAAGTTGAGGATTCTGGGTATTTTCATGCAAATCATCAACGTGTGTATTTAAAGCTGACCTCCCACCATTTTCCTAAATATTTTGCTTGTTTTTTTACCCCAGTTTTAGTTTTTGCCCCAAAATATAATGTTTTTAGGCAGCTGCATATCAGCCGTTTGTATGATTCTCGCTCTGTTATCTGATCCCCGATCTACTAAACCCCCCGACTCCTTATTATACTGCCTGTGGGGAACAATAGAATGGCTCGGCCTTAATCACCAGGTAGACTCTCTGGCTAATGACAGTCTATGGAGTAACGGACTTCATTAGCATCGCCATAAAGCATCAGCTCAGTGTGGGGTTTGAGCCGGGAAAGTCGCTCAAAATATCACATGACTGACAGAAATGGCAGCTTATTACTGTATACAGCACTGGGGGGTTATATTACAGTATACAGCGCTGGGGGTTATATTACTGTATACAGCGCTGGGGGTTATATTACTGTATACAGCACTGGGGGGTTATATTACAGTATACAGCGCTGGGGGTTATATTACTGTATACAGCGCTGGGGGGTTATATTACTGTATACAGCGCTGGGGGTTATATTACTGTATACAGCGCTGGGGGTTATATTACTGTATACAGCACTGGGGGGTTATATTACAGTATACAGCGCTGGGGGTTATATTACTGTATACAGCGCTGGGGGGTTATATTACTGTATACAGCGCTGGGGGTTATATTACTGTATACAGCGCTGGGGGGTTATATTACTGTATACAGCGCTGGGGGTTATATTACAGTATACAGCGCTGGGGGTTATATTACTGTATACAGCACTGGGGGTTATATTACTGTATACAGCACTGGGGGTTATTACTGTATACAGCGCTGGGGGTTATATTACTGTATACAGCGCTGGGGGTTATATTACTGTATACAGCACTGGGGGTTATATTACTGTATACAGCGCTGGGGGTTATATTACTGTATACAGCGCTGGGGGGTTATATTACTGTATACAGCGCTGGGGGGTTATATTACTGTATACAGCGCTGGGGGTTATATTACTGTACACAGTGCTGGGGGTTATATTACTGTATACAGCGCTGGGGTTATATTACTGTATACAGCGCTGGGGGTTATATTACTGTATACAGCGCTGGGGGGTTATATTACTGTATACAGCGCTGGGGGTTATATTACTGTATACAGCGCTGGGGGGTTATATTACTGTATACAGCGCTGGGGGTTATATTACAGTATACAGCGCTGGGGGTTATATTACTGTATACAGCACTGGGGGTTATATTACTGTATACAGCACTGGGGGTTATTACTGTATACAGCGCTGGGGGTTATATTACTGTATACAGCGCTGGGGGTTATATTACTGTATACAGCACTGGGGGGTTATATTACTGTATACAGCGCTGGGGGTTATATTACTGTATACAGCGCTGGGGGTTATATTACTGTATACAGTGCTGGGGGTTATATTACTGTATACAGCGCTGGGGGTTATATTACTGTATACAGCGCTGGGGGTTATATTACTGTATACAGCACTGGGGGGTTATATTACTGTATACAGCACTGGGGGTTATATTACTGTATACAGCGCTGGGGGGGTTATATTACTGTATACAGCGCTGGGAGTTATATTACTGTATACAGCGCTGGGGGTTATATTACTGTATACAGAGCTGGGGTTATTACTGTATACATGGTCGGGTAGTTATTATACAGGGTTGGGTGACGCGCGTCTCAGAGGGCTCTTATATAAAGAACGTCTTTCTTTGCAGTTAAAAATCAGAATAAACACAAAAGGCTGAAACTTGTAAATTTGTTGTCGTTATAAGAAAATCTCTGAGGCGAATCTTAATCCTCCGACGCTCTCAGCGGGACTCGAGATTGAGAAACGTACAATCATGTGACTCCGGCCCGGAATGTGTATTTTTATTGTGTAAATCTTTACAGCGTTGCGTTGTGTGTCAGCCATGTTTACTATGGCAACGGCTTCTTGTCTGGATGAATTTGGACAACGTCTCTCCGCCTGGAGCGTCCTAAATTTACAAATCCTGATGTTCAGCACCCAGAGCCGGGGCATAGAAACCCAGAACCCCCCTGGCAGATCGGCCCCATCCGGCCCCCGTCTTGTCGCCCGTTTCTCCTGCTGTAACGACTCAAACCTTAATCAGTCGTTGGTCTCGTCTTAGATTCCGGAGCCGTATGTCTACCCCATGCATGTTTAATCCCCTCACTGTATTACCCTCTACCACCTCTGCTGGGAGGCTGCTCCACTTATCTACCACCCTCTCTGAGTCACAAAAGCTGTAAAACTGACTACAAAAATCGATGTAAATAAAAAAAGGCTACTTGGTATTATTGCTACTTCCTGATAATTTAAACTGCCGAAAAGGACGTGTCGCGGGGTATATGGGGTTTATTTACCCCGTTTAATTTATAAAGCCGTTTCCTGCTGTTTCTATACACATTATCGGGGCTTTTAGGGCAGTAGAACCCTGCGATCCCCTCATACCCAGCAAACATTCTGACCTCCTAGAAAAGAGGGGGGCATCAGGGGGGAGAGAGGGGGCATCAGGGGAGGAGAGGGGGGGAATCGGGGGGGAGGAAAGAGAGAGAGATCCAGGGACTGGTTGAACTGAATCGGGACAGTTAGGGTTGTTAGTGTGTATACAGAAGGTGTGATTGGATGAATGCAGAGTTAATTGGCCCGTCTGCTATCAGACATCAGGGTGTTAACCCCGCGGGCCGCGAGAAGCTGTTAACAAGCAGGGGGCTGTCACAGAGGGGGTAGATTTAACCCTTTTCATGCCAAGTCAGAAACAACGCCGTACCTCTCCAAAAATGGAAAATGAAGGGTGGGGGCGTCCTGGGACCCGGCGTCCGGATTCGCTGAGATATCTCTGGGCGGGGAACCAATGAGGCCTGGCCCAGAACTACCATAAAGATATTAAACAGGGTCAGGCACCTGAGAACAATCAGTGTTTGCCCCGGAGTCTCAGAGGTCGTTGCCCCAGTCTCGGGGTGAAGGGGCAGATTCTCAGGGTGTTGCACGGGGGGCAGATGTTGATGAAGCGTCTGTTCTCGTTTAAATATATTGTTCATCACCTTCGCCGCTCCTTTTATCCAATCAGAATCATCCTTCCGTTCTCAAGACTTTCCAAGAATAGCAGCCCTCCAGATGGTTCTGCGTTACAATTCCCATCAGCCTCAGCCAGCCAGAGATGATGGGAGTTATTGTACTGATTTTTATATCGCCCTCATACTCTGCGGCGCTGTACAGCGAGCAAACAGGACGCAGCATCACATAACAATCTGGAACTACAAAACCTGTTGACAAGAGCTTACAATCTAGAAGCCACTTTGTTGCCTGCACAAAACCTCTATACTGCGTGCCTGAAGACGATACCTAGATCGTCTCAAAAGCTTGCAATCTATTTTCCTTCAGTTCAACAATAAATATGTCATCTTTACCAACTTACAAAAATGACCCTTACAAAAAAATTACTGCAGTTTTACTGCATTTGTACTTCACTGTACTGCAGTTTTACTGCAGTTATTTTTGTAAGGAAGTACAAATGCAATAAAGCTGCAGTACATTGAAGCACAACTGTAGGTTTGCAATATAAAAAAAAAAAGTGCAGTAAATGTGCAGTATTGCAGTTTTTTCATGTCCAAAAAACTGCAGTATTACTTCAGAAAAACTGCAGTAATTTTTTGTAAGGGGATGTATTTATTGGGCATTTTGGGGGGAATTCTGTGGTTTTGACATCTTGTCTTCCTGTAACTGAGTAATATGCAGAGGAGTATCTGAGGGCAGTAATATACAGAGGGGGGGGTACGGGGCAGTTATATACAGAGGGGGTACGGGTCAGTAATATACAGAGGGGGGTACGGGGCAGTAATATGCAGAGGAGGGGGGTACAGGGCAGTAATAGACAGAGGGGGTACAGGGCTGTTATATACAGAGGCGGTACGGGTCAGTAATATACAGAGGGGGGCTACGGGGCAGTTATATACAGAGGGGGTACGGGTCAGTAATATACAGAGGGGGGGTACAGGGCAGTGATATACAGATGGGGTACGGGGCAGTAATATACAGAGGGGGGGTACGGGGCAGTGATATACAGAGGGGGGGTACGGGGCAGTAATATACAGAGGGGGGGTACGGGGCAGTGATATACAGAGGGGGGGTACGGGGCAGTAATATACAGAGGGGGGGTAATAATATATTATTCTGGATAATCAGCCGAGCGGAGAGCGGCAGCTGCTCGGCGCTTATGAAATATTCAGCGCGCTCTGATCCTCCGCTATGAATAATTCTCCGCCGTCGCTCTCAGCGCAGGGCGCTTCCTTTTTTTCTGCCTTAAGTTGTTTTAACAAAACTTCAGCCGGCGACAGATATGGGGAGGAATAAACGTCGCCCGGGTCCCTCCGCGTTTCGCCTTCGTGGGGAGGAGATTTTGTATCCATTAAAATTGACAATAATAAAAAAAAAGTGCTACGGATTTGGCGCGGCTTCAGGTCATAATAATAATAATCATATAAATATATAATAATAATAGTAATATGATAATAAAAATATAATAATAGTAACATAATAATAGTAATAGTATAATATATCACTATTATTATTATATTACTATTAGTATTATATTATTATTATTTTAATAGTAATATAATAATAATCATAAAACAATAATATAATAATACTAATAAAAAAATATAATAATATTAATAATCCCAGAAAATGATTATTAGATTTATGGATTAGAATTTCTACGACTTTTAATTCAAACTCAATTTGCCGATTTTGTTAACAATTTCAACCCATAACGAAATAGCAAAATTGGCGTAAGAACCCAGAACCCATTTGGCCCCCATTTGGCCCCCGTCTAGTCGCCCGTTTCTCCAGCTGGTCTCATCTTATCTTCGGGAGCCATATGCCCATCCCATCTTCTGCTGGGAGGCTGTTCCACTTCTCTACCTCCCTCTCAGTTAAATGTGTGTGACTGTTGCAGCACAGGGGGTGGGATTTGTATTCTGTTGTTTTGGGGAATGGTCCCAGTGTTTCCTCGCCCTGTCGGCTGGGAGTTGTGAGTGTCACTCCTCTGTTAGCTGTCTCCCTGTGTGAGATAAACGGTTACCTCATTTCCATTCTGTCCACGGCGGCTGCTACCGGCTGTTTGTGGCCCCGGGCCCCTAGGAGACAGCTTGGCTTCAGGTCTGGGCCGGCGAGGGGCTGCTCTCTGCTATCCCGGCCACATCTAGTCTGTTTATGCGGGGCAAAAGGGGCAGCTGTCTGGAAACTTTTTGCCTTTCCACACCTCCCAAGTGTCTCTGTTTTGCATGTCCAGTCCCTCTTTGTGTCCTAAACCCCTGATGCACCCTCTCTCCTCCCCTGAAATGCCCGGTTCAACTAATACCCCTCTCTCCTCCCTTGATGCCCCTCTTTTATCCCCTGAAACCTTTCTTTCTTTCCCAGGTGCGCCTGTTTCGTCCCCTGAGGAAGAGAGGGGATGGGGGGGGGGGAGAGATGTAATAAAGTACAGGAGGGAATTTATTCCAAAGGAGGAGAAAAGTTACAACAAGAGACCGGAACACCAGAGGATCAGAGACTGAGATGGAATGGAAGGAAGTGTTACTGAGAGCGTTGTAGATAAGGTGAACAGCCTCCCAGCAGAAGTGGTAGAGGGTAATACAGTGAGGGAATTAAACATGCATGGGATAGACATACGGCTCCTGAATCTAAGACTGCCGGCAGGTTCTAGGTTTCTAGAATTACAAATAAATTCTGATTTTTGATGGCAGCCAATCAGATGATAGAAACTACAATTTTCACAACGCACCCAGATGGTTATGAATTAGGGCGATAAAAGTAAAAAAAACAAAAAACTGGTGCGATCCGTTTTAAAGCTGGTTATGGGTATAAGATGCGGGTTATCGGGGGCCGGCGTCTCAGAGAAGGTGCCTCCTTTGAACCTTTTTTCATGAATTGATTAGCGGCCGTAGGCCCTCGCGGGGCAAAGCGAATGAATGATACGGTTGCGGCCGTGAGTCCCGTCCAGAATTCTTCTTCTCTCCGATCCATGGGTTCTTATCCAGCTCTTTTGCAAAACCGGTCAAACGCCTTTTGAATTTTTCATGAGCGCCGGCGGGGGAGGAATAAAAATGTACAACTTTATATTTACTGCGGATTTTTATTACCGGGAATGAGTCTTATTTTAAGGTTTATTGGGTACTTTTGGGAAAACAAAAACAGCGGTCAAAAGGAGCTTTAAAAAAAATTTAAAAAAAAAACCAAAAAACTCTCGACTTTTTCTCCCATAATTTTTGACGAGTTATTCCTCCCCAGGAAGAATCCAGCAAACATACGCAAAAAATACAGAATGCAAAAAATGTGGAAAAAAATATATATATAAAAACTTATACGTTTTAACCCGTCTTTATTCTTTTAACCCTGCTTTCCCTGGAAGCAAGAAGCTCATGGGTTAAATGACAGAAGCATAATGAGTTAATATATATTTAGTAAGAGGAGGTCTCTTTCCTGTGTCCCACAAAATATTCTGTCCCCCTTTCCCTCTGCGTCCCTCTTTTTTCCCCGTGATTTTCCACTTTCCTACCCTGACGACCCTCTTTCCTCCCCTGATGCCCCTCTCTCCTCCCCTGATGCCCCTCTTTTCTAGGAGGTCAGAATGTTTGTTGGCCATGAGGGTATCGCAGGGTTCTACAGCCCTAATATAGAAAGTTACTTAAAACCCCGTTTCCTCCAAGCCAGGTTTGTGGGGGGCGGGGACAGAGTACAGATGCGTAACCTGATATTTATTGTTTCCTGGTTCGTCGGAGGGATTCATCAGAATCTGTATTTGGATTAGAATGGAATATAAATTCCCGCCCACCGGCCTTTTACATTAAACTGCAAGCAGCGGCTGGAAGGTCCTTTTCTAATCGACGGTAACAGCGGTTAAAAATGTCAATTTAACCCTTATAATGCTACATACATGGACCCCTACACTGAATTATATCATACCGAAATAGCTGCGTAGGCATTTATAGCCACGCCCACAGGGAGTTCTTATCCAATCATTTCATGTTTCCTCTGCTTATTTGACACAAAGATGCTATTACGTTATTTGCTTTAGAACTACATTGGTTCATACTTCCTATGAGCTGCAAAAGAGGTCCTCACATGACTGGCTGTAATGAGCTTCTGCTGCGGCAATAAAATATCTTACTGTCAGCCCGAGGCTTTCCTCGTATCAGACACGGAGTGGGAGGAATTGGATGTGATTAGGAAATACACTCGCTAAACATCTGCTTGGATGTGATTGGTGGGCAGTCGTTTTTTTTGGGGGGGGGGGGTGTTCTGGGAGTTGAATTGTTATGGTTGTGATTTTATTGTTTTGCAAATAATCTAAGTTTTAGAAGGGCCATGAAACCAAATTCGGGCCGCGATCGATACAATTCGGGCAATTTGTTTGTCTTGTTTGCACCATAAAGTCAATATTTATTATAAGTATTGATATTTGGTGCTTTCCGTTTAATTCGATGCATTTTCCAAAAACATTTCCGGCATCCAATCCTGTAATCTTCCGACAATCTTTTATTTTTCACCAATTCCACGTTGGCGGCAGGTCGGCCCCCGTCCGGCCCCCGTCTAGTCTCCCGTTTCTCCTGCTGTAAAGACTCAAACCAGAATTTGGCTAAATGTTTACACGTCGCTGGGGTATTATTACGCGTTTCGGAGACGGAGAACATGCCTCTCGATGCTTTTCTCACGGGCTGAGACTGGGACTCATTTAAATTAATGGAAAAACGCATTTTCTCCATAAATATGCATCGCTGGTATCCAAACCACAGAATTTACACGTTTTACGTTTTATTTCGCTCTTATATAGAAAACGAGGCTGCGCTTTATAAACACGCGAGGATTTAATCAATAACAGCACGCAAACCGCGAGACCCTGCGGATATAACATCTAATATCATAATATACAACGCCACTTAGTGAGCATAACCCCCAGCGCTGTATACAGTAATATAACCCCCAGCGCTGTATACAGTAATATAACCCCCAGCACTGTATACAGTAATATAACCCCCCAGCGCTGTATACAGTAATATAACCCCCCAGCGCTGTATACAGTAATATAACCCCCAGCGCTGTATACAGTAATATAACCCCCCAGCGCTGTATACAGTAATATAACCCCCAGCACTGTATACAGTAATATAACCCCCAGTGCTGTATACAGTAATATAACCCCCAGTGCTGTATACAGTAATATAACCCCCAGCGCTGTATACAGTAATATAACCCCCAGCGCTGTATACAGTAATATAACCCCCCAGCGCTGTATACAGTAATATAACCCCCCAGCGCTGTATACAGTAATATACCCCCCAGCGCTGTATACAGTAATATAACCCCCCAGCGCTGTATACAGTAATATAACCCCCCAGCGCTGTATACAGTAATATAACCCCCCAGCGCTGTATACAGTAATATAACCCCCCAGCGCTGTATACAGTAATATACCCCCCAGCGCTGTATACAGTAATATAACCCCCAGCACTGTATACAGTAATATAACCCCCCAGCGCTGTATACAGTAATATAACCCCCCAGCGCTGTATACAGTAATAACCCCCAGTGCTGTATACAGTAATATAACCCCCCCAGTGCTGTATACAGTAATATAACCCCCCAGCGCTGTATACAGTAATATAACCCCCAGCCCTGTATACAGTAATATAACCCCCAGCGCTGTATACAGTAATATAACCCCCCCAGTGCTGTATACAGTAATATAACCCCCCAGCGCTGTATACAGTTAACACAAGCCTCGAAGAGCAGAAAAAGGATTTCGTCAAAGGAAAGCTTGTTAGATTGTAAGCTCTTTGGTGCAGGGACCTCCTTTTCCAACCCTATTCGTAATGTCCGTGGGCCGCTGCCCCTGTTGCGCCTCCCGTTTATATCGTAAACCTCGTCTGTATCTGGATGTTTCTTGTGTAATAAATATTTCGGGTTAAGCAGGATGCAGATCAATTCTAGTCCAAAATGCAGCCATCCACAGCAACATTCCACAGGTCGCTATGGCAACTGCGGCACAGTTACAAATTTTTTTCTACTTAATCCACTACCCCCCCAAACACACATTTTATGAACATTCTAAAAGTTTTATGACAAAATCTAAAATTTTACAGTTCATAAATTAAACGGGTGTCTCGCGTAAATGTGGACAATTAGCATATTTGTATATTCATGTGATTTTAGCCCATAACAAATATGGTGTTTTATGCAAAAGTAAAAATTAGTTTGTTTTTTCCCCCCCAAAGTTTCTGCTGATTTTCCTTTTTTGGAGATATTACAGTAATTCGTGCCTCCCAACTGTCCCACTTTGCGCAAGACAGTCCTGATTGTGCCACTCCTTCCCGCCGAGTTCTACTTGCGTTTCGTCATAGAGGGACAGTAAATGCGAGACGGCGGGATTTATTCATACGTGCAAACTGAGCATGTGCGGAATCGTGCACATGCTCAGTATGCTGCCAGTTTGAGTGACACTCTACCCCCGAAGCTCTGCCCCCCATGCCCTGATTCACCAGGGAGTAGAAGTTGGAGGGTATTGTAGCCTAGGGCCACATGTCCTGGGGGTGGCAGTCCCTCTGCCACGTAACAGGGAGCCCCCAGCCACTACTCAATGGGCCAGTTAAAAGACTCGTCCCCGACCCCCCCCCCAAAAGGCTCCTTAATACCGTGGAGAGCTACGCCGAGTCAGCGCAGTCCTCCATTTCTCCATCATATCTCGATGCGGCGTTGGCTCCGGTCCCTCTGTCTCCAGGGAACGTCTCTAATTGTTATGTTTATTGTCCGCTTCCATTATTCCCAATAAATAATGACACATTTTGTGATTTGTGTAAAACGCGTAGGGGGGTCAGCTAAACTTCGACAAGCGAAAACACTTTTAGCTCCGGCTTTAACACCAAGGCGGGCTCGGGCCAGCGGCCCCCGACGTGTTAAAAGCTTCTTGGGATCGCGCGCTTTGTGGGAATAATTGATAGAACGACAATCTTCGGTTCTCTACGGGGAGAAAGCTGATCCGGCACTTATTGGACGCGCTTTGCGGGGCGAGTCCGTAATCCTCTGCTAACCGGCGGCCGGCGGAATATTAAAGGCTTAGCCAACGCTTCCCAGACAGACCCACAATTTGCAGCATGTTGTCAAAATTGTGCGTTTATTTCCGTAAGATACAAAGCAAAACGTAAATTTTTTTTCCTCCCCGTTATGGAAACTTTGCTTCTACAAAAATGAGAGGTGACATGGGGCACCCGGGCCTTGTGCGCTGTCAGCGGGGGCTGGGGGTTGCCCTTAAATGAATTGTTAGGGTTTCTGACAAATAATAATAATATTTTTAATAATAAATGTTAATGATGGTTCTGCTCGCAAGAGCTTACAGCTTTTCTGTAAAGGCTTTTAGTCCTGTTTTTTCCGCCCCGGGGCATCTCTCCAGGTGCTGCCATTTGGTGTTGCTGTAAAGTCAGCGTAAGGGGTGTTTTTATATAGAAATGTCAGAGGGCACATAAGTCTCAGACGTATTTGGTTGTTCCATGCTGCCCCCTCCCCCACCGAGGATATATATATAAATGCATTATAAAGCCCTTACTGAAGCTGACCTGGGAGGAAAGGGGTTAATTACTGTGGAAATTATAACAGAGAGAGTGACGTCTGTAACGAGCGGCTGTGTGAGCGGGGCGGATAAATCGCGCCGGGGAATAAAGGGGCATTTTCTGCCGCCGCTTCCTCCTTTGTGCTTCTCACACAGCTGACTATTGTGACCACTTTGTGAACTTCACCTCGGACCCCCGAACACGCCACGGATCTCACTGCGAGCAAGTGGGGGAAAAGTGGGAGGAGAGGCGGAGGGGTGCAGGGGGGAGAGAGAGAGACAAGGAGAGGGGAGAGGTGAAGGAAAGAGATAGAGAGGAAAAAAAACAGAATAGTGAGGAAAGGGGGTAAAACAGAGAAGAGACTGATGTGCGGCAACAGAGAAAATGATTGGGGAGCGGGAGAAGGGGGTAAGAAACGCATATGATTGGGGCAAGAAGAAGTACAAGTGGTAGAGGGTAATACAGTGAGGGTATTAAACATGCATGGGATAGACATACGGCTCCTGAATCTAAGACGAGACCAACGACTGATTAAGGTTTGAGTCTTTACAGCAGGAGAAACGGGCGACTAGACGGGGGGCCGGATGTAATGACTACAATGTTATGTTGCTGGATAGTGTGTGCGTGTGTATAAAAGTGCGGTGTAAGCGTGTGTGAGTGTACGGTAATGTGTGTGTGCAGTATATAGTGGTAGAGTGTATGTTTATTAGTATAGTGTGTGTGTGTGTGTTAGAGTGTGTGTGGTGTTACAGTGTGTGGTGTTACAGTGTGTGGTGTTACAGTGTGTGGTGTTACAGTGTGTGGTGTTACAGTGTGTGGTGTTACAGTGTGTGTTGCTGTTAGCACATTGGCCAGAGCACCGAGGTCTCCAGTTCAAGAAATCCTTTCCGCAGGTTTGCAGCCGGAAGAGAGTCTTGGTCGGGTTTCTTCCTGAATTCTAAAGAACAACGCTGATATTCGGCAAATCCTTCCCGGCCGGATTACCCGAGACGTTAACCATCCGCGCCGCGATCGATACAATTCGGGCAATTTGTTTGTCTTGTTTTCTTTTGTGTTTGCAGCATAAAGTCAATATTTATTATAAGTATTGATATTTGGTGCTTTCCGTTTAATTCGATGCATTTTCCAAAAACATTTCCGGCATCCAATCCTGTAATCTTCCGACAATCTTTTATTTTTCACCAATTCCACGTTGGTGGCAGGTCGGCCCCCGTCCGGCCCCCATCTAGTCGCCCGTTTCTCCTGCTGTAAAGACTCAAACCTTAATCAGTCGTTGGTCTCGTCTTAGATTCAGGAGCCGTATGTCTATCCCATGCATGTTTAATACCCTCACTGTATTACCCTCTACCACTTCTGCAGGGAGGCTGTTCCACTTATCTACCACCCTCTCAGTAAAGTAAAACTTCCTTCCGTTCCATCTCAGCCTCCGACCCCCTAGTGTTAGATTCGGCTCTCTCTCACACCTCACAAAAAAAGAGCGCAGCGATGACAATAATGACTAAATAATGGAAACTCTACTTTTTAAAAGCTGTAACTTAGTTACTTGACTGATTCTGGGGTTTTTACGCCAGTTAATCAGTTAACGCTGGGGGGGGAACCATCAGTCAATAAGTTAACGCTTTCATGGCCACGGGCAGCTGTCAACAAGTTACTAACCATGTTTATGCGTCAGATGATTGATCCAGCACTCGATCGGCGGATCGATCACCCCCGGCTTCCGAAGGGGTCGACAAATGACAAATGAACCAAAATCTTTCATTTATTTATTTTTTTCTGCGGCCGCCGCCGGCTCCCCGGGGCCGAACGCATTAAAGGAGGGAGCGGTTGGCTTGGGGGTGTTACGGACAGGCAGCTCCGTTGAGAGTTGATAGGCTATTGACAAATACTCGGCGGAGAGGGACAGGGTGAGGGACTGTGCCGTAAGAGCCGAGACTCTCATCACTGTCCTTCCTCCATTCATCTCCCGTTTATTAACACCTCGACCGCCGCCCGGCCCCCTGCTCTGTGATCGATCTGCCTCTCGTGGGGTTCTTTTCTTCTTTCTCCTGAGTTTTATGGAAGAGGATTGAAAGGTCGTTTCACCTGGTCACGCCGGCTGGATTAATGAGACTCGTGGCAGGACCCGCGGACTTTATCCCACCGCGACCCTCCAGCTTATAGACATTACCGGAATGTACGAGGGTTTCCCCGGAGCCTTTGGGAAATGATAGGTTAAAGATACATTGTATCAAATACAAAAATATATACTCTATCACAAACCATCAGTCAAAGTATCATACATATATACATCTGATTTAATCTGCATATAATTGGTTTATTTTACTACGGGATGGGTGGCAGCCTGTGGCAGAGTCAGCATTATATGATCAATTTCCTGCCCTGAAGTTCTCTCCCTCCCCGCCCCCATCCTTACAAAGGCTGCCTAAACCAATCAGCAACAATCGGCAACATAATAATAGGAGAGATACTTGACTGACTTGGCACAGTTCCTCTGACACGGCAGCAGCTCATCAAAGCTTGAATCTTTTGTGAGTAGATGGGTTGCTGTTTAAATCGGCTTTCAGATAAGTCAATAAGTTTTTGGCTAGAGTTATTATTTTATTTTTTTATTATTAATTATTATTATTTTTATTATTATTATTATTATAGTCTTACATGTCAGGATAAACACCTAATAAATTATTAATACCAATTCCCCCAGATTGTACGTTAGAAAAAGATGTATTTATTCTGTTAATTTTGAATTTGAGGGAATCATGCAGTTTTGGATGAGTCTTAAAGGAATTCTATTTTTCTGCCCCACAGGGGTTTTTATTGCTGCCTCCCGGAGCCTCTTGCACCCCAAAGACACAAAGCCCCCCATATTGGATAAACCAAAAATCTGTCAGCATAGTGGCTGTTTCTATGGTAACATCTCATAATATGTGATGAATCTGTTGTGAGACATGGCGCACTATCCCCACACGGGGTTAAATCTTTGATGTATGGCGGATATTAAATCATTTTAATCGGGGAACGTGACTTAATTAGGAATTCCGGCCACAGTCCGCTTTCCTAGAGGGACTGTTTTCTAGCAGCGTTATTACACATAACGCGCGCGGCTTTATTCTGTGTTTTCCCACTTGTTCCGCCCCGGCATCTCCGTTATTATATCGCAGAACTAGAATGCTTAATTAGTTTATGGCAGAATTTAACCCCGTCAGCGCCATAACACTACAGGTGCGTCCTGACCGCGTCAGGAGGACCGCAGAATGATTCAAGCACCGGTAAATGCCCCGTCCCGGGCCGGCCCATCTTTCTGTGGCTTCTTTTATTGGATTTTTTTTTTTTTTTTTGCACTTTATTTTTTTTATCTGAGATAAAAACTGATATTTTTAGGAGCGGATGTTTCAGTGTGACGGAGAGGTGGAAATGATGAATTGGGTGTCGGGGAGAGAGGTCGGATGGAGTGAGGATTTTACAGTCTGCGAGAGAGAGCCAGGAGAGAGAGTTCTGTCCGTACGCGGCATAGCGAGACCGGAGGAGCGCGTGATAATAAAATTCATGTTTTAGTTGTTTTTTAGTGTAAGGGAAAGACTTTGAGAAACATTTTCTAGTTTCTAGACTGATGGTGTGTGATCGCTACCACGCCAGCCGCTATACGCTATAATCCTGCCGGTGCCTGGCCAGACATCGATCATAAAGAGGGCAATGCGGGCGGTCACAAGCTGAACGAGAAGCACATGGAGCACCAATATTGGGCTGTTTGTTTTCTTGTTTAATAGCATCTGTTTCACGCAATATGTTTTCAGGCAGCTGCATATCAGCCGTTTGTATGATTCTCGCTCTGTTATCTGATCCCCGATCTACTAAACCCCCCGACTCCTTATCATACTGCCTGTGGGGAACAATAGAATGGCTCAGTATTAATCACCCAGTCGGACTCTCTGACTAATGAAAGTCTATGGAGGGACGGACTTCATTAGCATCGCCATAAAGCATCAGCTCAGTGCGGTGTTTGAGCCGGGAAAGTCACCCAAAATATCACATGACTGACAGCAAAGGGGACTCCAGGTCTGCAGATAAAAGGGGGTTTATTGGGGCAGAATGAGATAAAAGCAGGTTTTTGTTAATATCTGTACTCACCATGGGCTCGATTTTGTTGCCATCGTCGACACAAACTGTTGATGATGGTTGCACCATGTCGGCTTGCGATTCTGTCACAAACTATCGCCAGTAGTGATACATGATGACAATTTTCCTTTCCCCAGTAAATATGTCCATAGAGACCAATGAGAACCCAAAATGTGTCTGCTATCCTATTCACTACCTAAACGTTAACGTACGATAAAGTGATACATCTCTGCTGGTCATTTAAAGCAGGTCTACCTACATGGAACAGATGACCAGTGGGGGTGGTGGAGATGCGCTCTCCAACCTGATAATCATTTCTGCCATAGATTTACTCGGGCCGAATGGGTCTGACCTTCAGGCGATTTCTATGTTTCTAATTTCTTTAAAAAGATGGGAAAAAAACAATTACTTCCTCCTGAAATTAACTTGCTTCGGCGTATCAGGTGCCTCCTGGGAACCATTCCGCATCATGACTCGCATGCATCTGCACAAAGGTCTTCTATTCACTCGTGCAATGTCAGGGGAGACCAAAGAAAGGCGAGTTCTCATGGAAACAGTAAAGTGCAGCAAACCGATTTAAATATTTTTTACATTCATTTTTAAGAGAAAAGTGACGTTTGAATTACATGTTTAATGGTTCAGATCATTTTTTCTTTCGGTTTCCGAGCGGTGGCGGATCTTGCGGGTATTCTGCGCGGGGCGATTGAGTTTCTTGCTACAGACTGTCCCTGGTTCTTGTTCCAGAATCAAAGCAGCTTTAACAAAAACAATAAAATCTCCCTGATTTGCGTAGCTTGAATATTATGGAATGAAAATCAATTCAGTTTCCAAAACCAGACTCTGGAGCTTGCGGTGACCTCCTCTCCCCCAATTGGAGGATCCGTGAGAGGACGTCATCGCATTGCCTTCAGTTGGGGCTTACGGTGACGTGTTCTTCTCCGATTGGAGGATGTCACCGCAAGCACCGCCATATTGCCTCCAGTTGGGGCTTTTGGTGACGTCCTCTTCTCCGATTGGAGGATCGGAGAGATAGGACGTCTCTATTAGTGACATCATTTTAGTGAAGTCCCTGACGAGTTATGTCCACGGAGATAGAAGATCGCAGATTGAAGACAGAAGAGAGAGAGGATGATGAAGAAGAAGAGGAAGTGGTCATCAGAGAAGAGAGGGAAACATTTAGAGAGCAAGTGTGAGTGAGTGAGTGTGGACCCATAAATTTAGGATGAAAATTCTGAGCTTCTTGCTTCGTTTTTTGTCCGATCCGTGGTGGGGAGGGGGCCCTGGTCTCGTTTTCAGGGCTTCCGACGCTGTATTTCCCAAAGTTTAGTAAATTTGCAATTCCTACAAATCCGAACGCACCGGTCTAGTCCATATTGTGATTAGTTGGAAATAGGGAGACTTAATAAATAAAGGCGTTACAGATTCTTCTAGAAGAATGGGCCATACCATTAAAAATGATGAATGCCGAGGCTGCGGAGAAGCGTATAATATTCTGCAAACATCCGCTGATTCCATCACAAACGAGGAAGCGGGTCACAGCGGCGTCCGAAGACTTTCTATAAGATTCTCAGCCGTGGCTGTGAGGATTCTAACATCCCGTCCCGAGACGCGGTCTCCCCCCGGCTGTCTGCCGTGAAGCTGTGTGATTGATGCATGGTTTACTGCTGATCCCAGCGCCATGAATTATTAAACAATATTTTCCACTGACGCTGGTGACTTTTATTTATTTTTTTAACAAGTCTCCATCTTGAATGAAGTCTTTTAAATTTAAAGATCGCTTCCACATGGAAAGGTTTCAACCTGTTTTTAGTTTATAAGTTCACAGAATTTAAGAGTAAATCAAGAAACTTCTGAGATTTATTTTTTTTTCCAAATAATTTTTGTGTTATTTACCTAAGGGGAACTTTCATTTTTTGTTTTTATTAATTATTTTGGTGCCAAAAATCTGCACGTTCTCCGGTCAGCTCGACGTACTGCATGGTTCCCTTCTACTTTTAACTGGGAATCAGACTTTTTCCAGGGGTGATCACCACGATGGGTGAAAATAAAAACAGATCGTACAGCATCGTGGGGGAAATTGTAAATTTTATCTCATGCCAATTTTCCAGTGCTAAAAAAAATCCATAAAATAAAAAAAAGCAAAATGTTGATTATTTTGCGCACCGGCATTATAATCTTAGAGGCATTATTAAAAAGTGATTTTAAAAAAATAAATACGGTAAATTAGGGCACTAGATTCCCCTTTTTCCATATTTTGTACTTTTTTAAGTTATACACAAACCCCACCATTTTCAAAAATATTACATCCCTTCTTGTACGAAATAATTTCCAATTTTATTATTGGTATTATTATTATATGTATTTATTAATTCTTTTTTCCTAAAAGAACCATTTAATGGCACATATAACATGTGGGTTTTTAAAAAGATGGGTAATTTTGATGCTAATTGCCATCTTTTATACTATTTTAAGTTAAACCCCACTTTTTTAAAAATACTATTTGTGCCGCTAGAAAATGTACATTTCGCCAACTTTATGGCCCTTCCTGTATGAAATAATTTCCAATTTAATTATTATTATTATTTTTATTATATGTATTTATAATTAATTGTTATTTCCTAAAACAACCATTTAATGGCACATATAACGTGGGTATTTAACAGAAAAATGTTAATACTAATTGCCAATGAACGTGAAATAGAAAATGTAATTTTTGCTATTATTATATATATTTCTTTTTCTTTTTTTTTTTTCCATGTAAAATGTATCCGCTGATAAAATGTTCTGTCCCGTATCTTCACAAAGCTGCTAAATAATTTTACAAATTCCATTTTGATTCAGAAGCTTTGCCGGCGAGACCTTTCTATGTCCTGACTGAACCTCCACCAATTAATCTGATTGCAGTTAATTTGCACTTTTCTAACACACAAAAAAACCACCACAATGCAAAGCAAATTACTTTAATTCAGAAAATGGGAAATTGCCGCTTGTTATCAGAGGTTTCATGTGGAATAATATTTCTGGCAAATGAGCTTTTTATGCTCCGTGTCGCTGATCCGCGGCGTATCTATCGCCAGGTTTGCAAATTCCTGGAAATGAGAAATAATAATTTTGTAAAAGATACCAAATACGCCATTGAGCCCTGTAGACATAAATTAGCGCCTGCCTCTGAATGCCTGCAGTGCCGGGTTTAGTGACTGCGCGCAGCGACCGGCCATCTGGCACGTCGGACAAATGCCAGGTGGGCCGCCGACGGACATCATTCACTAGCCTGTAGGTTGGGTGCTGCAGTACGTGGCCACCAGCTGGGTAGGTACGTAGCGCATAGCTGTTTTTTGGGGTCATATTTTGGCTTTTAACAACATTAGCTGTATATTGGAGGCCTTTTTCTGCCGCTGAGTGATCTTGGAGGGCTTTCTGTCCCATTATTATTATTATTATTTTCTGTAGGTTCCTATTATTAATAATAATATTCATTAAATATTGTAATAATTAAAAAATTACAATCATTTCAAGTATGGGTTTTAAAAATCCCAAATATTTATTGGAACGCTTTCTAAATTTCCTTGGCGTTTAAAGTATTTAAAACCGTTATTGTTTTCAGTTTGCTGGGGGAAGCAATTTCCTGGTGCAATCCTGACTTCCTGTTTCGCCTTATATGCTCAGGAAGTGCTGTCTGTCATAGAAAGCAAAGCCTAGAATACAGAGCAGAGAACAGGGACATTTCTTTTAACATGGTATCTTTTTGTTACACGGCTCAGGCCAACAAGGAGGTTAAACCTCAAACTACAGATTAAGACGTATCACTGGTTGCTTTCAGCGAAGCTCTAATGACTCCATTTAACTGCGAAACATCATCGACTCAATTTTACAAATAAGAAAGAGACAGCGATCCCCGTCTCACAACATTGATGTAACCATTACGGCATGAAAAGGATTGTATTGTCAGATCAACGACACTTGGAGAATAATATTACATCTATTTGCCGTCAGCTCTCTGGAGCACGGGGGGGGGTGAGGGATTCTACCAATCACACGCCGGATAATACCCATTTATTCTCTTCCCCAAGTGAATAAATAGTGCTGCCCATCAGAGATGGTAAATTCCGATTTCCAAGTCTCTGTAAAATACAGATATTTCCACGCGGACTGCATCATTACGATCGTGTTGTGCGCTACCTACCTGCACACGCATGTTAAGTAGCCAGAATTTCATTTTTAATTTATATTTATTTAATATTAATTATTTGATGGGATGTGGTTAGAGGTGTGGCCAGGGGCGTGGCTTTATAAAAAACAAAGAAGTCCCTGTGATCACACTTTGTAATTTGGAATTTCAAGAAGTCATAGTTGATACGTTGTATCTTCTTTCATCTTCATGTAACCAATCAGATGCGGTAGAGGATAATACGGTGAGGGTATTAAACATGCGTGGGATAGACATACGGCTCCTGAATCTAAGACGAGACCAACGACTGATTAAGGATTGAGTCGTTACAGCGGGAGAAACGGGCGACTAGACAGGGGCCGGATGGGGCCGAGCTGCCGGCGGGTTCTGGTACAACCGCGAGATCTCATTATCCCTTCTCTGTTTTTACAGCTCCGGCTCAGGCTCAGATAATCCATGCCGGGCAGGCGTGCGTGGTGAAAGAAGACAACATCAGTGAGCGAGTGTACACCATCCGAGAGGGAGACACCATGGTGCTCCAGTGTCTGGTGACGGGGCACCCTCGCCCTCAGGTAACCCGCATTGTGCAATGAACACCACTGTTGGAGGTAGTTAAGCCAGGGGCAGTCATTAGACACTGGGGGCTGATATGATGTTCTTCAGGTCTTCTCTATCCTGCTTTTCCAGGTGAGATGGACCAAAACAGCCGGCAGCGCCTCAGAAAAGTTCCAGGAGACATCCATTTACAACGAGACCCTGCGCATTGAGAAGGTCCAGAGGATGCAGGGAGGTCGATACTATTGTAAAGCCGAGAACGGGGTTGGTGTCCCGGCCATCAAGTCCATTCGAGTAGATGTGCAGTGTAAGTCATTTTAAGGCAGCCCGGATATTCCCACAGTTCTATTGTGCACTCGGATTTCCCTTCACCCGAAAAAAAAAAGGACTCATCATGATATGTTCATGTGCCGTAGAGCAAAGGGATCAACAAATCCGGAATATGATGGCCCTTTATAAATTAATGAATAAAAATAACAAAATATACAGATACAGGTTAAACTAAAGTATCCAAACCATAACATTCTATTTTATTTTTATGAATGTATTTATTGATTGATTTAAATGATTATTGGATTTTTCCCAAATTAGGGCAGAATTTACCCCTTTTTGGTACCTCTGATAGAGTCTGGTGTAAAGTCTGTTTAATAACAAAAGTTTATTAACTAAATGGATTCTGTATTTTGGGGAACCTGTATAGAAAAATATAAATTTCTAGGGTTTTTGGGTTTTTTTTTAATGTAGAAATGTTCTAGGAAACCGGCAATTTTAAGAAAATGAGCACAAATACGGACAGAAACACATGGGTATTTTAAAGGGCAAATGTGTACGGGCATTTATTTTTTTTCCCATAAGCGCAAGTAAATTGTCAAAAACATTAAGCATGAATAATTTCATAATAATTTAAATAATTGAAAAATAATAATTAATTGTGAGCACCCAAAATATCTTCTGAGCCCCATAACACGTCCTGTAACCCTACTCATTCGTTCATTTGTTATGATGGTTCCTTTGCTCGCGGCTTTATGATCGGTAAATATGATGATGAGCCCTTTGACCCCCGTTATGAAAGCGGTGCAACACGATTTGCGCTTGAGTCCACCACATTTAGAACTATGGGGCCGATGGAGTGGCCTGTGGCCTTGTCATACTAACATCTACTCTTCAGATGGACTTGGTAACACGTAGCTCCTGTCTGCAATCTCCGCGCATGTCTGTGCTCTACTGCTTGTAAAGACTGACCCTGTCATTGAGCAATGCGGAAGAGACGGATGGTCCCAAGGTTGTCCCAACTTGAGTCTACATGGAGAATTGCTTGGTTGACCATCACTTGGCATGGTGATGGACGTGACTGTGATGATAATGATTGGTAGACTCCATGTTATCTCACAATGGGGGGGGGGTCTTAACACTTAATTTAATTCCAGAATATATTCTAAAATGGCGTAAAAATGGTTGAGGAACATGGACACCATCTAATCTGACATGTAGCTGAAAATAATTTGGATGTCACGTAGCTGAGAAATGAGCCGTAATGGGGTTGGTATTTGTGGACGGTAATGGTTTGAGATGAGAGGCAGGAACACAATTAGTTGGATTGCAACTAAAACCTTTTATGAAGCTGTTGGAGATTTTCCAAGAACAGATTCTTTTATCATAATCTTATTGTTTTGAGGAAGGGTTGACCTCACTCAGATCAGGCCAAGTTGCAGAAGACTATCCCTTGTCGTCCTGATAGCTCCACTAGCATGGACCTTAGTGTTAGCATTTCTTTTTTTAAGGTATGTCACTCGGAAACATTATTATTCTCCAGCGTCATTCAAGTCTTGCTACAAAGTCGCTACGTTCATAGATTTCTCCACAAGTCTCCCACAACCTTCCAGAGCCTGGAGATATTTTTGTAGGCGGCCAAGCATGACTTTGTCTTTCTGTTAAATTAGACGGACAATAAAAGGTTGGGTCGGGCCAGTCCTTACTTCCTCCGTCACTAAATTCTCTCTCCAGAAACATTTCCGACTCAATTGACTATATCACGACCCTTTGTTCTATTTTTACAAGCTGAGAAAAGGCATGCAAGAGCTTCGTCGTCGTATCTTTTCCGATTTCTCGTCGTTAGCCAAACTCTTCAAGGAATAAAGGCTGAAATATTCCGTATTCCATATTTTTTTTTTTTTTTTTTTTTTTTTATTCCAAGAACATCCTGAAACTACAGACAGCTCCTGTCACGGAGGTCTCCAGTCACTCAAACCGTAGAGTGACGCGAAACCACCATCGATGATCTGAACATCTCGCCAGTCAATGCTTAAGATATTCCTTAAGCTTTTGTGGTTTCACAATAAGACGGCACCTTGTTTAGATGAAATCTTTGGTATAGGACGGACGTCAAGCCTGAGATACGGCTGGGGTTGCGACCATCTGTCTATCTCAAGAATAAGGATGAGTTCCTGGGATGTTTTTGAACCTCTCCTATTACAAAAGCCATCTCTCCCTCCTATCGCTTATCTCCTTGCTCCGTATAGATCCGCCTGCTCCATAACTGATCTGCAGAATCTTCTTAGAACCATCAGAAACAACGTATCCCACATTCACGATTCTTTTTTTTTTTTTTTGACAAATACAAAATTGATTAGATTAATAACTACGGAGTCCCACCGGGGAAGCCAGCGGATTTTATTTTAATTTCGTTTCTGTCAAATAAGAAGAAAAAAAAAAAAGTAATAACCAAAAAAAAATAATTGAAAACCATGTTTTTTTTTGCTCTATTTAATCTGAATATTGTTATTTTTCTGTTCCGCACTCTCTTCGGGTCCCCTGCCGTATTTATGAGAATTGCTGGTTATGGTAAGATGTAAATAACAGGCATCCTCGCTTTCATTTCATACGCTCAGCAGGATTGCAAAAGATGTAATTATTTTTAGACAGCTTGCTTTAGCATGTAGAAGGAGGGGAAAAAAAGATGCAGAAGAACTTGAAGTATGTAATCATCGTCAGTTAATGTATAATATATAATATCAGAAGAGAGGCGAGCAGAGATCAGCCATATCCCTGGGTGCATCTTCATCTTCCAACTTTGCTGTCTATGGGTTCTCCTTACCTCTCGTGTTCTTCATGTCCATTGATCTACCAACCATGACATGAGGATTCCATGCATTTAACAGTGGTCCTAAAGGAAATGGAAGGGTTAATACGACATGCTTCCCGAAGAAGAGACCTCAGTGGTCTTGAAAGTCTCCCTAACCTCCGTGTTTTATTTCCATGGCTCTATAACCTCTATTAATGCAGGAACATCTCTGTATCAACCCAACCAATTAAAGCACGTTTGACATCATTCATATCCACGCGTTTCTGGTTAACCGGGGGAGGGGGATTTGGGGGAATAAATGTTTCCGTTCCCGCCAAGCAGTTCTCCGTAGAGGGATCATCGTTCCTTCCGCTCGCTCGGCTCACGGGAGATCAGCCTCTTACAAGTTGATTGCTTTATTTTTTCCTTTTTTTAAACATCTTGGGACGTATTCTGCTCATCAGTGTGAACGGGGTTAGCGTGATAAGTGGAGCGTAAATGGCGCGTGGGATATTCGTACTGATCACTTGTGCAATTCATTTGTGTTCTTATTATCTGATTACTTGTTATTTTATTGTTTAAACCTAAAGTTTTCTCCATTAGGAGCAGCCCAGGAATTTTATCATCCAATAAGCGGAATTGAAGTATTTCACGTAAAGATGATGAATTAATTTAACCTTTTCCTTTCCCGTTTTGACCGCCTTGCATTCTCGTGTTATACCATACCAGCTAGTCCGGGGTCTAAAGGGTTTAGAGAGACCTAAACCCTGTGAACGAAATCAATTTACTAAATCCTGGGATTACATAAAAACTGGATTATGCGGAATTCTATTAGTAGACTCCCGTTTAGTGATTAGGTGTAAATCTGATTGTTTCGAGGCCATCTAATTGGCCGGCAATTGAAAGTCGATTTAAGTTATTTTGTGAGCGTTAAATATTCAGATTGCAGTTTGAGAGGGCGGGCGGCGGGTTCCTCTGCGTGCCGGCAGTCTGCCGCCGACGGGTCTCCCTCTATTATCGGTTAAAACTGAAATCAAATAGGAAGCTGTCAAATTTCCGAGCGTCAGCGCAGGCTGATGTATTAAATATAAATAAGAAAAATAAACACTGGGAGGCTCAAAAAATTACATTTTTGTTTTTTTTGTCAACTGCATACATCAGAAGATTTAAAAAAATAATTTCCCAGTCCTTGGTTCTTCCAGACCGAGCCGGCAGACAGCGACGTCTGTTTCCATCAGTTTGTTTTAGGGAGACTTCCTTCAGATCATAGAAATGCGTTGGCTGCAGATAATTAAATAAGGGATTATATAACGCCTGTCGTGGCTGCCGGCCGACGGCGGACCTGGAGGTCCTTTTTAAGAAGGCAAAGCAATATTTACAGGTTCAGAAGTCGAATAATGAAAACATAAAACCAAGTCTACAAGCAGAAACGTGGCTTCAGGTTTTGGGGTCCACTTGAAATCAGTTCACCGATGTGTCCTGCTTAGGATCCACAACCCCAAACATCTCCAGTCTCGGTTTAACACCAGCTAGGTTGATGTTCCCCAACTCTAGCCATCCGCCAACTGCCCGTGCCGTCAGGATCTCCTCTCATCGGCCCTGGTGGTTTTACGAGTAGCTCATCCATGGAGCAGAAACCCGGGCGGTTGTGCGATACCTGAAAGGCTTGTGCCGGTGAATCAAAGCTGGGGACCATTGCTCTGGGTAATGTGTCCGTCATTGTGATGGTGAAACCAATAAAGAATCCCGTTTTTTGGAGTTTAGGGGGTTAAATAAGTGGCACAGGGCAGTAGAACCTGGATTTTACATGCTTATGTACTGCAGCTGCCATCCACCATTTTGCTGCTCCTCATGTGGAGCTTCTATGGATCCCCTAGGCAATAATCTGGGAGATTCCACAAGTCTCGATATCCTTGAGTTTCTGTCTCCACCAGCATTAGGTTATGGTTACCATGTTGTTCTTGTTTCTTTGAGGTCCAAGGATACAGAAAACTCATCAGATGGGTCATTATTTTTGGGTATTCCGGGAATTGCTTGAACAAAGTGCTGGTCCTTTTCTCCCCCGTTGTAGGACGTTTTATCTGCGGCTTCTCCTTCTCTGTTGAGTGGCGAAGCTCATGTGTTATTAACGCTGCTTCTCTCTCACTCTACATCCCACTGAGAAGCCCCGTCAGGGTCTCCATGTCTATAACTCGGGTCGCCCAAATGCTTTCCAGATTTAGATGAGCCGATTCTCACCATACATCAGACCATCAGTGACGTGCGAGGAAGCTTCTATCAGGAGAAGACCGTCTTCCTGCGATGCACCGTCAGCTCCAACCCGCCGGCTCGCTTCATCTGGAAACGAGGCACCGGGACCCTCTCTCACAATCAAGACAATGGAGTGGATATCTACGAGCCCCTCTACACACAGGTACGATTTCATCAAAATGCTTGAAAGAACAGAAAAATTGCAAATGTTACAGATGCTTCAGAAAGTATCCCGGTTAGTTCTTTAATGTGCATTATTTACCTTAAGGAGAAGCTGCAGCTCCAAAGCTGCAACATGCCACCCCCCCCCCTTGTCTGATTTTTAGTGCCATTTTTGAATAGCTTCTTCAAGCCAATCAAAGGCAGGGATTTACTGCCACTGACATCAATGGAGGGCCACATTAGACCCCCTCAGTGATGAAAAGCTTTGATATCTTAACAAGAACAAGAACATGGCCGACATTCTGCAAAAGAAATGAACTCCCTGCCGCGGGAAAACATTTTCTTCCAGAAACCCCTTTTATTTTCATATTATCAGTCGCACGGGGCCAGTAGATTAATGGCTGTTTTCGCCGGTTGCACGTTGCGCATGCTGATAAAAAGTGTGTCGGTCTGCGTGACGCGAACAAACAATTTAACCTTTTAAATATCCTCACTAAACGTTTGTACAAAGATATACAGGTGATTTAATTATACATTATACAGGGGCCGGTCACTGATTTATCTATACATTATACAGGGGCCGGTCACTGATTTATCTATACATTATACAGGGGCCGGTCACTGATTTATCTATACATTATACAGGGGGCCGGTCACTGATTTATCTATACATTTTACAGGGGACCGGTCACTCATTTATCTATACATTATACAGGGGGCCGTTCACTCATTTATCTATACATTATACAGGGGCCGGTCACTGATTTATCTATACATTATACAGGGGCCGGTCACTGATTTATCTATACATTTTACAGGGGACCGGTCACTCATTTATCTATACATTATACAGGGGGCCGTTCACTCATTTATCTATACATTATACAGGGGCCGGTCACTCATTTATCTATACATATACAGGGGGCCGGTCACTCATTTATCTATACATTATACAGGGGCCGGTCACTCATTTATCTATACATTATACAGGGGGCCGGTCACTCATTTATCTATACATTATACAGGGGCCGGTCACTCATTTTTCTATACATTATACAGGGGCCGGTCACTCATTTATCTATACATTATACAGGGGGCCGGTCACTCATTTATCTATACATTATACAGGGGCCGGTCACTCATTTATCTATACATTATACATATAAGCCAGAGAGAACATGGAGTCCTTAGTTGAAATTGATAGCTTTTATTGAAGCGCCATAGAAGAAGATACGGCTAAGGTTCGGAAACATTCTATAACTATATATATATAATAACTGCCGCGGAATGTTGGAAGGTGGCTAAGAATAGTGAGGAATAAATATCTGAGTATTTAGATTATTTTTATTACTTTCGTATTTCAGCCAATATACCGGCAGATGTTTGTTGTCCTGCCGCCGGTACGCGCCGGCTATCTGATTCCCGGGGGTAACCGGCAGAAGCGGTGATTTTATGGTTTTAAAGTACATCGCGTTACTGAGAGAAGTCAGGGGTGCAGAGATAAGCGTCCTGCCCATGGCTAGCAGCGCATGCTGTCCAAAGCCTTATCCTCAGACTTATCTGCCGCTCTCCCCGCCGGTGACTGCGACCGGAGACTTTCTTCCTGAAAATCCAGCTATATAAATAGAAGCCGTCGATGAGGCAATGCCCCAAAACCGCTGGAAAAACACAAATATTCTTCCTATGAAAGAAATCTTTCTGCCTGGAACGTTTTGCAAGTTACAGACGAGGGCAGGTGAGTTCTGTGTGAACTCGCATGACCTCACCCACATCACAAAATAACCCACACCCCCTTTATTTTATTTTAAATGAATAATTCATCGAATTAAAAAAAGATGCTGCTAAGACTCCCTATTAATCAAGTGGGGCCTAAGATCACCTCCTCTTCCTCCCCCACATACGTGGGTTTACGTCCCTTTATGCCCCCTCTTCCTCATCTCCTTATAATGGATGTGGGGTAGTAAAATAATCCTAAAATCCTAATGCTTTAAACACCCAACCAATGGTGAGAATTATCAGATCATGGCGGAGCCGGGTAGCTGCAGCCCTGGAACTGTTGCTTCTGTCTAAGGAAAGTAATTTTTTTAGAACACATGAAACAATAAGTCACGACTTATTGCCACTAATGGAGAGTTTCTTATTGATTGATTTAGGGTTGTCTTCGTTTATTCCTGGTGTCTAGTGGGGGGCAGCCGGTGGAGGTTTGTGTGATGCGCTCAGACAACCCCTGCTGCTGCTGCCGGCACTTCTGCCGGGGCTTCTATGACTGAGCACCGGAAGGTCATGTGATGTTGGAGCTCCGTCATAGAAGCCCCGGATATGGGGGGATCTGGATCTTAGTCCTCGTCTTATAATCAAGCAAATACGGTATATATTTTTTTACATTTTTTTTTGAAGGATTAGGTAAAAAAGATGATTTTTTTCCTTTACTGGAATTATAAATAATGTGTTCCCATGGAAACATGGAATGAAAGCCAGTTTTTTAACGTAACCATTAACTTCTCACCTTTATGTTAATTACGGAGGAGAATAATTTCTGTGTGACGGCATAAAACATTTCAAATCTGTCCAGTCATATTTTTTTAACTGAATTTTTTTTTTTTACCAGTTATTTTCGGAATGGAATCAGGACCTTTTTAGCATTAAAATATACATGAAATATTTCTCATGTTAAAAATGAATAATGCAGGTGTAGAGGACCCTGTGAATGCAAGCTTCATCCAGACTTTTCATGTTACTTTTTGCCCTACTCTTGGGTATTTGTGTAACTGAGCGGGGCGTTTAGAGGAAGAATAATGGCGTTTATTTACCCCGTTTAATCTATAAAGCCGTTTCCTTCTGTTTCTATACACATTATCGGGGCTTTTAGGGCTGTAGAACCCTGCGATCCCCTCATACCCAGCAAACATTCTGACCTCCTAGAAAAGAGGGGCATCAGGGGAGGAGAGAGGGGGCATTAGGGGAGGAATCAGGGGTACAGAGGGTGGAAAGAGGGGCATCAAGGGGGAAAGAGGGGACATTAGAGGAGGAAAGAAAGGTATCATGGGAGAAAACAGGGGTGTCATGAGGGGGGAAAGATAGGCATCAGGGAGGAATGAGGGGCATCAAGTGAGGAAAGAGGGGACCTTAGATGAGGAAAGAGGGTTATCACGGGGGCAAGAAGGGCACCCGGGGGGAAAGAAGGGCATTAAGGGGAGGAAAAAGGGACACTGGCAAGAAGAGAGAAGCACCGGAGAAGGAGAGAGAAATGTCAGTGGAGGAAAGATGGGGTTCAAGGGGGGGAAGAGGGGCATTGGGGGGGCACCTGAAGGGTATGAAAAAACTGATGAATGGTATCCAAGATACCCAGGATTAATAAATAAATGTGAATTATCGCATATACGTAGCACATACTCGCTAGAAGTCTTTGAAATCACTTTCCAGAAGCAAACAATAGCACCGGCTTTCTGAAAGGGTTTGCCGCGGGCACTCGAAGCTCCATTATTATCTGAGCGGATTCTGCATAGGGAGAAAAAAATCTACTTAAGAAACTGAAAAGGGACGGACCCCCCCCGAGCATGGAATTGGGGACAGAAGCTGCCTTTGTAGACACGCTCTCGGCAGTCCTTGTGAGGCTCTCTATTATGCGCGCCGTCTTATTAATCACGTCTCAATATCATAACTCTGCGCCTTCTATAAAGAGCAGACAGTGAATCAATACCTCGCCTATGCCAACCTTATTACCGGCTGTAACGAGCTCCCACTTCCCGCTGTAAATTAACCGAATATCCTGCCGCGGCCCCTTTGCAGACGGTAAGGTCAATGCGATCGGATTCGCAGAATTAGAACTTCCTTGGCTTCCTTTTAACCGCTCCTGAAGGACCTCGGTGCTTGGACGGAACCCAACGGGGTTTTAGGTTTCAATTGGAATCGGAGCAAATTATTACTGCCCTGATATTAAATATGGCGCGGGATATGATTCAGAGGAAGAGCGTCCCCCGTCCAATGTCATTAATTAGCTTGGGGGGATCCTCTGATCACAGGCGTAAGCAAGGAGAACCGCTAATGGTGGAAGGTCAATGGCTCTAATCTGTACGTTCGCCCTGAGACTGGGGTAAAAAACTTTGAGACTCTCTGTATTTAAGCCGAGACCGTGGTAATTACCTTCAGAATCTGCCCATTCATCACAAGACCCTGACACTGGGGTAAAAACCATGAGAATCTTCCCATTCAACCCAAGAGCCAGAGACGGGGTAAAAACCGGAGGATCTGTCCTTTCACCCCGAGACACTGAGACAGGGGTAGAATCCTGAGAATCTGCCCATTCACTCCAAGACCCAGAGAATGGGGTAAAAACCCTGAGAATCTGCCTATTGACCCCGAGATTGGTGTCAAACCCTAAGACCCTTCCCAGGTGTATCTGCAGGGCTTAAAGGGTTCTTCCAGTTTCACATCTGCATCAGTCATCGGCGGTGAAATAGTTAAGAGTGCCGCGCTCCCCAGTGAAATGCCCCCCGCCCCCTGTTTTCCTGCCCCACGGTTTCTGCTCAGGGTTATGGAGGGAGGCCGGGGCGTCTGCTGCAGTAATAACGCGGGGGAGCGATCGATCTCTCCTGATTGTATCTGGGACGTCGCGATCGCTGGCAGAGACTAAATAACGAATTGATTTGTTACGTCCTGATTGGAGACTAATTCGCTCTCTATATTTAGTGTCGCAGCCTCAGCCGGCCCCGCCGGACTCGCTTTCTAACTCATAACGAGTGAAAAAAAAACAATAGAAACCGATAAATACTGATTAGAAGCCCCGTCTTCAGACTTTTAACACTTTACTCCCAGCAAATTAAATATTGGAACTTAACAGAGTATCAATGACGTTTTCCAATTTAATATAAATATATTATAAAATCCTATAAAAATATATAAAAACCCCTGTGTATATATGGGAGCCGCCATCTTGCTGCCCCGTCACTTGGTGTAAATCGCCCCTTACAGAGCTTTATTGAAGGACCTGCGCGGCTGGAAACGATCTCTGGCGCTAGCGGCTCATGCGTCGCTAAAACAATGGTGGGAGAGAACAGGAAGCGGCTAACAACTTCCTGCTCGGGCTGAGGGGAGAGAACAGGAAGCGGCTTACAACTTCCTGTTTGGGATGACGGGAGGATTCTGATACAGTCTGCACTGAGGGATCATGGGTGAATCAGCATGAAATGAGACCCCCGATTTCCTGAAAACGTATGTAACTTTTCTATGCTGACTCAATACGAGGCGTCAACTTCAACTAAAGACGCCATTTTCTCTTGGGCTCCATCTATTTTTCTTATCCACCTACAGGCACGCCAGGCACCGACGTACAGCGCCATACACTCGCTCGATTTGCCACTCCAGTGTGTGGCTAGTGATTGGCTATGTCTGGCCACATGCTGTCTAACACATGGTCCCGCATATACAGCTTATGTCATCAGGTGGCCACTGGCCTTAAAGTGCCAAGACCACCCTGACGTCGCTAGTCAGACCCTGTCCATCTACGTTCAGAATGTCGGGGACAGCGACTATATTTTAGTATATTTTAGGCACAGTATGTCTATAAATGAAGATGCCTGATGGTCACGCGGCATTTCCTCCCCCCACAAAACGAATTCCTTCTCACTGATTTTTTGTGTCGTACGTGCAGAAAATGTAATTCCAAAAATGAGTGTAAAAAAAAATTCTTAACATTTTTAAATATTTAATTTTAGCTTTTGCCCCCTTTATTTATGACTAATTCCCAAAATGCAATATTTTAAACCCCCAATAATAGCCCCGTCCGCGGCCAGGACCTGAAATCATGTTTTTGGGTTTTTTTTTCGTTTTTTAGGGTGAAACCAAAGTATTGAAACTGAAGAATTTAAGACCTCAGGACTACGCCAATTACACGTGTCAGGTGTCGGTGCGGAACGTGTGTGGGATCCCCGACAAATCCATCACCTTCCGTCTCACTAACAGGACAGGTAAGGGAGCGGCCAGCTCGCCGCGCACGCAGCTGATGACGTATATGATGACATATATGATGACGTATATGTGGGCTTGTGGTAGATGCTTGGAAGGAATCGTTTTTTACCGTCCTGTATAGTCTTTGTTGCATTCTCAGTACAATGAAATTTAATGAGATGCCAAAAAGTTTCAAAAATGTAATTCTTTTAATTAAATTTCAAAAATGTAAACTTTTTATAAATAAGCCCAATAGTGAATAATAATGATAAATGTCCAAATATTTGGAGAAACCAGAAGCATGTAATTCTACGCAAAGAGGAAAAAAACTTTATAAATATATCGTATAAATATTTTGTAAAAACAGGGTTTTTTTGTATCTATTTTTTTAGTGGCAGATTTTCACTTTCGTGTCTCCGCCATTGAGAACATTATTTCCCATCATGCACCTGGTCATGACTTTTGGATTGGCCGCTATATTTAACAAATTAATTATGTGCAGGGAAAAGGAAATAACTGGGAATTCCGATGGGTGCCCAAAATGCCCCCCCCCATCTCGTTGAGTTTTCATTCATACACGCAGGCAGAGGTCTGTTATTGAAACATAAAAAAGGCTATTATGCTGTACACTTACATTTAGACATTTAGGGGGATTTTATTGTTAATGTCTGATTTTTGGGGTGAGGATGTTTGGAAAATTGAAAAAATAATTATTTATTAAGGGCATAGGTAATAATATTTATTATTATTATTATTACCATTATTTTTTAAATGTATTTATATGATTATTAGGGTTCTATGTTCTTTTATGCAGATATTTTATTACATTCTTTGCATTGTGTGATGATAACACATAACTACACAATGTCACATTTAAATGATTCCTCGTGAATGCTGTCAAACAAAAAATATTACACTGGGACACTAAACTTCATGTAATTTTGTGTGATTTTGTATTATTGAGAATGTTGTGTTTACTTTGAGATAATAATCAGATCTCTTACACGGGATATTGACTTTTCATTCTAGCACCTTTCATTCTAGAACCTAAAAATGAATGTTTCCAAGGTGTGGAGATACATTTTATGGCGAATAATAATCATTATGGGTTTGATGGGACAACGGTGTCACATCAGCCACAAATAATAAACTTTTTTTAAACTATTTTGTATATTTAACACAAACCTGGTTTTATCTCATTCTGCCCCAATAAACTTCCATGTGATATTTTGGGTGACTTTCCTGGCTCAAACAGCACACTGAGCTGATGCTTTATGGCAATGCTAATGAAGTCCGTTCCTCTATAGACTCTCATTAGTCAGAGAGTCTGTCTGGGTGATTAAGACTGAGCCATTCTATTGTTCCCCACAGGCAGTATGATAAGGAGTCGGGGTGTTTAGTAGATCGGGGGTCAGATAACAGAGCGAGAATCATACAAACGGCTGATATGCAGCTGCCTGAAAACATTATATTATGGGGCAAAAACTACAATTGGGGTAAAAAAAACCGAGCGATATTTCTGAAAACATATATTTATTTATATGATACTAGTGATAAAGAAGATGGGAGATCCTCGTTAAAGGGTTTTTAATGGGTGTTGCATTGCAGTGTACTGAAAAATGGAGATATGATAATTGATACAATGCAGAAAAATGAGAAAATCTTGTGGTCCGGTTCGAATAGATTGCAATGGAAAAAAATAAATGAAATATATAAAATGTATAAATATATTATAATATATAAAACCGAGATAAAGGTGTTATTGTTTCTATCTCCTTTTTTCCATTTCAGTTTACAAAAATTGATAATTTGGAATCAAGTGGATCTGTTTGTAGCCAATAGAAACTGATTTTAAGCCCACCTTATACATTATGTGATCATCCAAGCTCATTGAGTTGCTCCTCCCCTTTACTGGAAGCTGATTGGCTCCAGCAACTTTGCAAGGACGAGTCAGGAGGGGGGGAAGGAAATACGTCCTGGACAGGTCCAGTGACCTTCACTTGGTGACGAGGAAGAAATACAATAATATTCTATAGGATTTTGGAATAATATTATTTATTGTAGTAATTCATTTACTTTGTTTAATTTAGTTTCTACAAAACAAATCGCTGAAAGGATTCCAAGCTATAGGCCATTTTTTGAAAATGTTATGATGCTAAAAGTTATCTTTAGTTTTTATAGTAAATTCTCTATGAATATATTTAACATTTTTTTGGAAAATAAAAAGGTAATTTTTTTTGTCCTTTTAAAATGCTAAATAATTGTTCCTCGTGGGCGGGCCTTTTATCCATTCTTGATATGATGTAATAGTTTCTGTTTATCCACATGCCCGTGTCGTACATGACTTAATATCACGTTCAACCATAGAGATATAAAATAATATAAAAGATTTAAAATAATTGCCATAATGTAGTCGGTAAAAAGGTGAGGACTTACCGGTGCTCTTTCCGTTCAGGAGCATCGTGGTGGGGACCACCGGGAGGTCACAAATTGGTCTCTAGAAGCAAGAAATCGATCAGAGGAGAGGCCGGTCAGTGTCCTCTGTTTACTTCTCCAACAAAAATGGAGGCTCTGATGAATGACGTATGCTGTGTGTATGGAGGGGGGAGTATTAAGGGGTCTCTGTCAATCTGCATTCCAGCGAGTGGAGGCAACAGAAATAACGATGGAGTCCCCCTGACTAATGGCCTGCAACCTACGGGCCCCCTGGGGTACTAGGGCCCATAGGTTGCAGGCCACTGGTCAGTACACCATGTGTGTTTTGTTTTTAACGATTAAACATATTTTTTATGTCATTTAAAAATAATTTATTATATTACATCTGTACATAAATTGAGTGAGATGAGTCCTCCCGTGAGTCCTGCACCGGTTATACGTTTGCATACAGCAATGTCAAAAGTTCATAGAAGAGCCAATCAGAAATATGAGTCCTGGTGTATGTTGGGTAATAATGCAGAATAAGTAGTAGATGTGGGGGATTATACATGGCCGAGTTAGACCTTTCTGGAGGACCCCACTAGAAATATATTATATATATATTCCATAATAAATAAATAATTTCTGTTATTCCAATAAATCTTATACTGATTTATTGATTTTATATATAATATATCTTTTTATTTTACCATGACTTATAACCCTGTGCTCTGTATCGCTGATTAATTATAATTTATATTATATATATATATTTATATTTTTCTGGGTTTATCGATTTTGTTGGACAATTAATCTGGCGGAATTTGGCTCATTTTAATGGATAAATCAGTTGATTGAGTGATATGAATAAATCATACCATACAGGTTAGGTCTTGTTTTGGGTCATTTTATGCGTTGAATTAAACTCGCTCAGATAATCGGGACTTTCCAGTAGAAACACGATGTAAATGCTGGAAATGATTGGGATTGATTATTGGATAAAACAGATTGAATGAGATGCTTTAGGTGCGATTGATTTATATTATGTCTGAATTATGTTGTAATCTCTCTAGTCGCCCGCTTCTCCTGCTGTAACGACTCAAACCTTAATCAGTCGTTGGTCTCGTCTTAGATTCAGGAGCCGTATGTCTATCCCATGCATGTTTAATCCCCTCACTGTATTACCCTCTACCACCTCTGCTGGGAGGCTGTTCCACTTATCTACCACCCTCTCAGTAACACTTCCTTCCGTTCCATCTCAGTCTCTGATCCTCTAGTGTTAGATTCTCTTGTTGTAACTTTTCTCCTCCTTTATTAAATCCCTTTATGTATTTAAATGTCTCTCCCATCTCCCTTCTCTCTCTTCTTCCTCATCTCTCTCTCATCCCCTTTCTCTCTCTCTCTCTTCTCTCTCACCTCCCCTCTCTTATTGAGATCGCTCAATCCTTCCTGATCATTTTTATCCTGCAAACCATTCTCTATTTTCCTTCTCTGAATTCCCTCCAATGTGTTAATATCCTTCTGCAGATGGAGTCTCTAGAACTGCCCCCACTACTCCAGGTGAGCGCTGACCAGGGAACCGTCTCCCCTCTTTTTGCTATTAATACCCCTCGCTGTACACCCCGCACCCTGCTTGCTTTCTCCGATGCTTTATTGATTGTCCGCTTACCATTAAGTCCTCTGAAATAATTACCCCCTGTGACGGATCGTCCTGTGCCCCAGACTGGACGCCTCCGCCCGTCAGCTCCTTCCCTCTCCCAGTAAGCGGACGCGCTGCGGCTGTCCGAAGAAAGCAGTCACAGACCAGCACTTCCCTCAATCACGAGACAGAACTTCATGCTTCGAGGTTAAAACAGAACTCTCTTTATTACAAACACACAGAACTTATATACAATCTCCATTCACTGTGCACCGAACCCAACCCCCAATCCCATCACTCACATCCCATCACAAATCCCATCACTCACATCCCCTCACAAATCCCATCAGCCACATCCCATCACGAATCCCATCAGCCACATCCCCTCACAAATCCCATCAGCCACATCCCCTCACAAATCCCATCAGCCACATCCCCTCACAAATCCCATCACTCACATCCCCTCACAAATCCCATCAGCCACATCCCCTCACAAATCCCATCACAAATCCCATCACTCACATCCCCTCACAAATCCCATCAGCCACATCCCATCACAAATCCCATCACTCACATCCCATCACAAATCCCATCACTCACATCCCATCAGCCACATCCCCTCACAAATCCCATCAGCCACATCCCCTCACAAATCCCATCACTCACATCCCCTCACAAATCCCATCGGTATACAGGGGATGTATCAGGTGAGGGGATTACAGAATACAATGGGTTCCCCCACCTGTGTTATCCCCCCTGTAGTGCGGGGGCCGTCTGGGCAGACAGGGCTGTGTTGGCTGATTAAGAGCCCCAGCCAGATTATAGGATCGTCTCTTTGAAGGCTGGAGCTGCAGCCACATTCAAACCGGGTACAAATATAATAATAATAATAATAATAATAATAATAATAATAACAGTGAAGATCAGACAGGGTTCTTCACATTACCCCCGAATCCCTCTCTTCCGATGTCACTGACAGCACAGGGGGTCCCGATGTTATATTCGGAGTTGGGATAGTTACATCCCAATTGCGTTATTTTACATTTATCAACATTAAACTGCAGCCGCCGCGCTCTCCCATATTGTTCTAATTTACTTAAATCATGCGCCATTTGGTTTATTCCACCCATAAGTTCTACCCCGGTCACCAACCTTTATATCATCTGCAAAAAGACATTAACAGCGTCTGTATTATTACTAATAAAACATATTAAAAAGCCCCAGTACCGATCTCTGAGGTACCCCCCTAGAAACGTCCTTCTTCAGATTATACCCCATTAACTACACCCTTCTGTCCCCTGTCACTCAACCATCACCTGATCCATTCAACGATCTGCCATCCAAACCCTGCAATTCATCGCATTTATCTAAAAAAGAAATAATATATTTATTATATATTATAAATATATAATGTAATACTTTTTCTATGGGGACAGTATCAAATGGGCTATTATTGTAGTTATTTATTTATTCATAAATATATTAATAATAATACAAATATAATAATGATAATAATGAATAATAATTAATAATATACATTCTGCATGGATACCTTGTTATATCTCACACATTTATATTATTTTATTAAATGAATATAATAATATATATTACTATATAACTAAGAACTCCCTTATATGAGTTATTTTACTCATAGTCATAGTCTATTTTGTTTTAATGTATAATTATTTTTAGCTGTTTTTCCTTTGCATTGATTCACAGTTGACCGCGTCTGGCGCTTTACATCTTAAAAATAATGCAACATAAAATGTTACAACATAGCGTTTAATCAATTTTAGTTTAAGGTAAAAAAAACGGCAAAAAATCACAGGAAAATGTTATTTTAATTGAGAGATCCATTATGGGCATACTAAAAAAACAACTTTTTTGTCTTAAAAAAATAAATGATTTCTGTGTTGCTTCGGAGACACAGAGAACCAGCAGACATCCAAAAATATATAATAATAATATCATTTCTGATAAAATATTACAAAGTGTATAACTCATTAATTTTACCAATTTCATGCATTTCATATTAATTTTCAAATTTGTGTTGAAAGGTTAGTAAGATGAAAAAATAGCTTCTTCATAATTTCCCATAGGGGGGGGGGGGAATGTTTTGAAAAATGAATAATGACAATAATTTCCTTGTGAAGTTAAGGTAGAAACAGACAATATTACGCTCAAAACGGAAGGAAAGGTGTTATTGTGCTTTAGATAATGCCGCCTGTCAAAGGGCAGTCGCTAAACCCATTGAAAACAATGCATTTTGAGCCTGTACATGTACGGGCTTTGTCATTAAGGGGTTAAAAACTGCATTAAATGGTCTAATGAGATACTGGAGCTGCTTTCTTTCTCTCTCTCTCTCTCTCTCTCTTTATTTCTCTAGCTCTCTTTCTCTCTCTCTTTTCTTTCTTTCTTTCTCTTTTTCTCTCTCTCTCTCTCTCTCTCTCTTTATTTCTCTAGCTCTTTCTCTCTCTCTCTCTCTCTTTTTCTTTCCTTTCTTTCTTTTTTTCCTTTCTTTCTTTCTCTCTCTCTTTTCTTTCTCTTTTTCTCTCTCTCTCTCTCTCTTTATTTCTCTAGCTCTTTCTCTCTATCTTTCCTTTCTTTCTTTATCTTTTTCTCTCTCTCTTTATTTCTCTCTCTCTCTTTTTCTTTCCTTTCTTTTTTTCTTTCTTTCTTTTTTTCTTTTCTTTTCTTCCCTTTCTTCTTCCATCTTCGTGGATGAGAGATCCGGTTTCTGTTTTCAGATAACCCGGCTATGGAATATAAATTTCCGGCTGTAATAATGTTTCGTAGGACGGGTTCGCAGACGCGGCAGCAGATAATCTCCCCGCCGTCTCCCGGGTTTATTATTATTATGTTTATTATTATTTCTGCCGGTGTCTCCGGGTTCGGGGCGTCCTGGTTCTGACACCGGCGGCCGGATTGATTTCTGGTGCGTCTCTCCCCGGAGATCGGCGCTGACGGAAAGACGAGTGACTGCAGCATTTTGCCGAAGTCAATCAGTTTGTCTCGATCAATCCGCTTCCCTGCCGCCGCCTCTCTCTGCGCTCCGGATAAAACTCTCCAGAAAGATCTATAGAATTCAGAGAGAATAATGAAGTATCTTATTAACCGGCCGCTATTAGCCTGTCAGCTGCACTTAGCGGCCGCTCTGAGCAATATGGAAAAATCCCTGCCTACCTGACAGGGAGCTATTACCGCGTGCGCGGCCTCACCGCCTGCCACTTAGTCGGGAGCCGCAGCGAGACGCAGGGGCCGGGGAGACGCAGGGGCCGGGGACACGGAGGGGCCGGGGGGGGCGCAGGGGCCGGGGAGACGCAGGGGCCAGGGACACAGAGGGGCCGGGGGGGACACAGGGGCCAGGGAGACGCAGGGGCCGGGGACACGCAGGGGCCAGGGAGACGCAGGGGCCGGGGGGGCGCAGGGGCCGGGGAGACGCACTCTGACACGCTCTGCCTCGACAAGGACCTGCGTCTACTTTGCTTACAAAGGAACAGTTTAAAAGGCTGTTCGTTTTGATCTATACATTGTGCTGGCCAAAGTGCTACAAAGTGTACGGGTCGAATAGCATGTTGTGTTGGACGCGCGGCTCATCGCTGGGGTTAAATTGCTTTCTGTGCCGTTGAAAGGATTTTCATTCACATTCTATGCCCCACATAGAATATAAGAATATAATCCAAACAGGGAGGGCTGACAAGGGGGGGGCAAAGGGCAGTTTCCCCCCCTCACCGGGGTGCTCTGATTTGAAGATTCTGGACCACTGCCAAAGACTATTGTTTCCTCTCGTTTGTGTTTTCTATAGGCAGCCCTGTATAATGTATAGTTAAATCAGCGAGCCGGCCCCTGTATAATGTATAGATAAATCAGCGAGCCGGCCCCTGTATAATGTATTATACAGTGTAATGTAGTTAAATCAGCGAGCCGGGGCATTTTGCTGATTAATCTATACATTACATAGGGCTAACTTGCTGCCCCTGGATACATGTGAAGGGTTAACTCCGCTAAACGTGCCCCCCCGGCTCCTGCGTCCGTCCCGTTCCTGTCTCTCAGGCACCTGTTGGCTTCTAGGCATTAATTTGGGCTCCTGACTCAAAACCTTATTAACCAAATGGTGTTTAGTGCTCCTCCGGGGGGGTCTGGAGCAGGAAGGGCTTCGGGCTTCGAACGGAACGGCCGCAGGGGGAAAAAGACGATTAAAGCGTCTGTCGGATCCGCGGAGGGAACGGCAGGTAAAGCGGCTCCGTTTCGAGAGGGTTTTTGATGCAAAAGCAATAAATTGTTTGATTTGGGATATAAAAGATAAATCGCCGTCCGCTCCGTCCGCTTCCGAGCCGCCAATTAAAACCAACTTTGCTTCTTTTAATTGTAGTTTATATGAGACGCCCGAGGGCTCCGGGAGGGGGGGTGTCTGGACGGCTGAGAGTGATGGCTGCGCAGATGTTAGCGGTGGAAAAAAATTTCAGAGACATCTACATATAAATGAAGGAACACGGAAACAACTTAAACCTGAGATTTTACGGTCATTTTTATACTTTGCTGAGAGGGTAGTAGATAAGTGGAACAGCCTCCCAGCAGAGGTGATTAAACATGCATGGGATAGACATACGGCTCCTGAATCTAAGACGAGACCAACGACTGATTAAGGTTTGAGTCTTTACAGCAGGAGAAACGGGGAGACTAGAGAGATTACAACATAATTCAGACATAATATAAATCAATCTACGCTGTATGTATAACACACGATGCGCAGCTCAAAAGGCTTAAATAAGAAATGCATTGAAAAGGAAGGAGAGAAAGACGCCCCCTGCCGAGAGAGAGAGAGAGAGTAATGCGAGTGGAGACCACGACATGAAGAGCGTCCAGCACTCAAAGCATCGATCTTGGTGCAGAATAAATGAGAGTAATAGGAACCCCCCCAGCGCTGTATACAGTAATAACCCCCATGCTGTATACAGTAATATAACCCCCCAGCGCTGTATACAGTAATAACCCCCATGCTGTATACAGTAATATAACCCCCAGCGCTGTATACAGTAATAACCCCCATGCTGTATACAGTAATATAACCCCCCAGCGCTGTATACAGTAATATAACCCCCAGCCCTGTATACAGTAATATAACCCCCAGCGCTGTATACAGTAATATAACCCCCCAGCGCTGTATACAGTAATATAACCCCCAGCGCTGTATACAGTAATATAACCCCCCAGCGCTGTATACAGTAATATAACCCCCAGCACTGTATACAGTAATATAACCCCCAGCGCTGTATACAGTAATATAACCCCCAGCTCTGTATACAGTAATATAACCCCCAGCGCTGTATACAGTAATATAACCCCCAGCTCTGTATACAGTAATATAACCCCCAGCGCTGTATACAGTAATATAACGCCCAGCGCTGTATACAGTAATATAACCCCCAGCGCTGTATACAGTAATAACCCCCCAGCGCTGTATACAGTAATATAACCCCCAGCGCTGTATACAGTAATATAACCCCCAGCCCTGTATACAGTAATATAACCCCCAGCGCTGTATACAGTAATATAACCCCCCAGCGCTGTATACAGTAATATAACCCCCAGCGCTGTATACAGTAATATAACCCCCCAGCGCTGTATACAGTAATATAACCCCCAGCACTGTATACAGTAATATAACCCCCAGCGCTGTATACAGTAATATAACCCCCCAGCGCTGTATACAGTAATATAACCCCCAGCGCTGTATACAGTAATATAACCCCCCAGCGCTGTATACAGTAATATAACCCCCAGCACTGTATACAGTAATATAACCCCCAGTGCTGTATACAGTAATATAACCCCCAGCGCTGTATACAGTAATATAACCCCCAGCGCTGTATACAGTAATATAACCCCCCGCGCTGTATACAGTAATGTCGGTCGGTGCCGAAAACCTGGTTTTATCTAATTTTCCCCAATAAACTCCCTTTATCTGCAGACCTGGAGCCGCCGCTGCTGTCAGTCATGTGGTGTTTTGGGTGACTTTCCCGGCTCAAACCCCACACTGAGCTGATGCTTTATGGCAATGCTAATGAAGTCCGTTACTTCATAGACTTTCATTACTCAGAGAGTCCGGCTGGGTGATTAAGACCGAGCCATTCTATTGTTCCCCACAGGCAGTATGATAAGGAGTCGCGGGTTAATAGAGCTTGCCTTAATCACCTCAGCTGTACTGTCTGAAATACCCCACTACCCCCTGACACCCGCCCTTAATACCTCCCCTTATCAGCATATCATTTGTTCTTTAAAGTTCATTAACGTTTCGGGGTGAAAGTGATTAGAAAGTGAAATGAAACGGCTCATTACAGCAAAAAAGTATAATTTTCTAATCGCGCCGGGTTTTATCGCTCGCGCGGCGTCGATAAACGTAATTGTATATTTCTATTTTTAGACGGCTTGGAATGCTAGGGGTGGAATTTTTCATTAACGATAGATTAAAATCATAATTATAATTTGTATTTTTTCCGCCCCGCAATGGAATGAGGAGCTTTGTTTGTTGCATCGAAATCTTTTTAACTCGGTCAGAAGCGCCGTCGCAAATCGCTACCAGAGCTTTTAGGATGGAGAGACGTCAAAGGGTTAAAAAAATAAACACTATCTGGCTGCTCGTACGTTTAATTAGCTCGTTAACATTCTGTTTGGATCTTTTAATGTAAAACATGCTTTTTTTTTCTTCTTGATTGAACAAAACCTGCAAAATTTTCCTTGAACCGGCAACGTTACGAGACCTTATGGCAAGACTCCTACCGAGCTTCTGCACAGAGTACGGTTTCCAGGAAGCGGCCGCATATCAATGAAGTTAATATTACGTTGTTGGCATCCATGCTGCTTGATCCGCTCTTGTATGGGTTAATAGGATACCCGGGAGCTGTCAGGGTTTGCCCCCGAGTCTCAGGGGTTTTGCCCCAATCTCGGTATGAAGGGGCAGACGCTCCAGGTGGCACAGTCTGACTCCTTCCTATTCTCCCCACTGGGATCATATATAAGACTCCCAGTCGGTGCTTTTGCTCCCAGTACATTATGGTTGATATCCCTGCTTAAATGCAGGTGACTCAATTAAGAGTATCTTTAAATAATGACAAGTCAGGGTTTCCGTGACGACCGGTTTTAGAGACATTCGGGTAACGCAGTTGGTGAGGCACTATATGGAACCTTCAAGATGGGCTATTAAAGGGTTAATATTTCAAGAGTCTCATTTAGAAAGTTCCGTGGCGTTATATGTGTGACTGAGTTTAACGTTTATAAAAACGAGGCGCTGCATTTTATGTAAATCTGCTTTTTTTAATCATTTCTTGATTAAATAAAATAAGACATGATCAAATAAGAATTGTCCACCTACATTAAATAATTAATTAATGTCCCCGTGGAGACTCTGTAGCTTCCAGATCCTTCTCCAACCGAGAGGGATTTCAATCATCTGATCACAGTTTGTACAGCGCTATGGAATTTGATGGCGCTATATAAAACAATAAATAATAATAATAACAGGAGTATTTTTTATTAATATTTTGCATTATTTGAAGGTTTTAATCCAGATTGTCGCTTTGGAATCGGAGGAAATCCCGGATGGGTCGGCCGCTCCGGTGGCAGCGTCGCCCGTTCTCTCACCACCTCCATGCTTTTGTTCTTTTCAGCTCCTCCGTCGATAAAGTTGTCGGTCAACGAAACGTTGGTGGTGAACCCCGGAGATAATGTGACCATGCAGTGCTCGGCCACGGGAGGCGATCCGACCCCACAGGTGGCCTGGTCTCATTCCCCGAACCCCATGCCACCAAACAGCCTCAGCCAAGGCGGCAACCTCACCATCTGGAAGATCCGGCCGGAGGACTCGGGCTATTATAACTGTACGGCCATCAACAACGTCGGGAACCCTGCCAAGAAAACCGTCAACCTGCTAGTGAGATGTATGTCCTGTATCAGGCCAGTAAACCCACGGGTACCCTACCTATACGCTTTATCCCACCAGCCAATACAAGCAACATTCAGATTACCGAGGGATTTCATGCAAAGATAGCTAAAAATTCACAATTTTTGCCAGGAACACTTAATTGTCAAGTGACACAAAAACAAAAAAACAGGTTGTTTTCCTATAAAGTACACCTGGAGCCACCGTTGCTGTCAGTCATGTGATATTTGGGGTGACTTTCCCGTCTCAAACACCACACTGAGCTGATGCTTTATGGCGATGCTAATGAAGTCCGTTCTTCCATAGACTTCCATTCGTCAGAGAGTCCATCTGGTGATTAAGACTGAGGCATTCTATTGCCCCCCCCCCCACAGGCAGTATGATAAGGAGTCGGGGTGTTTAGTAGATCGGGGATCAGATAACAGAGTGAGAATCATACAAACGGCTGATATGCAGCTGCCTGAAAACATTTATATTACGGGGCAAAAACTGCAACTGGGGTAAAAATGGCAGAATATTTTTAAAAAGTTATTTTTAATGAAATACCAGGAATAAAAAAACTTTGCTAGGAATTCCCCTTTAATAAATTCAAGAAAATGTGGGGACGCTTTCCCAAAAATACGTTCTTTTGTGATAAGAAGCCGGCGATAGGAATCCACGATGAGCCGAGGGAACGGTGTCAGGAATAATTTATAAGGGTTCAGGGGAGACTGCACAAGGTCACTGCAAACAGCTACATTTTACAGAACAGCCTAAATTCCCAGGATTCACAGCAATTCTAGTACATGGTGGGGAAAGGAAAGATGCAATCTATATATACCAAGATATATTTAAATACCTCCCTGGCCCCCAAGCCCCTGATGCCCCTCGCCCCCCCCCCCGATGCCCCTCTCTCCCCCTGATGCCCCTCTTTCCTAGGAGTTCAGAATGTTCGCTGGGTATGAGGGGATCGGAGGGTTCTAGACACAGATAAGTTAAAGCAATACAACTTATTTAAAGCTACCGTTCCACCTTCTCTGCAGAATTTACCACTTTTCTAACCAAACGCAGCTTTAGAAACCTCATTCATACTCCTGTTGATACTCAAACCTTCACTGAGATAACTATTTCATCAAGTAACCTTTTCTTTTCTCATTCATAACTTTTGCCTGGGACACTTATCTGTCATGTGACATGTGATAAGTTGTTGCCATAGAAACTGGGGGGGGTTCTGTTTCTGTTAATTTTATGCGATTATTAAGCCTTAGGAGGGAGGAATAAAGCGGCAGATCTGCCGAGGTTTATGAGCACCAGAGTTTATTGTCTAAATGATACAGCGCTTCGGAATCGGAACCCTTATTGACTTTAATCGTTGTTTATTTTTGCTCTGAAACAGCCATGAAAAATGCTACATTTCAGATCACTCCGGACGTCATAAAGGAAAGCGAGACCATCCAGCTGGGGCAGGATCTGAAGCTTTCATGCCACGTGGACGCCGTCCCCCAAGAGAAGGTCGTCTACTCCTGGTACAAGAATCAGAGGAATGCCATGGCGTCTAGAAACCTCATCATCACCAAAAACGACCCCGAGCTCCCCCCGGTCACCAGCAGCTTGGAGATCATTGAGTTGCGTTTCAGTGACTATGGTACCTACATGTGTGTGGCTTCCTTGCCAGGGCTCTCCACCCCGCAACTGAGCGTTGAGGTCAATATCTCTGCCGAGACAGGTGAGGAGGCAACCACCGCCCTTATCTGCTAGGTTAGAGCAAAGTTAGGAGGTGCTGTTCTTCACAAACCTGGCACCTTCTCATGATGTTGGTGCCAGAAACCAAAAATGGGTAATGTGTGTAGGTATTAAGTAACTCACCCCAAGTGTACCTTTCCCAAATTTGCATCTTCTTATAGTTCCACCAACACTGAGTGTATCCAAAGGACAATCAATCATTACCGTACGAGAGGGCTCAAGAGCAGAGCTACAGTGCGAGGTCCGAGGGAAGCCAAAGCCACCCGTCCTCTGGACCCGCGTCGACAAGGAGGGACCCTTGCCATCTGGAGACATGGTGGTGGAAACATACGACGGAAAGCTGAGGCTGGAGAACGTCACTCGAGACATGAGCGGAACGTACAAGTGTCAGACGGCGAGGTACAATGGCTTCAACATCCGCTCACGAGAGGCCTTGGTCCAGCTGAACGTCCAATGTGAGTACACGAAATACTCTATAATCAGTAGATCTTCTCCGATATCTGTTCATGTCGTACTTCGGCCAATGGCAATGCGTTAAAAATGTCCTTGTGTTACATTTTTGTAGGAATTGTGTTGATTTTATTATAAAGTCGAGTCGGTTGTGGTATTACAGGGGCCGAGTCGTAACGTGTAACCCCCGGACAATCATTTCTCAAATCGTTTAAGGAGTGGCTTTAATGGCGCACCTTGTCCGTTGTATGATGTTGTGATTCCACAGACCCAGAGAACACGCGTTATTAACGTTCCCGACATAAGAAGCCACAAAGCCTCGAAGACCTGGTTCCTCTTGTTGCGGGAAGCCGCCAAGTAAACATTGTTACTCTTCGATTCTTTAGATGTTCCGACGTGTGACGATGTTCTTCAGCTTATTTACCTCATCCCCCGGCTGATGGCCGGATGGACTTGCGTTGAGATGGATGCATTAAGCAAACACTTCAAAAACACATCAGCGAGCGCTCCCCGTAGTGGACAGACCCGGGCGTACTCGTCTCTCCTAATAGAAACACCTCTTTGCGGCTCACACACTTCATTAGTGTGGCGCTCGCCCTGAAGTCCTCATCTTTCTGGAAATAGAAGCGTGCGGCTTGTGAAGATTTCTTGATGAGTGTTTTATTTTCACATCCCGTGTGCTCCATGGAGACGTGTTTTCTTGCTGCCCGTACTTGCGGGACACGTATGTTCCATCTCCTACCTCTTAACTACCTCTCTGTGCCCGAGGAACCGCTCCAGACAATACCGCTGTCTTGGATCCTCATCCTGATGGAAAAATCAATTCCATGACCATCAGGAGATGTTCCTCCTGCCTCACAATTTCTTTTTCTTTTTTTTCCCATTATTAGCTTGATTTATATATTTTTTTTTATTATATCAATCAGTAGATGTTTCATTTGAATTCTAAAAAAAACGGAATTCCAGAAAAGAACTAAGTGAAGTTTTAGCCGGCTGTTATTTCAGGGTCACGGCGCTACGTTAAAAAAAATAAATAAAAAACTCCAAATATTTTTTATATGTTGCCTTAAATAAAAACGGCACTTTTGCTGATTTTTTTTTTTTTTACGGTTTCTCGGTAATAACACAAAACATTTTTTATTGGTCTAATAACAGAGGGGAGGAAAGGGCAGGAGAGCGTCGGCGGGATGTCAGATAATGGATGTGTTTAATAGCGCGGCCCCCAGCCGGGTTTATCTCTGCGTTCGCCGCCGTGTCACAGAGAGGCGAGCGATGGAGACCCTGATCAGACGGCAAGACCAGACCTACCGGGAAGTAGAGGGGGGGGTAGAGGGGTAAAAGGGATCGGAGGGCATGAGTACTTCTGCTCCATACACCTCAACCTCAAAAACATTCCAACTGGGTTCTTTATTTTTTGTTTACAAAATCTAGTCTTTGGACATCTTTTGTCCCCAACATTTCATTGGCTCAGTTGGGTTGACACATCTTGCTCCATTGATAATGTGGGCGAGAGGAGTCCTTTTGGTTATCGGGGTCCGGATCACCAAAGGTCCTGCTCTCCACCCTGACGGGGCATCCTGGGCGCGCTTGCCGGGACGGCGACTGACGTTTAATGAGCGTCGTGTGTTTTGTGTCCTTCTCTGTGATGATCGATGCCGGGAGAGCCCATGCCACGGCCATCTTAACGGGGTGCTTCTCACGCTCGGCTTCTTTTACTACCAAGCACTGCAACTCCCATAATGCCAGCCAGCCAGCCAATCACCAGAGTAAGAGGCGACATGAATCTGCCTTATTAACCATCCGCGCGATACACGATTCCATAGGCGATGTTTTAGGGTCTGAAATAAGGGAAGAAAAAAAGTGGATTTTGGTTAAAATTGACGTTAAAGTTCAGAACTTCTCATCGTTTATTGAGATGGAATAAAAACATTTTCACCGCAGTGAATTTGGACCGAATCTGTCCGGTTTAAAATTAAACCTTCAGCCTACAAAATCATTTTTTATTTTTCTCTTTAAAACCCCAATTTTATGTCAGAATATGAAAGAAAAATAACTTTGCGATTGACGCTTTCCTCATTACTTGAAAAGCCCACGTCCCTCCCCGGCAGCGACCGGCAGCCACCGGCGCTCTGACCGTCTGAAGGATGAAATAAAGAGAGATGAGCCGGTCATTACGGCGGCCCTCGTCACCTCTTCCCCGAGACCTCCGGATGGCCGAGCCAAATCGCAGCGGCTAATGAGTCTCCCCGTGACCCCCCCCCCCGGTATTAATGGTGACAGATGGGGAGAGGAGACCGGAGCTTCCCTGCCATTGATCACCTGATTGCCGTGGCTGCGAGCGACGGCTGTAAACGACAAATGGAAAGAAAAAAGATTGTGAGCTCTGAGGTCCAGGTGCCTTCTCGCACAGAGCAGGGACTCAAACATGACCCGCTGATACCTGATAATTACTAAAAATATCCCAGAGCGTAAAAAAAAATGTACGTTTTTTTACTGAGAAAAAAAAAACATTGAAAAAGGAACATTGTTTGATTTCTTTTTGCGGAGCTCGTGCATGAGCACAGGTGGACTAATCATTAGCACAGGTGGGTTTTGCATATCACAGGTGCAGAAAGTACTTCTACCACCTGTTCTCATGCAGGAACATCTGAAAAATAAAATTAAAAAAACTTGTTTATTAAATGAAAGATTTGATGCTCTTGTAACATTAACCGTTATTGTGTCGTAAGTGCGACTTTAATTCAAATAATAAATATCGTCCTATATCAGATTATTTCATACAAACGTAAATGAATATGTATTTTTATATAATATAGTTGGATTTATATTAAAATATTGATATTTAATCACAATATTATTATTTTTTTAAACACTGGCGTATGTAAGGTTTTTCATTATTAAATTATATATGTATTATATTTAATAATCATATATTTTTAATAAGAAATAGAAATGCTATTTATAAATAGATGTGATTCCTGATGATGCGTTTGTTGGAATCGTCATATCCTCAAAATCTCATCCAAATCGATAAAGATTAACTCGATGTTACTTTGGGTTGTAATTTAGAAATTTCACCTTTCTGCCCCTTTCCCAGTTCCTCCGGTGGTGGAACCAAAGTTTCAGGACATTCGCCAGGCCATGTGGACCAGTTTCACCATGAGGTGCAACATGCTGAAGGGGAGCCCGGTCAAGGTGGCGACGGCGGTGTGGCGGTTTAATCGCAATCTGATGAGCGTGCCGCCCCTGGAGCAGCAGGAATACTCCGAGCTGAAGATAAACAGCTTGAAGCGCGAGACCAGCGGGACCTACGAGTGCAGCATCTCCAACGACGTGGGCTCCGACGCGTGCATCTTTCAGGTGACTGGTGAGTCTTTCTGCCCCCGTACCACGGTCCGCGCCACCCCATTAGGGGGAGACGTAATAAAACGTCGCCGGGATTATTGTAGCGTCTGCCCCTGACTGGCAAAAGTATTGACGACGCTGAAGGAGCAAAACGATTGAAGAGGAAAGCGGTGAAGGATGATGGCCTGGGGTAACCGGCGGCACCAGAAAAAGGGGCAAAACTGTCAGTCTGCACCAGAGAAAAGGGGGAGAGATGAGAGGGGAACAAGGAAAAAGAGAAAAAAGAGAGTGAAAAGAGAGAAGGGAGGTGGGAGAAAAGATAGAGAAGAAAAATGATAGTGGGGTGAGAAACGAGAGAGAAGGAAAAAGGAGGAGAGAGAAAAAGGAGAGCAGAGAGAAATGAGAAAAGAGAGAAGAAGAAAAAGAAAGTACTCAGGAACAAAGGAGAGAAGAGAAAGGGAAGAGAGAGAGAATCCTTTTACGTATTAAAGAAGAAGAATGTTGCCGCTTTAGTGCCCCAGATAGTGTCGGTCACCATCTTCTTGCCACAGGGCCTTGGGGCTATCTCGATAGCTTACAGATCTCCAGCACATGCGCAGGTGCTTCCTCGTGCCCCCCCCCGTGCAATTTTACATGGCCACTAGCCCAGCACTTCCCGGGACATAGAGAGGTCAATCCTGGACAAGTGGAACCCTGGTTGGTGTCCGGTGCTAAGGAGAGAGACGTCCAACCCCGACATGTTTATTTAGTCCTCCTTAGGCCAGACAATCGGAGGCATCTTTTAATTGTAAAACCTTTGTTGGGGCTCTTACCCCCCCCGGGCCGCCGATTTACTCCCCCCGGGCCGCCGATTTACTCCCCCCGGGCCGCCGATTTACTCCCCTAGGGCCGCCAATTTACTCCCCCTGGGCCGCCGATTTACTCCCCCCGGGCCGCCGTTTTGTTTAGTGGTGGGAAGTCCAGGAGGACCCAGATAGGGTGGATGGGAAGGATTTGAACGGAATCCACGTTACTGCAGGGGAGGTCGGTGCCGTTGGAGTCCAAGCCGCCATGTTGGTGCCATCAGTGAGGGGCCGGCTGCCCGGCTAACTCATGAAGCTCCGAGACTAAAAGAGAATAGAGAAAGCGACTAAAAAGATGTTTTTTTTAGAAATGAATCCATCCCAGTCTGGCTAACTCTATGCTGAGGGTGCGGGGATCGGGAGGTATAGAGAGCTGTAGATCGCCCCCCCCCCTTTTATGCCGTCTAGGGCTGATATACGCTGATGCGGTTGCCGAGGGTATTATCACATAAGTCACATCGAACAAAAAATGGCAATTAATCAATATTGAGTTCATTTGTAATTCTCCTGGTGTTTTGCCTCTTAGTAGCCCACGCAGTGTTAATAAGCTCATATATCACATCCCCGTCCGCTGACCGCGCAAGCTCAAAAACCGCCATTTTCTCCAACTCACTTTATTAAATACTCCAATTCTGACGTTTCATCAATCCGCGGACGTTGAAACGGAATCGATATTTTTCGAGGACAAAATAAGTTGATAAACTTGGTTTCCATTTAAGGTTTTATGACACGGCGAGTGACATCATCACAACTTAACCCCACTACAGTCCCCCAATTTCATTTCAGCCTCGGGAACAAAAACATTTCAACAATGTCGCAAAAAGGATGAAAAACACACCGACCGGCCGCAGGGGCCGCCATTTTTTTTAAGGGATTGATGCTTAAAGCGACTGCATGGGGGGGGGCACCTTTTCATATTGTGTGCGCACTGTTTAGGCAATCTGTCCCGTTAATGAAATCTTTTGGCCAGCACTATTTTGTAAACATCCAGATATCATGTTGGGGGTAATATAGATTACCATGCTTTAAAAATATTATTATTATTATTAATTGGTGATTATTATTCTAATTACCAATTCATAATGAATTAATCCATAGTTATTATTATTATTCATTTATTTGTATTATTACTTTTATTAATTGATTATTATTATAGCCACCAATTAATAATTTTTCATCCATAGTTATCTATTATTATTAATAATAATCGTTTATTTGTATTATTACTCATATTCATTGATGATTATCATTATAGTCACCAATTAATAATCCATCCATAGAATTCATATTTATTATTATTATTCCTATTATTATTATTTTTTATTATTTTTATTACCTCCCTAAAATATGCCATTTTTTTCATGCCTTTTCTTGGATGAAGATCCGTTTCTGGGTTAAAATGTTGATGTATATACCGTATATATTTGTTTAAAGCTGCTGTTCCACCCAAATGTAACACTTTTGTAGCTAAATGCAGCGTTAGAAGCGTTATGCCCGGGTCTGCTGAATCCCCGGACCCTTCCCAGAATAATTCTTTAATCATGTTACTAATTATATATATTAATATATATATATATATTGGATATTAATATCATATTGATATTAATCATCATTTTTTCTGGGATCCCCTAATTGTCAAATGACACAGTGGCAGGCACTGATAGGCTGTTGTCATAGAGACCTAAAAAGAATATTAGCTTTTTTTTTTACATATTATAAATATTTGAATATTATAATAATAAAATGACAGAGCGTTACTGGCTCACTGCAGAAAGGAGTCCGTGTTTTCTATAAGTGGGACGGCAGCTTTGCGGCGTAATTATTAATGAATTATTAATTAAAATGAATTAATTATCTATAAATAATTATTTTTTTATTATTAGTAATAATTACAATAATGTGTGTGGCTCAGAAAGGTTCTCAGCGAATCTCGTCGTACTTTTCAGGAAAGGCTTACGGCCCGGAGTTTTATTTCGACACCCCCAACCCCATCAAAAGCTACAAGCCATTCAAGAACTACTCCTACCTAATCCAGTGGACTCAGAAGGAGCCCGGCGCCGTGGACCCCGTAACGCACTACAAGGTGGAGGTCCGCCAGGTAAGGGGCCGCCCCCTCCCCCCCCCCCCCAAACGCTCTATGGGGCAAACATTATATAAAAAAAATGAGATAAAAATATTTTCAATCAGAAGAGGCCGAGCGAGACGGCCCGCTGGCCCGGAATCTGTATACTATATATACTTTTTATTTAAAAGAGAAAATCAACACAAATAAAGCTGATAGTAGCATAATAAGACACAGGCGGTCCTGATCCTATGAGCTAACAATCTATTAGACTGTCGAAGGGGGCAACAATGGCTTAAATTACTCCTTTTTTGTGCTATTTTTTTTCAGCTTAATCCTGCCATGAACTCCACGCGCTGCTTAGTAACACGTTGGAGATGGTAATGCCAGGGCCTGTCCTCGATTTATTGTCGGGCACCCTGGGGCCCCGGCGTCTTTCCCCCGGGTTCTGCTCTCACATCAAGGTGTTTAGTTTGGTGACGCAGTTTGTACGATAATGGCCAGGGTGGCAGGGCGGCGGATCGATAGCCTCCCCGCAGAGCCCCGGGTTAATACGAGGCTTCGGAGAATTTGGAATGTTTGTGAATCCCAATAAAACAAAATGTACGGGAGACGGCGTGTGGGATAGGAAGACGGCTCCTGAATCTAAGACGGGACTAGTGAAGGTTTTGAATCGTATAATTCACTTCACCGAGAAGGTGGTAGATAAGTGGAACCACCTCCCAGCAGAAGTGGTAGAGGGTAATACAGTGAGGGGATTAAACATGCATGGGATAGACATACGGCTCCTGAATCTAAGACGAGACCGACGACTGATTAAGGTTTGAGTCTTTACAGCGGGAGAAACGGGCGACTAGACGGGGGCCGGATGGGGCCGATCTGCCGGCAGGTTCTAAGGTTTTAAGTTGTTTTTTTTTCTCTGCTCTAATACCGGCTTTTGGCCCCGTTTCAGCGCACACACAGGCAAAGCTGTTGCCGGCTCTGGACTCGGTTGCTTCTGGAACCCGACCTAGTTTTTAAAAAACATATTTCAATTTTTTTTTTATATTTCTAAAAAACCTTTTTTTTATAGTTTTCTTCAGTTACAAAGTTTTCTTCCTTTTTGCATTCTTTACGCCGAATCCCTCGGCCAGACCCCGTTAATCATTTCTCAGCGTTGCCCGTTTGACCGCGAGGGGCTCCCCGGTAATTTCCCGTCCAGTTCTGCTGAGTTACCAGTAAATTTTTGGCCTTTTTATCGGCTCCCAATTTATGTTTTTTTAGTGCGGCGATCGGCCGCGGGGAGCACCGGGCGGCGCGGAGATTTATGAGCCTCGGATCCTTGGTTTCTGCGCGGGGCGGGAGGGGGAGATAAATCCGCGCAGTGACCGGAGAACCGGATCGTCCCGGAACGCCTTTCACTTTTGGCTTCGCACAAAGAATTCATTTCGGGTTCTTTCTGCCACTTCTCAGCATCTTCTGTTTTTTTAAGACACAAAACTGTCGTTTTTTTCAAGTTTGAGTCTTTACAGCAGGAGAAACGGGCGACTAGACGGGGGCCGGATGGGGGCCGATCTGCCGGCGGGTTCTGGGTTTCTCTGTAATTAAAGCACAAATCACCGATCTGTTTTGTATAATTTTTTTCGGTTGCAGCTCAATTTGCGCGTCGCCAGCAGTAAGACCATCGCAGCCCAAGGGTCGCAGAAGGGGCTTCTTCAGGAGCATCTCATCACAGACCTCAAGATACCCCAAAGTTATGAAGTTCAGCTCACTCCCATCACCACCTTCGGAGCCGGAGACTCGGCCTCGCGGATCATCCGATACACAGAACGTAGGTATCCAAACCCTTCATCGCTGTATCCAGGAAGGGGTTAACAGTATACGTCCCGCGTCACATGCGCGGGTGCAACACATAATCCCGAAACTGATGCCGGCACGTAGGGCCCCTCTACACTAATCCCGGCCCCTAGGAAGCCCCATGTACTGATCCTGGCCCCTAGGGACCCCATGCACTGATCCCGGCCCTCAGGGATCCCCCACAGGAACTGACTCTGACCTGGAACAAAAAAGCATTTTGGGGGGGGAACACAAAATCTTCCTTTTATAACTTCCCATGATTCCTGCTCACAAGCCCCTCCCCAAGTCAAGTTCCTTCCGACCAATCACACCGATCCGAGCACGGGGCCCCGGGCCCTTCTTAATTCCAGGGCTCTTCTTGCACCGGCTATTAGGGGCTGCTTTACCCATCTTAACGTTTGTATCATTTGGCCCATTTTACCCTGATCTGGGAGGCTAATACCCCGGAACTGACACCAGAGGGTGAATGGGGCAGATTCTTGGGATTTTTACCCCAGTCTCATGGTAATTAGCCCGGTCTCGGGGTGAATGGGGCAGATTCTCGGGCCACACGGTCTGCAGCTGACTCCTTCATATTCTCCTCTGATTTGATCATCTCTCAAATGGTGCTTTTCTCCCTGCTTGAACACAGGTGACTCCATTCAGAATATCTTTCCCTCCTGTCATGTCACAGTTTCCATAACGACCGTTATGCCATAGGATCTGTAGGAAGGGCTGTTAAAGGGTTAATATGCGGGGCGTCTCGTTGGGGGCTCTCGTATTTTCCGAGCCGTTTCTCGTTTTCTCCCGCGTGGGGTCCTGGCTGCCCGAGCAGCGCCGGCTCACTGACGCGTGATGCCTCCGAGACGCAATACTTTGCCCGTCCAGCTGCTCCGCGCTCCGGGGCCCCGGCACGCCGCCTGCGCTTAGCCAAAAACATTTACTCCATGCAAAGTTAACCCCGTAGCTGCCAGCTTCGGAAAAAGAATTGGATGCGCTCTCCTTGAAAGCAGTTGTTTTAGGATACCAAATGTTAATGAGAGATTTACCAATCAGGGGAAAAAAGGGAGATTCCACCGAGAACCCACTGAGTGTACGTGCTGAGTGTCCCAGCAGAGGTGGTAGAGGGTAATACAGTGAGGGGATTAAACATGCATGGGATAGACATACGGCTCCTGAATCTAAGACGAGACCAACGACTGATTAAGGTTTGAGTCTTTACAGCAGGAGAAACGGGCGACTAGACGGGGGCCGCTGGGGGCCGATCTGTTGACTGGTTCTGTGTTTCCTGGGATATCAGTGAGCAGGCAGGGAAGCGATGGGGTAACAGAACCTCCCCGTCCCCTAAGTCACCCCCGACTCTCGCATCTCTTCACGCGCCTGATCTGGGGCCGGACGAGCCGCTTTCTGTCCTCTCTCTGCCCGATGCTAATAAAGGGGAGCGATGGATTTATTGTGCGCTCGGCGTTCCCAAGGAGGAACAAATCTCCGCTCTCAGCATGTGGGCGTCCAAGGCCTGTTTGTTATCGCCTGACTATAAATACACTTTATTTCCCCATCGCATGCCCTTGAGCCGCGTGATCTTGTGTTTTAACTCATTTTATCCCAAAACTCAGCAAAGCCTCTGAATGACACGCGGAATCCCACCGCCCCTAAAGGGTGTTCAGGGTCACGGGGTAAATACGTTCCGCCTGCTCTCGTGGTACCCCTGCTTCACTTCCAAAGATCTGCAGAGGAACCCCGTACCAAAAAAGTCCCTGTTAAGTTTGCCAAGTCTCTCTTTGGACCCCAAATCCTTGGGTCCTTTTTTTTCCCCACCCCTAAAGCCCCCTTTTTCATCCCCTGATGCCCCTCCCCCGATGCCCCTCTCCTCTAGGAGGTCAGAATGTTTGCTGGGTATGAGGGGATCGCAGGGTTCTACAGCCCTAAAAGCCCCGATAATGTGTATAGAAACAGCAGGGAACGGCTTTATAAATGAAACGGGGTATGAGTGTGCGTATCTGTGTGTGTATGTGTAGGTGTGTGTTTATATGTCAGGGTGTGTGGGTAGGTATGTGTAGGTGTGTGTATGTGTGTGGGTAGGTGTGTGTATATATGAGTGTGTGTATACGTGTGAGTGTGTGGGTAGGTGTGTGTGTATATGTGTGAGTGTGTGGGTAGGTGTGTGTATATGTGTGAGTGTGTGGGTAGGTGTGAGTGTGTGGGTAGGTGTGTGTGGGTAGGTGTGTGTGTATATGTGTGAGTGTGTGGGTAGGTGTGTGTGTGTGGGTAGGTGTGTGTGTATATATGAGTGTGTGTGAGTGTGTGGGTAGGTGTGTGTGTGTGGGTAGGTGTGTGTATATGTGTGAGTGTGTGGGTAGGTGTGTGTATATGTGTGAGTGTGTGGGTAGGTGTGTGTGTATATGTGTGAGTAGGTGTGTGTGTGTATATGTGTGAGTGTGTGGGTAGGTGTGTGTGTGTGGGTAGGTGTGTGTATATGTGTGTGTGTGTGGGGGGGTAGGTGTGTGTATATGTGTGAGTGTGTGGGTAGGTGTGTGTGTGTGTGGGGGTAGGTGTGTGTGTGTGTGGGGGGGTAGGTGTGTGTATATGTGTGTGTGTGTGGGGGGGTAGGTGTGTGTATATGTGTGAGTGTGTGGGTAGGTGTGTGTGTGTGGGTAGGTGTGTGTATATGTGTGAGTGTGTGGGTAGGTGTGTGTGTGGGTAGGTGTGTGTATATGTGTGAGTGTGTGGGTAGGTGTGTGTGTGTGTGGGTAGGTGTGTATGTATATGTGTGAGTGTGTGTGGGTAGGTGTGTGTGTGTGTGTGGGGGTAGGTGTGTGTATATGTGTGAGTGTGTGGGTAGGTGTGTGTGTGTGTGTGTGTGTGTGGGTAGGTGTGTGTATATGTGTGAGTGTGTGGGTAGGTGTGTATGTATATGTGTGAGTGTGTGGGTAGGTGTGTGTATATATGTGTGTGTGTGTGTGGGTAGGTGTGTGTGAGTGTGTGGGTAGGTGTGTGTGGGGGGGTAGGTGTGTGTATATGTGTGTGTGTGTGGGGGGGTAGGTGTGTGTATATGTGTGAGTGTGTGGGTAGGTGTGTGTGTGGGGGTAGGTGTGTGTATATGTGTGAGTGTGTGGGTAGGTGTGTGTGTGTGGGTAGGTGTGTGTGTATATGTGTGAGTGTGTGGGTAGGTGTGTGTGTATATGTGTGTGTGTGTGGGTAGGTGTGTGTGTGTGTGGGGGTAGGTGTGTGTATATGTGTGAGTGTGAGTGTGTGTGGGGGGGTAGGTGTGTGTGAGTGTGTGGGTAGGTGTGTGTGTGTGTGTGGGGGTAGGTGTGTGTATATGTGTGAGTGTGTGGGTAGGTGTGTGTGTGTGGGTAGGTGTGTGTGTATATGTGTGAGTGTGTGGGTAGGTGTGTGTGTATATGTGTGTGTGTGTGGGTAGGTGTGTGTGTATATGTGTGTGTGTGTGGGTAGGTGTGTGTGTGTGGGGGTAGGTGTGTGTATATGTGTGTGAGTGTGTGGGTAGGTGTGTGTGTGTGTGGGGGGGTAGGTGTGTGTATATGTGTGAGTGTGTGGGTAGGTGTGTGTGTATATGTGTGTGTGTGGGGGTAGGTGTGTGTATATGTGTGAGTGTGTGGGTAGGTGTGTGTGGGGGGGTAGGTGTGTGTATATGTGTGAGTGTGTGGGTAGGTGTGTGTGTATATGTGTGTGTGTGGGGGTAGGTGTGTGTATATGTGTGTGAGTGTGTGGGTAGGTGTGTGTGTGTGGGGGGGGGGGTAGGTGTGTGTATATGTGTGTGTGTGGGTAGGTGTGTGTGTGAGATTGTTGCCTTTAAGTTGCCGAAGTATTTTGTGTTTTCCTGCGAAAGCCAAACGGGGTGAAACATCGCTACCTCTAATCATCCGACACAAAGTAACCATTTATTAATAATCAGAGAGGATCCGGTTTATTCCGGCGCTGCGATTACCGATTCTGCTGATTATTTTATTAAAACTGAATTTCTTTTCTCTTTGTTTTTTCCCCCCAGCTATTAACTACCCCAATCCGTCCGGTGAGTATCGGGGTAATTTACTGATGTTATGGGGTAATAATAAATCTGTCTGCAAGAGAACAAAACTTCCCCTCCCAGTGATTTAATTTAAAATAAAAACTTTACGGCTAGAAAACAGACTTCATCTTTCTCAGATTGCTTGTTGTGGTAACAGAGGATAAGAGATGAGTATTAATACCCCCCAGCGCTGTATACAGTAATACCCCCCAGCGCTGTATACAGTAATACCCCCCAGCGCTGTATACAGTAATACCCCCCAGCGCTGTATACAGTAATACCCCCCAGCGCTGTATACAGTAATACCCCCAGCGCTGTATACAGTAATATAACCCCCAGCGCTGTATACAGTAATATAACCCCCAGCGCTGTATACAGTAATATAACCCCCCAGCACTGTATACAGTAATATAACCCCCAGCGCTGTATACAGTAATACCCCCCAGCGCTGTATACAGTAATATAACCCCCAGCGCTGTATACAGTAATATAACCCCCAGCGCTGTATACAGTAATATAACCCCCCAGCACTGTATACAGTAATATAACCCCCAGCGCTGTATACAGTAATATAACCCCCCAGCGCTGTATACAGTAATATAACCCCCCAGCGCTGTATACAGTAATATAACCCCCAGCGCTGTATACAGTAATATAACCCCCAGCACTGTATACAGTAATATAACCCCCAGCGCTGTATACAGTAATATAACCCCCCAGCGCTGTATACAGTAATATAACCCCCAGCACTGTATACAGTAATATAACCCCCAGCGCTGTATACAGTAATATAACCCCCCAGCGCTGTATACAGTAATATAACCCCCCAGCGCTGTATACAGTAATATAACCCCCAGCACTGTATACAGTAATATAACCCCCAGCTCTGTATACAGTAATATAACCCCCCAGCGCTGTATACAGTAATATAACCCCCCAGTGCTGTATACAGTAATATAACCCCCAGCGCTGTATACAGTAATATACCCCCCAGCGCTGTATACAGTAATATAACCCCCAGCGCTGTATACAGTAATATAACCCCCCCAGCGCTGTATACAGTAAAGTCTGAAGGAGCTCCCGGACACACAGAAATGACCTATAAGCAGTATATTCTCCAGCAATAAAGGGGTTAAGGGGGCGGTGTAAAAATTGACCTGTGAAATTCTCCCCCCAGACAGTCCCGCGCCCCCCCTGCTTATTAATTCTAAAGAGAACTTTGCATTTTGATTGTGACAAAAGGTCATTTATGGCGTTCTTGTTAGAAGTAAATGAGGTGGAAAGGAGAGGCTCTGCCTTGTTTGTTAGAGGTTTAAGTGGCTGAATAATCAGACGGGCGCCACCCAACTGCCCCCCCCCCCCGGCATTTACTTGCTTTCCGGCTTTTTGAAATGATTTAAAACCATTTTATTCACTGATTTTGTTGCCCCCTTAATCCCGCCATCATTATGAAGCCATAATAAATAAACTCATTCCTGTGAAATTAGGAAATAAAGTGCCCCTTTTCTGTAGTAAATTTGTGCATTTAGACAAATTTTTCATTTTTGATCTTTTCGATTTTGGGCAACGAATTTAGTTTCCTGCTCTTTCGGTTCGGATGAAATTTGGACGGCTTTTTCCATTCAGAAACGAAATTCGTTTTCACTCTCTCACCCTCTCTTACAATCTCTTTCCCGCTCTCACAATCTCTCATGCTCTCTCTCAACGTCTTCCTAGCGTTTCCGCCGGCCGCTTCCCTGTCCCGTCTCCTTTCCCGCAGCTCCGCTTCTTCTCTCACCTCTTCTTGTTCTTTGCTCTTTGGTATTTTTTCTTGGTCCGCTTCTCCCCCCTATCCATCGCATATCCTGCCTCCCAGAGCCCTTCTGCAGCAGGACGGAGCCCCGGCGGGAGACGTGAGGGAGAGGCTGTCCACGTGGGATACACTGTGGCTCAGCCCCAGGGGCCAGAATAATGTTACAAGTAATTCAAATTGTGCATTTTATACAAATTAACAAAATGGCCATTTTTTTTTAATTAAAACTTGTTTGAATCAGAATGCCTGTTACTTGTAACACACGACGGGGGCTGTGATATTTGGGCCTCTTCTGCAAAACGGCTTAGCCGCAGTGTGAAACAAAAAGCTCCCAATTTTACTTTCCATTTCATTGCTTTTCCTGTCTCATTCACGCTCTCTCTCATTCACGTTCTCTCTCATTCACGCTGTCTCATGCTTTTTCACACTCGCGCTCACTTTTCATACTCGCACTCTCTCTGTGTCTCCCTACCATCTCCGCCGGCCGCTTCTGTGTCCCCGTCTCCTTTCCCGTAGCTCCTCTCCTTCTCTTGCACGTTAAGATACTCGCTAAATACTTCCTTCTCTGAATGCAAATCAAGGAATGAATGGTTACGCCAAGCAGCAGACGACAAAAGGCACTTCACAGCACTCTGTGCGTTATCGGACTACAATGCCTATCATCCTCAGTCTGTTTCAAGTGCTGGGAGGCATGGGTGCTTTAACTAAACAAGTGACATTTTGTGAAAGGCACAGGGACGCTGACTCTTAAGAGGACTTTGCAGAGAGTTGTGGAGAAGTCGCCATGGAAACCATTGGAATGTTTCTAACGATTGCCCCTCTCATGCTCCGGCTTTGATCTCCGTGGAATTCCTGCCTCTATTGTCTGATGTAACGCGAGGTCTGGATAACTTATTTACCGTGTAATAAATGAAATCTGATGACCAACGATGTCTCCTCGCTCCTCAGATAACACGTGCCGCTTCGAGGATGACAAGATGTGCGGCTTCGTCCAGGACAGGATGGACAACTTCGACTGGACCCGGCAGAATGTACTGACCCAGAATCCAAAGAGAACAGTGAACACGGGACCAGCCATGGACCGGAGTCAGACCGCAGAAGGTAACCCACCCACCCGTTTCTTTACTGAGACGGTGGTAGATAAGCGGAACAGCTTCCCAGCAAAAGAGGTAGAGTGAGGGAATCTCCTTCTAAAATTTTATTCCTACTTTTCCATTCATTTACAAGTTAGGGGAAGTGTCCGCATTCTGGTTATCCGCCGGCAGAGAAAGTGTTAAAGAGCTAAAAGTTTTCTTTTTTCCCGTGGCGTGCGCGGGGAGGGGGGGCGTCTCACGGAGCCGCAGCGCCATTAAATAGCACTTCACGGTTATTATCTGGCAACAAGAGAGCCATTACAAAATATCAATAAAGGGCAGAGGACGGGGTTTATTTCTCATCTTCACTTTCCTGCCTGAGTTGGACACTTTACAGTCCTGTGCTCCGGGGAAGATGGTTTGGATCATTTAATGTGCGGGGGGGGGCGTGATGTGTTTAAATATGTCGGCGGCAGTTACAAGATTGGGGGAGGGAGTCAAAGTGAGCGTAAGACAGTGACGTATTAAGTGATGTCATGAGGTTAAGTGATACATTGTAACAGGAGATATTAGTGATTGACAGTTGTCGTTGACGGTAAACTTAAGTTCTAACTTTTAACCCCCAAATTGCACCTTGCAGCTTCGCGGGGGGGGGGGGGGGGGGGGTTGTTGTTACAGGATGACTTTCAAGTCCCTCCTGACCCCCCCCCCCCGATATTATTGAAGAGGTGAAATTAAAATAAATAAACTAAGGGAGAGGGTGTATATATATATATAATTTACACTGGGGAAAAAACCCCGCAAACTAAATGGGGGGGGGGGTATTTTAGTCTATTTAAATAAATAAATAAATGTTGTTATTCTTGGAGAACCCCGTTTAGTTTCTTGTTTTTTATTCTTTAGTGAGGGGAGTTTTCTATTTTGTGAGTTACAGTTGCGGACATTAAAGTTCCCTTGGAAGGCCTGCCCTCGCATGCCCTCGCCTGTAACTCCTAAAACATTTAATGGCGCAGGAACTCGCACGCCCTCGTGGTTTTGTTTTGTTTGTTATTTTTAAGTTGTTTTACTTATGGAAGAAATTGTGCTTTTAAAGCTACAAAATATAATAAGTTTACATCTTCACACCTTTCAAGAGTCGTTGACTATATCACAGAGTCTATTGGCTGGTAGTATGCAGAGCCCCTCCCTGACACCCCATATTTAGCCAATAGAAGCTGACAAGTCTGGAGTATCTTCTAGAAACTGACTTAAAACTAAACAAAATCCTTGAGCATAACCCTCCGCGCTGTATACAGTAATACAACCAACATTATACATTTTTAGATATTTCTGGAAGCCCAAAGAAATAACCATTTTTATGTTTAATTTTGCCCAACAGGATATTATATGTTTATTGAAGCTTCTCGGCCGCGTGTTCCGGGAGACAAAGCAAGACTCATCAGTCCTCTGTACAATGTAACAACCAAGTCCCCGTATAGGAAATCGCCATACTGCGTGTCGTTCTACTACCACATGTACGGGAAGCATATCGGTGAGTGGATCCAATCTGGAGGAACTTCATAAAGATTTGGCCAACTTATAACTATGTCCATGTTCGTCTTTGGGAAAAAACCTTTGTATTCCACGAATATTCTCCCGTTTCCATGTTTGTTTCGGGCGAATATTCGTTCGTTCTTCCTGTTCATTTTTCCCTTTGTTTTCTGCCAGTTTTCTAGCCGGGGTTAATACGGGGTTAACGCAGCAAAAGTACCCAGCAGCTTTGGCACCAGGATTTTAAAGGACTGTAAGAGTGACTCTATTGGTCGCCGGCAGGGGCCTCCTCTGGCATTAACCAATGAAGGGCAGCTGCTCTTGACGCCAAAACTTGGCCTGTGGAGAGCATTGGCTTTGGTGCCAGGAGCTAAAGATCCATAAGAGCGACTTTATTGGTCGACGGCAGGAGGCTCCTCTTCAACCAATAAAGGGGACTTGGGAGGGAAGGGTACCTGGGAGACAGTGTGAGTGTGAGTGAGAGAGAGAGAGAGAAACAAACACTCTGAGCAACCTGGCCTGGGAGGAACAGGGATTTCAGACCCCCTGGCAAAGGACAGGGCAAGGTATACCTCGGAGCAACTTGTCCTAGGGAGACCAACGGCTTCCATCTGTCATCAACCAGTGAAGGACAGCTGCTCTTCATTGGCGGATGTCAGACGAGCCCTCTGCCGGCGACCAATAGAGTCGCTCTTACGGACCTTTAACTCCTGGCGCAATCCTACGAATTCCCGTTAACCCCTGCAATACCACTAAGACTTAAGGTAGGCTAGATGCAGTGACTTGTATGAGGGGGAAGGGACCAGGGAGATTAGCTAGGAGATATTTACAAAGAATAAATATTTGTTTGTTTACCCGCCGCCATATTAGTTTATTTGGTATTCGGTTTGAACCACAAAAACGCACCCTTCGTGTTCCTTTTCATGCTTTCCCGAATACGAATGCACAAGTCTACTTATAACGCAAATGAGAGTTGTGAGGTCCCTCATGGTGTGGCTTTTGCAAATGCAGATTCCCCTGTAAGCATTTGCCACTTACCCCATCTCTCTGCACGAGATATACTCATCTCCATGCTGCAGACAGGGGGTCTCGTCAGACCCTCGTGCCAATGCGCGGCTAGCGCTTCTATTCATTTCAATTGCGATCAATCACAATCAGCGGAGGGCAGCTCAGCGCAGGTGGGTGCAGCCAGGTTTAAACCTGAATCTTGTCACTAGGTCCAAATCCACGGACCCCTGATCCTCGTCCATGCGCGACGGTACTTAACCCGGCTCATGGAAGACCTGGGGAAGGGAACGTGGGATCCGGGCTGAACGTGATACTTTGTTTCCATTATGTTTTCCTGTTTGGCTTTTTTGTTGTTAAACAGTGGCTTGTCTTATAACGAGACTTTCCAGGGAATAAACATTCGCAGCAAACCTCTCTCTGCGATGATTGGAGTAATTAGCGGTTAATCATTCGGCCAGCTGTTAAGTGCTCTGCAGACCTGGTAGTTTTATGACTAATTATGTCATTGTGATGGGATAAGGGAGACACCGTGAATTCAGCCGTATAAAGGGGGGGTTATCAGAGGTACCGATATTTAACCTTTACTGTCCTGACCTTAGTCGCAGATGATTTACCAAGTTACCGAAATCGCACCTTTATCACAATGAGCTCTATTACCGTATCCCGGCTTTTACTCGTATTTTTGTTACAATGTAACTTCGGATCTGGTTACTTTTCTCAGGGCTTTTTTGGTTCTAAATATTTTGCAGGGGATCCGCCAACTTTTTATTGCATGATTTGAAATTCAAATATCACGCTCTCTCACACTGTCTCACGCTCTCTCACACTGTCTCACGCTCTCTCACACTGTCTCACGCTCTCTCACACTGTCTCACCTTCCCTCACACTCTCTCACACTGTCTCACACTCTCTCACACTGTCTCACGCTCTCTCACACTGTCTCACGCTCTCTCACACTCCCTCACGCTCCCTCACACTGTCTCACGCTCCCTCACACTGTCTCACGCTCTCTCACACTGTCTCACGATCTCTCACACTGTCTCACGCTCTCTGTCGTTGTCTCCCTAGCTTCTCCGCCGACCCCTCCCATATCCCTGGCCACTTTTCCGCAGCTTCTTTTCTTCTCTTGCCTCTTCTTGGTCTTCTTTCTTCGTCCCGCTTCTCTCCAGTATCAGCTCTGTTACCCAGGCCAGAAAAGGGCGGAGCCTCCATGCACACCCTCTCCCCCGATTTGACGAGGGTGTGGCTGTCCTGGTGGTAAATGCCATAGCTCCACCCCCTTTTGCAGAAGTGCTCCGAGAGCCAAGAACCATTCAGATGGATTCGTGGAGGGGTGCGGAAGCGCTTCTCTTTCTCCGCCAATCCGTCTGCGTTATTGTGGCCTCTTGGAGCACTTCCGCTAAGGGGCGGAGCCACGGCGCGCCCCACTGAAGAAGACAGATTGATGGTGCTTCAGGCAGATCTCCACGTGTCCCCAGCCAAGCCCCCCCATTCCCTGATCCAGTTGAAAAGGGTTTTTCTTATCGTTAAAGTTTCATTAACCGGATTCTAAATTCCATGATTTTGTTTGACTTTGGATTTCACACCTGACCCTCTCGTCTGTATCTAATTGCCCCTCTCCCCCCCCCGTCTATCCACCGAGCCGGTATTTACCAAGCGCAGACTTAGCAGATGGCGCGGGAGCCGCGCAGGATTGAGTCTGAGATTACAGCAATTAAACAAACAGCCAAATGAAACGTTTAGGTGCGCGGAGATCCGCAGAATATATCCCCTAACTGCCTCTAATTGACTTTATTACCCGCGTTCCCGGGGACGAGAACCGTAACTACAGCCCGAGTCTGAGCAGAATTACTGCCCTCCACACGGCTGCTGAACTCGCTCATTTAACCTCATCCCCGGCGGAAACGGGGCGAAAATACATGCATTTAGGAAACTACTGATTGCGCAAGTCATGCCCCTTAACCCTAAGCCTGCCGCTGAAGAGGCATTTGCTGGGCGAGAGGAATATCTGAAGACGCCATTGTTTTTTTCCCCTCCCATTTTGCATCCAGAAATCGCACAATTTTATAAACTCATATGGATATTTTTTTTTAACCCTTCAGCGTCCTTCTTGAGATTCGGTCACAGACTGTGGTGCGAGACATTAGTCTCTGGAGTCGCCTCCTTTCCCGATACAATCTTCTCTTCTACATTGCATAACGTCTTTGAAAGGGTTAATGCCGCTTTAATTAAAATTTCCATGCTATTAAATTAGACTCCTCCCCATCCGCCCGGTGCAGCGGTGGGCACAGCGGTGGGCACAGCGGCGGGCGCAGCGTAACGCCCCCCCCCCCCCCGCTTCCCTCATCACGTTCCATTAGGAGCCTCTTAAATAAGGAATGAAATTTGCTGGATTCCTCCGCCGCTCCCCGGTGTTTGTACAAACTGATTGATTGCTCTCCTTGGCTGCTTTTGGCTCGGGGGTATATCGCATCTCTCTCATTTTACTTAGAATCTTTTGCTTTCTTGTTTATGACACGTTCTCGCTGTACGACTTCATTTATCTGCCCTCTGGTTCTGTGTAGAAAATACAGCAAACAATTAGCTTTCTGCGGAAGACACCCGGCTGTTTGTATCTGGAAACGGGGGTGGGGGTTGGGGGGGTATATTATCAGTTGTATAGGGGGTACATTATATGTTGGCTGGGGTGTTTTATTAAAAAATATATATATATATATATATATATATATATACCGGTATATCAAATCAGGTTAAATAACATTTTTAAATCAAATTCTCATTAAGATACCTTGTTATTATTATTATTAGATTATTATTATTATTATATTATTATTATTATTAGATTATTATTATTATTAGATTATTATTATTATTATTAGATTATTATTATTATTGTTATTATTTTTATTATTATTATTAGATTAACTGCTATCCTAATACGTTTCTCCGCAGACCTAACGAATAAAGCTTCCCTTTTCTCCCAGCTCTGGCAGCTCTTTGCCACCTTTTGCCAAACCTGGTCATTGTCCGTATGGTCGTTTGGCCTAGGATTTTGGCGGGGTGTAATAAGGGATAAGGCCAAAGGTTTGGTTTTACCGGCAGCAGCTAAAATGTTTGGTTTAGTAGAGAGAAAAGAGAGAGGGGAGATAAAAGAGAGCAATTAGAGAAGAAACAAGAGAGAAAAAGAGATGAGAGGGAAAAGGAAGAGAAGGGAGAGAGATCAGAGAGGAGAGACAACAAGAATAATATATATAGAAAAGACAGGAGATAAAAGGAAAGAGAAGAGAATGGGGGAAAGAGAAGTGAAAGAAAAGAAGAAAGATAGAAGAGAAGAGAGAAAAAGGAGGAGAACGGGAAAGGCAAGAGAGAGGGGAACGAGATAAGAAAGAATAAAGAAAGGAAAAGAGAAAGAATAAAGGGTAAAATGATGGAAGAAAAAAAGGAGGAGAGGGACAGGTGAAGAGAGAGAGAAAAGAGAGCCCAGGGAGGACCAAAAAATGAAGGAAAGTGAAGGATAAAGAAGTGAGAAAGAAGAGAAGAGAGAACGGAGCCACAGAAGCCATTGCCATAGTCTCAACATTTCATGGGACATAAAGAGCAAAATCCCGAGCATGGGGCTTCCCTCTCTATTCCACCAAAGCGCAGGAACCACAAGAGGCGCAAATCCTATTTCCTATTCCATAATGAGATTACTAATAAAAAATATTACTTATTACCTGTCTGTTTAGCTGAAAACGGATAGTTTTGTATTCTGGACCATTGCCCCACTCTGCTGGTTTCCATGGCGAATGCCCCACGTTACATGCAGGTTGGGGAATTGATGTAGATCTTCTGGGTTGCTGCCTCTGGCTGTGAAGGGGTTAACAATGAGGCTCAGCTGTGCTGTCGGAGCGAGACCCCCGGGGACCGCGTGGAAATGTTACCTTTTCCAGATGAAAAGGACGCTTTGGACTGTGCAGAGCGGACCCCGCGTTCCCGGGAACGTTCGGAGAGATAAAGCAGCAGGTCCCAGGGGCAGCAGCTTGTGATCCGACCATGAAAACCAAAACGATTCCGCTCGCTGCAGTAACTTCCTGCCCCCCTTACAGCGACGCCGCAGCCGGAGTCATCCTGACGGGGGGCAAACTGCTTCCCGGACCCCGGGGATGCACTCAAAGCAGTTTATTTTGGGGCTTTCCGCCTGTCAGAGTGCTTGGAGTATTTTCATTCACACCATGACTGGCTCCTTTCCGTGCTCTTGGTGCTATTATTTTTTTGAATGGATTTCTAGTTCATTTCTCTCGCCAAATCTGTTTTAATGTACGCTAGGAAAAAAAAAGCGTCTTAGAGGTAATATGATGTCACTTTACAAATACATACGAGGACGATAGCAGCCGCTCTCTGATGACCCGTTAAAAAAAACAAGGCGGAGCAAAGAACATTTTCACCTATAGCAGCGGAATTACAGTAAGAGCCGTAAAGATGTGGAATCCACTTCCCCCAGAGGCCGTGTGATCAGATCCAATCGATGCCTTTAAAGGCTGCCGATCCAGTTAGAAATCAGAGGCCATTGTGGAGTCGGGAAGGAGTTTTTTCCCCTTTTTGAGGCAGAATCGAGGGGGGCGGGGGGGTTCGCTTCTTTTGGATCATCGAGGGGGACATGCCGGACCTGGCGTTTTGTGTTATGTTACCGTCGGGCCGTCGCTTTGCTGCCAGCCTTCCCTGTTTTCCTGATGACGTAATGACTGCGGATTTCCACGAATTACAAGCAAAATCACTGATTCAGAGGTTTTTCGGTTCCGTTAAGAATAAAATTCATGCGAAACCCAAACGGTTTTATTATCTCTGGATAAGGGTCGAGGTTTTCGGTGCCCCTCTCACTTGGAAAGTTCCCCATAACGGAACTCTGCGTTTGGCGAATCGTGCCCCTGCGGTATAAGTCGTTACATTGTAGCGGATGGGAATTATTTGCATTATTTTATGACGTTTTACGATGAATTAAAGTGAAAGATGCCAATCAGGGATCCTGCCTTTTCCGGATCGGTGATCAGTGAATGGCCGCCCGGACCTTTTTGCCGCTTGGCGCCGTGGCCGCAGCTTCATTACGGATTATTGTTTAAGCTCCGATTATTCCTCCCCGTCCAGAAACGCAAACAAGAGCGATTCACTGCTTTGAATTGAACATCAATCCTGAACAATGCAGCAAAGAGACAAAAAGGAACATTTGGATTTCACGCTTAACCCTTAGGGATGGCTTCCATTACATGACGTTTATTGATATGGCGCCGGCAGACTCCGTAGCAAAGTTACAATCCGTGGAATGATTTAAAGTCACACACAATAACAAACAGGTATAAAGGAGAAGAGAGGCGGCTCCCGGGAGCTTACAATCTAGTCGGTGAGGAGTAGGAGAGGACGGCTGGGATGGGCTGATCGGTTGTACAGATGGTTTGGTTAGGATGTTGGCTGAGAGTGTTGGGAGGAAAGGTTGGACGCTTCTCGAAAAAGGTGGGTTTCAGAAAGCCTTTGAAAGTGGCGTACGAGGGAGAACGTCTGACGGGACGGGAATTCCAGTAAAGGTGGTACAACGCGGGGCAAATCCTAAATATTGGAGTGGGAAGATGTACAGCACGGGGCAAATCCTGAAGGTCATGAGAGAAACAAAGAGGGCGGTAAGGGGGGTATTTGTATAGATATGTGTGCGGTGCGGGGTTGTTAAGTGCTCTGTAGGTAGCAGGAGATGAGGAGCGGGACACGAGGAGCAGGAGACGAGGAGCGGGAGACGAGGAGCTGGAGACGAGGAGCGGGAGACGAGGAGCGGGAGACGAGGAGCGGGAGACGAGAAGCGGGACACGAGGAGCGGGAGACGAGGAGCGGGAGACGAGGAGCGGGAGATGGGGAGCGGGAGATGAGGAGCGGGACACGAGGAGCTGGAGATGAGGAGCGGGAGACGAGGAGCGGGAGATGAGGAGTGGGAGATGAGGAGCAGGAGACGAGGAGCGGGAGATGAGGAGCGGGAGATGAGGAGTGGGAGATGGGGAGCGGGAGATGAGGAGCGGGACACGAGGAGCGGGAGATGGGGAGCGGGAGATGAGGAGCGGGACACGAGGAGCTGGAGATGAGGAGCGGGAGATGAGGAGTGGGAGATGAGGAGCGGGAGACGAGGAGCGGGAGATGAGGAGTGGGAGATGAGGAGCAGGAGACGAGGAGCGGGAGATGAGGAGTGGGAGATGAGGAGCGGTGACAGAGAAAGATTTTTCTAGAATACGCTTGAGGATTAGCGCTCCTTCTGCATCTTCATATCTTCTCATTCAGCGACCCTGCAGTATGTATTCTGTATATAGAGAGAGGGTCTATTTTCAGGACATATGGAGCTTTCTTGCTCGCAGGCCGCATATAACGTTTATTTCATCCACATGAAATATAATAAAATGGAGACAAACAGAAATAATATTTTTTACAGTTTTATCCAATCTGAAATGTGCGGCTCTGAATATATTCATTTATTTTTCTTGATTTTTAAAAAAATACTCCGTATAACGAAGTGTTTTATCTTTTTATGCCATTTACAGGCAGGATCCAGATGCGCATCGCTGTTTCCGAGCTATAATTATTTTTCGATTTGGCGTGTGGGAAATGTAGCCGTAATAACGCTCGCACGATCCAAACCCGGCCCACAAAAGTATACATTGTACATCAAACTGCGTTTTCTCGCACTAGTGAAAAAAAAATAAAAATTCAGCAACAGTAATTCCCCCCTCCACCCCCGTGTTTATTTTTTACATTTTTGGAGATTTAAGGGTCAAAACACACCTATTTTTAAATAATATGTTTGGGAGTGGTGAGCACTAGGATTTTGAAGAAAAAAATACATTTTTTTTTTTCTTTTTATTATTTATTATTATTATTTAGTTGGGTTTTTTTTTTGCACTATTCTTTATGAGGACCCAGTGCGACATGACTAGTGATCCCCTTGGGGGTCTTTGCAGACTGCAGGGATCTCGCTTGTAACCAAAAAAAAACCCCTGATGATGTCAAGATGTAAATAAATAAATATGAAATAATGTTTGTTTTTTTTGTTGTTTTTTTTTTTTTAAATTAAAAAATGTTTTTGTCGTTTGTTGTTTGATTCACTCTACAGATTATCATAAACTCGTAACTAAAAAGGATCGACGGGAGCCGGTCCGTCGGGGGCCCAAGGCAGCCAGCTTTACCGTTTCCATAACAACCAGGGGTCTCTGTCCACCTCGACCTAGGAACCAAGTGACATTTTTGAACCTGATCATTAACCTGTTTGCGGTAATTATGAGGTCCAAAATAGACCCGTTCCTTCCCAAATCAAAGTGGACGAGGACGCTCACACTTTATTAACCCTTTCCTGATACTTTCGTACCCCCCCATCCCTCCAACTATACCTAAAGATAGCGGGAGCCCTACTTCATTCCATTCTAACAATGGGTGTTTATTAACCCATTAGGGCAGTTACGTGGCAGAAGAACACATAGCTGTGGAATCCTGGTGTTTATTGAATGAAATAGCCGCAGGAATCTCTGCGGTTATCGGCTTTTATCCGTGCGTGCGCGGCTTTTAATGGTTCTCATATATATTTCCAGCGCTTATACGGAGCAGATCCTCCGGGGCCGCTCTGAATGTGTAAATCTGCCAGTCTGTTCCTTCTGCATCCGTGGCTTTACATGCGCAATCCCACCGAGATGGCAAAATAAACACTTCTTTTGGTTTTATTTCCGTTAAAACAACATATTTCTGGGCCACAAAGCAGATGTCGCCGGGCAGCTTATAAAACCCTGCTGCCGAGAAGCGCTCCGGTGCAGGAATTTTGTGCGCTTGATTTAGGCAGGCGGAAAATACTGATTATATCGATTTTTCAAATGCGTTCCACTTACCAGCCAGTCTGTGCTGCAGAATCCACAATATTGGGTGAATTTCATACTTTTGGGGGCCTGAATATATATATTTTTTTTATTCTGGGGAGCAGATCTGGGAATTTATATTTCTTACCCTTTTTTTTTACAGCCCCTCCACTAAACACTGTCTCTCTCCCATCTCCTTCTCTCTTTTCTCCCCGGTCTCTCTCCCATCTCCTTCTCTCTTTTCTCTCGCCGTCTCTCCATCTCTCAACCCCTCTTCTCTCCCCCATCTCTCTCTCTCCTATCCCCTCTTTCTCTGCTCTCCCCCATCTCTCACATCCCCTCTCTCTCTCATCCCCTCTCTTTCTTCTCTCCCCCATATCGAGATCCCTCAATCTTTCCTGATCATTTTAATCCTGCAAAACTATTCCCCATTTTAGTTGCCCTCCTCTGAATTCCTTCCATCAATATTCTTCTTGATGGTGTCTCCACTACTCTAAATTAAAGGGTTAAATTATTTTCATAAATATTAAAATTTAACGTTCTGAGCTCTAGCTGACATCATCGTAATTGTTGTTTTTAACTGCATAAAATAACCATTATATCCCTAAAGTGATTTCACGTCGGAGTCACCGACAAAATGTAGCAAAAAAATGTATCAGAAAATGGAGCTATATTTAGAATGGACAGTGACCTTGGCTTTAACTACAAAGCAGCTTAAAATAGCAGTAAAGAGGCAACTAGCCGTGTATTAGTGTAAAAGTCAGCTTTTATGTTAATTTTTAAATAATTTAGATGTTTAGGGCTTGATTTAGTTCCTCTTCTAAAATCTAGATGTTTTGCAAAAATTCAGCTCAAACTCGAACGAAATACTCAAAGGAAAACTCCTAAATGTTAGTACAAGTTGTTGCCACAGCAGAAGCTCATTACGACCAAAGTGGTACAGTCAGTACTGTGAGCAGCTTTGCTGATGTTTACTTTGATTTCTGTGTGAAATGAATATATATTTTTTTTAAAGAACATAATATTTTTGTATCAAATATGCGCCCTGTGGATTATTATTATTTTATTAATTATATAATAATTATTATTAATAAGTACTAAGTTTGTTATCTCCTCAATGGGATTATTTTAAATGTTGATGTTGGCTATAAAAAGCTCTGTTATGCTTAAGATTCTTCACAAGCTGATGGAGATCTCCTCTTCTCTATTGCCAATCCCGCATGTCCTGTTATCCTCACCATGTTCTTCATGGGCCGTTCCCTAGGAAGACCCCCCCCCCCAAGGTCTTCCTAAAATGTGTTTAGAGTAACGCTAGGAGCAGGAAGAGAAGTGAGCTTGGATTTTGGTGGAAATGTGGGGTCTGGGTTTCACCCATTCAGTGACCTTGGTGTCTCCCGGCAGGGTTACTGAACTTGCTGGTCCGGGTGAGGAACGTGGGCATCGTGGACACCAAGGTGTGGTCGCTCAGCGGGGACCGGGGCAACAAGTGGCAGCAAGCGAATGTTCCCATCGACCCGTCAGGGCCTTTCCAGGTGAGCAGCTCGGGCTTTAAAACTGATAACATATACTGCAGGTAAATGCAGGTAGTCAATAATACAGAGAAACGGAATTCTGTTATTTCCTAAAAACATGACCTCGACTGACAAGGCCTGAAGATTTAAATACGTTTATTTATAACATTACATTAATTTATATAGCGCTGGCAGATTCCGTAGCGCTGTTACAGTAGGGGAGAGTGAACAGTAGCAGTAACAATAAGATTAACACAGATCAAGAAGCGCACCTGTTCTGGAGAGCTGACAATCTATTAAGACGTGCCTGAGAAGGGGGTGTTTTTCTGGGTGTTGTTTCTGTTTTTTGCCGTATGCGTTAAAGCATCTCCTGGGAATTTATTTCAATATTTTCTATCCGTTAACATATTTAAACCTATTTTATCAGGAGGGGGAGGGAGGGAAGCCAGGATGTACGGCGCGTACGAAAGGAGAGATTTAGTAGAAACGGGTGGCGTCAGGAGAGGGAAGTGGGGGCCTTGGAGGAGAGGGAAGGGGTACAAGGGGAGGAAAGAGGGGCATGGGAGGGGGTAGAAGAGGCACAAGGGGAGGAAAGAGGGGCTAGGGTAAGCACAGGGGGGGAGAAAAGAGGGGGCATGGGAGGGGGTAGAGGAGGCACAAGAGGAGGAAAGAGGGGCATCGGGTGGAGGGGAAGGGGCAAAGTGGGGGGAAGAGCCATCGGGTGGGGGGGCACAGGGTGAGGAAAGAGGAGCATGAGGAGAGGACAAGAGAGATCGTCCTTTTTTTAGTAACCAGATTATCTGAGGGCACCGTGTGAGTTCTCGGGGGGGGCACATATTCCTTGTCTTCAATTAATTTGCCTTAATTGAGGTGAATCTGATTAAAGCAGAATCTGGGCTTCCTCGCGTTATGAGGTCAGATGCCCCAATGTCTCAGGACCGGTCTCCACTCGCCTTCCTTCCACAAAAGGTTCCAACGCGAGATGCGGCTGCCCCGAGGGACCCGCTGGCCCCCCGGAGAGGTCTACAGGAGAGACGTTTCACTCCCTCGGCACAAAACACACAAATCCAGGAGAAGTCCGCACCGCGAAGCGCAGGACGAGGAAAGAACACGACGCATAAACATAACATATGGTGATACTTAGTGTTATTGCCGCGACTCGTAAAAACCTCCGTGTAACTGTCTGTGAATGAGTGCCGGGCGTTACGCGCTATTCATTCTCCGCCGACGCCAACCTTTAAATATTCTATCAATAAAAACAGAACGGCTACAAATGCCAAAGTATTTAACGAGGAATCAATCCCGAGAGGTTTATCACGTCCGATGCCCAGACGGAAGGGGGGGGGTAGGGCAATAACACGCGTTTAGGTCTCTTTCAGCTTTATTCTTCAGCCCCCAGCCGGGGGTGCGGCGGGCGAATAGCGGCTGTCCTTGCGGGAAAGTTATTCTAAAAGCTTCACAGATGTTACCGGGATTATTAAAAACATCGAGTCACAAGTAAGCAGCTGGTCGGACCCCCAGCCATCGGCGCTTCACTGCCAGGGCAAAAAAAAGCATTATGTAGAATAATACGAAGAACGACCCCAAGGTGATAAAACCTAAAACATTCTCTAAAAAGGGTTTTTGGCACCAACTTAAACCAATTGAGGTGGGAAGCTCGCCAGCTTGAACCCTGTTGAGTTTGATGATTTGTTTTGTTTTTAGATTTTTTTTAAGAGAAACAGAAAAAATATTGAATTTATTTCATTCTCGCGGGACGAACACATTGTCCAAGTTTTTCCCCCCTTAACTTACCATTTAGTGAATAAGCCCCACAAAGTTCTAAAGAATGTTAATCATTGTAGTTGCATAGAATATCATCGCGAGCGGGGGGAATATCGGATCGAAGGTGCTGTTCCACCTGGGGGGGAGTTATAAATTATCATCAGAGACCCTCTGCGTCGTGTAAAAAGAAGCAAAAAAAACCCCCAACATTTCCGCGGAGTGCTTCCCTGCGCCATCGCTGGGCAGGGGTGGCGTGGATCCAAAACACCCAGCTTTGTATCTTTGTGAAGGAAAATAGTTTTTTTCATTAAAAAAAGGCAAAATGTTGAAATAAGTGAAGAAAATCGCTAAGTGCTCGGTGAAAACTGAAGAGGACGAGTTCACAGTAATATTGGTTCCATAACTCTTATGAAAAGCCCTTTAAGGGGCAGTTACCCTGACAGACGATTAATAACGCTACGCCGACGCGGTGCTTTCTTAACTTGATTTCACTGAGTCGATCGTTTGAAAGATTTGGGGGGAAAAGGGAAAACAAGTAAAAAATGGTCTTATAGGGGCAATGGCTGGTGGCCAAGGGGGGGGGGGGTTGCCCTGGATGCATTTCATGGGAAATGAGAAACATTATCTTTTATTTTATTACATTTTCTGAAATACAGAGAAAAAGAAACCGTTCTTTCTAATAAAAGTCCTTCCGATCCATTGTTAAAGACGGTTCTGTTCGTCTGAATATTTCCGGGTTAATACAGGTCCTTTGCACACGCCGGACCGAATAGATTGTAAGCTCACAGGGGCAGAACCCTCTCCTCCTCTTGTACCAGTCTGTCTAGATATGTGTTAACGTTATTGGCAAATTGTATCAAAATGTTGCTGCTACTGCTCAATTTTAATATCATTGTTCATTTTAACCTATTGTAGCAGCGCTGCGGCACCTGTTGGCGCTATATAAATAAAAGACGATGGAATTGAAGGTATATCTCGTCTCTCTCTGCACAGGTGGTGTTTGAAGGTGTGAGAGGCCCGGGCGTGGAGGGTGACATCGCCATCGATGACATCACTGTGAAAAAGGGGGACTGTCCGCGGAGGCAAATATTTCCAACTAAAGGTCTGTTTCGTGAAAGCGCACAGCAGTGCCGAGTATGTCTGAATATTAAAGATACAAACTAAGACCGTTTGGGGGAGGGGTGAAAATCAAAGGGTTGTTTTTTTTCAATTATTTTCCAATGATATTTGGCAGAATCCCTTAGTTCTGACCCCAAATTATACAAAAAATAAGCGTTAAGAATAACATATTCTGCACAGATGCTGTATTATTAAAACAACTTAAAGAAAGTACAATGTTTAAATTCTGATGCAAATTAATCATTTCCGATGCACTAAAAAAAAGTTGATATGTTTATTATTAGAAGAAAAAAAAACCTTTTTTCCCCCCCGATTGTCTTTTTTTTCAATAGGTTTGCCTAAAATCCTCCCCTGAAATTTTGAAATAAAAAATAATAATGTATTCTTTTTTTATTGACCGCAATGAATCCAGAATTAAGATGGAATTTCCTGCAAGAACGAACTTTTATGATAATGAAATCAAATTATTATGGACCAGACATTGAGCTCATAATATGACCTTTCTGTTGGTTGGTTGGTTTAGTCTTTCCTTTTAATCCTTAAAGTGTATTTCTGCTGCCGTATTTCATAAAAAAATAAAATTCTCCCCATTTTAAAATTCCAGAAGAAAAAGTGTAGATTCCGAGAATAAATTAAATAAAATAGAAGTCATATTTTTTATGTCTTCACGCCTGGATATATGCAGTGTAATAATGGATCTTATCTCCACCGTACACTGGTATTCTGTTTTTTTTCTGCCCTATGTCCCCTTACCGTCGGCTCCCGTGGCGGGTTTTGCAAAAGTTCACAAAGGACCATAATATTTTGGCCGTTTTGATTTATTTCCAAAAAGTTTGCTCACCGCTAGGCTTGTTGGTAAATAAAGAAACTCAAGTTGGCCTTGGGATGGAATTGTCCGGTTACAATGTATTTATGTTTTCCCGTAGAAGTGGTGCGTCCCGGTAACGCTGCCTCGGGACCTCACAGCGGATCTCGTTACTGGCCGATGTCTTTCCTCTTCTTTGTGCTGCTGAGATGATACCAAGCTGCTGCTGGTGGATCTTACTAGATAAGGCTCCCCTACCTTGCTCCCTTTCCTCCTCTTCCCTTCCACCTTCCGCGCCGACACACCAAAGTGTCCAGAAGTTACCAAAGACCGACAAGTATGACTGAACGAAGGGCCAAAAACAGAGACTAGGAGGCTCCTTCTGAGAAGGTCATCGTGTCTAAAGGGGAGAGACAAAGCGAGGACGGGAATGAAAAAAGCAAGAAAGGAAAACGGCAGAACGAGAGAGGAAGACGAGGGGGAAATGTTAATGTGTACAAACTGGAAAAAAAAAAAGACTTTATGTCCACTTGGGAGACGTGGCAAAAAGAAAAAAAAAAGATAAACAGTAAAAGAACAGACTCTGATTAAACATAAGCACAAATTTCTATTTGAACTGTACTCTGGCGATCGTGGCTGGGAGAATGTCCGTCTGCTCTGGAGATGCTCGGAGCAGACATCATACGGTAGAAGTCCCAGCTTCTATATCTTGATTTCCTAAGTAGATCCCTTGTGTGCTGCTGAATCATAAACATTCATATATACGCTCACTACAGATGCATGTGCTTCCATTCTCCATATCCGCATAGCCGCGACGTCACTGTTCATGGACTCCATTTTTAAAGTCGTTCCTTGGCCAACGAGACCTCCTTAGAGTAGGGTTTAGAAAGCCGCGGCCCTGTCTCCGGACTGTAGCTCAACACTTTCAGGACAAGGGTTGCTGAATCCTGGTTTGTAGACTTGAATAAGTAAGATGGTCAAACAGTAATAATGCTTTACCCCAATCAGGTTAAATTGCTAGTTAATTTTGCTAGGTCTTCCGGTTGGGACACCCTAGTTGTCACTCAGATGCTTGAAGACAACTCGAAGGGCTCCACAGGAGTTAATTTATTAAGTATCCTCGCTTACCATCCAAGACATTAACCAAAATATCTTGCCTAGATCCTTACTCTAAATCCCCCTGAACCCCAAGCATGTCTCCACAATACTGTACATAGTTTGATTTCTACCCGGGGCAGATAGAAGGTCCACCTAGCCCTAGATATATTTCCAAAATAAGGAAGACTTTAGTAACTTCAGAGAGCCTCCATCATTTAATGTATTATGGCAAATGTTGTTTTTTATGGGAAATGCTTTGGTTGATATTCTAAAAGTCACACAAGTCGGAGCTTCGACCTTCTAGTACCTTCTAGTAATCTAATCAGACCTTCAGGTCATCAGCATCACAGCGCTAGCGCCGATATGCTTATATTTTGGTGTGAGTTCCATAAAGATATTCGGTTTGGGGGCCTCGACGCAGCTACAAATTCTAGATCTTACAAGTTTTGCAAAATATTCCTAGAATTCTACGCAGATCGAGAGGTCTTCATATGTAGATTCGGCGTCTGTTACACGGAAGACTTTTCATTTTGGCCGATTGTAGCTCCGAACTAAACGCTAACATAAATGTAAAAAAATATAATAGTATTGCCATGGCAACATTTATCCATTCAAGAGTAAGAAAGAGACTTCTTGAGTATTTCATCAAATGATCCAACGTTCTATATTTCATTTATCGCCCAAACGCACCTCGAAAAGCCAGATAATCCAGCCTTTTTGCCTTATTTCGTTTGGCGTCCTTTGACCCGGCTCCCGATGTACGGATTGGTGAGTGTTTATTTTTGCAATTCCAATCCCCGTGATCTGAAGCCATAATAATCAGCTTTAGCTGGAATTTATATTCCGCTGCATCATTTGTCGCTGAACATAATGATTATTTTGTGTCTTTTAGTAAATTCAGTTATTGAAACCACTCGCAGCTGGCGCTCTTTGTCAGTCTGTATTTATTTTGGAGATATTTAAGCTTAACATTATTTGGCTATTTTACCCAATAGAGATCAGCGGCAGTTTGTGGCAGATCTAGCATTATCTGATCAATTTTCTGTGCTGGAGTTCTGTCCCCTCCTCCACCCTTACTAAGGCTGCTTGAACCAATCAGAAACAGCCAACAACTTAACATTAAGGGAGAGATAACGTAACCATGCGGATCCTGAAAACATTAAGTTACGACGGCTGCTCCCATGTATTTTTATACAGTTATGCTGCTTATTTTAATTGGTTATAGGCAGTTTTAGGGAACCTATGTATTATATATATATATGGAAGAAGACAATGCATGTTGTATTGAAATTAGACTTGTGCATTGGTATTCGGGGGAACATGAAAACGAACATGAATGTTGCATTTTTGTTGTTCAAACCAAAAACCCAATAAACTAATATGGCGGGTAAACGAAGACACACAACATGGAGAATCTTCATTTCTTCGTGTTTGTCTTCGTAAATATCTCCCAGCTCATCTCCCTGGTCCCTTCCCCCCATACAAGTCACTGCTTCTAGCCTACCTTAAGGCTTCTTGGCATAGCAGGGATTAACGGGAATCCGTAGGATCGCGCCAGGATTTTAAAGGTCCTTAAGAGCGACCTTATTGGTCACAGGCAGGGGGCTCCTCTGGCATCAACCAATGAAGAGCAGCTGCCCTTGATGCCGGAGGAGCCCCCTGCCGGAGACCAATAGAGTCGCTCTTACGGACCTTTAAAAACCTGGCGCCAAAGCTGCTGCGTACCGTGGCTGCGTTAACTCCGTATTAACCCCTGCTAGAAAACCGGCAGAAAACGAAGAGAAAAACAAACATGAAGAACGTACGAATATTCGCCCGAAACGAACACGGACATGGGCAAATAGTGGTGGAATACAAATGTTTTTTTTTTCCACAAACACGAAGACTTGGCCGGCGCCCGGGTCTATTTAAAGAATCTTCAGGCTGAGCGGGTCTGTCAGTCCCACATCCCTACTAAGTGTCTCATTTTAAGCTATCATATTCCTACATAAATTGCCATACGCACCTCTTGGGCTCCCCCTAGGGCAGTTATTTACTTACCCCCTCGTGTATATGTATATATTCTCATCTGAACTCATTTGCGTTTCCCGTAGACCCCTCGCAGAATCCGATCCGGCGGATTCTAATTCCACGAGCTTTACGCGTTTCATCGTAAACAGCAGGCTGAGCCGGCAGAGCAGGTTTAGGTTTTATTGTTAAAAAAAAAAAAAAGATTTCCCCAGACAAACATTCCAATGTGTTTGTAAGAACATAGCGCTCGGTGGCGCGGCGGGGTCACCCCGCGTAGGAGGACTGCGCTAACCACCCCGTAGGGATTATTTACTAAAAAATCCGTCAGCAAACCAAGCGCAATAAACACTGATATATGGATGGCCGGGAAGACCGGAGTTTGATGGCGAATCGGATGGTTTTGCTGCATGTTTTTCGCATTGCGAAGCATGCGTGGTTTAACCCATGGAGTGCCAGAAGCCCATAGAGCATTTGCTGTTTAAAGAAGGGGAGCAGTCACCTAACACCCTTGTTTTTAAAGTGAGCACGTTGAAAGACGCCATTATTATAGCATCAAAGTAAAAAAAAACATTACCGGTAGAATACTTTAACGCAAATTTTCCATTTAAAGGTGCAGCTCCACTTATACAAAACCTTAATTGCACTCTCTAGTAAGTTTAGCAAATACACCTTGGCAAATCCTTCATTTTATTCTTTTCTCTAAATGGTTAATCATAAAAAAAAATATATTGTTTGTATAGAAGGCCCTTGGGGGCCCCAACCTCATGTCTCAAATGGAGGCCCCGATATTTTTTGTTACGCCGCTCTCTTTACATCTTAAAAAACGGTCATACTAGATGGGTTGAATGCATCTTAATCTGCCGGCAGATTCTAAGTTTTATTATTATTATTTGTACTAATATTTAAGATATTGTGATGGGAAATAAGGAGCTACAGCTACTTTTGGGAACAAAGAATTCACCCAAACCTATTACATGCTGTGATTATTAAATTAAAAAATAATAAATTGGCATCCCAGGATGTGGCCGCTGTTCTTCCTAAATACAATTTAACAGGAGTCCCTTTACAACATAATAATAATAAACATAATAAACAGCAAATAATACGATTCAAGTTTTTAATTATTGTCCAAAAATCTAAATCTTACAGGTAGGATGAAAACTATTTTTAAAAATTTTAAACCATTTCTAGCTGTCGGCTTACTTCACCGGGCGGGCGCTGGTCTTAAAGTGCCAGACCTGCCCCGTCATCGAAATTGCAGCCCTGCCTGCCAATGTAGAGAATTTTTTTTTATTTAAAGTGATGAGTTTAATGGATTCCTGAATTTTTCACCAAGAAATAAACTCAGGGATTTGTAATCAGAATCTAAATCAAACGGTATTTGGGGTGTAAATGTTGTGGGTCATCGGGGGAGGGGTTGAAACCTGTGTATTTTATCACCAGAGATAAAAAAAAAAATATCTTATTTAATATCTATGTAAATATCTTAAATATTAAATGATTAAATATCTATTTAAACCCCCAGAAGTGGGTTCCAAAACAAGATAGCAGCATTTTTTTCCTGGAAATTATATATTTTTTGGCGGACACTACTCAGGGGATGGTCTTGATACAATTAATCTGACAACCTGTTAAACACGCAATGCACCAAACGTATTCTCCATGGAGCCATACAGCATCAAGCTACTGAGAAAGTTTTAACTGAAACAAAAGAATTAATGAAAATAAAAAAATACACTTTTCTAATCAAGAAAGTAACAAGATTATAATATATATTTTTTAAATATTTAATATGTTTTTATTATTCCCCAAAAAGCTTATGGTCATATGCCAAATAAAAATGTTGCCGGTAAAGTGCGAAATCACGCATTCTGTATGAGACTCCCCAAAAAACTACGAATCGGAATGTGGTCGTCAAAAGAAATAAACGAAAATAGTTAAAATTGCTTAAAAAATAAAAGGTTTAGTCACAAAAAGTAACAGAAACTTGTTACCATTTTCCATTGCTATGGCAACAGCCTATCAGTGCCTGTTTTTGCGTCATATGACAATGAAATATTCCCTGAATTTTTTTTTTTATTATTAATTAATTATAGAATGATTTCTGGGAAGGGTTTCGGGCTTTGAGCAGGACTAGCAATGATGCTATTAATACTGCCTTTAGTTACAAAAGGGTTAAATTACGAAGAGATAAGAAGCTTTCAAATGTCTCTAAAATGTTAATTCATCCGTCAGACATGACTATTTACACCGTGCGCAGCAGTGCTTTAACCATCGAGGTTTTATGAGCAGTGACTTGGTATTCACGCCACTGGCCATGAAAGGGTTAAGCCTCGTGAAACATACGCGAGGTCCCGTGGAATAAAACTGTGTACAGTACTGGGGGGGCTCCCAGTCCCGGCTAATTTCCCCAAATTTCTAAAATCTTGGAGTATTTATTTTTTTGTTAAAAAAAATCTAAACCCCCCCATTAGATCTGACGTTCTCACCTGGGCAGGACCTCCACCTCATTCATTTCCATGCACCGGGAACCCCTCCATTCATAACATAACCCTCATGATTTACTGAATCGCTTCATTTTTATTTATTTATTTTTACATATGGCTGCTGGTAGCCAAATACCCCCCCAGCTAAAAGTTGGCCTGATTGGGCGCCTTCCATCAGCCATCATGACATCATACCCCATCATGCATCGCCTCACTGCCGCGCCCTGCGGGAATCTGGTTGCTGACATCATACCGTTATCTGCTTTGTCAACCATGAGAATTTCCAGGAATTTATCAATTATCACACTTTTATTTTAGTATAAAAATGGTAGAAAAAAAAACGTGGGAATAAAATATTATCACAGATTTTAATGTTCTTGTCTTTATTTTTGAGTGAAAAGTTCTCAGTTATCTCCTTTTAAGGATCATTTAGGTGATTCTGACTGTTCATGAAAGATTACGTTACAGGAACAATCTTTTTCTTGGAGTTCTGTTGAATTTACTGTTTTTCATGGTCATTTTATGTATTTTGTTTAAAACCATGAAAAGAAACAAAAAACTAGTTCCTTGGTTACCTTGGTTACGTACTTCCCAATGCTCCGAGGGCTATCCGGTTCTCCGGGTCACAGCGCTCAATATCTAGGCTGCAGGAGAGGCTTTTAGGCACGCCCACTTCCTGAAACATTCCCCTCCCACCCCATGCAAATTTATGGTATTTGGGGCAATCCCCACCCCCATATATATATATATATATATATATATATATAGCTCCACCCCTTGTGCAGATAACCCCTCCCATCATGAAATCACTCCCCTCACAGAGGGAGGGCGCCGGAGCCTGGAAGAGCCTGGGTTGGCTATAGGTCAGTGATGGCAAACCTTTTTGAGCCCAAGTGCCCAAACTGCAAACCAAAACGACTTATTTTTTTCAAAGTGCCAACACTGCAATTAAACCTGAATTACGAGGGGGCGTGGCCAGGGGAGGGCTGGGGGGCAAGTCAAGTGAAGTGGCTCCGCCCCCTCGCACTCACCTTTCACCCCTCACGCTGCTCCCATCACTATGCGGCCATATGCGGCTATGCTGCTGGAAAGCTTATCTAAACGGCCGCTGGGTGCTGATGCCACCGGCCGGAGCTCCTTTAATCCTTTTATTTATTTATTTAATATGCCGGATCGGCTTGCCATATTAAAAATAAATAAATAAAGTATTAAAGTAGCGCCGGCCGGCAGCATCAGCACCCAGCGGCCGTTTAGATTCGATTTCCAACAATCTGATGGCCGCATAGTGATGGGAGCAGCGTGAGGGGTGAAAGGTGAGTGCGAGGGGGCGGAGCTTTCACCCCTCACGCTGCTCCCATCACTTGGCGGCCATCGCATACGGCCGCTGGGTGCTGATGCCGCCGGCCGGCACTGCTTTAATACTATTTTTTTTTCATTTAATAGCCGATCCGGCTTGCCATATTAAATTTTAAAAAAAAGTATTAAAGTAGCGCCGGCCGGCGGCATCAGCACCCAGCGGCCGTTTAAATTGGATTTCGGGCAGCCTGGCGGGCAATTGCCCCCCCCCCGGTCCAGCCCGCCCCTGGGCGTGGCTTCAGTGTTCTCTGGGGAGGGTTCTCCCCAGAGAACTGTGGGAGATGTAGTCCGCGGGAGCCGACGCCGTGACTACAGTGTATGACTGTAGTCACGGCGTGCCCACAGAGACGGCTCGGCGTGCCAACAGCGGCACCCGTGCCACGCGTTCGCCATCACTGCTATAGGTGGTTTCCGCTATCGTTTAATTGTCACATTCTGTAGGAAATCGTGTTCACCAAATAAACAGAAATAAGAATTATCACTAGCCCCGTGCGCTGTCTGCGTCAGATCGATGATATGAATCCCAAGGCTGCGGAATTATCACCAGGTTTTGGAACTATCACTGCTCTGAGGAACTTTCTGAATGATAAAATAATTGGCTTTACAATAAATGTAAAGTAACGCACTTGGGACATATAAACCCAAGAGCAAAATATAGCACTGGGGGGCTCTGCGCTGTCAGCGACAACAGAAAAGAGGGACTTGGGGGTAATTATTTCTGAGGACTTGAGGCTGAGCAGACAATGCAGTGAAGGGGTTACAGCAAGGGGCATTAGTAGCAGGAGGAGGGAGGAGGTTCTGCCACTTCACAGATCTCTGGTCAAATTTCACCTAGAGTATTGGCGGGTTCTGCAGACCCCATCTCCAGAGGAAGGCAGGATCAAAATTATCGGGAAAGAGATCTCAGCACGTCCGGCTTGGGGGAGAGAAGGGAGAGAGAGGTGATGGGGAGAGACATTTAAATACATCAAGGGATTTTATAAAGGAGGGAATTTATTTCAAAGGAGGAGAAAAGTTACAACAAGAGACCCAAATCTAACACTAGAGGGTCAGAGACTGAGATGGAATGGAAGGAATTTTTACTTTACTGAGAGGGTGGTAGATAAGTGGAACAGCCTTCCAGCAGAAGTGGTAGCGGGTAATACAGTGAGGGCATTAAACATGCATGGGATAGACATATGGCTCCTGAATCTAAGACGAGACCAACGACTGATTAAGGTTTGAGTCTTTACAGCAGGAGAAACGGGCGACTAGACGGGGGCCGGATGGGGCCGATCTGCCAGGAAATTCTATATAAAGTGAGTTTCTGCCAGGTGTACGATTGCCGCATAGCCTCCCAAAGCTGACAGAATAAAGAGGCCGCCATGTACCGCGCGAACACTTCTGTGCTCCGAGACACCTGCCTTTCCTTGCGGTTTTTTTTCCCCAACACAAATAATTTGGGCCGGTGATAAAAAATAAATCAAAGGCAGCGGCTGTCAGGAGGTGAGACCGCGCTGATTAATTGCCTTATTAGAAATAGATTAGACGGGTCCCCCTTCGCTGGAGTCTGACAGCTGCTTGACAGCAGGGTCCTGCCCGGGGGGGAGAGCGTGAAAAAGTTACACACAGTAAAAATGACAGATCCTCGCGCAGGAAGAGCCGGAATTCACCGCGCGACCGCGTGCTGCGTGGCATCTGTGCCCCCGGCTGTACAGGAAAACCGTGCAAATACAGCATCATCTGAGAAGGAGCCTCGCGAGGAGCCTCAGATCTCTTCATTCCAGATGTCTAAACTCTGCATTTCAATAACAACCTTCACCGCACTCCGAGACTTTACCGAAAGACGTTATATCGGGCGATTCGACGGCCCGTGGAAGAAAAAAAAAACATTAAAAACAGTAACGCGGCGTTTTTTTCAGGGCCCTTTCATAGGATGGTGGCTATATGATTTTTAGCGCTCCGATCAGACTTGCTAGTGCCTATATGCTCCTCCCCTTTAAAAGCTAACCCCTCCCCTTCCTGTTAACACCACTGCGCCTTCCTGTTCACGCCTCACGCCATTCCCTCAGATGTATTCATCAGGTACCTTATCAGCAACGGCAAATAAACCTGAAAGTCGTAAAAACATACATAATTTGACTGCATATTTAAATACATATTTATAAATATGTACATCATATATATTATTTTATTTTATTATTGACTTTTTATTGTTGTTTCATTATTATTGTTATTTGTATTAATATATATATAGTCATGTGATATTTTGGGTGACTTTCCCAGCTCAAACACCACACTGAGCTGATGCTTTATGGTGATGCTAATGAAGTCCGTCCCTCCATAGACTTTCATTAGTCAGAGGGTCTGGCTGGGTGATTAAGACCGAGCCATTCTGTTGTTCCCCACAGGCAGTATGATAAGGAGTCGGGGGGGGTTGCCTAGTAGATCGGGGCTCAGAAAAAAGAGCGAGAACTCATCCAAATGTCAGCTTCGTTTCACCTGAAAATAAACGCAAGCTCAGGGAATTTTTCCTGGTAAAACATTTTTATTAGCAAATATCATAATAAATCATAATGTGTTTTGTTACCATCTGTGTTAATTATACGCACAGGAAGATATAAATGAATTTCCATTTCAGATTATTACTTTAGAATTCCATTATCTGTGTTGGCAGCTATTTCAAGTATTGAAAGCTCCTTGAGGAACAGGAGATATTTACAGTTTATGGATAAATACAGTAGCAGGCACCGGCTGGACTCCATACCGGTAAAGATACCATGCACCGGAATACATCATGGCTGCCTCACTGATGGATTCACGGACCAATTAAAGCTCCCAATCTGAGCTGGAAATAAACTCATGGTCCAGCTAAGAGACCTGAAAAGTATCCTGTGATTTGCACAAAGACTCTCTAAGGCTACGTATCTAGACCATGGACCGCCCCGTGCCTCAAGCTTTACAGAGGAGAAGACACTCAAGAGGCTCAGGCCAACCCAGTTTAGAAGGTTGCAATTTAACAGCTCGTCTGCTTTTTGCGATTGTCAACTCAACCACCAGGGTTAGTGTGAGTCTGAGTCTTCTCAACTGGTACCTCACACTACGTTGTTAGGAAAAAAACTCAGCAAATTATCTATTGAGACTCTGGAGTCAAGTTGCCAACTTCAGAAACCAAACAGAATCCTCATCAGTTGACCAAGAACTCAACAGAGCTGCCCAACTAGTGGACCACCAAGTCCTAGGATAGACCCTACCGCTGACTAGTACAATGGTCAACTCAACAGCATCTCAACATCTCAAGTGGAAGACTTGTAATGTACAAACTGACAGCACTCAACTCAACTGCCACCAATCCATGAGTTACTGTTTGAGTTGTCTTCGACTTAAGTCGGCCAGTTTATAGCTGGAGCTTCAGGCAGTTTGTAGGCCTGGTATTGTATCCTGTGACCGCATCTCGACTTTTAGTGAATAGAACCCTTTATTTCTATGGATTAAAAAAAGTCAATGTGTTTCAAGGCAAAACCTCTACATGTCGATCAGTTGTTAAAAAAAATCTCCATTTCCCTTTGTTATATACGGCAATAAATGTTCTGCAAAATCCATTAAACTCGATAAATATTCATATTTTGGGCCAATCGGTATTAGCCTTTGATCATCAGTTCAAAGAGGGACTACAACAGCGCTTGCCGAAGCAGCAAAGAGGGGTCATCATCTTTATTGTTTCCCCGAGCTATTATTTTTGTAATTTACCGCAGTTTTATTCATTGATCTTTGTGAATATTTCTGAAATTCTTTAACATCCCGCCGGCGACATCACACTTCGCAAAAAGCCATCTCTTTTAGCGGGCCGGGGGGGCGATCTTCCTCTGTAGCATTTCGCAAACGTCCCCGGAGGTCCGGTGGGCAGCTGCTGCGCTCTGTAATTTGCGGGTTACTTTAATGCCAGGACTGGGCAGGTGGCACAGGGATGGCGATTGCTACGGACAGAATACAAGCTGCCAGGGAGGTGAAGGTGTGAAGTCTTTGATTTGCGTTCCTGGATCCGGAGAGGCGGCTATAATCCAGACGCGGGGACAGGAGATGCTGAGGGCATTGTGGGCACTCATTAACTCATTGTGTGCTGCAGCTGTTTCTTATTCCGTTGGCACTCATAAAAGTCTGACAATGTAATTAGTATTCCCATCACTCTCAGACAGCTGTAGATGGGCATGCACATACCTCCCAAGTGTCCTGTTTCTCACAGGAAAGTTCTGATGTTTTTGGCCAGTCAATCAATCGCAGTTTCTCAGACGGCCTCCTTGCAATGTATCGAAGCAGACCGTTAAAATATGATGTCATATCCTGGAAGCAGCCAATCAGCTTGAGAGTAAATTAAACTCAATAGAAGTGCTTTCCACACACATGCGCATGAAGGTCTGGCCAACGTAACCCCTACCAGGGATGGAATTGACTGGCGGGAAGTACATCACGCGCAGGGAGAGGCATTCGGCTGAACACATCGCTGGCATTTATTTGTGGTGCGGGAAAAGGGGCCAAACGGGCCGTGCGGATATTTAAAGGGACGCCGCAGCTGGTATAGGCGCTCGGAATGATGGCTGGAGGGTCCCTTTAAATTATTGAATTAGAATTGAGGAATCTCCAAACCAGCTGCATATAAAATGCTCAAAACAAGAACAAAAATTGTCGGGGTCTCCCTGCCGGTTGCACCGAGGGGCCCCCCCTTCAGCATTAAACTTGTAGGTGTCAGAGGCTCATGCGCAGCCGGCTATCACAAGGCAGTCCAGGAAGTCGATTACAACTTCCTGTTTGGGAATCATGGGAATGGGAGGAAAATTTGCATGAAATGCCCCGCCTTTGGTGGGCGCCAGAGCTGGAAGTCTGCACGGCAACGGGTTAAAGAGTGAACGTTAAATAACGATACTAATAAGACGAGTGATGGATTTTTTTTGTGTCTGAGTCGCTTCTGTCCCGCAGGCACCGTAGGTTTATTTATGAACCGTATGAAACGTTCGCTGGGCGAGACCGGCCCCCGGCGGGGCCACGGAATCTGTTCATGTCCATATGCGAGCACTTAATTACCGCGCATGGTGTGTTATAAGCCCTCCGACGCGTGGATTGATTGCGTTCGGATCAATTTCCTTCTGTCTATTAGTTTTCAAAACAGACGATGGAATAAATGTCTTCCCTGATAATGACCATCTGTCCGCTAACAGGGGACCGGCGCCGCGTCCGGCCGCACCGGTTACCATGGCTTCATGGTGTGATGCACAGCAGTGTGGCCCCCCCCCGGTTATTAAAGGGTTAACTATCTATGCGCCGATATTTCCCCGTCTTCTCAGCACGGGGGGGGGGGCATTTTGGGAGACAAGGAACCGGATCCGTCTTCCCAAACAGCAGCTTTTTAACCTTTTCACTACCAGGGAGATGCGCAACACTTTTTTTTTTAGATTAATGAATATTTTTTCTTACTTCAGAGGATGTAATACAGTTAGAGGAAGCAGGTATTTGAAATACTTGATGGTTATTATTAAATGATTGCATATACATTACATTTATTTATGTGGCGCCTGCAGATTCTGTAGCGCTGTTATAATAGGGGTGTGGTTAGAGGGTGTGGTTGGGGGAGGGGCTGTTTGTGTAACTGCATCTATACACATTATCGGGGCTTTCAGGGCTGTAGAACCCTGTGAAATCTTCATAGACATCAAACATTCTGACCTCCTAGAAAAAAGGGGCATCAGGAGAAGAGAGAGGGGCATCAGGGGAGGAGAGAGGGGCATTAGGGGAGGGAAGCGGGGCACAGGGGAGGAAAAAGAGGCTTCAGGAGAGGCAAAAGGGGCATCCGGAGATAGAAAAGGGTCATCAGGCGAGGGAAAAGAGTCACAGGGATTTGGGTTGAATGAAGAACTGACCATATTAAAGAGGGGGCACTCATCCCTCGTTCCGCATCAGTAAGGTTGCAGGAAGAGGCACAGTCTTAGCCGGCTAATGGTTACCGGAGAGCAGCTGCCTTCGTGGAGAGAGAAGCCCATTCCTCTGAGCTTTTAGTGGTTCCAAAGTAAGTTGGATTAATGGCGGTAACGGCAACTGCAGGCCACGTCGGTCACTTCCCGCACATTAATAAATGAATAGCAGCTGCCGGGGAACTAATGGACCGGTTTATGATAGAAAATCATGTAGGATCCTTATTAACCTATTATTGGGCAGGGAGGTCAAAAAAAGGCATCAGCCAACAAAATGGGTCATGGTTGCTAAAATAAAAAAAATATAAAAAAAAAAAAAGACCACTAATTACTGTATTTTTACTCAGATAGAGGGGTTTTTTTTTCCCATCCATGAGTCTTTTTTTGATTCACTTCAATGATTTATTATTTAATTTACTGAGGTTTTCCTGCCTCATGCCTTTTAAATCAGAGATCCTTCCTTTTGAAATGTAAGCTCTTGGAAACATTGTGTTTTATTAAATTGTAATGTTTTGAGGAGTCCTTTTATGTAACAAAATGACGGACAAGTTGTCACAGGGTCAGGCTAACAGGCTATTATTTTCATGTTAAGTTAGCCGGGTCATGGAGCGTTCTTGTGTTCAGTTTGTGATACCATGACCCGGTTTATTGTGTAACCGGCCCAGAGACTGATGTGGATTCAGCCCCAGCCTTCAAAGAGACAATCAGGTAACCCGGCTGGGGCTCTTAATCAGCCAGCACAGCCCTGTCTGCCCAGACGGCACCCGCACTACAGGGGGGATAACACAGGTGGGGGAACCCATTGTATTCTGTAATCCCCTCACCTGATACATCCCCTGTATACTGATGGGATTTGTGATGGGATGTGGCTGATGAGATTGGGGGCTGGGTTTTGTGTTCATTGAGTTAAGGATCTATATAAGTTTGGTTTGTTGTGCAATAAAGAGTTCTTCTTGGTTTGCTACGAATGGTGGTCTGGATGATCCGTGGATAGCTGAGTGCGATCCGTATGAGGGACTGACTGGTGATTCCTCAGCCCTCAAACAGGGGTACCCAGCCTTGGGTACGGTGACCCTGTAACACAAGTGGCTTCATGTTCCTGGAGCGCACCTTGCCCCGCACCGGAGCTCATCTCTTGTAGAGTCCATCAATAAGTAAAGTCATCCTTCCACTAATGATAAAATCAAGAAGCCACGAGGTGGTCTTTTCTGCCACAGCACGATGGAATTAATGTCCTTTCCTCGCATGACATCTTAATGAGAACTTCTTGGGAGTCCATAACCCAGCCTATTCTTCATACGAGGCAGGAGGCATCTACAGGTCCTCGCCACTAAGGGATCAAGTAGGTTTGTGACCGGATCTGGAGATCATCTTCTTTTATATCCCAGTCCAGGAAATCTCATTAAGAGAATAAGAGACAATGCTGTCTGTGCCATGGGTCGCCTGGTCAATGAAAGAAGTTGGGTTGGCCCTGGGAGCAAAATAAGCTGGAGCCTCCCTGCGAAAAGAGGAGCGTTTGTATGGACACTTCCGAGGACCAAAATCCTGACGGATACGAGGAATTTTGGTCACTTCGTCCCTGGCTGTGGGTGGTCAATAAGTGGAACAGCCTCCCAGCAGAAGTGGTAGAGGGTAATACAGTGAGGGGATTAAACATGCATGGGATGGACATACGGCTCCTGAATCTAAGACGAGACCGATGACCGATAAAGGTTTGAGTCGTTACAGCAGGGCGACTAGACGGGGCTGATCTGCCAGCAGGTTCTAGGTGTAGCAATTTTATGATTATTAAAATAAACATTATTATTATTATTATTTATTGTTTTTTATTATTATTGTTGTTATTATTAATAATATATTATTTTTATTACATTATTATTATTTATTACTCATATTATTATTAATAATATATTATTAATAATATATAATAATATATTATTATATATTATTATAAAAATGTATTTATCTTCTCTATTCTACTACTTGCTGCACACTAGAGCAATCAGCTGGGACATTGTATTGGTTGGTATGGCGATTGCTCCACTTTGCACCTAACTGCTCCTCGTACGTAACCTCGGCACGTTCTACCGCTCAGCCATGACTTTTTACCCTTAATCTCCTTTGGCCTGAGGCAGAGAGAAGACATTAAACATTTATATTTCAACTACATGATTAGAATGCAATTAACAACAATTAATATACCTCAGCACAGGGGAATCATTATTTTAACAATTTACATCATTTAATTGCAAGAGACAGAAGATGTTACGCAAAGTACTGCGCTCCCTCCTCTCTAGCCTAAGGTGGGGCGCAGGAAGTGAGCTTCACTGAATAAAGAATTGGACAGAGCTTCTTCATACGTACTCGCTGCGGCACAGGGGTGTGAATGACGCGGCCGACGGGGGAGGGGGGACACATTTCATCTCCAAAAAAAATTTACGCTACCGCCCCCTTAAAGCCTTAGCACACATGGCAAGCAGGTCCCTTCTAGTTGCAATATTTATCGTCGGTCCAATTATTGCTGACATTTTCTAATTGAAACTGAAGATCAAATCTAAAAACAGCTTGTAGATGATCAGCGTGGCCTGGCATTTAACGGGTATCGATCGGAATCGAGACAAAGTCGGAGTTGGCGGTTCTATCGCTATGACGCCCGTAACGGAACATTCCAAATAAACAGTTTTCCCCTTAATTCTCATACTGGGGTTATTATAGATGAAGGTTAAAATGCCTGTTTAACATTTGAAAAGAATTTGCTCCAATTTTATATTTTTTGTCATTTTTTTCTTTGCTGTGATGAAGCAACAACTAATATTTCCGTAGACTTTGAACTCCTTCCCGACCTGCGCAAGCGCTTTGAAAATGTCAGAAATCTACTTAAAAATTCTCTTTTTTTTTGATTCCGAAAACAAAGGTTTCCCTCCATCGCGTCCAAATGACGCTATCATTTTTCTAAATGTAGAAATCGAAATCTTTCACCGTTTCGTGTCTGTGAAAAATGTAAAAAAAAAAAAATCCAGGCCGAGGTTTAATTCTTTAAAATTTCCATCAAACTTTGAGAACGGTACAGATAACACAACCCCATTTTAGTGGGGTGGAAAAAGCCAAATGCTGTACAGGAGATAATTAAGTTTTAGAATGTGAGAATGAAATTAGAATCTTTACTATTCCTGGAAGAGAATAAATCCAATTTCCCCTCATCAATATTCAAGCCCAGGGGATCATAAGCTCCCTGCGTTACTAAGTGAGGAGAGGTCTTTGTCCTGGCAATGAAAAGGCCGGTTTGTAAAAAAAAAAGATATGAGTGGGGAGAAAAAAATGAGGCGATTTCCTGAGAAATAGGACTATTACCAGCAATTCGTGTGATTAATAAAAGGAATGTTAGAGCGTCTGTTTCAAGAAAGGGATTCACACACCAAGCGTGAAGGGATTTGTCGCCAAGCGGCGTAAGGCGGCGCGACTCAACCAGCTAAAATACTCAAAAAATATCCCTGTCTATGCATAGCCTCCCACAAATATTCATTCCCACTATCTGGGTTTCTCTTCACCCCCCAAAACAGGGCCTGGGTCTAAATTTACCACCCATGTGCACCCCCTACACGTTCCACCACTCCGCACCATGTTTTATACTACCCCTTAAAGTCTTCTGAAAGCGGTACTGTAGGGGGGCGCTGCGATGCTCATAAAAGGTACCGCTGGTTGCGAAAGTGCGGGGTAGGTGTAGTTTTTTAACACTATTGAAGAAAGAAGGACAGGGCAGAGGACACGGTCACCACTACCTCTTTCAATCTCTGTAGATGTAGTTTGGCTGACTCGTTGTGTAGAATGCCTAATGCTGTCCATGGCAGATATATATTAAAATAAATAAATAATTAGGTTGCTTCCCCAATTTTTCATAATTCACCAATCCTTTTTATTCTGATTTTAAAAACAATAAAGAACTCAAGTTCTAATTTAAAAAAATGAAAAAAAAAAAATTTATATTATTTTATTTTACTTGAAAACAAGTCTCCTTAACTAGAAGATTATAAAGCTAGATGGTGATGAGATGGGAGTTGGTAAAGCAGAAGAAACAGAAAGAGTTAAAAACAAGATCAAAAATGTTTCAAAAGCAGGAAAGCAACAGCCACTTAACCCAATGTTGTGCGATCCTGGGTTAGAAAGCACGGCTGACCGTACACAATGTGTGAGCGGCCAGAAAGAATCCTCCGGGAAGGTAAACGAGCGAGGGAGAGAGATTATGTATGTATGTTAGAGTGAAAGTTAGCATGAGTGTGTATGTTAGGGAGAGTATGTGTTAGCATGAGTGTGTATGTGTAAGTGTGTATGTTAGGGAGAGTATGTGTTAGCATGAGTGTGTAAGTGTGTATATTAGGAATAGTATGTGTTAGCATGAGTGTGTATGTGTGTTAGGACAGGTGTGTATGTGTAAGTGTGTTAGCATGAGTGTGTAAGTATGTGTTAGGGTGGAATTGTGTGTAAGTATGTGAGGCTGAAGGGGCCACCTGGCCCTGGTAAAGATGTTGCACATATACATAAATGTATATATCAGGGGCGTCCAACTTGCGGCCTCGAGGTGCGGCCCGCGTGAGATCGCAAGAGCCCTGCTGCTTACTTGTGGGAGGGTCTATTCTCTGCTCCAGTCCCGCCTCCTCTGTGGGGAGAACGAGGGAGGCCACACCCCCTGCTGAAGTCTGGGTTGGGCATTGAGAGCTGTAGAGCAGGTAAGGGGATGGGGTAGGTTGTGTGAATGAGTATGTCTGATTGAGGGAATGAATCTGTGAATGAATGAATTTGTGTGTGTGATAGCATGGATGTGTAAGTGCTGGAACCTAGGCATGATGGGACTATGATTGCTGTTAGCAATCACACTCCTATCATGCCAAGTCAGCAAGTACATGCTGAAACCTGGCTAGCTGCCCCCCTTGTGTATTGATGCTGCCAGTAGTATGGGGTCTGCACTTACAGCCACCCTGTACCAGCATGTATTGGCTGACTTGGGATGATAGGAGTGTGATTGCTAACAGCTAACAGCAATCTGCTAACAGCAATCACAGTCCCATCATGCCTAGGTTCCAGCATTCACTGGTTGCCTGGGTATAAAAAGAGTGTGTTTGCTGTTAGCAATCACACTCCTATCATGCCAAGTCATATTGTTTCTTTTTTTGTGTCCAATTGTGGTGTGTTACTTTTAATAAAAGTGTGGTTACACACTAAAATTGGACAAAAAATACAATGCCCAGCCAACCAGTACATGCTGGAATCTGGGTATGCCTGAGATTGCTGTTAACAATCATAATATATCATTTTTTTGTACAATTTTGGTGTGTAACTTACTTTTATTAAAAGTGTGGGGGTCACTTTCAGTTTCTGCTAAGTGAACCCTGAATTTTCGGTTTTGGTCCCGAATTTTCATTTTAGTGCATCCCTAAAATAAATAGAACTATTTTATTTTTACTTTTCCAGAATCCTGAATTTGTAGGCCCAGAAATCCCAGAAATCAGTGAGAGAAAAGTAAAGGTTTTGTGTCATTTACTTTATTTTAATCTGCATATCTTATTAAAGGCCATATTTTCTCTCAGTGAAAAATGAGTGCGGCCCGCGCACGTATACAATTCTGATGAAGTGGCCCACTGCAGAAAGAACTTGGACGCCCCTGGTATATATTGTTCATGGTAACATCGCGTTTATATAAAATGCTCCGTGCGAGTCCATGCCTGTCTCCTCCGGCTGGTTTAATTTGCGTTCAGGCCAAGGAAACCGTTTCCTGCGAGGCTGCTTTGAGAAATAAAAGTAATTAGGGAAGGAAAATGATGAAGGACTAAATTCCAGCGACTCTCTAATTAGTCTTGTTGAAGCCAGATGAGAAAAAGTCCTACCTGCGGCTCATAAAGCAAACCGCATTATGCGAGGCCCTTTAGGGAGAGCCGGGCCTGGCAAACAGTCTGCTCCCTCCGACAGACGCCAGGAAATTCCCAAAGATAAGAGACTCCATTTATCAAAATCATTTCAATGGAACAACGAGTCCCAAAACCGGGGCGTTGGATTTATTAAAGGGGTCCGGGCCATCATACAGTGAGTAGCACCCCACCCGTTCACTGAATCCCAAGCAGTTCATTCTCCTTCATCCATAAAGACAAATTCCGCTTTGCAAACTGAAAACATTTCCACAATCCTTACAGAGATGGAAAGGAACTTTAATTATATAATGTTTGCAGGCAGCTGCGTATTAGCCAATAGAATGGCTTAGTCTTAATCACCCCGACGGACACTCTGACTACTTAATGGCGGATCGGACTTCATTAGCATTATCATAAAGCATCAGCTCAGTGTGAAAGTCACCCAAAATATCACAGGACTGACAACAATGGAGGCTCCAGGTCTGCAGAAAAAAGGAGTTTATTGGGACAAAAAAAGATAAAGCTAGGTTTTTGTCACCAACTCACATATACACTGTATACAGCGCTGGGGGTTATATTACTGTATACAGCGCTGGGGGTTATATTACTGTATACAGCGCTGGGGGTTATATTACTGTATACAGCGCTGGGGGGGTATATTACTGTATACAGCGCTGGGGGTTATATTACTGTATACAGCGCTGGGGGGGTATATTACTGTATACAGTGCTGGGGGTTATATTACTGTATACAGCACTGGGGGGGTATATTACTGTATACAGCGCTGGGGGTTATATTACTGTATACAGCGCTGGGGGGTTATATTACTGTATACAGCGCTGGGGGGTTATATTACTGTATACAGCGCTGGGGGGGTATATTACTGTATACAGCGCTGGGGGTTATATTACTGTATACAGCACTGGGGGGGTATATTACTGTATACAGCGCTGGGGGTTATATTACTGTATACAGCGCTGGGGGGGTATATTACTGTATACAGCGCTGGGGGTTATATTACTGTATACAGCGCTGGGGGGGTATATTACTGTATACAGTGCTGGGGGTTATATTACTGTATACAGCACTGGGGGGTATATTACTGTATACAGCGCTGGGGGTTATATTACTGTATACAGCACTGGGGGGTTATATTACTGTATACAGCGCTGGGGGGTTATATTACTGTATACAGCGCTGGGGGGGTATATTACTGTATACAGCACTGGGGGTTATATTACTGTATACAGCGCTGGGGGTTATATTACTGTATACAGCGCTGGGGGGTTATATTACTGTATACAGCGCTGGGGGTTATATTACTGTATACAGCGCTGGGGGGTTATATTACTGTATACAGCGCTGGGGGTTATATTACTGTATACAGCGCTGGGGGGTTATATTACTGTATACAGCGCTGGGGGGTTATATTACTGTATACAGCGCTGGGGGTTATATTACTGTATACAGCGCTGGGGGGTTATATTACTGTATACAGCGCTGGGGGTTATATTACTGTATACAGCGCTGGGGGTTATATTACTGTATACAGCGCTGGGGGTTATATTACTGTATACAGCGCAGGGGGTTATATTACTGTATACAGCGCTGGGGGGTTATATTACTGTATACAGCGCTGGGGGTTATATTACTGTATACAGCGCTGGGGGTTATATTACTGTATACAGCGCTGGGAGGTTATATTACTGTATACAGCGCTGGGGGGGTTATATTACTGTATACAGCGCTGGGAGGTTATATTACTGTATACAGCGCTGGGGGTTATATTACTGTATACAGCACTGGGGGTTATATTACTGTATACAGCGCTGGGGGTTATATTACTGTATACAGCGCTGGGGGGGTATATTACTGTATACAGCGCTGCGGGGTTATATTACTGTATACAGCGCTGGGGGTTATATTACTGTATACAGCGCTGGGGGGGTATATTACTGTATACAGCACTGGGGGTTATATTACTGTATACAGCGCTGGGGGTTATATTACTGTATACAGCGCTGGGGGTTATATTACTGTATACAGCGCTGGGGGGGTATATTACTGTATACAGCGCTGGGGGGTTATATTACTGTATACAGCTCTGGGGGGTTATATTACTGTATACAGCGCTGGGGGTTATATTACTGTATACAGTGCTGGGGGTTATTTTACTGTATACAGCGCTGGGGGTTATATTACTGTATACAGCGCTGGGAGGTTATATTACTGTATACAGCGCTGGGGGGGTTATATTACTGTATACAGCGCTGGGAGGTTATATTACTGTATACAGCGCTGGGGGGTTATATTACTGTATACAGCACTGGTGGTTATATTACTGTATACAGCGCTGGGGGTTATATTACTGTATACAGCGCTGGGGGTTATATTACTGTATACAGCACTGGGGGTTATATTACTGTATACAGCACTGGGGGTTATATTACTGTATACAGCACTGGGGGTTATATTACTGTATACAGCACTGGGGGGTTATATTACTGTATACAGCACTGGGGGTTATATTACTGTATACAGCACTGGGGGTTATATTACTGTATACAGCACTGGGGGGTTATATTACTGTATACAGCACTGGGGGTTATATTACTGTATACAGCACTGGGGGTTATATTACTGTATACAGCACTGGGGGGTTATATTACTGTATAAAGCTCTGGGGGGTTATTACTGTAGAAGGCACTGGGGGGTTATTACTGTATATAACCCTGGGGGGTAAATATTTTATGGGATTCTCCTTTAATAAAATATTACACATTTGCAGTTATTGTATATTTCTGCTGGCAGAGAGAAAGCGGATTTCGTAAGAGAATTTCATCTAATTGCTTTCATTGGGATTGAGCTTCTTAAAAAAAAAAAAAAAGTCTTGTCTTTTGTACAAAAGGAAGCGATAAATAACTTATCCCGAACTGGAGTGTTTAGGAGGTGGATTTAACGAAATGTCAAGGAGAGGCTTTGCAAATCCCCAGTATCATGTAGGAGTGAATTAAAGAGATCAAAGGGCGTTTCACCAATACATACATTGTTTTAAGGATGTTTTTCCATTCTGTGTTGCGGATTTTTAGCCGGATTAAAAAAACCAAAACGTATTAAACTGATCGATATTAACAAAAGAAAGCTTTCGGAGCCGTAATCCTTACAGAGGTGTCGGATTTGTCTAATTAAGACTTAATGAATCAATTCGCTTTGTCAGTGAGCCATGTGTCAAAATATTTGACTAGAAGTTAAATTGGGCTGAACTCACTAAGTGGTGAGGATTTTAATAACATCTCTAAGGACAATCATGCCAATGGAAATGAGTCATTGACTTAAAGAATGTATATTCAAGCAGAGCTGTCCTTACATTTGAAGGAACGGACTTCATTAGCATTGCCATAAAGCATCGCCTCAGTGTGGTGTTTGAGGAAAGTGCCCTTATCAGTAGCCGACAGTAGAACGGTTACTGATGAAGACCCGTAGTAGCAAAAAGTGCGGGTTAAGACGTATGTATGTACCCTACAGCCCTACAGCCCTACAACCCTACAGCCCTACAGCCCTACAACCCTACAGCCCTACAACCCTACAGCCCTACAACCCTACAGCCCTACAACCCTACAGACCTACAACCCTACTACACTCAGCAGGATGTTGCTCAGAACAAACCCCCATATGAAACAGCACTCGACGGGATGTCCTCTGTCTCCCCATCCTCATAGAATAGGAAAGACCGTAGCTGGACTCGGAGAACACGACTGTAAATGGCCAACCTATTGATGCCTAATTAACGTAAAATAAGAGTAGAAGAGCTGGCACCTTCCTACCCCAGTGTGTGAGTATGTTACTGTGTGTGTTATTATGTGAGTGTGAGTATGTTACTGTGTGTGTTATTATGTGAGTGTGAGTATGTTACTGTGTGTGTTATTATGTGAGTGTGAGTATGTTACTGTGTGTGTTATTATGTGAGTGTGAGTATGTTACTGTGTGTGTTATTATGTGAGTGTGAGTATGTTACTGTGTGTGTTATTATGTGAGTGTGAGTATGTTACTGTGTGTGTTATTATGTGAGTGTGAGTATGTTACTGTGTGTGTTATTATGTGAGTGTGAGTATGTTACTGTGTGTGTTATTATGTGAGTGTGAGTATGTTACTGTGTGTGTTATTATGTGAGTGTGAGTATGTTACTGTGTGTGTTATTATGTGAGTGTGAGTATGTTACTGTGTGTGTTATTATGTGAGTGTGAGTATGTTACTGTGTGTGTTATTATGTGTGTGTATGTTACTGTGTGTTATGTGTGTGTGAGTATGTTACTGTGTGTTATTATGTGTGTGAGTATGTTACTGTGTGTTATGTGTGTGTGAGTATGTTACTGTGTGTTATTATGTGTGTATGTTACTATGTGTTATTATGTGTGTGTGAGTATGTTACTGTGTGTTATTATGTGTGTGTGTGAGTATGTTACTGTGTGTGTTATTATGTGAGTGTGAGTATGTTACTGTGTGTGTTATTATGTGAGTGTGAGTATGTTACTGTGTGTGTTATTATGTGAGTGTGAGTATGTTACTGTGTGTTATTATGTGTGTGAGTATGTTACTGTGTGTTATTATGTGAGTGTGAGTATGTTACTGTGTGTGTTATTATGTGAGTGTGAGTATGTTACTGTGTGTGTTATTATGTGAGTGTGAGTATGTTACTGTGTGTTATTATGTGTGTGTAAGTAGGCATGGAGGTCTGTGTAGATATATTACTGTATGTGTGTATGTTACCGGATGTGTAAGTATGTTACTGTGTGAGCGTTAGTATGTTGATGTGTGTGAATTATTTTTACTGTATGTGTGTGTAAGTACATATGTTAGTGTGTGTGAGTATGTTAGTGTGTAGGTATGTCACTGCGTTTCTGTGTGTTTAGGAGAAGGTTGGGGGCCCCAACCCTCCAACCATATTTCTCACAGGGGGACCTGGCTTTTTTTGTTAAGCCGCTGGATGTACACAACTCCTCCCTGGCTTTGGCTCTTTTATTCTCAGCGGATCTTCGTTTAGCGTGGAAATGGTTGAAGAGGAGTTTTTCCCAGACATCAGGCATTTTATGTTTAGATGGCATCAGGTCACCAGGGACTATTTCTCTGCTATACTTATTTATTAATTGCCAAAGCATTCCAAACACGGCAACCGTACAAGTCGGGGGTGAGAGAGATTAAGTTGCAGAGGGATGTCTAACGTGACCGGTCTTTATATCTGCACAAAGCGATGTATAATGTGGCCAACTACAGATCCACGTACAGCGTGTCGCCACTAACAGCGTTCCTCTGCGGAGGGCATCCTGGCTTGTTAGGCAGAGTCCTCCACCCATGGACCACTTCCAAGGGAGATCTCTGTTCACCCCCATCGGCCCAGCGGAGGTGACACGTAGTGGAGACCTGACCCCTGTTATGCAGGAGATGGGCAACTGCCCCCGGAAACCAGATTAGGGCAGCGTCTCCCTAGCCAGGTGAATTAATGAGTCTTTGACATGTATTAAAACCCAAACTTCCAGGACCAACGATAGCTTAATCTGGCAAATTGAATTTATGAGGTCAGTGAGACACGCATGGGATAGACATACGGCTCCTGAATCTAAGACGAGACAATCGACTGATTAAGGTTTGAGTCTTTACAGCAGGAGAAACGGGCGACTAGACGGGGGCCGGATGGGGGCCGATCTGCCGCCAGGTTCTGGGCTTCTATTATTTTAAATAAACTGCAAATAGAATCAAAACAATCAATGTTTCAAAGTTTTATTGTTTTTGCATCAACCAAAAAATATATTTTTTTTCCGGCTAAGTTCCTTCGCTGCCGGGCGGCAGAATCCTAAATAAAAAGAAACCCGATGGATTTTTTACTCCCAGAAGAGACGTCCGCTCGCACAATAGAAATCCATCAGTGTCGGCGATGCTGAAATCTCCGTCTGACAAGTACAAATGACAGCGCGTGCGACACCGGGAAACAGGCGCGTCTGAGAAGCGAGTCCCGAGATCCCGCGGGTAAACGCCACCGAAGTGGACTTGAAAGAATCATTTTTTATTGCAGGGCTATCATCTGCAATCTTTTGGAGAGCCGGGCGAATTAGGCAGTCGCATCTGTCAGAAGGACGCAATCTGGAGTGACAAGTGAATTAGGATTCAGATCCTGAAGAGATGCGACAGTGATTGGAGCCGACGGTTTATATAACCTCCGGCTGCCAGGACGACGGCGGCTTTAATCCGATGAACTGCTCGATATCCCAGGGGACGAAGTACAATACATAAATCCTAGATTTTATATGGGATAAGTATTCATCTTCATACCAGCATGCCCTGACCAGTGGGGTATTCTGCCCCAGGTATGGGGCATCAGGTCCAGGAGGCAGCAGCCCCTCTGCCACATAACGGGGAGCCAACCACCCTTTCATTTGGGCCGTTAAAATGGAGATTACTCATCTCCCTGACCAGCGACTTCACTCCAGGGAGGACCGTGCTATGTCGGCAGAGGCTCTATAGTCCACTTCCCCCTGGTGCCATCCCTGGATTATGATGTCATCAAAGTGCTCAGCAGTAAGGTCGGAGGACTGGGGGGGAGGGGCGACAGGTGTAGCTGCACTGGGTTAGACCTAGGTCAACGCTGATGGTAAATACGGTCCTGGCCCTCCCGGAGCTCTACTCCACCAGCATTTTATGGATGTGGGAGGGGTCACAACAAGGAGGTGGAGCTAGCTGCACATAAGGGAGGGGCTTGTCCGCAATAGACCAAATAAAGGATTATGAGTGAATGGAGCTTGCGTATCGGGCAGAGCCAATCCGTAGGTCAGAGCCAATGAGCTGCGAGCGCCTCGCATCAGTAAGGACTGTGCACCAATTACATTTTGTAAAATCTCTTGCTTTCTCACCTTTGAAAAGTGAAAATCTCTGATTTCATTTTTTTTGGTTTAAATGTTCTTTTTTAAGGTTTTTTTTTGTTTTAGTTTAGTTTGATATGTATGATTATCTGCCACCTAGGAGTAACACCTTCAACTTTAAATGTGAGTAACTCTGATTTAAAAAAAAAAGAAAACATTTATTTAGTTTTTTGAAATTGTTTTGCTTTATTTTATTTATTGTTTAAAAAAAATATTTGGCAAAACAGTAAATGGCTACAAGACCCTGTAAAAATGATATTTTTTTGGGGGGGGCATTTAACTGGGGCTGAACATCTCAAAACTAAATGGGAAAAGGTTTTTTTTACTGGTTTTGTTTCCTTCTCAGATGTTTGTTGTTTGGCAATCCTACTGATCTTTATAAAACTTGGCCTGGAGGTAAAATTCTAACAAAATTATATATATATGAAGGATAAATATAGACTTGGAGAGTATCTCATGTATACAGTATCGTCAGTGCTTATCGTCAGTGGGGTAATATTTTGGGGTAGAAATATCATACCCTTACATACGGGAATAATAAAATTGATAGTTATTGCTGAGTCCATATAAACAGCGTCTTATAGTTAAATGGCGTTTAGTGCTGGGGAGGCATTAACAGCGCTGCAGAGTTCCCTGGGTTAATTAAACGAGTCACGGCCGTTGTGTTTTAGAGATGAATTCAGGAATGACATAAAACGAGACGTTTGGCGGCTGCTGATTAATAATATGAATACGTCTGCGGCTCGTTAGAACACACATTCTGCATTCGCAGTGAATTAGATCACTAAATGGTTTTCCCGCCAGCCGCTGGTTGGCATTAAATAACCAACCTCCCCCCCCGACACGGCGCACCCCGGAGCCCGTGTGCCGAGTTTTATCAGCGGTATACAGAGCGGGCCGAGGGTCTGCCAAATACAACATGCGCAAATTCACACCAGTCCGGCGCTTCGCTTGTTTTGGGCAGAATTCTTCCTTTTTATATTATTATTTATTGTTTTGTATAGTGCCATCAGATTCCGTAGCGCTGTACGAGACTGGGGTAAAAAGCCAGAGAATTTGCCCAACCCCCCCCCCCCCAAGACTGGGGTAAAATCCCTGAGAATCTGCCCATTCACCCCCAGACTGGGGTAAAATCCCTGAGAATCTGCCCATTCACCCCGAGACTGGGGTAAAATCCCTGAGAATCTGCCCATTCACCCCCAGACTGGGGTAAAATCCCTGAGAATCTGCCCATTCCCCTCCGAGACTGGGGTAAAAATCCTGAGAATCTGCTTATTTAACCCAAGACCCAGGGAATGGGATAAAAAGAATAAGAATCTGCCTGTTCCCCCTAAAGATTATTCCCCGGGGTGCAGGGTAAGGCTGCATTTGGGTGAAATGTGTTGATATTGTAACACTTGGATTGGATGAAGACTTGAAATACAGGGTAACAATTGTAGCAGTTTGGAGGGAAACACAGTTTTTACTAAAAAAAAAGCTTATATATATATTAATCTCATAAAACTAAAACCGTTAGCGTTTAATTTAACCCTTTACAAAATGCAAAAATTCAACATCAGCGTTTCTAAACATTTATGCTGTGAAATCCCCATTGCAGCATTGAAATAACCTTTTACTCCGCGAAACGCGTTTACCGACGCGGCGTTAATAAAGACACACGATCCGCGTATTTTTTTTTATCACGCAATTTCTATTTTTATAAAATAAATATTAATTTAACGCGCATATGGAAGTTCATATAAAATCAACGCTATAGATCACAAAATGACCCGGGTGCCCGAAGTCTAAATACTAAGCTATCCCGAGAATGAAAATGTATGAGTTTATTAGCAGGCGGCAGGGGTCATTATCATGGTATGTACTACAATAATTGAATGCGCGATAAAATATACATCATTAGACGCCGACAGCTTCATTACACCGCCGAAAACGCAACATAATTGTAAATTGAGATCAGATCCTGTTAGCGGGAATATTAAGTAAATTTATCACAATAATCATTGTCTATACATCCAATCCAAGCCATTGATTACTATTGTATGACAAACTCATTATCTCCGCGTTACTCCCCCGTAATGAAATCCCCCTCGCAGCCCATCGTACGGGGGATAGAATTATTATGGATTAAATATATGATGTATGTCCCGTATGGTTATTTGATTGCCGGATTGAAATAAACGGCCGGATGATCGCGGGGACGGACAGTAATGGAGCTGCCGGGTGGTGGTGTGAACGCTCTGCGAGCTTCCACTGGTGGTAGTGGAGCTGCCTACCAGTAATGGAGGTGAAACAATTTAGAGATGAATTCAGGAATGACATAAAAGAGACGCTTGGCGGCTGCTGATTAATAACATGAATATCCCCCCCCCCCCCAAGAATATGATTTCAATCTGCAATACCCCAGGATTAAGCCGGGGTTAACAGGTATCTTTTCTCCCTACCGACCGCTCGGTGATCCGCGTTTCTCATGATGTCTGCATATGGAAGCTCTGCGGTCTCCCTCTCATACTGGGATAGGAGCCCATACAATATACTCTTTTTGCCCTTGGTTTTTAAAGTGAGGTTATTTCCATCCCCATAACGGCTGCCTGAACCAATCAGAGGCTCGATAATAGAGGAGAGATAACAGAGAGCAGGGGCATCATTAGGGGTGGACTAAGGGGGTCTTACCCGAGCAACAACCTAGTGGTGCTAGAATGACGAGGAGGCAAAGATGGAGTTGCAATGGAGGTCTGTGCGCCGTCAACTCCAAAAGCAGGACAGAGGGGCAGTTACCATCAAGAGCGGGACAGTGCCCAAAAATCATGACTGTCCTGCTAAAACTGGTTCTGTTGGGAAGTATAGTACGTGTGTGTATGAGAGAGTGTGTGTTAGTATGGTGATAGAGTGAGTGTGTGTAAATGTATGGTTCTGGTGTGTGTGTTAATGTATGGTGTTAGCGTGTATAAGCATACGGTGCGTATAATTCGTATAAAGCCTGAGTGGCTTTCAAGTCTGAACTAAAGATAGCTGTTGAGAGGGTGGTAGATAAGTGGAGCAGCCTTGCAGCCGATGCGGTAGAGGCTAATACAGTGAGGGGATTTAAATAAAAGTGGGCAAACTGGATGTGCGGAATGAGGGTCTGCCAGATATCAGCCAGGAAGGTGTAAGTTTGTGTAACATTTGGCTGGCATTTGAGAACGGGAAGACGGTAAAGATTAAGACGAGGAGAGGTCGCCCCTTAACAGAAAGTACAAGCTATGCCTAAAAACACCTCTGTGATTTAAGACACTCGGCGAAGGCAGAAACTCTCACTCTGAGAAAATGTCAAGACGGTAGATCATAAGACAGCCACGTTAACCGAGGTCCCAGGAGCAGCAAAAGCTGCACGGGGGTCTCCTCCATGCAGGTATATTAACTCTTTAATACCCCAACACGCAGATTGTATTGTACCGACTCACTAATGGTGGCAAGCAAATTATCTTAGCCATGGCCTTTATAGAAACCACGACTTGTCAGAAGGTAATGAGATCCTGAGTGAAGTCACCTGTATTCATGCAGGGAAATAGCAGGGAGAAAAGCACCAACTGGGATGCTCAGAAATCATTAAAGTCATGCCCCCCCCCAAAAAAAATGTGCCCACTGACCACATGACGCCGAGAATCAGCCTATTCACCCAGAGATTGGCATTAAAACCCCAGCTCCGAAGATTTATTTAAAGGACTCTCCTTTTGGTTGGGTTAATAGCCGTGTTTTTCTATCTCTTCCCCGGGTCTTTTTTACACCGCAGAAAATTATGTTTTGCCCCAATATACAGGTTTATAAAGCGAAGCCCGGCTGCCATTCCCAGGCTATCTCCTGCGCAGGAGACGTTTTATTACAAGATATTTAAATAAGGCTTTGTTTTCTATTATAAAACAATATACGAGGCTTTAATTATTTCCCAATTAAATGATATAATTATATAATATATATTATGTATAGGGTGCAGTTTTTCCCATTCTCTTGTTTCCCACAGAGAAATATACATAATTAAGTTGGCATTTCCAAAGTTCTCTATTTTTTAATTAAAAAGTAATTACTCGTTTTAATTAAAGTGTTAGCCGTATGGGCCGGTATACCCCATCTATAACGGGATTCCTTAACAGCTGCTCTCTAAGGTTACATGAATTTTGTAAAATTACTTATAAAAGCCTCTCATAAATAGTCATTACGTCTCACGCTAACACGCATACACACTCTAACACCATATGCTGACACACGCACGCTAAAACAATACAGTAACATGCTAAGAGCATGCACTTACACATGCTAACACCATAAACATAAACACACTTACACTTGTACACTAGCAGCACCATACAGTAACACACGCTAACACCATACGCTCACACATGCTAACACCATCCACTCTCATCTTTTCCCATACTCGTTGCGGCTCGTCATAACTTACTCGTCTTCACCTCGGTTTGCGCTCTCTTTGCAAGCTGCTGCACCGCTACCACCCTACTAAAGCAGGGTCATGTAAAGGGTGCTACGCCACCCTGCTGGCTGCTTCAGTTATTACGGCACCTGGGTGGCAAACACCGACTCACCCACCTTAGTGCTCCCCTGCCTCGCGCATCATATCCTAAAGACTAGGTTTAGAATTGAACCAGGCGGTTCTCTACAGGCTTACCACATCGGTAAAAGGCAATAACAAGCCTGCATGGTTACATGGAGGCTGGGGGGGTCTTCAAATATTTCTTAAAAAATTATGAACTTTATATAAAAATGATTCGGAAATGACTGTTTCCATTTGCTGGAGATGCCGCAGAATTCCGCTAGCAATGGAACCGGCTTCGTCCAACTTCTTGACGAGTCTTAAATCCACCCGTCTTGTTCATGATAAATTCATAAGTAAAGGGATAACCGAGGGTCTGGGATATATTCCCCAGGGGATGGTGGATATCAGCATTTCTTTGTACTGGGGCTGGCTGCGGTATCCACAATGGCAGCGGTCAATTGAATGAAACCTCCATCGACAGATGCTAATGTCCTCCTGAGCTGATCTTCTGTTTCCTCTCTAAAGTCCTTATTATAAACGGTAGAAATGATAGCTGCCTGGTATTGATTTTCGCCGGACTGGAGTGAAGACGTTGGTTCCACTCTCAATACGTTACGCGGCAGCCGGCTTTATCTATCAGTCAAAGTGAAATTTGTCGTTAAGAATTCAATTATCTCTGGAGGACATGCGGTGGAGAGGGCCTTCCATGAAAACAATATGGTTACCATATAAAGCACCTTAATGCATACACGCGGAGGGTAACACTGTATCGCTATACGGAACATTTCCATTTCCTATATTTTCATTTACTTATTTATTCATTGAGCTGAAATCTTTTTTATTATACTTTGGGAAAAAAAAGGTATCAACATCTTCCATCTCCTCTTTCTTATTTTTATGCCAGAAGCCTTTGGGGAAATAATCTGAATATTATTTTCAATCAAAGAGACGACCCGGCATTGTATTGAGTTGCATTAAATTCATTCATTAAAAGGAATTGAACTGTAAACATGAAATAAGTTCCCAACCTATCCCGCAGGACCGGCATATGATTACAAGACAATGCCGAGGGCCCAGGAGAAATGTTAGAACAAGAGGCCATAATCTAAAACTAGAGGGTCAGTGGTTTAGGACTAATGCAAGGAAGGCTTACTTTACTGAGAAAGTGGTAGATAAGTGGAACAGCCTCCCAGCAGAAGTAGTAGAGAGTAATACAGTGAGGGGATTAAACATGCATGGGATAGACATACGGCTCCTGAATCTAAGACGAGACCGACGACTGTCCTTAGTCCTTGGCATCGCTGCTCAACTTGGCACAGTCCTCCATAGTGTTAAAAGGCATCTGCAGCCCTGGACTATGCCACTGCGCGTACACACACACATCCACACACGCACAACACTGCATTCCAAGGGTTAATTTGATTTCCAGTCTTATTGTTTGCCTTCATCTGCTTGTGGCCCTTTTTCTGGAAACTCATCATTGGCCTGTGGTTGGCTGTCCGGGAGTAATGCACCGGGGTCAGAAGGGGCAGGAAGGTCTGGAGCTCTTAACGACTTCGAGCAATCTAGTCAGACCACTTAGAGTCAGGGAATTTCGGCATCAAAGCCATTATGTGTAAACCAGCGAGCTCGTTAAAAATCACTTAATGCTGAATTTGACCCCTGCCCCGTATTTCGGGTTCTATAAAAATGTGATTAATTTTGCATGGAGTGGTATTCAATTATCACATTAACATGGAGCTCAGATAATTCTGTTCCCGGACTCATACAAACAGCACAATGGTCGCCACCGGAAACACCGCGCGCCATCACTTCCCGAATTCCAAATCTGACTTTCTCATTATAGAATTTTTTTAATTAATGCAAAAAAAGAAAGAAAGAAAGAAAATGAATTGCTTTTCAAACAATTTGGAAGCACGGATATGGCTTTATTTGAAAATGAGTGTATGAGTGGAACAGCCTTCCAGTAAGGGTGGTAGATGATAATCTATTAAACCTGCCGGGGTTAGGCATATGGCTCCTGAATCAAGGACAGTAGATGGAAAATGGGGAGACTAGACAGGCCAGACGGCAAATTCTATGTTTCTACGGTTACCCACCCCTGATGTTGGCTGAAACTAGGATTCGCAAGAATTGGTAGAGAGTGATATTAATCAATAAAGTTATATAATCCATATCTGAATTTCGATACAAATAGGCAGAATAGGCTTCCGATGTTAATGTTCTGAAAATAATGTAACAGGAAAACACTTCTTGGCCTCAAACTATTCTGCGATTAAAACTTCATACATTAATAACGCGAAACTGCTCATTTCTACAAAATACTGTAAATGTTATTAGAAGCGGTTCCGCCTCTCGGAGCAGACTAATGGTGGCCAATCCTCCGTTATCTATACATATTGATACAAACCCTAATTAAACGCATACTCAGTGCAATTTAAATTTAAATTACTTTTTTTTTAGGGGAGAGATGGTTTATAGGTATTTTGAAAGGGTGTTGGTCTTATTTTCATGATTACTATATCTGGAAACTATCCAGATGTTCTGCCTATACCAGCTGATAATCAAGTAATGGGAGTGGCATCTAGCTCCACCCCCTGGCTAATTCTACTGTTTTTATTCAGTCTCCTCCCTCCCAATCCTGTTATGGCCAGAAGGAGAGGCCCCCGAGGAGCGAACTTGGGGATTATAAGGAGGACAATGTTGCTTATTTATTGAACAAAATTAACCATGTAGCTCTTAGAACAAAAAGCACAAGATGAGGTGGAGTCATGAAAAACGCTAATGAAAATTGCACATTTGCTGAATTTTGGTAAATTCAGTGATTCAAAGCCCTGAAAACGAGGCCAACCCCCCTTGAATCGGACGAAATTGAAATAAAAAGCTCAGAATCATATGCTGTGACTTTATGCAGGGCTTTGGGCATCACACAGACTGTAATCATCTTAGCCAGAGGGGTTGTGGTTTCTCATGTGGTGCTACAATATACACCATACAAAAATATGAGACACTCAACCAAGAATACACAGCCACTTCATAGCCTGTACTACAGTGAGCCCCCCGCTTGGGAGCATCTCAAGCTTTAGCCATTACAGAGGAGAAATCTCCATCGTCATTTCAGTCTGATCCTTTCCCCTAGGCCAGTCCAGACCCGAAATGAGAGGCAAATTCCCCCCGCACGAGAGAACAAACAAACCCCACAGATACATTTCTTTGATTAAAGTCCCAAACCTGTGTTCCCAGTGTCTAAAATGTGACGGTGAAGCCACGTTGTACATTAGGTCCCCTTCTTCTTATCTTCTTTATCGTTCTTCACCTCAAGGGGAAGTTGTCAGCCCCTGAAGCTGCTTGGCTGCCCGAGGCAGGTTGGCCCCAAACAGCTGAGTTTGGAATCGGCTCGATGGGATTGTTCCATCCTTTGAAAAAGTTTCCAGATTCACACATTTCTCAAACGTTTTAACATTTCAGAGAGTTATCTAAGGGTGAAATCACCAGCCTAGACATTAGCACAGGTCTCGAGAGCACAGGCATACTAATAGCATTGTTTTTAGGCATGAAATGTTATATATTTTTTAAGGGTCAAGGAAGGTTTAAAAAAATTAGATCAGGAAACCTCAGCCCGACTTAAAGAGAAACTGCTGATGTGACTGATTTTTGACCATAACGTTGTCTACCTACAGTGAGTGGCGTTTGCGTCTTATTTAGTCGTTTTGAATGTAACCGTTTAATCTGTATCAGTATCCACGAGGATGTAACAGTATGAGCTAAGAATTTTGCACCGCGGGGGCATTTGTACAGGTAAGCGTGCAGCCTGCCGTGTAGGCAGGAGACAGCATTGTAATGGTTCTCGGTGCGGTACGAATACAGATGGTATTCTCTTCTAGAAGCACTAGACACACCAGAGGGATCCTTGATGAGCCCCCTCTCTGGGCTGACCGTGCACGACTGGGCTGCGGACCCCTGCTTCTCGATCCCTGTGTGGTCAGCATGTGGTCTCATCCAAGTGAGAAGAAGGACAAACAAATACTAACCTTACCTAACCAAACAAGAGCTTCAATCAGGAACATGACAATACGGAAGAGATAAATTAACAGAAATGACGTCCCAAGAACAGGAAGTTAAGGTGGCTGCTCCCACGGCTGCAGTTTTTACCGATATATATAAATTGTTTAATTTAATCTGTAAACGCCGCTACATGGGATGTATAGAACTGTAACCCGCAGGATTTGGTAAAAGTGACAGATTCTCTTTAGACCCCAATGAGGAAAACCCCAAAAACCCGAGAAGGAAATATCTCCTTTAAAAACCTCCTCGCTGTTTGTATCTGGTTAGTTGTTATTATTGGGAATTAATTTCTACGCTTTTGGTACATTATTATGCTTCCAGAAATAATACTCATAAATAATTGATTGGATTTTAATGACCGGGTTTAAAACCAAAATTAGATCCATAAATCAAACGTAAGTAAACATCTTGCATACAGTAACGTTAGCCCTGCATGCGCTGCGTCCGCAGCTTTAATTACAAGCCTGTTCTTGTGGACCGGCTCGTACAGACGTCGCCTGTCTTTAAAGTAAGAAAATAAATGAAGTTGTAGTTTAAAGGATGATATTTTTTTTCGCAGCAATTAAACTGAACGATTGAAGCATTAGCATTATAAATAAAGCCGCATTTTGGAGAATTTTATAGCGTGATTAAATAAAAGAAGATTGCAGTCATGGCTTGACCGGATTGATGTATACCGACCCACACGCATACAAATCATAGTCATAACATGAACACTTCCTGCCGCCCTGCCACTTCCTCCACATACCACAAAGGCTTCCTGTTCTGCAACCACTTGCTGTCCCTATCACAAAGACTTCCTGTCACACCACCACTTCCTGTATATCTGACAAAGACTTCCTGTCACACCACCACTTCCTGTAAATCTGACAAAGACTTCCTGTAATGCCAGCACTTCCTGTACATCTGACAAAGACTTCCTGCCATGCCAGCACTTCCTGTATGTCATGCAAAAACTTCTTCTCACTCCATCACTCCTTGTATATAAAAATAAAGTGTTCTTGTCACACCACCACTTCCTGTGCATCTGACAAAGACTTCCTGTCACGCCACCACCCCTTTCTGTACATCTGACAAAGACTTCCTGTCATGCCAGCACTTCTTGTATGTCTTACAAAAACGTCCTGTCACTCCAACACTCCTTGTATATAAAGGAAAGACTTCCTGCCATGCTGCCACTTTACAGATGAGCTAGACATACAGACAGATAGACTGATAGATATAGATAGATAAATAGATATCCCCAAAAAAACACAATTCTAGTGTAGAGGGTGTTTTCGCCCCTACCAGTCACTGAGCACCCCAGAATCTGACTAACCAGCCCAGCCCCAGGCTTCACCCTAATGGCTACTGGGTACAAATTGGTGCGCCGAACCCTTGGGGACCTCAAGAATCCACAAGAATAACCAATCGTCGTTCAACGAAAAGGATATCACTGAGATCCATCTGAAAACCGTGTAACTAAACGCCAAAAGTGGATAGAATGCCTTATTAACATGATGATACTCCTTACCACTCTGAAGTATTCACGGGGCAAAAGGGCCATTCCAAGCTCTTTCAGCCACTTGTATCTGGATCCTGCCTCACAGCTCTCTCATTGGATGAGGATGCAGCACACGCTGGACCAATAGCTGGATTCAACCTGCTCCCCGGCTTACACCGCGACAGCCGATCAGGTGGATGTTGTTGACACTTCTTCCCGCAGGATCTGGAGCCTGTGTCGGCCCCTCTCACAGCCAGGCCCCACACCGCTCAGCGTAACGCCGCTTGGTCCTTCTCTCTCCCAAGAGATTCTGAACGGGCTTAATCTAACTAGAGTCCCTTCTACACCTCCTGGGTGTTATGTGACTGCCCAAGGATCGTTCAGCACTCTTTCTTCTGATCACTCCCCAAGGTCACGGTCTATGTGACACAACCAGAAAACCCGAGGGGGGCTACGTTCACATGTACTTTATTTTGCCCAAGTATGCCACTTCTACTCCACCTCTATCCAGATCTATTATTTCTTAATGCTGATCAACTGATGTAACAGATCAGCCGCCATTATCTCACAAGCCACCTTAACAACGGACAACTAGGAGCCACATTAAGCTGGCTCCATGGACTGATCCCTGCTTACAGGCAGGGATCTGACTCTTTATTTCTTTCCTAGGAGAGGGTCGTTCGTCAGTTGAAGCATCCAAAGCTGAAATGTAAATGTGACATATAACTGATTGTGTAGATTTAAATACAAAAAGACTTCAAATCAAGGAAAGGCACAAAAAAAAAATGCAGTCCCTAGAAAAAGGCGGGATGGAGAGGTTGGAGACTAATTGCTCTGATTTTTGCATCAGAATAGCTTTTTTCTGAATTTGGCTCATTAACTGCTAATTTCAGCCGAAAATCCAGTAATACACACATACCGTAACATAGCGGGAAACATCAAACGCTCTTTGTTTTTTTTTGCTTTGAGAACAAAACGTTTGAGTGATTTCTGTACCTGGACGGCCAGGGAGGCTTTATTAATTTACTCTCTGATAAACCGCGGCATTGCTTGACCTCCTTAAACAGAAACCTGCCCTCCGAGTCAGATTAAATAACCGATTTTGTTAATTTTCAGCCTGCGGATTGACTGGGATTACTTCTTGTCAATTTAAGTGAAAAAGAAAGCATTTTCCGAGGCATTCAGGCTTGGTGTTCACACAAAAAAAACCCCCATGAATAAAGCATTGGTGGGGGGGGGCAGTTTCTGAATTCCCGGCAGAGCCGGAGCACAAGCCTATTAACCATGTTCTTATTTAATAAGAATGGCAAGTACAAGTGAGCCCTGCCGAGCAAAGCTTTTCTGTAGCAGTGGGGGCTCCCTAATAAAGCCCTCACGTTAACAACACTCGCCTCCTTCAGTAATGTGTGCGGTAAATCCCACCGGAGCCGCCACATTGGCGCTTACACGCACATGAAGGCCGGGGTTCTTCCCTAACACGTCTACACCGCGGCCTTCATCTCTCCTTTTCTATGGTAAAATGTGATTTCCAGCAGAGACGTGACGTAACAGCCCGGGGCTCGTGAGGAGATGAGAAAAAATACCATGTTGTTTCAACTCGCTAAATCTTGGAGTAGGTGGTGAGGTCTGGTGCCGTCTCTTGGAACTCTGTGTGGGGTTTGTTTCTGTATGTAGGGCTTGGTGCCATCTCTGAGGTCTATCTGCAGTCTTTTTTTTCCATTTGTAGGACTTGGTGCTGTCTCTTGGGTCTGTCTGTGGGATTTGTTTATGTGTGTTGGATATGGTGCTGTCTCTTGGATCTGTCTGTGGGATTTGTTTATGTGTGTTGGATATGGTGCTGTCTCTTGGGTCTGTCTGTGGATTTGTTTATGTGTGTTGGATATGGTGCTGTCTCTTGGATCTGTCTGTGGGATTTGTTTATGTGTGTTGGATATGGTGCTGTCTCTTGGATCTGTCTGTGGGGTTTGTTTATGTGTGTGTTGGATATGGTGCTGTCTCTTGGATCTGTCTGTGGGATTTGTTTATGTGTGTTGGATATGGTGCTGTCTCTTGGATCTGTCTGTGGGGTTTGTTTATGTGTGTTGGATATGGTGCTGTCTCTTGGGTCTGTCTGTGGGATTTGTTTATGTGTGTTGGATATGGTGCTGTCTCTTGGGGTCTGTCTGTGGGATTTGTTTATGTGTGTTGGATATGGTGCTGTCTCTTGGGTCTGTCTGTGGGATTTGTTTATGTGTGTTGGATATGGTGCTGTCTCTTGGATCTGTCTGTGGGGTTTGTTTATGTGTGTTGGATATGGTGCTGTCTCTTGGGTCTGTCTGTGGGATTTGTTTATGTGTGTTGGATATGGTGCTGTCTCTTGGGTCTGTCTGTGGGGTTTGTTTATGTGTGTTGGATATGGTGCTGTCTCTTGGATCTGTCTGTGGGGTTTGTTTATGTGTGTTGGATATGGTGCTGTCTCTTGGATCTGTCTGTGGGGTTTGTTTATGTGTGTGTTGGATATGGTGCTGTCTCTTGGATCTGTCTGTGGGATTTGTTTATGTGTGTTGGATATGGTGCTGTCTCTTGGATCTGTCTGTGGGGTTTGTTTATGTGTGTTGGATATGGTGCTGTCTCTTGGATCTGTCTGTGGGATTTGTTTATGTGTGTGTTAGATATGGTGCTGTCTCTTGGATCTGTCTGTGGGGTTTGTTTATGTGTGTTGGATATGGTGCTGTCTCTTGGATCTGTCTGTGGGGTTTGTTTATGTGTGTTGGATATGGTGCTGTCTCTTGGATCTGTCTGTGGGATTTGTTGTGTGTTGGATATGGTGCTGTCTCTTGGGTCTGTCTGTGGGATTTGTTTATGTGTGTTGGATATGGTGCTGTCTCTTGGATCTGTCTGTGGGGTTTGTTTATGTGTGTTGGATATGGTGCTGTCTCTTGGATCTGTCTGTGGGGTTTGTTTATGTGTGTTGGATATGGTGCTGTCTCTTGGATCTGTCTGTGGGGTTTGTTTATGTGTGTTGGATATGGTGCTGTCTCTTGGATCTGTCTGTGGGATTTGTTTGTGTGTTGGATATGGTGCTGTCTCTTGGGTCTGTCTGTGGGATTTGTTTATGTGTGTTGGATATGGTGCTGTCTCTTGGATCTGTCTGTTGGGTTTGTTTATGTGTGTTGGATATGGTGCTGTCTCTTGGATCTGTCTGTGGGGTTTGTTTATGTGTGTTGGATATGGTGCTGTCTCTTGGATCTGTCTGTGGGATTTGTTTGTGTGTTGGATATGGTGCTGTCTCTTGGATCTGTCTGTGGGGTTTGTTTATGTGTGCGTTGGATATGGTGCTGTCTCTTGGATCTGTCTGTGGGGTTTGTTTATGTGTGTTGGATATGGTGCTGTCTCTTGGGTCTGTCTGTGGGGTTTGTTTCCATGTGTAGGGTCTGGTGGAGTCTCTTGGACCGGTCAGCAGGGTTTGTTTCTGTGTCTCTGTCTGTGGGATTTTTTTCCTTGTATAAGGTCTGTTGCCACCTCTTGAATCTGTCTGTAGGGTCTGGGGTGTTCTCTTTCATTCAAATTCTTCTCCATTTCCTATGACCCGTCAGTGCAGACTGTATCGGAATCCTATTGGCAGCCCAAACAGGAAGTTGTAAGCCGCTAGCATGAGCTTGCTTGCATGAGCCTCTAGCGCTAAAGATTGTTTCCAGCTGCGCAGGTCCCTCCATAACACTAATATCACAAATACCAAGATGGCGGCTCTTGCCTGGAGCACAATGGATAGTAACATAGGGGATTTAATATTATTTACAGTGTATTAATACATAGTGATGGGCAGTTGCATTTATTAAAGTGTGGACTATGCCGTAGTCTTGGGAAATGCCATATCCGAGACCCCAGGGCGATCCATATTATCTAATAATAGCAGCCATAGCCCAGCAGTGACCGTCTACCCCGACCTGCGTGAATACATTCAATGGTAACGAGTCCTCTTACCAAACGGATTTAATGCACTGAGCCCCGAGGTTCGCTTCTCGCCAGTCAATATTAATGCTTTATAAACACGTCTCTCTCTTCAAATACCCAGAAAGTGATTCGGAGAGGAAAATGTTTAAGCTCTCGCTGTAGCGGATTATCTTTTTATCCGCAGCAGTGATTTGGAAGGATAATATATGTGCGTGAAGTAGGGCTGAAACAACGAATCGATAAAATCGATAATAATCGATAACGGAAATCGTTGTCGACGATTTCCGTTATCGATTAGTCGAGTGATCGATTCGTTGTTGGAGCACTCGGCTCCTTTTACTTACCTCCGCGAGCGTTCCCCGCTTCCGCTACACGCGCCTTCTTTTAGTTGCGGTTCGCTCTGTGCGAGTGGCTCCGTTCGCACAGAGCGGTTCGCGGGGGTGGGGTTGGGGTTTCAGGGGATGCAGGGCAGAGTGGGGGTGGGGGGGGCAGGCCAGGGTAGGAGACTGAGTGCAGGGCAGGGTGGGGGTGGGGATGCAGGGCAGGGTGTGAGTGTGGGGGCAGGGCAGGAGACTGGGTGCAGGGCAGAGTGGGGGTGGGGGTGCAGGGCAGAGTTGGAGACTGGGTGCAGGGCAGAGTGTGAGTGTGGGTGCAGAGCAGAGTGGGTGCAGGGTGTGAGTGTGGGGGCAGGGCAGAATGTGGGGGCAGGGCTGGGTGCAGGGCAGAGTTGGAGACTGGGTGCAGGGGCACAGTGCAAAGTGCCAGGGCTGGGTGCAAAGTGCCAGGGCTGGGTGCAAAGTGCTAGGGCTGGGTGCAAAGTTCTGGGTGCAAAGTGCCAGGGCTGGGTGCAAAGTGCTGGGTGCAAAGTGCCAGGGCTGGGTGCAAAGTGCCGGGTGCAAAGTGCTGGGTGCAAAGTGCCAGGGCTGGGTGCAAAGTGCCAGGGCTGGGTGCAAAGTGCTAGGGCTGGGTGCAAAGTTCTGGGTGCAAAGTGCCAGGGCTGGGTGCAAAGTGCCGGGTGCAAAGTGCTGGGTGCAAAGTGCCAGGGCTGGGTGCAAAGTGCCAGGGCTGGGTGCAAAGTTCTGGGTGCAAAGTGCCAGGGCTGGGTGCAAAGTGCTGGGTGCAAAGTGCCAGGGCTGGGTGCAAAGTGCCGGGTGCAAAGTGCTGGGTGCAAAGTGCCAGGGCTGGGTGCAAAGTGCCAGGGCTGGGTGCAAAGTTCTGGGTGCAAAGTGCCAGGGCTGGGGCAAAGTGCCGGGTGCAAAGTGCCAGGGCTGGGTGCAAAGTGCCGGGTGCAAAGTTTCTTGAACAGTAATAGTCCACCTCTTTTCAGAATGTTTGGGGTTATTTTGTTTCATAAATATTGTGTTTGGGTTTTTGTACTTTGAAAATATTGTTTTTTTATTACATCATAACAAAATAAGAATGTTAATGTAAATTTTAAGTTGTTTTTTAACATCCAGTTCATTAAATTATTTTAAATAAACGAAAAATTTGCATATTGTTTTTTTTTATCCGATTAATCGATTAATCGAAAAAATAATCGGCCAACTAATCGATTATTAAAATAATCGTTAGTTGCAGCCCTAGCGTGAAGTCTACCTCTGGCCATGTCCCGGAAAACCATCGCTCTTAACATAAAATGCGTGGCTGGGGACTTTTTATGTGACTTTGTGCCCTATTGCTAGCTGTACTATATGACCAAAAGTATGTGGACACCCGGCCATCACACCTGTCAGCAGATCATGAACTTCTTGTTAAATAGTGTATGTATGTATGTGTCTGAGGGGGCATTTAGGAGAATAATGGCGTTTATTTGCCCCGTTTCATTTATAAAGCCGTTTCCTGCTGTTTCTATACACATTATCGGGGCTTTTAGGGCTGTAGAACCCTGCGATCCCCTCATACCCAGCAAACATTCTCACCTCCTAGAAAAGAGGGGCATTGGGGGGAGGGGCATCAGGGGAGGAGAGAGGGGCATCAGGGGAGGAAAAGGGGGCCTCAGGGTAGAAGAAAGGGCAAACTAAATACGGACACTTTGGAGGTATGCACTAAGGTTTGTGATTTTTTTTTCTCTCCAATAAGTTTGTTCGATATTTTGTTTGCATTATCATAGTTTTAACCCTTTAACATACGCGCCGGTGGCATCTCGGTCTGTCAATTTCTGTTGTAGCATTGTGTTGAAATTTTTTCGTATTGAAACGGAGGCCTTTCAGGTGGGGAAGATCGGCTTAGTAAACCAAGTGCTTTATTTATCTTCTTTCAAAATGACGGGGAACAAAAATTATGAAAAAAAAGAGTCCTGTGACACTGTATAGATATTCTCCAAAAAGCACAAATTATAAGGGGTGAACCGCGAGATGCGACGGCCACGGCCGAGCGGCTCTCCATTTTCTTAGTCCTTCTCGCTGTTTTTTTGGTGTTTTTGCAGACAATTGGCCAATTTTGACTGTAATTCGCGTTCCGCCTCCTGCTGTAATAACCCCTTATTGTTGGAAAAACCAGCTCTGGCAGCGTCTTATTTGTTAGGAACGTGAAGCCCTTTAAGCGCTAATAGCAGCTGACATCAGGAACTTTTCCCGAGCGGAGTTCATTCTGGTGACTATTAGCGTGTCACGGCTTCACACAACCTGCGCAGAAATGTTTAATCAGCCCCGGCAATGATAATTCACGGCGTCCGGGCGCTTCCTCAGGATCCAGCCTAAAATAAGCTTCTTGTGTACTGGAATCTCAGCTCGTTCTGAAGAGCTGGAGAGGGATGTTAATTACTTCTGTGGGGGGGGGGGGTTGTGACATCACAGCTGTAGTACTGAGGACAAAAATATCCGGACGGGGAATATGTCAGTAATATACACCGCTCCATAAAAAGGGAGATCATAGAAAGCTCACAGGGCTTTATTCGCCAAACTATAAGTAGCATAGCTGCAAACAGTCCCGAGTTTGCCAACAAAATCAGCCAAGTAAAGTGTTAAGTCGCTATACGACCAATCGCTGTAGAAGCCGTCTTTCTACGGAGGAGCGGTAACATGAAACGGCCAAATCCTTAACTCTGATCCCAGGATAAAACGCGTCTGTCAGAACCCATCGCATCAAACATTGGCGTCACAAAATAACCGAGAGGAATTCAAACATTCCAAAGCGCTTTGATCCGCGGCACCGGCATCGCCTAATCCTTTTACTTTTGCCGATGTTTTGAGTTTCCACAGAAAATGAGCCTAAATCTGTAAAATTAGCCCATCCCTGGTATTATTATTAGAACCGCAACATTTAACCCTTGTAAAGAGGGTAACAGAGTTGGTCTGTGTGTCTTATTTGCCTGCAGGCCACATAAGTCTTTCATTTGGCCTGGCGTATTCGTTGGTTTAGAGGGACTCTGTGCCGGCGGCATGTACGGGGTGAGGCTAGGCTCATTTCTGAAGCCAGAAGAAGCGTGTGTGTGAATGCGAGTGCGTACGAGGACATAGTCGGGGCATTTCATGCACGTGTTCCTTCCTTTCCCATGATCCCTCAGTGCAGACTGCATTGTTATTGGCCACCCTAGCAGGAAGTTGTAAGCCGCTTCCTGTTTTCATCCCGAATTGTTTAGCAGACCGCGCATGAGCCTCTAGCGCTAGAGATTGTTTCATCGACATTGTGTATATTGTGACATATATGGCTTTGACAGTCATCCCGGGATGAGAATTGTATGTGTTTAACCCCTTCATTGCTGAAGTACATATCAGGAATGGACCAAGGATGGAAATAATCCCTGGCACTTTTAGGTAAACGGTGGACACATGATGTGGAGATATTTAGGGCCTGGATTGACCAGAGGAGAGGTGGTCGAGTTCAGCGGGAGGCACAAAGGGAAACGCTGGCCGATCCGAGCCTGGTGTGGAATCTTTACTTCACGAAGCAGATTAAATGGATGGAAACACAACGGCTGCTGCAAAATGTGTGCACTTATATATTAAATGTAATTCATTGTCTGGCTGAGGTGTGCGTAGCGGAGGATAGCAAAGCTATATTTTACCGACACTCTTTAAATTGAACTTACATTTTATTATAACTTATGTTTGAGTGGGTGATATGCATGGCCGAGAGAGGTCTTTGGGTTTGAGTGTGTGTCAGCATGGCCGAGAGAGGTCTTTGGGTTTGAGTGTGTGTCAGCATGGCCGAGAGAGGTCTTTGGGTTTGAGTGTGTGTCAGCATGGCCGAGAGAGGTCTTTGGGTTTGAGTGTGTGTCAGTATGGCTGAGAGTGGCCTTTGTGTTTGTGAATGTATTTTATTGGGGTATGATGAAGCTGAGGTGGTTAAAGTGGTGACGAGGTGGTCGTTGTGGTGTGAGCTCTTAGAGCAGGGCTCCCTCCCCAGTCTTAGCGTGTGTTAACCCCTTAATGACAAAGTCCGTACATGTACGGGCTCAAAATGCATTGTTTTGAATGGGTTTAGGGGCCGCCCATTGTCCTTAAGGGGTTAATCTCATTATCACATTGTATCCAGTGCATTTTCATGCCACTGTTAAATATTTTCACTGTCCCTCTATTGTAAAAATGCTACTGGATCACTAAATTATATTACAAAAATAGTCATTTTGGGGGCTAAACATAAAAAAATTGCGTTGTGATTGTTCTGACTTCTGTGTCTGCCTGTGAGTGCTGTGAGTTATGTTCTATTACTCCTCAGCCTCCGGAGTGTAGAAGAAACCCAAAGACATTACTTATTGAAGAAGATGTTAAATTAATTTATTCCATGCATTTTAGTGCCGTCTGATTTCCTTTCGGGATAAGAAGCGTCAGTAAAAGCTCCGGCCATCCGGTTAGTCCCCAGCGATACCTGATCCGATATATGAAAAACTCTTTTTTTTTTTTATCTATTTCTGCAAATTGTGTAAGTCTGAGTGTTGCTGGAAGTTAAATTCTATTCACTAAAGAACTGATAGTTAAAGATATCTCGGAGCTAATAAATTCAGTTTATTGCACCTTTCGCATGGAAAATAGCTGGGGGGGGTGAGCAAAGGGGCAAATAATTATAAAATTTTGCAGAATCCCTCATGCATTCGCAAGTGGGACATCACCATAAATCTAAAGGGATCACACAGGTATCGTATACATTATAGTGAATCCGATGGATTGTGTGTCCCTTAAATAACTTAAATAAGTAAATAAAGAACTAAAATAAGTTTTCCGTTCGCTGCAGCTTCTGAGGGGGGGGGCAGCATGGGGGATTATACAAGGTGGGCACTCTGGGCACAGAGCTCTGCCAAGGGTAACTAATCCTGGATAATAATTCTCTAACGACAAGGCAACGAGAACGGAGAGTAAAACCCTAAAATGTTTCCCATATAAGATGTTCCTTTTCACTTTGAGAAGTAATTAGCGGCTCGTGTAGCGCTTTGTCCTGTCTTTGGTTGTTCCGCGCGTGAAACATTTGCACTCAAAAAGTTACATTGTTGCCTCTTTTTGTTCTCGGTCGGTCGGTTTTGTTCAGTATTTGCCGTGCAGATCCAGAGTTAAGAAAAAACATCGAATAAGGAGACTTTTTATACAAGACCCCGCGCTGTTTGCGCCCAAAGGGTTACAAGAAGAACGAAGCCTGAGCTCCATCAGGTCATCAGAATGCGAAAGCCACCGAATGCATCTTCTCTGTCAGCTCCAATGTTTGTCTGCTGCCTGATTAACGAGAGACGCTGAAAGGGAGCTGAAGCTACGCAGGAACCGCGGCTTTGTTCCTCATCGAGAAGAACGTCCTCTCCAGCCGGCCACCTCGGCTAATGCGATGCGTTCGTTTACTCGGAGCTCACAGAGATTATTAAACAGAAAGTTACGTCCTGATTGTCCGAGTCGCCGCGTTTCCATTATGTGGTCGCTCTGAATTATTAATGGCTTTCTGTAGCCACAGCTTGGCTCCCTAAGGTTTCCAGGATGAGCGGAGCCTTCTTGGCAAGTAATCCCACCCAACGTAATGAGAGTCTGTGATTTGGTTGATCCGCCACCCAGGAGCGCCCGGCGGGAGGAGGAGATGAGAAAGCCGCCTCGGCTAATGAGATCGTCTCTGGCTCAGGCATGCCAACGAGCTCAGAAATGAGTAATATTCAGGCAGAATCACTCGCAGTCGCTCACACGCGGGCCACCGCTGAGACGGACACGCCGGGCGTGATGTTCCCTGCTCGCTGTCACCACGTGTGCCGGAGCGCATCGCATACAGATGAGAGGGCCAGCGGCGGGGGAGAGGAAGATACTCGCTACTACTTTACAATATGCAGCAAAAGTGCTCCTTATAAACTCTTATCACCTGCGGGAAGTCAAACGGCTCCAGCTCATGGACAGGGTGCAGCGGTCTCTACCCACCCTTCCATCATAACAGGGCTTAGGATACATTATACAGGGCATCTCACTGATTTAACTATACAGGGGCCGGTCACTGATTTATCTATACATTATACAGGGGCCGGTCGCTGATTTATCTATACATTATACAGGGGGCCGGTCGCTGATTTATCTATACATTATACAGGGGCCGCTCACTGATTTATCTATACATTATACAGGGGGCCGGTCACTGATTTATCTATACATTATACAGGGGGCCGGTCACTGATTTATCTATACATTATACAGGGGGCCGGCCACTGATTTATCTATACATTATACAGGGGGCCGGCCACTGATTTATCTATACATTATACAGGGGCCGCTCACTGATTTATCTATACATTATACAGGGGGCCGGTCGCTGATTTATCTATACATTATACAGGGGCCGGTCACTGATTTATCTATACATTATACAGGGGGCCGGTCGCTGATTTATCTATACATTATACAGGGGCCGGTCACTGATTTATCTATACATTATACAGGGGGCCAATCGCTGATTTATCTATACATTATACAGGGGCCGGTCACTGATTGATCTATACATTATACAGGGGGCCGGTCGCTGATTTATCTATACATTATACAGGGGCCGGTCACTGATTTATCTATACATTATACAGGGGGCCAGTCACTGATTTATCTATACATTATACAGGGGCCGGTCGCTGATTTATCTATACATTATACAGGGGGCCGGTCGCTGATTTATCTATACATTATACAGGGGGCCGGTCGCTGATTTATCTATACATTATACAGGGGCCGGTCACTGATTTATCTATACATTATACAGGGGACCAGTCACTGATTTATCTATACATTATACAGGGGCTGGTCACTGATTTATCTATACATTATACAGGGGCCGGTCACTGATTTATCTATACATTATACAGGGGTCCAGTCACTGATTTATCTATACATTATACAGGGGGCCGGTCACTGATTTATCTATACATTATACAGGGGGCCGGTCACTGATTTATCTATACATTATACAGGGGGCCGGTCACTGATTTATCTATACATTATACAGGGGGCCGGTCACTGATTTATCTATACATTATACAGGGGGCCGGTCACTGATTTATCTATACATTATACACATACTTTATTCTGAACCAAGGTGTTTGTTTTATGTTTCTTTTTAATGGCAAGAATCCTACTCGGCCCCAAGAAGCATCAGGCTGGGATCCCACAGCGCCTCCATCTTACAGCCTCTGCGGTTCCTTCCTGATAAATATCTTCAGCCGGCATCTGGTTACAATAACTCATCGGATTGAAATGAAACACACGGAGATCTGCTGAAAATGTTCATTAAATCCACTTTCCTGACCCTCTTTGCAAAGATGCCACGTTCTAAACCTTCATCAGTCCCCCTCGCCGGCGCGTTTCGCAAACAGTTCAATTTGCTGCTATATTGTTCCGCAGATTGTTTGTGCTCATGGCCAATTATGGCGTCTACATGCATTTCTCCCCGTAGAGTCTCAGAAATTGTTACAGACGGATAATGCACTGAAACCAAAGCAAACAATTATTCTAAGACAAGAAAAAAAAACAACAAGTAAAAGTCATTAGAATTTACAAAAGACAGAAAAAAAAAGTCATTAGAATTTATAACCCCACAACCCTCGCATGCGGACAAATGATTTTTTTTCAATGTGTTCCTGCACATAAAAACCAGGAAGGTGCGAACAGAATCTATTTCAGGACAAAACATTTCATGCGCGGCCTGCCATTCTCATCAATGTTCTTCTGCCTCTTCAAATGTGTTAAGCAAGTGAGAAAAGAGACAAGTGAAAATTCGGGGAGAGCAGAGGGATCGATACTGAGCTTTTCTCCTGTCTGCCCGTGATCCATGAAAATTTAAGGCCAATATATATTGGATTTTGGGGAAATAATATTAATTCCAGACGCTGGACAGTTACGAGTATCTGTACACAAAACAAGCCTATTTTTGCGGTTTTGTTAATTTTTTTTTTTTATTTCCTATTTCGCATTTAGTGCACTCACGCTCATTTATATTATATAGATTTTTTTCCATTTTTCTTTTTATGTCTTTCTTGATTTTTTTTTCTATTTTCTGGCATGTTTCTTTATTTTTACTTTATTTCTTGTTTTTTTCTCCCTGTGTTATTTTTATTTTCTGGCATTTTTCTTTTCTTTTTACTTTATTTCTTGTTGGGTTTTTTTCCTATGTTATTTTTATTTTCTGGCATGTTTCTTTATTTTTGTTGGTGCATATATATTTCTGTTTTTCATTTTATTGACACAGTGGTTCATTTGATTGGCATTCTCGCCGTATGCTAAGTGACTGAGGCTCTCTCTATAAGAGGATGCGCTACTGCATATGAAGGCGTATCCCCAGAGGCGAATTCAAATCCAAATGGTCCAAGAGATGTGATCGTACATACATGTAGCATTCCTGGGAACTTCCTGGGGCACCTAGAGCCCTCCCACTTTTGGGGAGTGTCGTAAAGGGGCATGACTAGCCAATTGTGGAAGTGGGGCTACCCATTCATGGAGGAAGGGCCAGTAAGCCTTAAACGGATAGGACGGAGGAGGGAGTGTGGGTGTGGCCAAACACCACTCCTCTTCATTGAGAAAGAAGAAACCGACCCAGAGACTCCGGGGCAAACCTGGAGAGCTCGCGGTTATGAGGGTGACAGAACACAGCACGTCGATGGGTCGATAGCGCAACCCTTTTTGCTACCGAGGGGCTGCGACGGTTTTTGTCTCTTTTTTTGTGTGTATACCAGCCGCCTCCCGACACATTAGGACAACACAAGACTCCCCCATGAGGTTGATGGGAAGTCCTGCCAACCCCCAGCTCCACTGCGCTAACAAAATTATTTCATTTAAGGAATCGCGAGAACGGGTAACGTTAGAGATGGAGTTCCAACGACGAGATAAATGGTTAGCCTTCTGGGTCTACTTGACAACCCACATATCTGTAGACTGTCAGCTTGCGAGCCGAGCCCTCTTTCCCTAATGTATCAGTTAGTTAGTCAGATCTAGTTTTATCAGACTCTTTGAACGCAGGGACTGTAAGAAGCGCTGCAGGAATAGTTGGCGCTATATAAATAAAGGATAATAATAAGACATTTCTCATAAGTCGATTAGTGGGTAGGTTGTCGATTAAATACTCAGAGGAATTGATGGATGAGAAGGCAGATTTCCCTCACAGTAATGGAGCCGGCGAGTGATAACTCATGATGTCTGGTTATTTTAGAAAGCCTAATGTTCCCAATGTCTGACAAGGTCTCAGCCGAATCACCACGAGATAAAGAGAAAGGACTGTCAGAGCGACGTCGATACTCCTCCGTTCAGTTTCATTAACTAGGACTTCTTAAGCAAAGAGCGGTGAATAATTTATAAGCCTCGGGTCACCCTATTCCCAGACAGCGCTGAATCCCGGTGACATTAGGACTGTCGCTCCGAGGAAACCAAGAATCTGTTAGAATCGGGAATGAGGAGAACGCTCTCAAAGTATCAAGAGAGTTTCAAGTCTATAGAAATGAGGAGTGGAGAGAAATGTTAATATTTGCCAGGTTTCCATATTTTCCAATCTTTATGAAAAGGAAATTGCTGCAAATATTATATAAATGACAGTCCAGGGTGTTATATAAATATCTGTTAACGTTTAGATATCCACAACAGTCTGTTACGGGAATCTTGGACCGGCCCCTGAAACGTAATGTCAGACATTGTAGCTTTATATTATTCCAGGCTTATAGCACCGTGGGACAGTTATATACCGTATTTAATAATGTATACGTCTAAATGGAGATGCAGAATTGTCCCCATAGATAAGTGGAACAGCCGCCCAGAAGAGGTGGTAGAGGGTAATACAGTGAGGGTATTAAACATGCATGGGATAGACATACGGCTCCTGAATCTAAGACGAGACCAACGACTGGTTAGGGTTTGAGTCTTTACAGCAGGAGAAACGGGCGACTAGTCGGGGGCCGAATGGGGCCGATCTGCCAGCAGGTTCTGTGTTTGTATGTCCATGGTGGCAGAAGTATATATGGTGGATGTGATAGTCCCATCTGTGGTGTCCGAGCCACAAGGACAGCCTCTGCCCAGAGTCTCCAAACAGGGGAGAGGGAGGGTGCGTCAGGAGTCTTCCGCCCTTTTGACAGAGTGCTCCGGGTTTATGGAGAAGCAGACGAAGAAAGAAGACAGAAGGTAGAAGAAAGAAACAGAAGAAAAGGCAAGAGAAGAAGCAAAGCTGCTGAAAAGAAAACATGGAAGAGGTCGGCAGAGAAGGTAGGTAGACATTGAGAGAATGCGTGACAGAGTGAGAAAGTGTGGATGAGAGTGTGAGGGAGGGAGTGAGGAGAGTGTGAGAGAGAGTGAATGCAAATAAGTAAGAGTGAGTGAGAGTGTGGGTGTTTTTACATTTTAAAATGTGAGAGCCAAATATAGGATCTGACCACCCCTGTGTCAAATGCCCTTGGTACACCCCTGGCACACGAATGTGAAAATAAAAGAGTTAACCTAAAATACCGCAAGGAGGAATCACAGAATCAGGATTGAAAATGTGTCCGCTATCTGCTAAATTAACATCAACCCAACATGGTGGGGGCAACACGACCTGGCATTAGAATGGCGACTAAGAAATATGCTTTAGATCAAAACATCTCCAGTTCCGAAAGTTTTCTGGCAATAAAATGCTTTATTATTTTTTTCTTCTTCTCACTGCAGAACTCCACGGATAATAACTGCGTCTGGCTGAGATCCCTAATTAATGACATCGACGGTTCATTTATGCTGCTGCGATTACTCAACACCCACTGGAAGAGATTATTTAACTTTTAAAGAAGACAGGGACCCTTCAATATGTCTCAGGGTGTCAGTAAAGGTCACCTTGTAACTTGTTCTGCCATCTTAACCTGCAATGCAATGCTCTGGAGCTGAAGACGTCCTAAATAGTGAGGTTACTGGAACCGAAACTCCCACCTAATTTATTGTTTTTAATTCTGCAACAAGGTTTCTAAAACAAATAAGTCTGTAACAACTCTACAGCGGCTCTTTGTTTAAGTCCAAGTAGAACAAGTAGACTAGACAAACACACTAAGTACTTATCACACCTCATTCTGTAGAATGCCTTAGTCTAAATGACCCCTCCTGACTAATAAGAGTCTATGGGGAAAAGGACTTCATTTTCAAACATCAGAGTTCATTGGCATAGCCTTGTGACAAACATTAGAATGTCTCGGTTTAAATCACCCAGACGGACCTTCTGGCTAATGAAAGTCAATGCAGAAAGAGACTTAATGCTCAAAAAAAGGTTTTTTTGTTTTTTTCCAAGAATTTGGCAGAAACTGCATCTGAATTATGGGGCCGGTGTGTGTATGCTGACATCAGACTAGGAGACGTTTTTTGACAGACGTGGCAGACGAGAGGCAGATACTTATCAGTCCACATGAATCCGAGCTTCCTAGAGGGATGCAATAAACGGGGGGATTCCTCTTAGAAGCAAAGCATCTGCTCCGAGGGCACAGAAGCGTCAGTCCCTGGAAATGTGAATATAATCAGGCTTTAAAAGAAAAGGGCGGACACTCAGAATAAAGATCCGATCATCAGAAGTTCAGCTCCATATGAAGCTGGAAGAGACAGAAGGGAAAGAAGAGGAAGAGAGAGACAGCGGGGAACAGAAACCTGAAATTATGGCCTTGCGCATGCAGCCAGGACGTTTTAATGAGAGCTGAGCTAAGGCAGACGAGAGTATCAGTAATTACCAGCATATGATCCCGGCCAAGAACTGATTCAATTTTTTACTATGAGGCCATCAGGACTTCTCATAAAATCATGATGTTGGAACTTGTAAACAGAACCCGCTATTTCTACAAACCTAATGGCATCGCCAAGGTCTCTTGGGCCTCAAACACTGTAGAAAATTGATTTTAATGTCAAATCCCTGTTTCATTTTCAGGTTCTAGGAAGGGGATAAAAAAAAATCTTATGTTTCATTAAGAAAAAGCCATTTCTTACGGATTTCGTTCAATATCGCACTCAAGACGCTTGTTAATCCTGTAAGGCTTCGGGAGAAACTCAGGTGGAAGAATCAATGAGCATCTCTTGAGGATCCAAGTGGAACGATCCAGATGGAAAGCTCAGGTTTACCAGTCCAATATGACACAGATACCCCGGGACGTCTGAGGTCCTCTTTATATCCAACTGGATGGACAAGCTGGATGAACGGGTGTGAGCTGAGTGTTGGCTGGAGGGATCTTCTCCCACTTGTCCCCAAAGTGACCTTAGAAAGTATCTGAGCTTCTCCCTTTTGTGAAACTCAAAACCAATCTGGGTGAACTGGTCATGAACTGGGGTCAACTCAACTATCCATGAAAAAGTCGAGTTATTGCTAAGATTCGCTGAGTGCTGTCAAATAGGACATTATGAGATCTGTCGAGTTGCCATATAGTTTATCTTAGGTGTTGAGTTGACTTTGTCAGGTTAGAACCTTTGTTCCAGTTGCATGCCAACTCATGCTGAATGCCTTTGAATTAAACAAATTGTGACCATTCTCGCTACGGCGGAGTCAACCTGAACCGCGACCGAGATGAGGGTAAAATAATGTTACCGCGTAGATGAGCGGCTTGATTTCAAGCAACTCATTGGACTTGGCTTGAACGAGTCAACACGTCCGCCAACACAACGCTTTGTGAATGAATTCCAAACAGAAGATCATCTCGGTAAAGAGATTCCAATCGAAACAGCTGTCCAATATGGCCGCCATGACTCATCAAGGTCATCTGGACAGGAAGCCCTCGCCAATCGGTTTTCTTTTTCTCCATAGCCTATTTCATTTTTCAAATTTTTTTTACATTCATTTCAATTGGAATTAAAACTATTTTTTTTCATGTTGTTTTCTTCATCCTGATTTTAAGATTATTTCATAGTTTTTAAGTATATTTTTTTTTAGAAAAAACAACCTATTCATTTCTCCCATGACCTCATCGTAAAATATTTGTAGAAGCAGTTACATAAAGTAGTCATTTTTTATTTTTTTTAGCAAAGAGGAATTTAGCCGAAAGACTATAACATAAAACATAGTTAAACACTAATAAACAACGTAATATCATTTATAATAAATATTAAAACAAAAATTAGCTTTACTGGGATAAACTACTGTGCTCTCCGTCACAGTTCTCCTCCAAAAAGAATATTATAGTAAAAAATTGACCAAATTGTCATGTTTTTGCTTTTTTTTCCCTTTTCTTTCATTGTTCATTGGGAATAGAGAAAAATAAATACGAAAACTAACAATCCTTCCTTTTCTCACGCTGCGGAATATGTTTTCGCCCTGAAGCTGGCTAGAAAAGATTTTCTAATTAAGAACGGAGCTTGCCTGTGAGAGCAATTAAGCGGAAAATTGTGTCCTTCATTTGATACGGTTCAGGATTCAGCTTCTGAAATAGTAATAATAATAGGAAAAGAAAAACTTTTGCAACTTTTGACAATTAAACATATTTTCAGTTTTCTTCTCTCTTTCAGCAGCTGTAAGCCCAGACCCCTCAGCGACCCCTGCTGTCTACACAACGTATTGTTTCAGGAAAAAATCATGGTTCTGAACCTGTATTAGAAACCGTGACAACGGGGCATTTTGGGGACAAAGAGCATGAGATGTATAAATTTGGAGAAAATGCGATGGGTTGCTTTGTGCTGCTTGGGAGGCCGACTTTTGTCTGACGTCCTGGACGAGTTAATGTTGTAAATGTTGCTTTTGGATTTGGTTAAAAATCCTCAATTTTGTAAACTGGTGCAAATTAGACAGTGTAAGGGCCCACACCAGGAGAGCAACTCTCGACTCCGTTATTTGGTTATCTATATATTTTTATTTAAATAAATGAATGGGGAAATGGGGGTGAGAAGACCAGAAGCTCGTGGTATGGCTGAAGTTGCCATGGTTGAAGCTCTTGGGTCAAATGGACCTGCGTATGTCGGTGGGCAGTCCCGATGATGTCGGTGGGCGGTGCCGCTGATGTTAGTGGGTGTTCCCACTGACGTGGCCAGGCATTCCCGCTGATGGCAGCAGGAAACACCCCCGTTTAAAGGAAAAATGGGCGGGGAGCGCGGCGTGTCAAGGCTGAGGATTCGGGTCTTGACCTGGAGAACCAGAGGAGCAGCGATCACCCGACAATCTCCGGGTCAAACCCGGAGAGTTCCCAGGTATGCATATGCTGTCCCTTATCTCTTGTACTGGAACCCAATCAGACCGCCATTGTCCTATATATGGCCTTTCCTTTACTTGAAATGTATTTGATGGGGTCCGGCATAGGGGAGCAGGGTCTCTTAAAGATGAAAGCCTGAGTAATAATAAAATTACACGCTGGCACATTTAGTACCCGGGTTCCATGTCTGGTACAGAAAGGGTTTATTTATTTTAAGCTGGAGACAAAGCTGCAGATGACGGAGACGTTCTGCTCCGGTAAGATGGCGCGGCGCGCGGCAGAGGCGTGATTTAGTAAGTCGTCCCGTTTTACTTGTCAGGTGTCAGAGCAAATTAGCGCAGAAATGTTGAAAACATGTGCTGGATGTGTCAGCCCTAATTAGTTCGAGAAACACTGCCAAACTTCAGCAAGCGCTCCGCAGTGAAAAATGTATTTGGGGCGAAAATGTCTAAAATCGCAGAAAAAGTGACAACCCTTCAATACGAGACAAAAAAACTCTAAACTAATAGGGGAGAGTCGTGCTACGAGCAAACAGAGTCTGTCGGACAAATTTCTCAGTTGATATTTGTTTAAAATGAAAATATATAAAAAAAAAAACTTCTGCTGTGGAAGGGATGCGATATTTGTCTGGTACGAAAGTCGATTGCGTCCATAAAACACGCCGGCTAAATGCAGGTTGTTAAGTCAGAAGCTGCTGATATCGCATCGGCCATAAATCTCCATGGGTCTGCTATCTAAAAACTGTTAGAGATCCCGGGTAGCGCTGTCTGCTGTGATCCTTTTGTTTCTGGTGTCGGATTAAAAATGCGTTCTCATAAATATTGTTGTTGTAGTTTTCGCTCATAATATAAATGTTTTCAGGCATATATCAGCCGTTTATATGAGTTCTCGTTCTGTTATCTGATCCCTGATCTACTAAACACTCAGACTCCTTATCATACTGCCTGTGGGGGACAATAGAATGGCTCGGTCTTAATCACCCAGTCGGACTCTCTGAGTAATGAAAGTCTATGGAGGAACGGACTTCATTAGCATTATCATAAAGAATCAGTTATTACTGTATACAGCACTGGGGTTATATTACTGTATACAGCGCTGGGGGGGTTATATTACTGTATACAGCGCTGGGGGTTATATTACTGTATACAGCACTGGGGTTATATTACTGTATACAGCGCTGGGGGGGTTATATTACTGTATACAGTGCTGGGGGTTATATTACTGTATACAGCGCTGGGGGTTATATTACTGTATACAGCGCTGGGGGGCTATATTACTGTATACAGCGCTGGGGGGTTATATTACTGTATACAGCGCTGGGGGTTATATTACTGTATACAGCGCTGGGGGGTTATATTACTGTATATACAGTGCTGGGGGTTATATTACTGTATACAGCGCTGGGGGTTATATTACTGTATACAGCGCTGGGGGTATATTACTGTATACAGCACTGGGGTTATATTACTGTATACAGCGCTGGGGGTTATATTACTGTATACAGCACTGGGGTTATATTACTGTATACAGCGCTGGGGGTTATATTACTGTATACAGCGCGGGGGGTTATATTACTGTATACAGTGCTGGGGGTTATATTACTGTATACAGCGCTGGGGGTTATATTACTGTATACAGCGCTGGGGGTATATTACTGTATACAGCGCTGGGGGTTATATTACTGTATACAGCGCTGGGGGTATATTACTGTATACAGTGGTGGGGGGGTATATTACTGTATACAGCGCTGGGGGTTATATTACTGTATACAGCGCTGGGGGTTATATTACTGTATACAGCGCTGGGGGTTATATTACTGTATACAGCACTGGGGGTTACTGTATACAGACATTTTCGCACTTGCGCAGAGCACTGAGCGGTAATGACGGGTTTATGCGATATGCTGTTTATAGGACGGCAGCGCCATTATTTTCTAATACTTTTATTTCATTGAATTCCACAGAACAGCGATTGTAAAATATAGTTAAAGAACTAAAGAAACCTCATACAAGCCGTAGCGGTCGTGCATGGTGAGCATCAATTGGGTGGCCATTGGCATGGACTTATTCTCCAAACACTGATAATGATCATGGAACTTACATGAAGACCATACGTACTGGAAGCGTGGGCTCCCGCGGCCCCGGGTCCAATCACTGATCTCTCCTTCCAATGTGGCTTTGCATCCTGTAGACCAGCGGCCCCCAACCTTTTTGGCACCAGGGACCGGTTTTGTGGAAGACAATTTTTCCACGGGGGCAGGGTGTTTAGGGTTTGATTCAAGTGCATTCTATTATTATTACTAATATATTTATTAGATTTTTATTATTTGTATTATTATTATGATTATTATTATTTATCCAATTCCACAGCACTCCATACCTGGCTGTGTTTAAATATAAAACTTTATTATTATTATTATTATTATTATTATTATCTGACTACGGATCTGGGGTCTGAAACAGATTTAGGAAAACAAAACTCCCGTAATAGACGCTGGGGCAGAAAGTTCTCCATTGGGTCGTTTAAAATGTTGGTATTGTTTTTATTGTAATTATAATGTATTTTATTATAACCTTTCGGGCGGTCATACTATTATTTACACCGATTTTGCCAACGGACACAGACGCTCCAGAAGACATGTTGGGGAGCCCCGGCATACCAGAGCTTCCACGCGGGATTCTCTACGCACCCATCGTGGTGGCCGGGTTCGGAACAATAGACCCGGAACAATAGACCTGTACGGAATATGAGAACGATTGTAACTTTGTTACCTACTAACAGGATTCTTTGTTGTTTATCTACCTGACACAGAGTCCTTGATCTTAGCAAAAGAAAAACCTCAATAAAAAAGATTGTTCTTTATAAAACATCGACGTCTCTCCCGCGAATAACTCGGCTGAAAGCGGATAAGCTGGATTTTCATTTTTTTCTCCCCAGATTTTCTTCTATAAAGTAATATCTGCCGTCTGGTTGCAGGTGATAGCTTCATTTGCTGCTCTGCAGACACGGAAAAGTAAAAAGGTCTGCGCATGTTATCGCGGGTCACTTTACAACAGTCCTTGAAGTGATTTTTTTTTTCTGGATATTAAGGAAAAATCCAGACGCTATAATTAGCACGGCCAAAAAATAAACCCGCCATTCTCATTTCCGATGTGATTAGAAAAGCCGCAGATGCTGGAGAGGGGGGGTGTCTGCAAGCAGCTCTGCGTTCTCTATCTGTCCTGGTTTATTTTTTTTTTAAAGAAGGGCTTGACAGGCCAGAAAAAAAAAAAAAATGAAAAAAAAATGAAAAAAAAAAAAATCTTCCCGGCAGAAAGTTGATTTTAATTACATTTGGTATGCTAATTTCTGATATAAAATAAATATCTTCTGGAAGCAATGCTTCTTCATTTCACGCTGCCTGCCCGACAGTGTTTATCGGGTCTTTCAAACAGACTCCTATCACCACACGCCCTCCTTCCTCCGAGGCGTGAAATGTATTAACCCATTCAGAAAAGGAGGGTGGCGTCATAGTTGCCATGGTCTGTGCCAGAATGGGTAGATCTGGCTCGTTGGCCCGTCGAGTCGCCCATTTTTCCTGGTATAAAAAGTCAAACATTAGTCGTTCGCCTCATATGCCTATCCCATGCATGTTTAAATCCTCTCACTGTATTAGCATCTACCATTCCTGCTGGGAGGCTGTTCCGTTCAATCACTTCCCTCTCAGAAAAGTCATACTGTTAATGGGTCATTTGGGGAGATCACTGCTTTCCCTTTTAACCAGCCCACCGGGTATCGCTAATCAGGCTCCCTGTTATGTGGCGGAGGGACTCCAGCCTCCTGGACCTGCCGCCCTTGGCCTAGTCAGCCTGGACCAGAATATGCCACAGGACGTCTCGCCCATTTCTGGATTCTTCATTTCAGATTAAAATATATTTTCATAAATTTTCTGCTGTTTTCTTTTTTACCCCAGCCGTAGTTTTTGCCCCATGATATAATGTTTTCAGGCATTTGTCTGAGGTTCTCGCTCTGTTATCTGATCCCCAATCTACTAAACAACCCCCGCCCCCCAACTCCTTATCATACTGCCTGTGGGGAACAATAGAATGGCTCAGTCTTAATCACCAGCGGGACTCCAGGACTAATGAAAGTGTATGGAGGAACGGACTATATTAGCATCGCCATAAAGCGTCAGCTCAGTGTGGTGTTTGAGCTGGGAAACTTACCCAAAATATCACATGACTGACAGCAACGGCGGCTCCAGGTCTGCAGATAAAGGGAGTTTATTGGAACAAAATGAGAGAAAAGCAGGACACCTCACACATTACAGGCCCACAGAGAAAGATCCGTGTCGCGGCTAAAAGGCTGCCCCAGATAATCGTCAGCTCACAAAAGAAGTCACACAGGGCTGAATTTTTCTACCAGACCAATAAAAAATAATTTTAAGATAATAATCCAGTAGAGGCAATAATCAGAATAATTCTCTATAAATCTGTAACATTGCTACTCCAGTTCTATGAAGTCCTCACTTTATTATGCGCAGGAGAGGTCTTTGCGGCAGTAGATGATAAGTTTGTTGGGTGGGTCCCCTCGTGGCTGCAATAAAGAGGTAGATTAATCTCGACTCCGATCAGCTAAATTACAGTCTTCTTCAACTCGGTCTTAACGACTTTAGAGGATTCACCATGAGCCAATATATATATTTAGTTAGACGCTGGGTTTTATGTTCCTGCAATCCAACCTCCGGACACAGGTCGGTAATTTTGTTCATTATTAGGTAAAACTAGAAATAAATTAGATTTCAGAGACGGTGTTTATGAAATCCCCAAGTGCCGTCGAAAATAGACACCGTGAGCCATCTTGGCAAGATTTGTACGGCTTCCGAAGAGCATCATTCACCCGCCTACACTGGGAGGATGAATGCCGGATCTGAGGGATTGTGACATTCCCCGGCTCCGATGGAAGGTGCGTGATGGACGGCCTGGGTGGATTGAGCCATGTACACTTCACACATTGCTCTTTCAAAACAAGGTTGATTGCACGCTGAAGTCCCATTAAGAATAAATATGAGAATAGCCCCCAAGCCATTCGATTTAATGTGTGCAATCATCCGGCCAGCGCCATGCGGCGTGTGAAAACGGAGCAGGAGAGACAGCAGTAAGTGACAAAGACAAAGCTTCACGCGTGTCGCGAGGAACCGGCCGTCGACTGGGTGGTAGATCCGAGATCCCGTGTCCTGTCTCTAAACCCGCGCTAGATCCACATCATCCCAGGCCAAACGCTCCCAGGTATAACCATCATCAAGGGACACCCAGAAATTCTGCTCCGGGACCTTAGAACCCGGTCCAAAGTATCAGAGACCTTATTGGGCAATTAAGCGTCTACATGTTCTGTATCTAGCCTTCCTGGCAATTTCAGGGTTAACAGAGCCCCAACTATACATTTAATACAATCCAGGCTGATATTATTATTATTATATATTTGTAAGTTGGCTTTAGCCAGTATTGTGTAGGTGACCGACTGTCCCTTTAATTATTTCATATATCTTCAGAATCTGTACAATGTATACATTTATTTCATTTTATTGTTAACCCCTTAAGGACAATGGGCGGTCCCTAAACCCATTGAAAACAATGCATTTTGAGCCCATACATGTATGGGCTTTGTCATTGAGGGGTTCATTTAATAATAATTCTTGTTATTCTCTTTCTTACGTTCTATGGGCCGCTGCCTTATGCTGTTGTTTAGAATGTACAGGTTTCCATCATTAAAGCTTCTCTTTTAAATTATTATTTTTATTTATTTATTTATTTATTTTGTTGGGTTTTTTTTTTTTACACAATTATTTAATATCTCTGATTTCCAATAAATGGTGGGAGTAATAAATCCTCAGCCGGCGGGTCATGCGTTGGGTGTAGCGTCCGCCCCAACAATCTCTGGAAACCGGGTACATTTTACATTATGATAATTTTCTTACTTTCAACTTCTTTTCCGAAACTGACTTTAATGTCACAAATCCCATCAGCGGTGAGAGTCCTCGCACATCATGTGTGATGCCTGAAGACGCGGCCGGCTTCTCTGTCAGACCACGGAGACTTCTAATTAGAAAAGCCAGTGTTTAATGCTGTGAACTTTTTCAAATGATGTTGTAGAACCCACACATAAATTACAAGTAAGGATCTTTCCAGAGGAGGAAATGAATCTTCTCTTCCTATCGGATCAATCCTGGCGTCCCCAAACGCAGGTTCTGGGTTTTGTTCTTCAGCTTTCGCCACATCTGCCCCCTTAGGAGATTCCACATACTCGGGAAAGGGTATAATGTGTAGACTTCTGTATCCGAATTCATATAAATTGCCAATTTCGGTCATTCGTATAAATGTCTGAAAACTAAACCAAATGAAAACGAAGCAGAGAGCTCAGAATTTTCGTTTGCATTTCACTCGCTCTCTCTCACACTCTAGCTAACCCTATGCCGCGCTCTCTCGCACTCTCTCGCTGTCTCACACTTGAAAGAACACAGAACAAGAAAATAAGTAAAACTGCGGAACAGGAGACAGGGACTCGGAACCGGTCGGCGGAGAAGATAGGGAGTGTGAGAGAGAGTGAATGAGAGTGTAAGAGTGCGAATGTGAGAGAGCATGAAAAAGTGTCTTCCGAATTACGTGCGATTAATGAAAAATTTTACCAAATTATTTTTAGGCCCTTTGCACAAGTCTAATAACATGCAGATCACACAAGATTGACAAGTCAGTTATTGTAAGGACAGCCTGGAATGGGTTTTAGTTGTAGGACAGATGTGACTGCCTGGCACGGCCAATAGTGAAATTGGAGAGTTAGAACTAGACTTGTGATTCGTCTTCGGGCGAACATGAAAACGAACACGAAGGGTGCATTCTCATTGTTCAGCCCGAATACCGAACGAACGAACATGGCGGCGGCAAAACGTATACGAATACACACAACACGAAGAATCCTTGTGTTCGTCTTCGTTTACTAATCTCCCTGGTCCCTTCCCCATCTAGCCTACCTTATCTACGCAGCATCGCAGGGGTTAACAGAAGCGGAAATCATTAGGTTCGCCGTCAGGAGTTAAAGGGCCGTGCGAGCGACTCTATAGGTCGCCTGCAGGGGCCTCCTCTGCCATCAACCAATGAAGTGCGACTCTATTGGTCGTTCCTACGGACCTTAAAATCTTGGAGCAGTCAAGTTGCAGCACCAGGATTTTAAAAGTCTGTACGAGCGACTCTATTGGTCGCCAGCAGGGAGCTCGTCTGCCATCAACCAATGAAGTGCATATGAAGATGGTGGGACGTGGAAGCCACCTGTGGCCCTCAAGCTGCAATCCGATTCCTAGGGTTCCTTAAGAATAGCGCGAGAGCCTCAGGTTTCCTTCCCAATCCTGACCCCTCTGGGCGTTTAACATAAACTTCCCGGAGGTTCTTATGAAAATCTGCGAAACCTTCCACGGGTCAGAAAATCTCTGTATTTTTATAACATATGCTAAACATTTTGCCCACCTCCGCCATAAAGTGCATTATTTCCTCTCATCCCAAACCTACATTTTTCACAATAAGAACGAAGAGACCTATTAAAGTTTTATATTTTGGATTTCCCCTTCCTTACATTCCTCGACCAGGAAGCTGACGGTAATAAGTCAAGTGTCCCCTTCCTGTTGGCTTCCTTGTGTCGGCCAACGCTGAGGATCATTTGCTCCCCTCAAATAATTAGTGATATGAGACGTAACATTGCATTATTTATAAAGAGCAGCTCTGGTGAAAAGTGGTCATATCGCCATAGCAACCGACAGAATGGATGCTTTCATCGGTTGCTACGGTGATAAGATCGCTTCTCAACATTGATCTTAATCAAAGGCCATTGCTGCGCTTTTTTATAGTCAGGATAGTCAACAACGTCAAATAAACCGATATTTAATTTACAAGAAAAGGCTCACATTGAATCTCGAACGCTGGCAACGATTGTGTCAGAAACAAAGTGTCATCCTCACCTCTTGAGTGGCGTCAACACTGGTTTTATATCTGTATCCGAGAATGTCCCAGTTGCTTAGTGCGTTCTCTATATATAGCACCCAATGCGCCTGCCGCCATCATCTGGACTCAGCACGAATGCTTTTGATACAGTAACAGTAAACTATGGTGTCAGAGTTTATGTGGAGGTAATAACACATCACAAATTACCCGGGGGGGTGTTATCTTGGAGTCTATCCAGTCAGTACTGGTTACAAGTTTCTTACAGGAGAACCGGGAAAAAAAAAACTATAGAAAAGCACATTGATTCCCCATATACATCATTTTTTATTTTATGCTAATAGATGTACTCAGTGCTTTACATGTTACAGTATAACAAATGGAAGGTACAATAAGTGCAGTCATATCAAAAGTACAGGAGTCATACATTTCGGTCAGGCTTAGTGGCATATTTCGCTTGGGGGTGGCCCTAGGCAGAGAGCCCAAGCTGCTCCCCACCACTTACTTCTGTGACTGTCATCTATGGTGAGCACCAGTATATGACATCATACCCTGGTACTCACCAGGATATGATGTCATACCCCAGCACATTGAATTGAAAAGGATACATGGCTCCACGGTACTCATGGACCCCAACTAGATCAGGGAGAGCCTGATCGCCCAATAGGACGTTCTGTACCTGGTTATGTGGCAGAGGAGCTGCAACCCCTTTGGAACTGCCGACCTAAGCGTAGACCAACCAGTTAACTTACCGAGTGTTGAATTTCGCCACCAATAGGGGATCAGCAGATATGAATTCATAGCTCCCGCCAACAGGCTGAATGGATACATTGTCGCACATACAAAAATAGATTGCGGTGGGGAAACGTATGCGTAAAAATGGACTGTATTCATTTAACTAGACAGAATACTCAAGGTACAGCTAATGACATTTTATTGACACCATGTTTAGAGAATAAAAACACAGTATAGCAGTGACAAAGATTTAAAAAATCCCCAGTGCGTTATTCCTCCGCTAAATAATATAGCACTGAACAAGCATCAGCAAACATTGACTGCAATGAGCTTCTGCTGCGGCAGCAACTAAACATCACTTACAAGTTTTCTTTTGATCTTCTTAGACTCGCAGAGCTTCAGAAATAGAACCCATGACAGCTGGGCTGTGATTAGGAGAGGCGCTTGCTTCGTCTGTACAGGCATAAAATGTAACAATTTATTTTTCATATTTTTTTTTTTCTTATTTTCTTTATTTTGTACCCTAAATAAAACTCACGTCATGGAATTAACTGATTAATAAAATAAATAAACTCATATGTATATTCCATGGGAGCAGAATTTTTGAACCTGTTCTCATGAGCTATATGATAATTCCTCCCCATTAAGTTAATCTTTTGATACGTTATTTGTTTCGGCTGGCTTTGTAGGAAACTAATTATGCTAGTTTTTTGACAATGTTCACCCCAGAGCAGATCTCTACCTTTAAATCAAATATCGTTATAACAATTATGTTAAAAGTTGCAACATTTTAAGTCTTGGTAATTTCCGGGTAATTTCACAAACAAAGAGCCCTAACGCGTGATTTGAGTAAACACAATTTATCTGGCGCCCGTCCGGCAGGCCCTCTGGCTACGGGAGTCCGAGGCTGTCTGTATCATAAATATAACATTAACTCTCGTATTGGAATGGGGAGGAAAATATCTATAAAGAGGCACATTTGGAATAGATTTCAATGGATACATAAAGCGTAGAAACGTAATAACAACCCCGCCATTTGTCACAGAGATAAAACCTCGCGCTGCCGCGCAGGACCGCATCGCCTAATAAGCACCGGACGGATTTATAATTTAAGTTAGCGGAACTTTTCAAAGCCTGCCTTTAAAAAAAACAAAATATGTGCCAAACAGCCCGGCGTTGGGCTGCCAGTAACACGGCGGTTTTATTTCCCATTCTGCGAGCGCTCAAATGGTTTTATGAATTATGCGCCACGCCGTGTGTTTAAATTACAGCCGCCAAATGTTTCAGAGAACGAGGCCAGGATTTTCAGATGCAGACGAGGAGCGACTCATTAAAACAAAGGATTGCGCAATATTATTACACAAGGGTAGGGAGGCCAGTATGTGCTCCGATTGGCTGGTTTCCCTATGATGTCATAGAATTTGATTAGCGGAATTTCGGGAGTGAAAGCATGTGCTGAGAATGGCATAAAAGGCTAACCCCAAGTGTACCACTTCCTGTGTTTGTTTTTACTACTTCCTGTTTGTCACCTTTTCCCTTGACTGAAGTCCCCTCGATCTCCGGGCTGCAGCCAATTTTATTTAATAACCAAGTCATTGCCACACAACCTTAGGGCCCGACAGCTAGTTGCATTTATAGGGCAAAGACGACCAAACGGAACACATAAATATAATAAATAACATCAATAAATATAAATAATTAACAAAAAACATAAAGCCTGCGAAGCAAATACGGAACCGCCACACAGGGATGGACAAGATGCCCAAACCTGAGGCTCCCAGCCCCCCCTACCGGGACCCCCCGCCAAACGCTGTCCCCCAGAGCATTCACACCCCCTAGATGCCTGGTAATCTACCCCCCGGCTGTGACAGCAGAAATACCCCAACATAACACAAATACCCCAACATACCCCAATTAACAGGGAGGGAAGACAAACAACACAAGGTAAGGGGGCTACAAAATGTCCCCAAACTTCGTGTCACTACCCCTTAAATAACTTCCCCCTAAACCTCTCCACAAAAATTTGGCACCAAAGCCTGGCCCACTCTGGGCATCATTCTGTTTATTGTGTACCACTTCCTGTGTTTGCTTTTGCCACTTCCAAACTTCCAAAATGGTTACTTTATCTTTTCATTAAGACAAGGATATTTTCTTCCCATTTTCACCAGGAATCATTGAAACTTATCGTAATCGAAACTTAAACCAGCTAAATCGAGTAAAAGATATGAAAAAGAGCCGGTTTGGTTAAAGTGGTGATATATCAGCAGGTTGATGAAGCGGACACATCCTATAGGTTGACAATCACGGCCGAATGAGCTCCGTGACTCAAACCGTGATGCCTGGAGGCTGATACAAGGTAACTAACCATACATTTCATCATTATGAAAACATATGATTAGTTACGTGGTATCAGCCTCCAGACATAGCGGGCTCCGTGACATAACCCAGCGAGCCATTCATCCGGGTCACTGTGCTCTCTGTGTAATTACCAGGGGAGGCTGGGTTCATCATTGAGGCCACCGCAACCTGTGCGTCAGCCTGGGGGTCTGTCGGAGAACAAATGTGCCAGAATCAACAAAGAATTAAGACGTTTTTTTTGACATATTAGACAAACAACCTGACTGCTCATCATGCTGCCTTTGAAAAAAAATAGAATGGCTGAGTGTTAATCACCCAGCCCGACTGAGTAATGTAATCTGAGCCCAATCTACTAGACAAAACCTGACTATATACAAACTCTCCTATTACCTGTGGGAAACAATAGAAATGTTTACTCTCAGTCACCCTGACGGACTCTCTGACTAATGAAAGTCTATGGAGGAAGGGACTTCATTAGCATCGCCATAAAGCATCAGCTCAGTGTGGTGTTTGAGCCGGGAAAGTCACCCAAAATATCGCATATTGCTGTATACAGCGCTGGGGGGTATATTACTGTATACAGCGCTGGGGGTTATATTACTGTATACAGCGCTGGGGGGGTTATATTACTGTATACAGCGCTGGGGGGTATATTACTGTATACAGCGCTGGGGGTTATATTACTGTATACAGCGCTGGGGGTTATATTACTGTATACAGCGCGGTGGGTTATTACTGTATACAGCGCTGGGGGGATATATTACTGTATACAGCGCTGGGGGGTTATATTACTGTATACAGCGCTGGGGGGTTATATTACTGTATACAGCGCTGGGGGTTATATTACTGTATACAGCGCTGGGGGTTATATTACTGTATACAGCGCTGGGGGGATATATTACTGTATACAGCGCTGGGGGGTTATATTACTGTATACAGCGCTGGGGGTTATATTACTGTATACAGCATTGGGGGATATGCACATACCTGGGAACTTCTGGGCTCCGGCTACCCAGAGCCTACACTTTGGGGATGCTGCTAGGACTGCCCACTGACCACAGGGAAGGGGTGCTTCACCCCGCAATCTCCGAGGCAAACCCAGAGAGTTCCCAGGTATGGTTTTGCTCAAGAAGAATTTTTTTTTTCATTAACAAAATTGCCTTTATGTTCCAGGTTTGGGGAAAAAAAATGGAAATGAACCGAGTTGCTCAGTTTTATCTACCAGAGCACTAAAAGGAGAAATGGATTATGGGAGTGCGGCGTGTGAATTGTTGGCACCTCATTCGCAGCTCGCAAACGGAACGATTGTATTCAATTCCTGTATCTTCTTCGAATTTTAACCCTTTGATTGTTTAGCGCGGGTCAAACAAATGGAAGCGCTCTGCGCATGGCGGAACTACACTGGGGATTTATCACTGCGGGTCTAGAACACGGGCAGAAAAAATGTGTCAAATAATTTATGCGTCTGTAACGGGATCTTTTATACACTTCTGATTAAATTAATATTTAAATTCTGTAATTATTCATTTTAATTGACTTTCCCGCTGAATAAAGAACTTTCGCTTTCATTATTAATACCGCACCGCGAAAAATAGTCACGATAAAATTAGTAATTGTTAACCAAGAGATATTTAGCAGTGAATACTAACCATGGCGGTGAAAATAAGGCAAAATCATGAAAAATGATTGAAGTCAGGCTCGGCGGGGATCTGCCGTCAAGACCCCAATTTATTGCGATTTCTTAGATGGACAGGAATTTCTCACGGCTACTCGTTGGCTCTTTAGATGGCATTTTTATGAAAAAAAGGACGTTTCCACCCATAGTGTTGGCCGAGCCAGCGCTGGAGCTGATTGGAGGTGAATATAACATCCGGACACATCTGCTGCACATGGAGGGTGGTATAAAAATAGAAAAAGAAGGCTTTTTAAACAGTTTTGGTTTATTTTTAGATGATATGATCTGAGGCAATCGAAAGGTAACACATCTTAAAGTTAAAGTTTGTTTGCAATTAATTTTTTGTGTAGGTGGAACAGCACCTTTAATACGCTTGTGATTGATATGCGTTTGATTGCACCTTGGGTGGGAGGTCCGAGGTGGTGGCAGCCTCTCCGACGCGTAACGAGGAACCAGTCGCCCTATTGGGCAGTCACTCCATGTAACCTCACTGCTCAATGGACCAGTAAGAAGGAGGATCACTAACGCCGTGCCCCCCCCGAAGAAAATGGCGCCAGGACATGACGTTAGATCCCGACGCCCAACAGTAAAGCATGAAGGGGGCAGCTGATAGGCCGGGGTAGCACCAAAGAAAAAATATCCACTGGCCTTACGGTCAACATTCCAGGTAAGCGCAAAGGCGGCCATATATTTTTAATTTTCTATGTCTTTAGTGCCAACATACAGATTCAGGGGGGTGGGATTAAGCATAAATTTGAAGCCATAGATGTGCTAGCCAATTGGCTAGTATAAGGCAAAGGGGGGAAAATGACCCTCTTCAATAACGAGAGCATTTTAACACTCCTAGACTCTGCAGTCGCGATACCACAGAATGTGGAGTTACGCCCATGGAATTCTGCGGGGTTCCGACGGACTAGAGAGCGCGCCGTCCAGTCCCAGCCAAACAGAGCGGAAATACATATTTAACACTTGGGGCCTGCATTTAGAGTTTAGAGCCCAAAGAGTTAATAAAATATTCCATCTGCACAGCCCATCCCCGATCTACGAGGAGCTTCCTCCATGTTGGATCCACAGACCTAGAAGGGTTCTTTTTCATCTATTCTTGCATTTCGTAGGTTTGTGGTTTTTTAGCAAAAATCGCAGAAATGTTCCTTTTTTCTGGCGTTCCGCGCCCCTCCTCTGCTCTCGCCGGCCGCAAACTGCACCATTTTCTATCCTCTGAGGGCCGATCATCTGTCAGCCGGTAACCAATTGAGATGGACAGATACAATCAATTGGTACAACGGAGAAGTATTGAGCTGGACACTACAATACATTCTAATAACCCAAACGCAACCTTATTCCTCCCCAAAGACAAGGCAATTAAGACGGGATTGTGCCTCACCTGCAATTATAGCGGCCAACGAGCTACGCAGGTAAGAGGGGAAGCGGCCTTTTGTGTAATCGGCGCATCTCGAATACGGCAATAAAGGAGGGTAGAAAATAGTGGGGCAAATCCGGATGCTGCGTGTCTGTTTATTGATATCGCAAATACTTTTCAGAAGAAACGCCAAGGCAACAAAAAGCCGTTCGGGTTTAAAGGGGAACTGACATTCCACACGATCCCTGATTCCATACCTCCCAACAGTCTCAGTTTTCGCAGGACTCTCATGGCCACACCCACTTCTAGGGCACCCTTGCCACACCCCCATCAAAGGTGTCTCAATTGGGTCGAATGTTACTGGATTTCCTGATTCTAATTCATACCCATCACAGGGTTAAATCGCCCCGAGATATCTGTGGTAATAGCGTTACGGAGGGGCCTGCGCGGCTGGAAACAATCTCTAGGGAGAGAACAGGAAGTGGATTATAACTTCCTGTTTGGGTAGCCAATAGGATTGCGTGATATGAATTATATCATAATACCTAATACCGGACCTGACTGCGGTCCCTCCCTGTACTGATGGATTAAGATCCTATACCAACCCCCAGCCTCCCAAAATACCCTCTTCTTGGTCCAGTTCTGCCCTTACCCCCAGTCTCAGTACAGGAGCGCTGAATATGCAGCATTAGAGAGAGGCGACAGGTTTCTTTAATTAATGAGGATGGATGTTATTTGCGACGCGATCAGGAAACCCGCTGACTGCAGCGAATCTGTCTTTTTAATTAAAAGAGTTTTACATTCTAAGCGTCTATTTGTTTTTATTATTTCGTCTGTTTGCTAGCGACTAACCAGCGAAGGGAGTAAGAGGGGCGCACAGACACCCAGGGGTTAACTTTTGGGCTAAACTATCCAGAATCTCTTACTTTTCAGATGAATTCACAGAACAAACAGCCCATAAATAGTGTAACTATGGCAACTTACTGCAAATACAGCTTTGGATACAAATGAATGATATGAAAATGGTCCAAATCCCCCGGCCAAGGGCAATAATATCACGTTAGTCCAGATACTGGCACGGGGGGGGGGGGGGGGGGGGAAGACAAACAGGCCATGTTTTGCGCTGATAAGACAACATTTTATTTACTTTGTCAAACTGCAAATATTTCTGGATTAAAAACTTTAGTTGATGATTCAATTATGAGAAAAGGTAAAATGTATTAATGTATATAAAATGTGTATAAAAGATATAAATGTATATAAAAAAAACATAAAATATATATAAAGTTATATAAAATGAATATAAAATGTATATAAAGTATATAGAAAATATATAAATGTATATAAAATGTATATAAAGTAACTTTAAAATATATAACTGTATATAAAATGATTATTAAATGTATTAATGTATATAAAGTGTATATAAAGCATATATAAAATATATAAATGTATATAAAATGATTATTAAATGTATTGATGTATATAAAGTGTATATAAAGCATATATAAAATATATAAATGTATATAAGATCCATACTGGGATCCAGATTAGCCCCAGTTATTGGACTTGAGTTGGAAAAGAGGTTTAGAAAAACAAGTAATTATTGGTGATTCTATTATCCGAACAAAATGTACGTTTGGAAAATTTTTGAAAATTAAGTTTGGAAACTTTTTTTTTTATTATTTTATTTTAAAAATGATTATTTTTTTGTGGGGGGGGTTCACAGTTAACAAACATTAAAGAAAAATAAGATTGTACCGTGAGAAATTATTTTATCTTAATATTAATCAGTTGGATATTAACTTTGTTATAAGTGGATTTCATGTCTGAGTGTTTAAGGCTGCATTAGGAGCTCCTGTAAGACGTTTGGTGAAACAGTTCCCCACGGAAAGCATCAGGGTGCTTGGCCAGGCGAACATGCGCAGGGTAGACGGAGGGTAATTTTATCATTTGCTGTAACTTAATAATCTATAACTAGAGGTTTGGAGGCTTAGATGGACTATAAAAGGGTTTCGCTTTACTGAGAGGGTGGTAGATAAGTGGAACAGCCTCCCAGCAGAATTGGTAATGCAGTGAGGGGATTAAACATGCATGGGGTAGGCATACGGCTCCTGAATCGAGACCAACGACTGATTAAGGTTTGAGTCTTTACAGCAGGAGAAACGGGAGACTAAACGGCCTGAATTGGGTTAAAGTTGCTGGTTTTAGGGGCAGCATTTCTCCTCTGGATCATTTCTGGGCTCTTTCGGTGCTGCAGCTACGGTAAACATACATGGATATCACATCAACTTCACCATATAACCAACATCCATATATAACGTTCCCTCGTTACTCCTAATCTTCTGTCTTTGTTTGTTTATATGGTGGCCACCGAGGGCCGGTTATAAGCTAGAAAAGCTCCATTTAATTGTTTTGGGTTTTTTTGCTAAATTTCATGAAAAAAAGTAAAAACATAACATGGGTTATCCGTGCTCCGGCCGTAGTCTCATAAATCTAAAGAGCAGAGAATATACTTCATTTCAACCCAAAATGGATCAAATGCTTTGTTTTTGGAGGGAACCTCTGAATTTACCCCAGGTGTCCGAGGTACAGAGTTACCGGCGGGCACAGGAACGGGGGAAATGTCTTCCTGGTCTCAAAACTCAAAAAAAACCAACTAACCGACCAAAACTAAAATTAACAATAACTGAAAAGAAAAAAAGGGGAGGAAAAAAACTAAATAAATTAACAGATGGGGAGCCGCACCTGGCGCGGGAACGCAGTGACAGCGTTAAACTCATTAGGTATTCATCCAGACAGCATTGCGGCAGCGAGATGGGAAAGAAGTAATTTGCTCCATTCTGGTATCAGTCTCGCTGCATACAAATTAACAAAACTACAAGCAAACGAGCCACGAAAGGATCTGAGTCGGAGTCATGCGAGTCGCAGACAAAACCGAATGAACGATTTCTTTCTGCCTGCTCTCTCCGGCGGGCATAATGTAGGCATGGAACGTGACGCCAAACACGGAATGCCGTCGACAAGACGCCTGACCAACGAGGAGTCCCAAAGTGGAGACCTACGTCCAGCTCATTCATACGCACAGTAGGCAGGAAACATGCGCAGGGATGAAGCGTCTCGCTGTACAGAGGAAAGAACAACTTCAGCTCTAACACCAGCCGGGGCTCCACTGCCTGGCGCAGGGTCTCCGTACCCCGAGGTCTCTCGAAGCTTTGGCTCTGTTGGGTGGATCGGCCAATTATCCCTCCACTTCTTCGCTGCCATCGATGGTCTTAAAGGTCTCACCATGGACCAAAGTCAATGCTCTGCTTACCGGATCCTGGATCTAAATCCAAAGCCAGTAGAAATGAGACCACAACTTGGGCCTTCAAACAGCTCATGATGTCACATCTTTTGGAGACCTTCAAAAAGGGGTCTGAAGACCACCTTTAACTTCAACACAGAACCGCCTTAAATCGTTAATCTCTTTAATGGAACTTAACGTCTCACGAATGATTCTGTTACAAGACGCAATGTGTAACATTCCACTGGTTCCCATGGCGACTGCTCCATGCTTAGAATATTAACCTCTTTACAAATAAGACCCAATGTGAGCAATAAATGTCCACGCCGTCTATTAACCGGTGCGCTGGCCCCTCGGACACATCAATAGGGCCCCTATCTGAGCAAAAATATACACATTCCCCCCGCTCTTATTGGGAACGCTGCTTTCAATGGCTTTATTCAGACAATATCGTCCGTTTGCTGTGAAAACCATTCCCGAGTGACCTTTGACCTCCGCACCTCCCCTTTTTTGTGCGTTTACAAATGATTTCATAAAAACCAGAAATGTGCGATTTAATCCTCTCGTACAGATACAGAATTATTTGACAGCTTAATAGCTGCAAAGTCTCCAAAGATTAAATTAGTGTGAATAATTAACACCAAAACGCGTTAATGAAAATCACTTACAATGTAATTATATCTCCCTGTAGGAAAAACAGCCAGCGCCAAGCGCACAGAAGTCCCCGGTTCACCCTGCGCGTCTGCCGAGGCGCTCAACCGTTTTATTTCAATGAATTCGGTGCCCATAGTCTATTATTATATCGTTTGTTCATCGGTGAACCTAACTGCACCGCCGAACACAACCGGCCTCGGATATTAGAAACACAGAACCCGCCGGCAGATCCGGCCCTCGTCGGCCCATCCGGTCTCTCAGGCTGTAACTCAAACCTTAATCAGTCGTCGGTCTCGTCTTAGATTCAGGAGCCGTGTGTCTATCCCATGCATGTTTAATACCCTCACTGTATTACCCTCTACCACTTCTGCTGGGAGGCTGTTCCACTTATCTACCACCCTCCCAGTAAAGTAACTGAAGCGCCTGGAGATTTTTTAACACTAAATTTATTTTCCAAACAAAGAAGCCGGAAGCATGCGCTGTGTCTGATGGGACGGAAAAACGTATGAAGGAAGCGTCCTCGACAATAAAAATGTTTTGTGGGAGAGCAGAGCGATATTTTTCTTTTTTTTGATGGCACCGATTATAATAAACGGATTTAATTTATTGGCGATTGACAGAAAATACGTTTAATGTCAGCTAAAAATCTAGATTTTAAAAAAAATATATAATTTAACAGAATCAGAATTAAGTAAAAGTAAAGTTTCAGAGACTTTCCACTGAAAACAGAGGCGTCCTCAGATGACAAGGGGGGGGGGCCCACAGTAAAAAGTTTTAAATGACGTATTTTCCATGGGTAATAACCGTATTCATGGCCAAACTGGGGAGGACTAAGTGGCTCTGGTGCTTTAAGGCCGTCGGTCTCCAAACGGCATGCAGCCACCGGCTGGACATGCGCAGCCGCACGTTACAATTTATATGCCTATAGGCAGCATATGGAAGCAGAGGCCACATACTACACCTGATCTGCCCTGGAGAGGCACGTTGGGTGAGTAGGTTGGCCAGTTGCCCCCCACCCCGGGCATTATATTTGTGTTACTCGGCTTGCGAATTTTTATCCAAAAAATTCTTTCAGCAGCAAAGCCTGGCATCGGGGCGAAAATAACTCGAAGACCTTCGGGGAAACGCTCTTCAGATACGTGACATCATTACCACCGAGAGGCAGAACGTTTTCCCGACGACCTCAAACGCGTTCGATGCCATTTTATTTAACGCAGACTAGTTGGTTGCTATGGTGATAAGACCACTTTACCTAGAAACCTAGACTTTGAAGCAGATAATACGGCCCCCTGCAGGCCACCTGCTGCAGTACAGTTATTTGCACCGAATTTCAGACGTGGCCACCGTCCCTTCCCTAGAATAAACGCATCGGTCCCCGGGCACTCCAGGGTTAAAAGAAAAAAAAAATTTGGTTCTGCCCCCCCCCGAAAAACGTAACCCTTAAGTGTAAAAGTGAATTACATTTCTGCTGACACATCCTTTTTTGTGGAAAGACCCCCCCCGTTAGATACATTGTATCCTTCCTGCTTTTTGCCTGAAACTTTCAGAATCTTATATGAAAAATGTCCCGGACTTAAATTCGGGGGGGGGGGGGTGGCAAGAGAGGCTATAAAAGCCAACGTTTCTACCCAAACAATATGCATCTTCATCAGGAGGATAACGAGCAAACGGCAGCAAAAGATCAGGACTTGTTCACGTTTTGATTACCCGGCAGCTGAGGCACCCCGCGCGGTCTCGTAACGCACGTTATTGGGGCGCACAGCGTGTGGCGTATGTGTAAGTGTATTGTGCTAGTGTGTGCGTTAGTGTGTGGTGTTGGAGTTTGTGTGTATGGTGTTAGAGTGAGTGTGTGTGTAAGTCTATGGCGTTAGCGTGTTTATGACTGTATGGCATTAGCATGAGTGTGTGTACACATATGACATGAGAGAGTGTGCGCGCCGGTGTATGGCGTTACAATGTCAGGGTTGAGCCTGGGGTGAGTGGTGGAATGGAGGGGGAGAAGAGGAGAGGGAGTGTGCGTTATATTTGTGTAAGTAAGTGTCTTGGGGAGAGTGGGTATTAGAGCGAGTTTGCGTGTTAGTACGTGCGTGTGTAATAGTTATGGGTGGGGGCACCAAAAAATAGCTCACTAGCCTAAAGTTTACCCCTGTGAGTGCACATTGATTTCTAGCAGCATCACCGTGAGCCATAAGCCAACCGAACCGATTCACGGAAGTTACGACTCCAACACGGTGCGAGAAACCCGAAGCGCATGTCCGTGACGGGCAGAACAACAGCCGCTAGGCGCTCGCCGCTAGTAAAAGGAACGGCAGCGCCGCTGGAGAAACTGAATAAAGTCAGGGGGACCGCTCCAGTCTGATCTGGCGATGTGTTATAAACCTGGGGGGCTATAAACCTTCACCCCAACGCATAATCATGGTTATAAAATGAAGCAGATCATTCTAGAGGTTTATTCCAGCTGCCTTCAGCGCGGCCTCTTCCCTCACCGCTTACTACTTAGCGATGGCTTCCAGGTAACCGGCCAGGAGCAAAACCCACCTTTATGGGCACGGAACACGGAACCAAGTGCTATGCCATGCTAATCAGCGGCCAAAATAATTACAAATTAACAGCCAGCATTGAAATAGTTAACCTCCTCTAAAACAAACAGGCATTGTAGGGGTGAAATGTAAAATAGCATCTGGCACTCAGCCTGTTAATCTGCATCGAATGTGGTACTTAATGAGTTAACAGGACAACCACAGATGGGTTAAAAACCTGATACATTTATTTGATACATTTACCGTCATTGTGCCATTTATTCTGTTTCTTTGCTCCTAATAATATTATTAGTTCTATTATTTGGGGAATGGATGATATATTGACTGCCGGTGACCCCCCTGGAACCCACCGGCTGCCACGCGCTTTTCCAGCCGCCACGCGAAACGCGCAGGGCACTCGGTGCAGAGAGTCAAACAAAGATTGGTTACAGTAATCAACGAATCCTTAATCCAATGCGGAGGGACGCATTATTTTGCTCTGCAAATAGCTTTTAATTAGGAACAAAAGAACAATAATGTCTGTGAAAATGGTCTTTTAATGGTGGGCTGAGTTATACGAGTGAAGGGAATGTAATTTGCCAATCGGCGTCTTTTCCACATTAAATTTCTCCGACTAAACAGGCCGCAGTAACTCGAGTGTCCGTGTGCGGTGCCATCGGGTCAGAGCGTGGGACTCTGTCATAGTTCTTTCTGGAGAAAGAATCTGGGGACTGGTAATTGGGTAACAGGCCTGGTGGCTTGTGATTGGATAACGGGTCTAGGGGCCTGTGATTGGAGGAAGGGTCTCAGGGTTTGTGATTGAGAAATAGAGTGGTGGCCAGTGATCTGAGGGCCTGTGATTGAAGGAAAGGGTCTTAGGGTCTGTGATTGGAGGAGATTTGGAAATTTGTGATTGGAGAAAGAGTCTCAGGGTTTGTGATTGGAGTACTAATGTGGTCTGAGGGCCTGTGATTGGAGGAAAGGGTTTGGGGTCTTGTGGTTGGAGAAAAAGTCTGCGGGTCTGTAACTGGAGGTTTTGGGGTCTGTGATTGGAGAACTGGTCTTGGGGTCTGTGATTGGAGAACTGGTCTGGGGGCCTATGATTGGAGAAAGGGTCAAGGGTGAGTGTGATTTCAAAAAAGGGTTTGGAGGCTTGTGCTTCTTCTGGGGTTTATGATGGAGAACTTGTGAGTGGTGAGGTAATCTGGTTGCTCTCTATTGCCGGGGGGTCTGTGGGATCAAGAATGATCTATGGGTTTGTGACAAGGTCGAGGTAGCTTTTTATCAGGGGTCGAGGACCCATCTTTATTTCTGCTTTATATGAAATTGCTGGGAATGCCTGAATCTTGGTTACGGTGAGATTTCTGTGGGAAGCAGGCAGCAGCTTGGGAACCGACTGGGCTCGGTATCGTGTCTTTTGTGAGTTCTGAATACGAATATCTACCATTTGTTCCTGGAGGACATGCCTCGTAACTTTTCCCTGCTTAGATGGACACCGACCTTCCCACTTTCATTTGTCTCTAAAAGGATCACTTTAAGGCTTCGTCTTTCCAACGTAGAGAGAGCTTCTCCCAACCACCATCTGTATGCAGTAAAGACGTGATAATCAGAGTTACCTGTTCCCTATCTATTCTTACGGTCACTGAGATACTTAACGAGGAGACGTTGGAGGTACCGGCAGAAATCCGCACCCACGCTGTGCCAGTGACGGCTGTAACCTGGCCGGTTCGCCATCTCCATCCAATGTGGAAATAACCGTTACCGTGCGCTGTTACCATGGACTTTCAGACAAGGCTACTTCCGAGATAACAAAGCCTGGAGAGGCGGAAAAAAAAAAAGGAAGGCAACCCCCCCCCCTCTAATCTTGGGATGAAGTGGAGAACTAAATTGCACCACGAGCTTTACAGCTAATTCAATCTCTTCTTCTTCTTCTGTCTTGAAAGTTTGCCCCCAATGCGATTGAACGAAAAGGTATTATCTTTCCTGAATTATCAACGCTGTGACGGACTCGTCCCTTCAGGCACACCGCTGTGGATATTATACAGCCCAACCACCCGTTCCCCTGGAACCCAGTTTCTATGTTTACCCCACACCGCCAGGCCCAGTACCAGGACATACAGGTTCTACTTTTGGAACTGCTGGGCAGCTAGAATAGCCTCCTGCCCCACTATGTGTACCAGACAGGATTATCTCCACAGGGTGCCCAGCCAGGGCTCCTGCCTGACTATCGGTGGAAGATATCAGAGGCTAATCCCGTTATCTCCCCTATTGTTCCTGGGAGACCTGAATCCCCAGCTAAAGGGGGCGGTTATGTTACTCAGACGTCTCATTCTGTGTGTTTATATGGATATATATACCTGTGCCTGTGGACAATAAAGGTTCTGAATGTTATACCCTACACTGAGTCTCGGCTAGTGACTGGGAAAACGGGGAAAGTGTGTGTTGTCCCAGGCTAAGGGAGCACAAGACAGCGGAGGTAGTCGGTCAGACTAACCAGCTCCGTGACATTGGTGGCAGCGGTGGGATTTCTTCTTAGTCTGAGGGACGAGTCCGTCACAAACGCCAAAGACCAAAGGCTTGGAACACAGAACCCGAGGGTCACGTCTGGCGTTCCTCTCCCCCTAAATCCTTTCACTGGCGCTGCTGACAAGTAATTGCTTTATTACTCCGCTCCCCTAACCCCACTCCAGAGTGGTTATTGTGTCGACCAATTCAGGAGCCGTCGGGGGAAGCTTTAACCTCTTTCTAATCCTAAATGTTACTTTGCAGCGCATTGTGGGAGTTTTCCTAAGTAAAGGGCTTTAACTCCATACACGCGCACGCACACATACACACACATGTATGTAATCCTTCTCCTCGGGCCTGGACATAATTATCCACCGAGAGGGAGATTCATCTCTTCCTGCTGTTGCCGAATCCGTAGCAATCTCCAGCACGCAGCTGGTGTCTGGAACAGCGGAACTCAAGTTAACGGAGTAATGAGGGTCACGTCTGTCCGCGCGCCACTCTTGTGAGATTGCTGGCAATGGGGTGCCCTGCGGCAATCCATTTAGCCCTCATAGACTTGTAATGTGGTGAGGCGGGGGGGCAGACGGTTTATATAGGGGAGCTTGAAACTCTTCTTGTAATAGCCCTATATTTTTAGGTGTGCACTTTTTTTTTTTTTTTTACAGATATTTCCCCACAGACCCAGCCTATGGCCGCTGTGCATTAGAAGTACATTTTTATGACATGGAATTTACACGTTCACCTTTTGTTGTTTTTCCAACAAGAAACAACATATCCCCATTGGGCGGTTTTGAAACCAGAAGATAAAATTGTGTGATGTCAATAATACCCCGTGCATGGAGTGTATAATATCACTGATGTCCATTGCATGGCGCGTGTGATGTCACTGATGTCTCATGCAAGGGGTGTATAATGTCACTGATGCCCATTGCATGGCGCGTGTGTGATGTCACTGATGCCCCATGCAAGGGGTGTATAATGTCACTGATGCCCATTGCATGGGGTGTGTGTGATGTAGTACTGAATGAAGGATTTAGGATGTATGAATTATGAAACGAGGGATTTGGGGAAGGTTCTAGTGTATATTAAATGCATAAAGTGACTGTTAAACTCATCATTATAGAACATCAGGGAATTTGTGAGATTAGATGTCAGAGCTGAAGCGTAACCTGTCACTGTGATTAATTCTAGATGGACGCCGTCGTTGTTTTCGCTGCCAAGGATTAAATAGAAATCCACAAAATGAAAATGTATCGTATGAGCTGAACGGCTTAACGTACGGGAAACGCATCATCAGAACTTCACAGAACTGGAACCCGAGACTCAAGCAAACGGCAGAACCCGAAAAGGACAATCAGTCAGTTATATCCCCGATCCTTCCAGCCATCAGGCGGCAGAGACAGACTGACAAAAAAAACTTTGAAATAAAACTTGTTTTGGATAATTCACAATTTAAGAGACTTTTCGGCCATTGTATTCACTTTAATGCATAAGGTATCCGAGAGGTCCCTTCAAACTTTTGTGGTATTCACTTTATAAAGAGAATCTGCGGAATCCTCCCATAAACGTCTGCCCCTTTCCTCACCCCAAACTATTTGTTGCGCAGGAGATGTTCTTACCTCTAAACAGCTCCAGCGCCGGTTCAAGGAGGGTTGTGCAAACTTCTTGAGCGCATGAGCTTGGACAGAACATCGGGGAACTCCTGTCTGTCTGCGAGAGACCTTGCTGATGCGGTGTAACTACCTTGGGGGTTGTTGCTGTTCTTGCTTATGGTGCGTGACCTCTGACCTTAAACTGCCTTCAGCTACCTCACCTTGTTTCCTCAATCAGTTTTATTCCTCCTACACAGCTGTTTCAGTTTCAATTAATACTTGTGCTGCATCCTACATATTAAATGAATCATCATTTGCACCTATTTGGTATAATTGATTAATCATAAACCTAACTAAATGTCAGCAAAATCCCTGACTGCGAGCGAGGGAACCTAAGAAGGACCCAAATATTTGCTTGGTTCAGATTTTTCTTCTGTTGGCTCACTTTGTATTTTGTTAAAGGATAAAAATAAACTATTAACATGTCTGTTTCTCAATATTTCTTACGTTACTTCCGCACGGTGCTGTATATTCACCGTTAAACGGGGCTAAAACCAGATTAATAACCGGCAGTAATGGAACGGAGTGCGAGGTAAACATACATCAGGGAATATGGCGGTCTGTAAAACCGAAAGGGCCCCGGCTCCTGTATTATTAGACACCGCAATTCATCTTACGGGGCCCCAGGAACACCAAGAAACCTATACGTCTGCGTAATCCGACAGCTGCTTCTAGAAATCTACCATGGGCATCGCTCACATGCGCAATAACATTGATACGTATTTTTTGCTTACTCTAAAAACCAATAATTTGGCTGGAGTTACACAAACAAGGAGTCCTTTCAATAAGTTCTGATAAATAAAATAAAAAGGGAGCGAAACGCGACGTCCGCTCTTCCGTGACCAGAATTCAGATACATTCTTGCGCATCCTCTGCGCTTTGAATGAATGAATGAAAATGTTTTTTAAACGTCTCGCGTGCGGATAGGGAAGCAGCTTCCGCTGCGCGTCGTCCGCTAAAACGATTTGTTTGTTTCATACATTTTTTTACAGGCACGTTTTATATTTTCTTCCTTCCTTCTGATTCGTTTCCGGCCGAGTCCTCGGATTTTTCCGCTGAAGGGGGCTTCGGATTAGCGTTATTTTGTAAAGGGTGTGAATGTCGGCAAGAAATCTGACGACACCAGTTCAATGAGTTGAGTAAGCAAGAGCTTCTTTATTCAAGTGCGCACAGGGGAGAGTCCAGTTCGCAGACTTCTCTACCCCTCCTTAATTTTCTAACAATATATAGGCAAAGAAGCGCAAACAGTTATTAGCATATTGTCTAGCCATCTGTTGGTATATTTACTTTGATTTGCTGACACACACGGTTTAAAGAGGTCAAGAAAAAATAGCCCCCCCCCCCCAGACATGTGAAATCTTTACTTACAGAAGGTCAAGAAAGGGACAACTTGTCCTTTGTCGTGGCGGACTCTGATTCTTTCGCAACAAGGCACTTAGAGCAAACAAAATATACGAAAACATACCATATGTACACATTCTTCCGAGACACAAACAAGACATAATAAACTAAGAAATGAGGTAGACCGGTGATTGTAGTGTTATCTTATCTGCTATCAGCAGAATAAGCAATGAGGTAAAGATCATTGTGCTGACATCCAGAATCAGCAAAATTCTTCAACTTCCACAGTCCCCCCTTTTTATTCTTACGGACTCACTGTAAGAATCAATTTCTTCAGAGTCCAGTGGAGTTATAAGTTGGCAAATTCCATGAGCCTTGCTCCTTCTCATATTGATCTTCAAACATGTCACTGTGCAAAGTCTCTAGGGGAAACTCATCAAGTGGGAAGTCATCATCATATTTCTGCTCCTGGATCTGTGGCATTGCTCTTGTTGGTCCGAGACATTTTTGAATAAGTTTTTTGCAACAAACAACAATTACATAGACACATATAAAAGCCACAAGCAACAAAAACATACCAGACATCGGCTTTGCTCCAAGTGAACCAAATAGTCCGCCCAGACCAAAAGGATCCCAAGTAGTCTCCCTAGATCTGTCTTTCCTGAAGTTTTCTCACCTTTTTCATATCATGTTCTATGGATACACTATTGTCTACAATGTAAACACAACATTTATCTTTTAGAAGCGCACAAACCCCCCCCCTTTGAAGCTAATATATAATCTAATGCCATTCTATTCTGCAAGGCAAGCATTCTTATTTGTCTTTGTTCATCATTTAGTTTCCTTATCGCAGCAGTAGTATGATTAAGCATATCATCAAGTACATCAGCTAAAGCATTAACTTTATCATATAATAGACCCACACCCACCATAGGGAATAAGGATCCCCAAAATTGTTCTTCCCAAAGTCCTGACTTAATGTGCGTCTTGGATACAGAGGAAACATCCCGATAATTTCTAACTGTACCTGCAGGTAAAGTATTATGCATTGTAACTGCGGGTACTATTCTTCCTAATAAACAACATCCTATCCAACCTAATGGCAACACTCTATAGGCCCATTTTCCACACAACCAATAAATCCCTACTTGCAGATTGTTTCCAAATGTTTGTAATGAGATGTGAGTTTTCTCACTAGATACCATCAGATTAGCAGTATAGGCATAAACTGCAAGAAATTGTGCGGCGACCCAATCACTGGTATTTCCGTACTCTACTGATTCCCAGATGTTATATCCTGTCATATTTAACAATCTGGATAGGCAACCTACTTCTTTACGGGGAGCACCTCTAGACTCATTCCGCCTCATCCATAGGGTCCCACCCGCTGGTCCTACATCCATTAATCGTGTTCTCTCAGAACTAATAGGGGCACTAGTTCTACTTGTGCGGATAGTGTAGCTCCTATTAAAATTTATTCCAAAATCATCTCCTGTAAAAGGTATTCCTATCCAAGGGCTCTGCTGAGTATGCGGAATATATCCACAAACACAACAAGGCTCCGAAACATTAGAAGCATTATACACCTTTCTCAACATTTCTACAGGTATTATCTTTTTCCCAAGGAGAAGCATGCAGATCACGTTTAATTTGTGAATGTATCTTATTCTCTGCTATATTTTTAGTAGGTTCTGATCTGAACACCTGAAAAGGACTGAAAGGAAAAAAGAAAAAAATTGCAAATACATTTAGTATAAAACAAGTAACGATAATATACTCAAACATTTTTGCATCTCCTGATGACCTCATTCTTCGTATATTCACGAGGGGCTCTTGCCAATCTCGTCTTATGTTGGTCAACCAGCTGGGATTATTGTGCCCGATGGAATGGTTAATTTAGGAGCATGGATTGGGTTTTGGCACCAATTTAAGATGAGTGCAATGAATCCACGGTGTAATTTCAGCTACCTTTACAGCTGTTTTAGTGATCAGTAGTACTTGGTATGGACCTTTCCACCTGGGCTGAAGAGTCTTTTTCCGTTGGAAATGCTTTACCAGCACGTAATCACCTGGTTGGATGTGATGAATTGGTTTTTCGTCCTCGGTGTTCGTGCGCACAGCAGCAACCTGGGATTTAAATTGCTCAAGAGATTTTATTAGTTTTTTACAATACATTTCTATTGTGTCATCAGTTAGAGCATGATCATGTCTTTGTAACTCTAGAGTATTAGCAGCTATCATGGGTCGACCCATTATGAGTTCATGAGGAGAACATTTAATAGCTGAGTGTCGGGCATTTCTTATTGACATTAAGGCTATAGGTAATGCATCTGGCCATTTTAAACCTGTCTCGGCACATATCTTGCTAATCTTATTCTTTAAGGTGCCGTTAGCGCGTTCTACTTTTCCTGCGCTTTGTGGATGGTAGGGACAATGTAAATGGTACATAATTCCTAGCCTATGTGCTATCTCCTGCACTATCTCAGCAGTAAAATGATCAGAGTATATATGCTGAGGAATTCCATACCTAGGAATGAACTCTTGTAGCAACTTTTTAGCAACTGTTAGAGCGTCCACATGTTGGCAAGGATAGGCTTCTATCCAGCTGGAATATGTACACACCACCACTAGTACATACTGATAATGTAGAGATTTAGGCATTTCAATAAAATTAATTTGCACATTTTGGAAGTGTCCTCAAGGACAGGGAGTCTTTCCACCTGGGCTGAACAGTGAGGTGTGAGAGCATTAGCTTCCACTTCTCCTTCTGATGTAACTACAGCATACCAAGTACAACGCCTGCCGTCAATATCCGTAAATGAGGAACCATCTACAAAGTATTCGATATCAGGGTCAGTCAAAGGTCGCTCATACAATCAGTCGCAAGTAGTTTGTAATTGTTCTATCAAAATCACACAATCATGAGGAGTTCCCTCCTCTGGTTCTGGCAAAAGAGTGGCAGGGTTTAACACTGTGCACCGGTGGACGGCGGCATTGGGTGTACCCTGCAAAACAATCTCGTATTTAGTCAGCCTACTATTAGTAAACTGTGTCGATCGACAGGTTAACAATGCACTCACTGCATGAGGAACCATCACTTTCAGTTCCTGTCCCTGAACTATGGCCTGTGCTGATTCCACTAAGGCAGCAGCCGCTGCCACAGCCCGCAAACAAGGGGTTAATCCAGCTGCCACAGAATCAAGTGGAGTGCTATAGTAGGCAAGGGGTCTCTGTCCCTCTCCGTGGCTCTGGGTTAGTACTCCAGAGGCATTACCCTGTATTTCATGACAAAACAAAGTAAATGGCATATCATAGTTAGGGAGCCCAAGAGCAGGGGCACTACACAAAGCCTCTTTTAACTGAAAGGGTAAATCAATTCAGCATCGTCAGTATTAGGTTCAATAGAGCAAGCATCAGCAAATTGTTACTAGCAGATCTACAATTTCTATCCAAATGCCCTGGCTTGTTACAATTAAAACAAATAACATTCTTTCTAGTTTCCTTTCTAGAGGAAGATTGTCCGTTATCTCCCACTACATCAGACGGAGAGTTCTGTGAATAGAACTGTCTCTGACTTTCCCTCAACATTCTCTGTTCTTTCTCTCTAACTTTCTCTTGACGTTCCTTATTCACTTCCTTTTGTTTTTCAAAATGTTTAGCAGCTGCTATCATTTCAGAAAGCGGCTTCTCTTCCCATCCTAATACATTATTAGTGACACCCTTATGGAAGTCTGGTAACAACCCTTTTACAAAACAAGATACAATCAACTGTCTTGCATTAACCTCTGGATCTGTCACACCACTGTGTCCTATTACAACTTTCGCTACTCTGTCAGCGAATTCACTTACTAATTCATTCTTTCCTTGCATTGTAGAGTTAATCTTTCCCCAGTCAGGTCGCTGTGGCCATGCAGTCCCACAAGCTTGTATTATACAATCTATTGTCTGCTGTCTCTCAGTACTCAATCTCTCAATAAACGGTTCATTTGCCCAAGGTGTTACACCAGGAATTCTATTATAAGCGTCAATGAACTGTTTTCTCTCTGCGTCAGTCATAACCAAATCAAACAATTGCATAAAATCCTTTTTCACTGGATCATAAGCAGTAGACACACTACGTAATTCTTTACAAACTGACCAACAATTTCAGGTCTGGGGAATCGATCTTTCAACAGCAATAATTCCCCTGGTGTCCATGGATGATGGACCGATAGAGGTACACCTCTCTCATCTCTAGCTTCCCCAATCTCTCTCATGGGCATAGCATGCACAAATGTATTTTCCTTAGCATCAGAATCTGAAGGAAGATCTAAATAGGGCTTTCTGGATCTAGTTCTACATGATGTTCCTGTGGGCTGAATATTGGACCTTGATATTTTAGGAGGATCAGGTTGCCTTTCTTGGTCTAGGGGTGAAATGGGACAAGCTCCAAAGAAAGTGGCAACTCTGCTTCTGGACCTGCAGGGTGTTGATTAGAACCAGGCATATTAGGGTCTGCTGGTTGAGGTCCATTATATGGGGGTGGGTCAAATAATTATTGAGTCCATAGATCAGATGGATCTAAGGATGGATATAGCGAATTATGGACCTTAGGTGGTCCTGGGGTTACAGACACCTCCTGTGCTTTCCTAGAAGTCTCAACAGGTTGAGGTGTTTGAGCACCCTTTTGATTCTTAAAGTTACCTGCCGGACGGCAAGGATATTGGGAATTGGCAGAACAGGTGGGGTCTAGTAACTTCTGCTGTTTCTGTATTTTAACGTTGTCCCACCCTTCTTGATACCATTTCAAGAAAATCATTCTCTCATTCCTTTTCACATCACACATATTCAAACATTCTTTCAAATTATCTAGTATTTCTACATTCAAACTACCGCCAGCTGGCCAGACATAACGGCTTTCATTATCCTCTTCAGATATTTGCTTCCAATGAGACATATATTTTCCTGCCTCCTTTCCATGTTTTCTTATCATATATTCTAAGGGCGTCCCCTTAGGCACATTTTTTGACAACAAACTCCCCATCTCCTCCACTACAATAATCCGTGACTATGTACTTCAAAATATTTACACTAGTTTGCGGTGAGACTCTCATTCTTGCGGATTTCAGTATTGATTTCTGCTTCTCCAACAATATCTTCAACTAAAAAATAAATGCCTTTTCGATAATATTGCAGTTCTTTGAACACAGGGTAAGGGTATCGCGTTCAGAGCTCCAATGTGGGTTAAGCGTCATGGGAGTTGTAATACAAGAACAGTAGGAGAGGCGCTTATCCGAGTCCTTAATGCTGCCCGGTCCCCGGTACTGGGGATGGCGCCGCACGGGGAGCACTTTAATCCGGGTAAATGACCAGACGTTTGCCGGAGCTGTAGGGGTATTTCGGGGGCCGCTCGCCCTCGTCCGGTTATTTCAGGGGCTCTGTGGGAATTATCCGCCATATTAGTGCTTTCCGGAGATTGCAAAACGCTGTACATGAACTAACAAGCTGGCGTGCTGAGTGATAATTCATCGCATGATTGCCTAATGCGTGTAGCACGAGATCGGAATGACTGCCGAATAAGAGGGAAACTTCTTTTTTTTTTTTTTTTGCTTATTTTATGATTAGTTTTCTGAAGCAGGCAGATTTTTTTTTTCTCTCTGTCAACCAAAACTGATTTGTAAAATAAAGAATCTGTCGCTTTTCTCAAATCCTCGTGTTCTGTACATGAAATAAACCCCAATTCTTCTGTATATATATATATATACGTATTAGAAACTAGACTTGTGCATTCGTCTTCGGGCGAACATGAAAACGAACACGAAGAGTGCGGCGGTTAAACGTAGGCGAAGACGAAGACACACACCACAAAGATCTTCGTGATCGTCTTCGTCTTCGTCTACCATCCCCCCCCCCTCTTCTAACTTACCTTGTCTTTGCGGCTTCGCGGCAGTTCCCGGAAGTGGAAATCCGCAGGTTCGCCGTCACGGGTTACAGGGCAGTGCGAATGAGCTTATTGGTCGCCTACAGGGACCTCCTCTGGCATCAACCAATTGGTTGATGCCAGAGGAAGACCCTTTAGGTGACCAATAGGCTCACTCGCACGGCCTTTGTAACCCCTGACAGCGAACGTATGGATTTCCACTCTCTTTAACCCCTTCGATGCTGCATTAGATAACGGGAGCGGAAATCCGTAGGTTAAAGGGCAGTGCAAGCGACCAATAGGCTCACTCGCACGGCCCCTTAACCCCTTAAGGTGCAACAAGTGCACCAGGAGCCTAAAAGTCTGTACGAGCGACCAACAAAGTCGCTCGTACAGACTTTTAAAACCCCAATGCTGCAACTTACCCGGCAGATCCCACTGGTCTCCCTGTTCTATCAGTTAAATGTCTGTACGAGCGACTTTATTGGTCGTATTGGAATACGAAGAATTTTTTCCCCCCAAAGACGAAGACGAACACGAAGAGCCCCCTGGTGCCCAACTCTATTAGAAACCCCCCTTTTGTGTGTACCATAGGAGCAGTCCATTTAACTTCCTGTCCTCGGTATTTGCCGGATTATTCCTCCCCATTCAGATATATCCACCCTCTAATGTCAGGTTGCTGATTGCTGCTGTTCAGGTAGACTTTGGAAGGAGAGGAAAACCTCAGGACCGGAAATTGATCAGATAATGCTGCTTCTGCCACAGGCTGCCACCCATCTCAGCTTCCCTGATTCAAAAGCTGTGACTATTTAATATTTGGGTTATAAACCCCCGGATATTCGCGGGGTCCTGGCTCCACATACCCCTCGCAGTCTCAAAACCTTTAATGACCTAAATTGTATGAGATATATAAATAAATTAATTAATTTATTAATATTAATAAATTTTAAATTAAAAAATGATAATAATAATAAGAAATGTTGCCTTTGAAAAGAATTACTTTTAGATTCAATTTAACTTGGTGTCACCGAAGAAATTCTAGGGACAAATTAAAAATTAGGGACAGAGGTCCCCTTTTTTAAATTTTTTTTGTATTTTTTTTATTTTACATTTTGTCACATGGAATGACGCCAGCCCGTTAGTACATGGGGGGGGGGGGGGCATTAAGCTACCAGGGATGTGAGTTGTTTTTTTTATTGTGAACTTCTGTTTAACACAAAATGCCATTAAATATTGAATTGGCTATAGCCTGGCAGGGCGTAAAGTGCCGGTGACTGATAGTTCTTTAAAAATAATTTAATATATTCTTCTTTGAGAAAGTAAGTTAATGAAAATCCTTTTTTTTTTTTTCTTCGATTCATATTTCTTTCATTAATGATTTAATTAATTTTCAGAGGAAAATGCCCTTAGCAAAGACACATTTAAATAAGAATGAGACTTTGACATATTATTATTAGCTGTCGTGGCGCTCCGACATCGCTCTCCGACGCGTCCACCTAACGATGCAGAAAAATGTAACTCCCTACCCTAACGTTTCGCTTTCTTTTAAATATCTGACGCTAAATGTAATGTTAATTGTGTCTCTATGGGGCGCTGGAAAATAAGGGGTTAACAAATGATCTGAAATGTTTTCCTGTTGCGTTTCCCGTCCCTGAGGCTTCAATGAGACTAGCAAGCGGATTGGCTGAATGCATATGTATATAACCCCGCCCACCAACTACACAGTGGAACGTCCCAGAGCGGCGCACTCTCCTGCTCCTTACAGGACTGTGGTCAGGGCATGTCAATCATAGGAGCGTGGCTAGCCACTGAAAGGGGTGTTTAATAACTACACATAGGGTGTGGCTAGACACTCATAGGGGTGGTACTATCTACTCATAGGGGTGTGGCTAGCCACTCATAGGGGTGTGGCAAGCCACCAATAGGGGTGTGGCTAGTCTTAATTTCATTACACTGGGAACGCGAAGTGGGCAGAACTAGGTGGGAGTGGGAGAGTCTTAATCATGAACCCCCACCAGACTGAGGCCTGGGATAACTGGGGCAAATTAAGGGTATTATCAGGAATGCTCATAAATTATCGCCTTTGTTCTTCCTTATTTGCATTATTTCTAGTGCAAAGTTTATTACTATTTCTTGAATACCCCCTTATTAATGTCCCAGTCAAATATCCCAGGCTGCTGGTTGACTTCTGTTCATCAATGGTGGCTGCAATGCATCCTCCAACCACGTGGGGCCGCTGGTGCGCAAGAGTATGCATGCTCCCAGAGAACCCGCAATCATTTTTAGAATCCCCGATACTGAACATAGACTGCGTTTTTCAAAATCTTTTTTTTCATCTTGTTTTTGTTTTAACAATATTTCTGGTTTTTGGAGGTTTAAGGTCTCAAAGGCTACACATTCTTTGATGGGCCCTACAGGTTGGACTCTTTGAGCGCCTAGGGGTCGACACTGATTTCTTTTATTCATTCTCCTGTACAAAAAAAGGATGCAAGGAGAACTTTGTGAGTTTACTAAATTTCCATGTGCGGGAACTGGTGCGGTCCAACACTCTGTTAAGAAAATAGACCTACCCATTTACTATTACCTGCTCGGGGTAATAGTCATCACCGATTGTCTCTTAATGCCACCCTGAGCGTAACAGCATTATCTGTGCCATATTTCTTTGCGTTGAGCCTCATCGGAGGAGTTTAATCTCCACAACATGTGCGACCTGGACGTTTAATAAACTGAAAATCAAAACAGGACCAACCGGAGAAACACCGAGTATCCAGACGGCTCGATTTGATTGGATAGGATTGGCCGTAATTAAGGGGTTAACTCAAAGACTCTGTGTGTGGTTTTTTTTTTTCTCGTTGAAAATCTTTCGGAGTCTGAGCCCAGAGCCACCGAATATAAACAGCATTAATCTGTCTCAAAATCAGACTTTTTATGGCAATTTATGGGGAGAAATATCTTGTGGCGGTTAAGCTCTCCGGACGGTGAGATTGTTGTCATTCGGCGGTGCCGGTGACGACCAAAGCACCGGCGAGCGCGAGGCGGTTTGGGCCGAGACAGCAATCTGTGATTTATAGCTCAATGAATTTCTTCATCCCCGTCAGCCAAACGCTTTCACGGTGTGGCGCGGCGAGAATAAAGAGATCTCATCAACGTAAACCTTCTTTTACTCGCAGCCAAAACTCATGGAATTCAAATAAAAACTGCCCCCCCCGCCTGCTCGCCGTTGCCCAAAGGTACGTCTTAAGTGTCCTGCCCGTGAAGATATATTGCGAGTATTCGGAGGCTGCGGCGACGGAAGAAATGAGGCTATGAGCGGGAAGAATCCACATTATGAGGTCTGGAGATTAGCTCCGGGGGACAATACCGGCTTCTTCGCTTCAGATGAATAAGAAACACTCTCAGCCGGGGGAAGACGACCTATAAGTGCAGGCTGCGACACCTGGATGCTGCCAAAACAATCCGCCGCAACCCCGCCGGCGATGGCGGCTTAACCCTTCGCTTGCGCCTTGCAAAATAATGTTTTTAATGTCCTAAAATCATTTATTTATTCATTTTACATTTTTTTAAAGGAGCGTTCCTTTATTGGCTTGTTCTTTGCGTTAACCCCTTAATGACAAAGCCCGTACATGTACGGGCTCAAAATGCATTGTTTTCAATGGCTTTTGGGACCGCCCATTGTCCTTAAGGGGTTAATAAGATCAGCTGCGTGTTTTCTATGCATGGATACATACGATTTTATTTAGAAAGTCCGTGATCGCCAGCGGTACCGCAACGCACCTTTCCGAAATGTAAACATTTTGTATAAAGTTGTATATTATTTCTCATTTGGGTCTATGATAAACCCTCGAGATATATATATATACTGGTGCATCAGCGTTATCGGTTTTCGGGAGGTACCACCAATATACAGTATATCTAGACCCCAACAGCCAAAACTCTTAATTCGATTTTAATATCAGCTAAATTTACAAATACAGACCGATATCAGTAAATACGGACAATCTGAAACTTCCAAATTGCTTCGGGATTAGTCATAAAGCTTAACAATTTATTAGACTTGTGCACATGGACCAAAAACGGACACATTTCGTTCGTATTCTTCCTATTCGGTTCGGATGAAATTCGGAGGGCTCTTTCCCTTCGGAAATGAAATTCACTGTCATACACCCTCACGCACGCTCTCTCACACTCTCATTCACTCTCCCTCACAACTGCTTCCATCCCTGTCTCCCTTTCCGCAGCTCCACTTTTTCTCTTCCTTTTACTGGTTCTTCTGGCTTCTTTCTCCTGGAGCCTCCGCGCACGAAGAAAGAACAAGAAGAGACGAATCAGATAAGGTAGAGAGACGTTGCGAGAGAGAGTGAGACAGTGTGAGATAAAGTGAGTGAGAGCGTGAGAGAGCAAGAGTGAAAAAGCAACAAAATACAAATATCCTGAGCTCTCTATTTCGTTATCCTTTGTTTCATTGGTCCCTCCTTGTTTTTGGACGTTTGTACGAATTAACCAAAATGGCAGATTTCATTAAAAATAAAATTTGTACGAATCTGAACACACAAGTCTACAATTTAGCATTAATTTTATGAAAAAATGTGAAAATTAAAAATTCCCAAACTGATACTTTTTGGTTGGTGTAAAAACATGAATAAAAAGAATGTAATATATATAAATATTTTTTTTTTTAAATATTATTCTGTTTTCTCTATCTCCAGCTCACGGTCACAGTGTGAAGGAGTGAGAGAGAGACGCAGGCACTGCTTAAAAGCCCTGTCTTTGTCATGTGACTGTTTCCATGCATGTGAAGAAGCGATCACGTGTACAGAAGTGATGTAGATCTACTATAGCAACAGCGGAAACCACGTGATCACTCCGACAGAGGCGCCATGGGACCCTTTCTAATCCATGACGTAAGAGGTACGTCACTGGTCCTCTAAGGACATATTTTCTGGATGTACCTAGACTATCATTGGTCACGAAGGGGTTAATTTTACGCTTTAAATTGTAATTTATAAAAAAGGGCCAGATTCCTATACATCAGTACTGGGCATTTTGTCCAAAGCTTTCTTCTCCTTTTTTTTTATCTTTTTATTTATTTTTTTATTATTATTGTTGTTATTTTTTACAGGTACTGAAGGAAGTGGAGGGATGCGCTTTATTGGTGCTCCGCATCTCGTTATTTTTTTCTCATTATTGTGATATTCTGCCCCTGACACTTGAAATAAAACCCCAAACCTACTTATACATTAAAAAACAATCCTTATTTTTGACGGGGTATGTTTTATAGCCGCAGTTTTATAAATCTCTGTTCTAACTTCAATAAGATCCACCCAATTTATAGCTTTTTACTTTTTTCAAACAAGATCCAAGGAATGACTAACAAAACTCCGGAGAAATATCTCACAAAACATATAAAAAGTAATGAATCATTTCTCACAACGGGGGGGCGAGACCCCACACAAAAGCACAAATAAATATCGATTCAAGTCGCAAACAATAAAAAAAGGTAACATTTCATTAGACCGTCTAATCAATAAAGAACGCTGTTTTTTGGGGGGTTTTTTTAAATCAAGATTTTCCCGTAAAAGCCGTCGTTTGATACATTTTTCTTTTTATTTAGGAAAAGAAGGAACGATCTCCGGAGGTTTGATGCTCCCGGTCAAGTAAATCATAAAACCATTTCCAATCACTGAGCGAGAACGTCTTTAAATGCCGACGGAAATTAGAAATGTGGCAGGAAACTATGTATTTAATAAACTTTATACGCCATAAAATATAATGAAAACAGTTAAAAAGATTTACTAAATGGTTATATAAAGAAATACCCCAAATATTCACCATTGTAGTTAATCTGTGCTTTTTATTGAGAAAAATTGGGATGCGCTGAGAGGATATAATACGACGAAGACATTAAAAATCAGATCGCGTTTTATTTCGTGTCGCATGGTACAGTGTATAAAAAAAAAGTGATTCTGGTGCAAAGGGGTCTTATCGCCATGGAAACTGATTAAGTAATCCATAAGAATGGAGCATTTCATTGGTTGCCACATTTTAAATTTTGCTGTGAAATCATATTTGTTTACCTAATCCCAAATTTCTCATCCTTTTGTAATGTCGGACGGGGGATGGGCTCGGTGTCACGGAGCTGGCTAGTCCGACCGACTGCCTCCGCTGTCTTGTGCTCCCTTAGCCTGGGACAACACACTTTCCCCGGTTCCCCAGTCACTCGCCGAGACTCAGTGTAGGGTAAAACCAAACGAAGACTGATTTATTTTAGACACACAGAGCTGGATATATCCAGCAAAACACACATTAACATAAAACAAGACATTGGGACACAAACCGCCCCCTTAATCTGCCTCCCAGAGACAACAGGGGCAGTAACGGGATTAACAATACAATAGGGGGGAGACTGATTTATACAACATTAAACATCAAAGAATGGTGGTCACTCCCTGGTGGCAGATCCTGGCTGTCTGCTGGAGATAATCCCCTCAGCCAGTGATGAGATGATACTGCTGGGGGTAGCCACAGAAGTCTTTACAAACCCAGGGCCCATAGTCAATAGGGAGGAGGCTGGCAGTCAGGCTTCTCCAGTGGCCCCAGTGATGGAGGCTTCCGTCACACTCGGTATAGAACGATTTGCCAGTATATTGTATATGAAATGCATTTGGGGAAAAAAATTGCTATTACAGACCAGTCTCGGCCGAGAAGAATCCAGCAATTACAAACGCATTTATGGTACAACATCTATAGACATGTTTGGGGAGCTTTAATTTCACTGTGTAAGGAATACCCCGCCAAGACCTATCTGCTCCTCTCGAAGCGAAGACCTAAGGGCAAGTCTCAACGTCAAAGAGGAGGCCAAAAGCTCAGCACAGGGTGAATGCAGGAAAGGCAAAATCTACGCCAAAAGAACGATAGATGGCAGACAAAGATCACCACAATGGCTCATTTCCCGGGAGAAGGCGAGAGAATGAAAAAGTCTCAAAGGCACAAAACGTTAGACACAAAAGTGACTTCATGACAACTGGTGGCACATAAGGCAGAGCTCAAATGCACTACAAAAGATGCCTGGGACTGTTGGCACGCAGGCCGAGTCCCGTGAAAAGCCCAGCCTGAGCGTGCAACACCATCAACACCACAAACGCTTGGAGGCATGAGAACGGAGCCAACGATGTCCCCAATGGGACATGGACACCCAGCATCCAGAGGAGAGACCTTCTGGTTTTCATTCCTTATGCTCACGAGCTTCTGCAGTACCTTGGGCTGCCTACAGGGGCCACTGTAGGGCACAATGGGAGATATAAACCAGGGGGAGAGATAACTTAATGGGAACTTAGTGGGCTGTGCACTACCAGGCAGGGCCACTTAATCGATTACTAAGTCAGCCACCCAACCCAGTTATCCCCCCAGGTTCCTGGAGTGGGTTATTCACTCTGCTAGTTTTAACCCTACCTACCCCTTTTCCCTGTCGTGGGGTCTTTTTATTTGTTTGAAGATGGTTGGATTAATCTAGCGTTGCGCTTTATTGAATTCCGGGCAGCGTTCCAGCGGAAACAGAAGGACAGTTGTCTAATTTTGGTACCTAACACATTGCGCTGATAACAATCCCCGTGTTTAGCGGCGCCTGTCATCGTCTGTTTGCAGTAAAAGTTTATAACACATGAAAACATAAGTCTTTATGTAGAATCCGCTGGAAATGATGTCCCTTTTCTTTCGTGTGATTCGGGGAATGTATGGTGTGACACTGAAGCCAACTAAATAGAAAACAAAACACGGGCCAAATAAAATATAAAGTAATAATAGAACTAATAACAATAATAATAATAGTAATAACAATAATAATTGAAATAGTAATAATAGTAATACAAATAATAATAGTAACAATGATACTAATGAATAATAATGGTAATAATATCAATAATAATTAATAAAAATAATAACAATAATAGTAGTAACAAGAATAATAATTTATACAAAAAACAAAATACTGTCTGAGACTAGCTTAGCGCACCGACATTTTTTCTTTTCCCTATAAGAATAATAATAGCAATAATAATAAACGGAATTTGCTTCTGTATCAAACATTTTGTAACTAGTCGAAGTGCGTTAGGTATTCGTTTATTTGGTTCTACCCCCACAGCTCAGCCATCATGGCGGCGCAAGGTTGAGATCACCATGTAGTGCCTGGGAACTTCCCGGAACCCTCCTACTTCCGGGGGAGTGGCTTAGCAAGGGGTGGAGCTCATGGCAAACAGGAGCAGGGCTAGCCTTCGTGGACGTAATATAATATGAGACTAAGACCCAGATCCCCCACAGCGCTGCGGGGACCCGGATCCTCCTCTCTGGCAGCCTCTGCTGCTGCTGCTGGCACTTCCTCTGGGGGCTTCTATGATGGAGCACCGGCATCACATGAAGCTCCGGCGGAAGTGCCGGCAGCAGCGGAGGTTGTCGGCATCAGGTGGCCACTGGCCTTAAAGTGCCAGTGCCCTGATAATACCCAACCAGTCCAGCATCAATAGGGTTATGCATGATAAGCGGTGCCAGGACCCCCCAGTATTTCACGTCCGTGCGCTAAATGCATGTGCCGGAAAGATTTACTCATAAGCATGGCAGTGTGCATGCGCAGCTAGATCCAAAAATCTTACACAAGAGAAAATACATTTTAAAAAACATACTGTTTTCTTCCCTCTATCTATTCCCAGTGGGTAGCGTCACAGCAGTCTCACCATTAAATAGCTGTAACCATGCAAAAAACTGGATTATGATATACTGATATTATTTATATATTGCAATCATATTCCACAGTGCTGTACAACGGATAATTCCCTCAAACCTTATGAGTGGGGTTACTGAACGTTAGCGGACTACCCCTGAGCCCGTGGTGAGTGGCAGGTATTTCTCAGGTCTGGGGCAGATGGGAAGCCCACGTCTGCTCTGATTAATGATCTTCCTGAATAACCTTCTGAAAGAGATAAACCCCCTGCCGGGGGTGGCCGACGGACCCGCCGACTCATCAACGGCAGCCGCACAAATCTGCCACCGCAGTCCTACTGAAGCAGAATTATCACCTTATTACTAAACGGAACTTGGCCCGCCGCTCTAACTCCGCGTCTCTGGGGTGAAAGCGTGGGTCCCGGGTGCTCGCACACAGAACTGCTTACACCGAGATATATTTTTCTGGCTTTTAATAAAATTTGGGATGACGGATAAATGTGCAAAAAAAAAACAACATTACCTGCCACGTCACACACGTGTGGAAAAAACGGGTCTCGGCCAGAAGCGGCAAAACTGCACGAAATACCTAAAAAAAACCGGCTGTCTCTTTTATGTAATAAATGTTACAGTTCGTCTCCTTTTTTTAAGCTACTATTTTGCGGCGGTAGCCGAGAGAATGACTTGTGCGGATTTGTATAGTGACACTGAGTATGGACATTCAGGAAAAACATACGCCACAAGTGTCCCTCTTTAGTTTAAACAGTCCCTCCTCAAATCCCCCCACCCGCCTTTCCTCCCTTGATGCCCCTCTTTCCTCGTGTGACCTCTTTCCTCCCCTGATGCCACTCTTTCCTCCCCTGATACCCCTCTCTCCTCCCCTGATGCCCCTCTTTTCTAGGAGGTCAGAATGTTTGCTGGGTATAAGGGTATCGCAGGGTTCTACAGCCCTAAAAGCCCCGATAATGTGTATAGAACCAGCAGGAAACGGCTTCATAAATGAAACGGGACAAATAAAATAATTATTCTTCTAAATGCCACACCCAGTTACACAAATAACAAAAGCCACGCCTCTAACCACACCCCCTAGAACTAACATGCCCCCCCTCCGGCCAATGTAAATGTCGGGCCGTATTAAACTGGTCCAATTGGTGATTATTTTCACCGCCAAATATTAACCAATGCCATATGGGGGAAAAATTGGCAACAGAACCGGTCCGGCGACTGCACCGAGATCAGAACCAGGACGGAAAGCAGAATATGGTGTAAAAGAATTTTTTAATCTCTGCTTTTAGATCACTTTATATTATTGGGATGTCCGCCGTCCCCTCTTTACTGCCAACAAAAAGTGAGATACGAGATGAAAGCCTCAGCGCGGCGGCTTTGTGTATAAAGCACATTCAGACGGCGAGAATAATAGACGGGGGGGAAATGTCTCCCCCGATGTGCGCTGGATTCGGCCGATCGATTTATCAAATTTATGTAATCAGTTGCCATGAAAACAGATTACCGGACTAAACCATCTCTTACGGACTTTAATGACCGGACTTGGCCACCAGCGGTAAGCAGTTCCCGGCTCGGCGATAAGTTTGTCCCTCTAGTTTGTGCCAAAGAGCTTGCCTGTATCATCCTTGTCAAACAGCTTGTAAGTGCCCCAAAACAGATCATTTTGTGCCATCTTTGCCACCAGCTTGTCAGTGCCCCAAACAGCCTGTCTGTGCCATATTTGCCCCCAAACAGTCTGCCTGTGACACAATTTATGTGTTTTTAACCCCTGCTGTACCCATAAATGCCCTGCAATGGCCAAATCTTCACTCTACTGCTTGCCCTTGGTTTGTGAAACCATCCTGTGTTTGTGACCCAGTGATATTTTGGTGTATTTCACCCGTCTAGTCCTTGCTTCTGGCTCCTGTTCCTGTTGGGTTTGGCTCGGCTTGACTTTCTCCTACAAATATTTTAATGATTTTGGCTCCGATGTTCCTGGCTGGTTTTGATCCACCTTGGATTCTGCCCCTCGACTTGGCTCTGACGCCCTGATTCCAGATTTCCGCTACTGGGTTCCAGTCCTCATGTTGTATCCGTTACAGCATGAGTGTGTATGCAAGTGTGTGTTAGCATGAGTGTACTTGTGTAATTGTGTGTTAGCACGAGTGTGTGATTGTGTGTGTTAGTGTATGCATGTTTGTAGCATGAGTGTGTATGTATGTGTGCTTGTGTGAGGGTGTGTAAAATGTGTGCTAGTTTCTATGTTATTAAGGGGGGGTACAAGGGGCTGATGGGGCCTCTTGGCTTTGTCTCCCCCCCCCCCCCCGAGCTGCCGTTGTCAGATTGACTCGATTATCAGCTCAGAACGGAATCTTCTAAATGAATTGTAGCTGAAATGTAGATCGGGAAAAACATTCTCTGCTACACTTTCTAAATTCATTTTAGCAAACGGCTCCTCTACTTCTATCCGCTGGAATTATCACAAACTGTCTGCAGCTGGGAAAAATATCTCATATTAGTTTGACTTTTTACTAAGAAATGACAGTGTGGTGATCCCGCTACCCCGCTGGGAACCCTCCCGCGTAACAGCTTTTAAGGCAGGAGGGGAAATGGGGCGCGCTCTCTGCTTATCACACAAGACGAAGACGTATTCAGAAATGATTTTCCCAAACTTTGTAATTTTTATGGCACCCGGTAAAGTATATCGGTGCGTGCGCGGCTAATAACACTGATAAAACACTTTAATAGTTCACACAACAGAGCCGGGAACTGGAGGGCTTGCCGTATCCGACATTCGGGTTTCGACTTCCATAAATCCCTCTCCTGCTTCCCATTTCTAGAATTCGTCCAGTCAAGGCGTGTATCTCCTTTCAAAAATATGCAAAGGGAGAATAAAATAATTAAACAAAGAGTCCGTAATCGCCCGAAATACAATTCGGTGCAGTGGGGGGGCACTAAACCCTCCCTCCCCATGATTCCAAATATATCTATTTTTATATATTTTATATCTATATTTCAGGTTAGTAATAATTCATATTTTTAGTTGGAATTAACCCGAGGTGCTTGTTGGATAAGATGTTCTAAAGTAACAAGAACTGTTTTACTTAAAATGTATCCAGAGAGATGTAAAAATAAGCGGGGTGCAGGTTTTGGTCGTTTAATGTAAATAATTGCAAGGTTACGCATTTGGGAACCATATCAGCCTTGCAACAAAACCACCGGAGGGGGTTTCCACTTGTACCCTGAAAGTGACTTCCAAGGACCGGGTTGCACCTACGGAAGCGGACAATTCGTGGATCTCCATCGGTATAAAAAGCGATGGGGCAGATCCGGCATCACACAGGGGTCGCTGCGAAGAACTGTTCTATGGGAAGCAAGTCGCCGAGGACCCCAGATCTGTACAAAGACCCCGTGCAGCCAGCTGGGCCAGTACAGAATCTCTGATTATCTCTGAAATACAAACCCCTTTCTTACTCCCTCGTTGTGCTGTATACAGGAGCCGCCATCTTGCTGCCCCGTCACAGGGTATAAATCTCCTCCTCGCCCTGAGATATCTGTGATAATAGCGTTAGGGAGGGACCTGCGCGGCTGGAAACAATCTGTAGCGCTAGAGGCTCATGCGCCGTCCGATAAAATAACGCGGGGAGAGAACAGGAAGCTGATTACAACTTCCTGCTCGGGCTGATGCAGGGAGAGAATAGGAAGCGGCTTACAACTTCCTGCTTGGGCTAACGCAGGGAAAGAACAGGAAGTGGCTTACAAGTTCCTGCCTGGGGCAGAAAGAACAGGAAACGGCTAACAACTTCCTGCTTGGGCTGCATTCCGCAGTGAAAGATTATGGGAGATGGGGAGGAATTTGCATTAAACACCAGATAATATAATAATAAGTGATTGGTGTTTTTCGGCCTCGCTGCGTTCCTCCGGCCGCCTGGATCATCAGACTTTGTTACCCGGCAGATATTGTGGAATAAAATTACAGGCGCCGCGCGTCCGGCTGCCTCGTCCGGTGCTGAGAATCTGGGCTGTTTCTGCCGTTTTTCCTTCCGCCGTTATCTTGGGTAAACAGCGCCACCTGCTGGCCGGGAGATGGCAGGGAGCCCAGCAAAGGCGGCTCGTCACTGTTCTCTGTGGCCTCCGGTTACTGTCACGGATACCTTCTCTGTGCCAGACCCCTCGGGCAGCCAAATAGATGAAGGAACAAAACCTTCAAACGGGGAGGAAAAAATGCCAAACATTCGCCCATTAAAATTCTCAGCAGAAATTCTCAAACAAAAAAAAAGCTACTCTGCGATTCAATCTATGCCTACGCCATGAAATGGAGAGGTGTGTGTGGGGGGGTCCTTACGCCTTCCATGGGAGACCCCAACTCAGAGGCTGGGATGACCCCTAAAAATATTTTTTTAATGTGTTTTCCCTCTTTTTGCATAATTATTTTATATACAGACTCCATATACGTAATAATTAACTCTCGCATCACCAGTTTCATTAAAAAAAACCACATCCATCCATACAAAACGCCAAGAAATACAGCCGCCCCTCCCCCACACATGTACCTTGGTTAAGGACCCAGGTAAAAAGTGATGTAAGTTGGAATGATTTCAAGGTAATCAGTGATAAAAATGGCCTTATGTTCCTGACTTCAGGTCTGATTCCCGCGTTTATCGTGTTACGAGTATAAGGAGATGCTGTCCATAGAGCAGCACGATATCCGGTTATCTCCCCCCGTCCTGCTTTACATCAGGTACATGATAGGGTATTGTACAGAGCTCGACCATAATAACACGATTCCCCAATTCCACTTCTACATAGGCCCCATTTTCCAGACCTGGTCTCAAGTTACATCATGGCAGACTCTGACTTCCATCATAACGATGAGTAGTCATTATGATGTAAGTCAGAGTCTGCCATGATGTAACTTGAGACCAGGTCTGGAAATAGGGGCCTATGTAGAAGTGGAATTGGGGGTTAAATCTCTGCCTCTGATACCCCGTGATGTCCCCGACGCAGACCTTTCATTAAAACGCACATTTCTAGGTGAAACGCTCATTTGCAGTAAAGGCCGCTGAGCGTTCGTTCTTGTTGAAGAGGAATGTTAATGTAAGCGAACGCGGGAGATCATTCCGGGGGGGGGATCTGTCTGCTGCGCCAACGTCGCGGGCTGTCCCTTTAACCGGTCCCAGCGCACGGCAGCCTCCGCTCGCTTAATGGAGTGTACCCGGACGTTGACAGATGAGTCGTGGGACGCGCTCCGTTCTCCATCATTCTGTAATCCCTGCCCTTAGCCATTAACCCTACACAATGCCGTAAAAGCCGAACCATTATCGGCTACCCGAGCCGAATCATTAAGCAGGGCACGGGGTATTAAACCTCCTCCGTCCTCCTGCCCCCGACTCGCACGCTCTCACACTGAGCTATGTAACCTTTAATTGGGTGCGCGGGTGGAGCGGAACCCCTCGATTCAGCAGCCGCTGTGCGCTTCATACCCACGGCCAGTCTGTGCCCCCTCTCCCTGCGCAATACATATTATAAATATACAGTATGAGGGGGTGAGCACCTTTACCATCGTGTCACTTTTTGATGGATATTTCTCTTTTCCTGTTTTTTTTCCTAGATAAAAATGTATCTTTACTGAGAGAGTGGTAGATAAGTGGAACAGCCTCCCAGCAGAAATGGTAGAGGGTAATACAGTGAGGGTATCAAACATGCGTGGGATAGACATACGGCTCCTGAATCTACAGATTTTTGGATAAAAAACCCCCCTACAAATAAAATAATAAAATGGGAGTGGGGTGTGGAGCTCGCGTTGTGCATGGGACGGCCTAGTCATGTAAGGGTGGGGCTACATGGGCAGGGCTAGCATCAGATAGTATGGGGTGGGACGGGAATAGGGTGGGGAGTGGGCGTGGCCTGGAGACGGAGCACCGTGACTTGGAGAACCGGTGAAGCTTGCAGAGGGTAAGAATCACCGATACGGAGGGAGAGGGAAAGCCCCGCTCCACCTGAGCAGGGAGAGCAACATTTGGGAGCAGCTGACATCTCGCCCTTTATCGAACCTGCGCGTGAGCCAATCACCTGATTCTCCCAGCGTCCTCCGTAATACTGCAGAGCAAATGAGTATCTCTACCCAGCGGTACCCGGACGGTCACCCGGCAGCGCGTTACGCCAGCAGCAGAACCCGCATCCAAACCATAGGCCACCCAGGGACCCCTTACTATCTACGCCTTTATTCCCAGAAAAAGACTTTCTAGACGAGCGGCCCCCAAGACCCTTTAATAGCCCATTGTGAAGGTTCTATGGAGTGACTCGCAGTATGTTACTCAAATACCGGTAGCTCTGACACCGGTCGTCAAGGAAACCTTGAGTTGTCATTATTTAAAGATACACCTGAGTCACCTGCATTCAAGCAGGGATATTAACATATAGCATACTGGGGGAAAAAGCACCAACTGGGAGTCTTATCTATGATCACAGCGGGGGGGGGATATCAAGGAGTCAGACTGCGTGACCCAGAGAATCTGCCCCTTCACCCCGAGACTGGGGCAAAACCCCTGAGTGTTCCAAGGTATGGAGATGATCCACAATATAACAGGTATTTACTGTTTTATATCCCGCGGCGCTGTACAATGGGCAGACAGGACATAACGCGTAGTATATAGCATAACAGTTTGACAACAGGTGAGGAGGGTCCCGGCTTACGCCCTGCATTACGAAGCTTTGCCCCCGGCCGGGGTAGGTACCGGAACCAGCAGGCGTGTAACGATTTCGCCAGCGAGAACCCCTTGGTGAGCTCTGGCTTCAAACACACAGCCAGGAAGCAGATTGTTCATATTATATGTGTCTGCCTGTTGGCTGAGCATGATGTGAGTGCACAAAGATATTTGTCTTGATTAGTAGTCAGTCAGCAACTTTCACTTCTGGAAATTATAACTTCGCATTAAGAGAAAAGCATCTATTTTGCCCACAACTCAGCTGCTGGGGACAGCTGTGCGCTCCGCATACTGCATTCAATGCGCTAAGCACTGCCCTTACTAAACATGGCGCCTGGTGGGACTCGCCCATAGTAAACATGGAGTAGAAAAAAGTGGATGAAGTGCCCATACCAAACATGGCGGCTTCCGGTCCACGTGTAGCTGGAGCTGCAGGAAGGACACGTGTGCCGGGCAGACAAGGAGGAAAATGGCGAAAAAAAAGAAGGAAAAGATCAGTGTGGCCAAGGAGGTGAGTGACGGGGACCCTGCACTGCAAATCCCATCATGCTTAGTGAGCGCCTGGCTGGTTCAGCGTGATGGGGCTTGCAGTCATGGCGGAAGCCGAGATTATAATGAGGGGTGAGTGACAGATACTGGGCGAGGGGTCTGAGGGGTGAGTGACAGATACTGGGCGAGGGGTGAGTGACAGATACTGGGCGAGGGGTCTGAGGGGTGAGTGACAGATACTGGGCGAGGGGTGAGTGACAGATACTGGGCGAGGGGTCTGAGGGGTGACACAGTGAGGACTCAGTTACAGTGGGAGTGTCAGGGTGAGTGACAGCAAGCTGCTGAGTGATGGTCACTCCATGGTTTGTGGTGGCCTCTCGCAGTCTCCCCGATCACCCTATAGGGTAACAGAGTCTGCACTGTTAGTAGAGAGCGCCTGTTCGGTGACAGTCCCTCCGGTGGTGACACTCGGTGGTTATGCATTATGATCCCCCCCCCTATACATATGTAGCCATTAGCCCAGACCTCTGATGAAGCTCTGAGGAGCGAAACATGTCAGGGGGGCTACTTGTCTGAGTTTTTAATAAGCCCGTGTCACTGGAGCCATCAGCAGTATATATGATGTGATATTATTAGTGTTATACGGCCGTGGCCCTCACGTCACGGTGACGGATACCTCTCACGGTAGGACTGGTGATGCCGGTGTTTCTAAACATCTTTTTTGGTTATACCTTTTAACAAACATATTAATAAAAGTTATGTTTTAGGGTGGGGTAATAATAAGGGTATTTTTGATCCCGGGAACGGGATTGGTTTGTTTTTAGTTGTAATTTACCCTTGTCCCCGCCGGGGCATTATTTTGGAATTCTATACATATGTTGCAAATCCCCCCTGCGCCCGGATAACACCCGCCGTGTCCGCAGATAGACAGCGTGGAGGGGAAGCTGGCGTCCTGCAGGAGTAACCTGGACGAAGTGGACTTCAAACTCCGCAAACTGGAGCTGACTGCAGAGGGGAGGTGAGAGCGTCGGGGAACGCGTCTCCCGAGAGAGAGAGATTCGTCTTAGATTCAGGAGCCGTATGTCTATCCCATGCATGTTTAATCCCCTCACTGTATTACCCTCTACCAGTTCTGCTGGGAGGCTGTTCCACTTATCTACCACTCTCTCAGTAAAATAAAACGTCCTTCCGTTCTATCTCACTCTCTGACTCTCTAGTGTTAGATTCAGATCTCTTGTAACTTTTCTCCTCCCGTCTTTTATCCCCTCTCAAGTTATTTTTATAATTTAGCGCTTCATCCCTTTTTAAGTTGTTGTCGGGAATGTCTGTTTACTCCCAGAGCCCTGTGTGTGTGTGTGTGTATATATATATATATATGTGTGTGTATACCGTGCGTACATATATATAAAAAATACATTAAAAAATAACATGAAATTGATCAGCAATCCAGCGCAGACGGGGTTAATGGATTTTTAATTCTAATGGTACAGAGACCATTTATCACTCCTGTGTCCCAATGGCCCTTTATCACTCCCATCACTCCTGTGTCCCAATGGCCCTTTATCACTCCCATCACTCCTGTGTCCCAATGGCCCTTTATCACTCCTGTGTCCCAATGGCCCTTTATCACTCCCATCACTCCTGTGTCCCAATGGCCCTTTATCACTCCTGTTTCCCAATGGCCCTTTATCACTCCCATCACTCCTGTGTCCCAATGTCTCTTTATCACTCCCATCACTCCTGTGTCCCAGTGGCACGTTGTGTTTGCTGATCCGAGTTTAAATGTCTTACAACTTTTTTTGCCGCAGGAAATCACTTGAAAAAGAGAAAAACGCTTTGACCAACAGGATGTCTCACTACGGTACGTCAGCCCCGCCATTGGTTTAGGCATCGGCCCCTCCTCTATGAGAGAGAATAAAAAAGTAGCGCTTTGTGTGAGCCCTCTACCACTCTGCTGGGAGGCTGTTCCACTTATCTACCTCCTCGGTCTTAGATTGAGGAGCCATATGCCTATCCTGCGCATGTTTACATTGCCGCCCTGTATTGGTCTCTACCGCCTCTGCTGGGAGGATTACTCTGTGTTGTCTTTCACAGAGAAGGAGCTGAAATCCCTGCGTCACGAGAACCAGAAGAACATGATGGTGTCGGTGGCGATCTTCCTGCTTCTTGCCCTGGCGTATTACTGCTACACCATGTGATGGGGGCGATGATGCCCGTTGGCTGCCAGGAGGGGGGACTTCTTGCGCGGACAGGAATAGGTGGGCGCAGGATGCTCCCCGCCGAGGACTACTACTTTGCTTCTTCCAGGAATTCTTCTGTGCCTTCTCGTTGACGGAGGAACCGGGGGGCTCGGCTTCTCCGGGATCCCCAGGAATGTACAGATATGGTTATTATGCCGGCAAACGACCCGTCGGCGCAAGTCAAAGACGCCATGTTTAGGTGACAGACCCCCCGAGGCGTTACATTTAAAGTTACTTTGTAACTTTTCAGCCCAAATCAGGTTCCGCGATTATTTGGGGCGCTATATTGTTAAAAAAAAAAAAGTCCAAAGAGGTCATGCCAGTGTCTGTGTATAGGATATAACCTAAACAGGACTGGTGATCCCCCCCCCCCCCCCTCGCGATGCTGGAATTGTCACTTCTTCTGTTAGCCATCAATGGGGTTTAATCGCCAAATCGGGCCGCTTTGGGCTACAAAGTGCTTTATCGATCCTGGACTGTACTTGAAGAGCCCGTCGGGGGCGTCTCTTCTGCGTTTTGTGATAAGTGCGAAAATGTTACTCGCAGCCTTAAAAAAAAAACAAAAAAAAAAACCCCAAAAGCCATATTATTGGAACCGAGCGATTAACTGAAACATTTAAAATAAAGATTTATGGACCAAGATGTCTTTTATTAGTCCTTCTTTTTTCCGTCCTGTCGGTCTCATCGCGTCATGCGGGCCGGCGAAGGACATCCGGATACCGCCGAGAAGTTTGGGGTCTGACGGAAGAAAGCGCTGCGTTGATTTCCATGCGCAAAGGCGCTTGCGATCTAAAAGGAGGTGGAATATATTACAGAAGAGATGAAATGAACTTTTGGGTGGCTGCAGAGACTGCCTGAGGGGGTGTAAGGTGGAGGTTGGAGCATCAGGTAAGACATGCCTATGGGCTGCCGCCCCGCGGGGCTGATCTGCTCAGTAGCTGTACGTAATGCCTGTAGGTTACAATCTAGTCCGGTTCATCCAATTACATTACAGCTGGAAGCAGAACCTTCCGGGGGTCTCCGCCATTTCTCCGCGTAACGGCTTCTAAAGCTTTAATTCCATGAAACGTGAGTTTTCACTGAATTACGGGGGCCGGGCCCGTAGATCCCCCGCTCAGAATTCCGTCTCGAACCACAGTTACGATTTATTTTTGTAAAACGGAGGTCTTGTCTATGAAGCCCCCGCTCAGCCTTTGCTACCCACCTGAGAAAAAGTAACGAGGATCATCGGAATGAGTCCCCTAATAAGAGGTTATCGGGTCCCCTATGTCTGAGTGCGTTCGCCTCCTCGAAGATGAAACTATACATTATACTGGGGGCCGGTCCGCTGATTTATCTATACATTATACCGGGGGCCGGTCCGCTGATTTATCTATACATTATACAGGGGGCCAGTCACTGATTTATCTATACAGGGGGCCTGCTCGCTGATTTATCTATACATTATACAGGGGGCCTGCTCGCTGATTTATCTATACCTTATACCGGGGGCCGGTCCGCTGATTTATCTATGCATTATACCGGGGGCCGGTCCGCTGATTTATCTATGCATTATACCGGGGGCCGGTCCGCTGATTTATCTATGCATTATACCGGGGGCCGGTCCGCTGATTTATCTATACATTATACAGGGGCTGGTCACTGGTTTATCTATACATTATACAGGGGGCCGGTCCGCTGATTTATCTATACATTATACCGGGGGCCGGTTCGCTGATTTATCTATACATTATACAGGGGCTGGTCACTGGTTTATCTATACATTATACAGGGGGCCTGCTCGCTGATTTATCTATACCTTATACAGGGGGCCGGTTCACTGATTTATCTATACCTTATACAGGGGGCCGGTTCACTGATTTATCTATACATTATACAGGGGCCAGTCACTGATTTATCTATACATTATACAGGGGCCGGTCACTGATTTATCTATACATTATACAGGGGCCGGTCACTGATTTATCTATACATTATACAGGGGCCGGTCACTGATTTATCTATACATTATACAGGGGCCGGTCACTGATTTATCTATACATTATAAAGGGGGCCGGTCACTGATTTATCTATATATTATACAGGGGGCCGGTCACTGATTTATCTATACATTATACAGGGGCCGGTCACTGATTTATCTATACATTATACAGGGGCCGGCTCGCTGATTTATCTAATGTTTACTGGTGGTCTTTGCAAACACATTTCCCAGCATGAGGGACCCAGCAAGTGCCATGAAATACGGAACCCGCTTCTTATATATATATATATATATATATATATATATATAATATCTATAGAATATAAAGGCTCACGGACATAGAACATGACGCCGGATATTGCTGTACGACCGCTCGATAGGAGGCATCAAAAAGCTCTACCGCCGTTACGAGAGGACCATGAATGTTCTCCTGTTCGTAGCAGAAGCCGTTTAATAATCTAAACACATAATGCAGACACAAGCGGACACATGCCGTATCTCAGCGTACAGAGGCGATCAGATCCCAGGGTTCATTTCTGGGTTTGCAGGACCCCCCCCCCCCGCGTAATGTGGGTACAGGGTCCGACCGCGCTCACAGGCCATGCAAAAAAAAAATAAAAAAATGCTTTAAACATAATGAGCACCCCCAATACAGCGAGGAAGTGAAGTGTATAGGGAGCTCACAGGGTCTGATCTCCTAAGCAGTGCAAAAAATAGAACGCCTAATCCAGGACTTTTTTGTGCAACAAACCGCATTCCCACCATTAATATCGACGAGGTTGGTGCTTATCCTTAATATTTGGAAAAATAATAGATAATAAACCAGCGAGACATGGCCATGGGCTTGAAATTGCCAACCCTCCCGACCCCCCCCCCCGGTTACAAAGACAAACAAAAGGTGATCCCGAAAGAACCCCCCCTCCATCTGCTTCTGAACAAACTCCTAAATGGCACGCAGTAATCCGTGGTTTTATTATTGCCATCTGTGACAATATCATTGATCGATTCAATCCGGTCCTTAAAATCCAGAACCCAAATCATTTGTAGGACACAAAATTCCAAAACATAATAGAAATAGAAGTGGGGGGGCGGGGGGGCAGAATAAATCAGACGTCTGATGATGAAGCAAAGCAGGGCTCCGTGAAGCGGTTTGAAGTTTTCCGCTCTTATTTTACCTGATTTTGGATCTGCTGCTACCGGTGATTTCATAACTTTTCTCTGTACCGACAGAGAGGGGGAATAAAAACAAATCATGCTTCACCCCCCCCCCCCTCCAAAAAAATAAGATAATGGATGGAGGTACGTCAGAGCTAAAAATGAAAATCTGCTGTTTTAGCAATGAATCCGTTGTATCCAAAGTGCGGTGAGCGCCTCTCTATAAGGAGGAGGGCAGGTCCCCCCCGATGTGCCACTCCGTGATAATGTCTGGGGCAGTTAGCGACCTGCTGACTCTCGGTGTCTCTGTTGTCCATGTTCCGGGCCACCCGACGGCTTCGCTATATATCCTCCCTAGCCCCGGAGGCAGCGCAGGGCTGGTGCATCTGGATGAAATTCAGGACGGTTTCTTTGGAGAGCTTTTCGGAGTTGGGGTCCTGTTTCCGGGAGTCCTGAATGTGCGCCTCGTCCTTCCAGTTCCAGAAGAGACGCTCGAAGTAGCAGACGCTGGAAATAAAAGAACGAGGCGGTCAGATGGGGGAGAATCGCTGGAAATCCAGTCGGCCCCTCGATACAAAAGTCATCAGATGGAGATAAACAAGAACCGTATTTAAACGGGCCATGCCACGGAAAAAAATCTCTCTCCTCAAGCATTAATCTCTGTATACAGGAATACAACCCCCCAGCGCAAAGTGTCCTGCTGGGTAATTAAGACTGAGCCATTCTATTTCTCCCCACAGGCAGTATGATAAGGAGTCGGGGGGTTTAGTAGATCGGGGATCAGATAACAGAGCGAGAATCATACAAACGGCTGATATGCAGCTGCCTGAAAACTTTATATAAAACTACAACTGGTTAAAAATAAATAAATAAAGCAGTATATGGCGGTCTCCGCACGCGGCTCGCGCTCACTGAAACGGTGCAATCGACTCCACGGGGACTTCAAATATGGACTTCTTGGTCTTTATGTTGTAGAAGTACTTTCGATTGGTACTCTTGCTGAACGCCATTGTCCACGGATCTGTCGTGAGACGAGGAAAGGTCTTTTATTTAAAGCTGGATTTCTTTACCACAACAACCCAGTAACTGAACCCCGGGCGAACCACTACCCCCCTGCAAGAAGCCCCCCCTAAAGCCTGCAACACATTCCCCCCACGTCCCACAATTCTGCCCTCCATTTACACCTTAATCTCTTAACCCCTAGTATCCACTCACTCCCCATTCTGTCTTTTACTTCTGGGGGCATCTCTCCAAATCCAAATCAGGATTTAACGACCCTTCCGCAGCCCTGTATAATGTGTAGTTAAATACATTATTCCCCTTTATATGGTTTAGTTACTCATTACCGAGGTCCGGATCAATAACTGAACTATACATTATACGGGTCTGGCTCAGCCCTGCTCGGCTCCCTTGAAGACTCCCAGCGTACCCCTTTAATTCTCTTAAACCCCCAATTCCCTGCAGGATTTACCCCCGAACCCTCTGTTCTCTCACCGTTCACAGTTTTCACGATGTAAAGCCCCCAGGGCACAAAGTGTCGGTCGTCCCTTCCCGTGTAGGAGAGCCGCGGGAAGCTGCCGGAACTTTTAATAATCTTCATTTCTAACCTGATTACAAAAAAACCCCACAAAGTCTGTTTGAGTAACTTTACTAAAAAACGCTGATTATCAAAAGGAAGACGGAAGGGGCCGGAATATTTCATCGGGTGGGATCCCGGCCGGAGAGAGGAGGAGATACGCGCGGCCGAGACATTCGCACACGTATGAAGAATGTATGACGAAATATGTACCCGGAACCTGAGCCATGCTATCCTGCAAAGGTTTGGGGAGACTCCTCGGCAGCCATTTTTTAAAGGTCACCCTGGCCGCAGCAAATCCTGTAAGTTATCAGCAAACATCCCCCCTGCGGATACAAGCTGCGGTCCCAACGACTTTAAATGTTTATATGCTTTGGGGGGAGGGGGATGCAGACGTGTAAAGGGTTAAAAGCGAAGAGCGATTTATTGCCGCATGCATTTCTCCTTCTTATTCCTGGAATTAATCCGTAACGAGCGGACTCACCTTAGAAAGATCTTCTGTATTTCCTCCAGCCGGTAAACTTCCTTCACCCTGAAACAGACCAAATTAACCATTTCATTTTACAACAAACCCCCGGTCCGCGCCTCACCAGAAGCCAGCCGGGTCACACCGCGGGGATACGCGCCAGCTTTACACCAATTCCAAAGTAACTGAACAGTGACAATTAAGTGGCCGAGTGTGGTAGGAGTGAGCCAGACCACATAGCCTCAGTTCCTTAACTTAAAATTTTAAAAACTATGTAGCAAACTTGCTGTTATAACCCATGCGCGGCAAGGAGCCTCGCCACCGACGCCAAGAGCGCAGCACAATATCGCCGTGACACCGCTGGGAGCAAAGGGGCTGATTCGCTAAACCTAAACGAGACGGAGCATTCTGCTACAACCTGGACGGACTAAACGGTGACTAAAGGGGGCAACCTGGATAGAATACCCCACTCCTCCCAGCTTCGGCCCCAGTCTCTGGTGCTCCCTGTCCTGTTTGTATTACACAGAGGTCGCCGCGCAGGTATCGCTTACCTGATGGGGTTCATGTCAGGCCGACTTGGTTTAGAAACGGCTTTCACAAACTTCTCTGCCAGCTGTATCCTGGGGTAGAGAGACAGAGAGAGAGAGAGAGAGAGAGAGACAGACAGAGACACAGAGAGAGAGAGCGAGAAGGAGAGAGAGACAGACAGAGACACAGAGAGAGAGAGAGCGAGAAGGAGAGAGAGAGACAGACAGAGACACAGAGAGAGAGAGCGAGAAGGAGAGAGAGAGACAGACAGAGACACACAGAGAGAGAGAGAGCGAGAAGGAGAGAGAGAGACAGACAGAGACACAGAGAGAGAGAGCGAGAAGGAGAGAGAGAGACAGACAGAGACACACAGAGAGAGAGAGAGCGAGAAGGAGAGAGAGAGACAGACAGAGACACAGAGAGAGAGAGCGAGAAGGAGAGAGAGAGACAGACAGAGACACACAGAGAGAGAGAGAGAGAGAGAGAGAGAGAGCGCGCGAGAAGGAGAGAGAGAGAGACAAAAAGAGATGGTTAATAAAGCTGTAATCACCATGTAAATATCCTTTATGTGAAAAGCTCCAGAACGGAAAGGGTTACCGCGCTCCTCGCTATCAGGAAACGTATTCGTAACATAAAATATTTATCGAGGAGTAAAGAAGCACAGAACGGACCCACCTCTGGTTGAAGTGCTGCGGCCGAACATCCATCCCATTCAGAAACAGAGCGTCGAGGATGTGGACGGCGCTGATCTTCCTCTGCGCTTTCCCCTGAAAACAGAGACATTGGGTAAATAACCGGGGGCAGAATCTACCCCGTTCTACCCCTACAAACAGAGACATTGGGTAAATAACCGGGAAACCGGGGGCAGAATCTACCCCGTTCTACCCCTACAAACAGAAGCCCAAGGAAGGGGGTTTTAAGCCTTTTTCTACCCTTGAAAACAACACAGGAGCTCCATCTCTATTCCAATTACAGGATTTTTACCCCCAAAACATTACAGCTAATGTGACGGCTGCAACTGCTGTGACTCGTGGATCTGTAATGAAACATCATCAACACCTGTGCAAGATAATAATAATAATAATAATAATAATGTGAATACAAATAATTTTTGCCATTTTACTTTACTGCGAGGGTGGTAGATAAGTGCAGCAGCCTCCCAGCTGAAGTGGTAGAGGGTAATACTTTGAGGGTATTAAACATGAGACTGATGACCAACGACTGATTAAGGTTTGAGTCGTTAAGGCAGGAGAAACGGGTCTCATCCGCTGGGATATTCTATGTCTCTATGGAAACCTATTTCGTCATCACAGCTTTAGGTACCTGGAAAGTAACCTCTTCACGGCCAGGACTCCCGTTATTTAACCCATCGGCACAGAGTTCCGTTTAGAAACGGCCATGCGCAGCTCCTCACCTCTCCCTTTAGCTCGTGGACGATCTCCACAGACAGGAGCGTGTCCCGCGGGAGCTCCGTCTTCAGGTTGAGTTTGGTCCAGTGGTCCGAGGGCTTCCCTCCCCACGCGTAGATCTGAGAGCGCTGGAGAGACGGCGGGTTACGGGCAAGTGAACACATACCTACCCCCCCCCCAATAGCATGATCCTCGCCCGGCATCATACGTGTTACACGGTATATAAATGAAGACGTTACCCCTAGTCCCAGCAGGAAGACGTGCTCGCTCCCCGACACCATGCACCGGTAATCCAGCACGTGGCTCAGCTTCTCCAAGGTCTTCGTGGTGAGCGGGGTCGGCTTGTACGTGAAAACATCGATGTCCCGGCTCTGGGGGGGGGGGGGCGGGGGGTTAGTTTTTTGAGTTAAATAAGTTGAATATATTGTCTGACTCCACAGAATAAACCCCCCCCCCCCCGAGTTTACCTGAATCAGCTGGAAGAACTTGGTCTTCGCATCGCTGTTGGTCGGCGCCACTCGGACCTGGTCGGGGACCTGAAACCATCGGAGAGGCTGATTGGAGGGGGGACGTATTTTAAGGGGTTAACGCGGGGGATGATAGAAACGATATAAAACGTCCGTGAGAAGAGCGAGAAGCAGCCGCCTAAACAGACCGATGGTTTGGCGCCTCTGCCCGTTTACGGCAAACAAGAGCATTTTAGGAATATCGATCGTTCGGGATAACTTTGGTAAATTTAGGGATTAACCCCTTCAGTACCAAGGGTTTTTTGGGGGGGGGTTTTACCGCATGCTGATTTAACTACGATTCTCCTTTCACTGCGTACGATGAACCCGTAGAAATTACACGATTTTTTTCCACAACAAAAACGGGGCTTTCGTTTGAAACCATAGAAAGACGCAAAAAAGTAATAAATAAAAAAGTGCAAAAACCTTATTATTTTGCAACTTTCTTAGCGTTTCTTCCACGCAGTAGGTGGCACGGATGAACGATGACCACATCTGATGTAAACGTCTAGGGCCACATCCATCCCTTAGGGTAGTATTTTTAATACTCCAGGCTTAAGGGGTTTGGGGAACAGGGGGGGGGGGGGATATAACTCTTACACATCTTATTGATGCCAATGATGTCACTGTGACATCACCGAGCTCACTGTTTTAATATTTGTTTATACGTGAAGAGGGTGAAACCTCCTTTTGGGCTTCTCAGCGCAGTTTTTTACGTCTATACGGTACGGAGGGGGTTAAAACAAATCCAATAGTTAGCCAGCCATTACGATTACAGTAAGGAAGGGGGTCCGCTCCTCACCCCCCACATCTTCAGGCACTCTTTCCGTAATTCGGCCTGCCGAGGCTCACTCAGGGTCCTGCAATGAAAAGAAATAAATCCTGAACATGCGCAGCCAATCGCTACAGCACTATTACTACAAAAGGCTCCAAAACAAAACAAAAAAAGTTTTTGGGGTCAACACTAGTGACAAAAAGTAACCGCTCCGGGCATCGTATTTACTTACAACGGACGCACTTTAATGCATAAAATAGTTCTGAGGTCCCTGAAAATGTTCGCAGCGTCTCCCTTCCAGAATTCCCCCCCCCAGGGAATGTTAAAATGTTAATACTGTATTTGCTCAACCCCCAAAATTTTAATATTAATTTAGGGAAAAAAGAAAAAGCCTAAATATAAGATGACCCCATAGAAAAAAGTTTTTCTAGTAAATATTCATTCATGTGAACTATTTTTCATATTTAATAAAAGCTATGATTGAGAAAAAAGATTTTTTTGTTTTTATTTCCTTTCATTTGCCAACCTGCCCCCAGTTATGTACATCTGCCCCCAGAAATGCCTTATACCCCCTTATATGCCACTCTGCCTCCCTAATAACCCACTCTGCTGCCAGAAATGTCTTATACCCCCCTATATGCCATGCTGGACCCCAGATTTTCCTTTTAACCCCCTATATGCCACTCTGCCTCCCTAATATTCCTTTTAACCCCCTATATGCCACTCTGCCTCCCCCAACTTACCAGTGCTTCCCTAGACTTCTCCCCGTGCTTCCGATTCCTTGGTGTGAAGTGGGGGCAGCCGGTGGAGGTCTGTGCGATGCGCTCAGACAACTGGCACTTCTATGAATGAGCACCGGAAGGTCATGTGATGCCGACCCTTCGTATTAGAAGCCCCGGCAGCAGCGGAGGTTGTCTACGCGCATCGCACAGACCCCCACCGGCTGCTGGAGACATGGATCCGGTTCTCCTGCAGCGCTGTGGGGGATTTGGATCTTAGTCTTGTAGTCAGGCGTCTATTTGACGTCTGATTATAAGACGACATTGAATATAAGACGAGGGATATTTTTGGGAGCATTTGCTCTGAAAAAAACTCGTCTTATAATTGAGCAAATACGGTATTTGATAAACTCATGATGGCAGAACACGGTCACCCAAAGGTCCACCTGAACCAATTGCTGCGGAGAGCAGAAATGGCCCATTTGCACAAAACCAACACAAAAGACTACATTATTTATATATATATTCTAGCATATCAGCGTTATTAACCAGATGAGGTTCCTGTACATCTGATTTCCATTAAAATCTACTTTAACGAGTGCAGCGGCCCCCGCGCCCCCAAACGCTGCAGGAGGTTACTTACGAGTCCTGAACAAAGGCGTGGATTTTAGCCAGAGCTTTTATCTGAACCTCGCAGTACCTGGGGAGGAAAAAGAGAACATTTTAAGGAGAAACTGTCAAATAAAATTGAAGAAACCAAAACAGAAGTGAAAAATCAGGATTTTGCCCTAATTTACTGGACATATCCACCACGCTGTTCAGTCGCTACTCGCCTCTCATTGGATCGGACCATGTACTCAAAGAACTGGCGGTCTCCTCTCAGCACCTCCAGCGGGACCACCAAGTTCACATCCTGGTCGCTGTTTCTCAGGTGGTTGAGACGCAGGTTCACTGTGAACAGGTAATTGCGCACGTCCTCGATCCCGGTCTTCAGGCCGCGGCAAACAATGTACCTGAGGAGTACGTTGATGAGAAATACGAGACTATTAAATGATACGTACGAGTTTCTGCTTGGTTATCAGTCTATGGAAAGCTGGGAGTAGTACATACATGGCACAGCCTCCCAGTTAAAGGTGGGAACAGCAATTTAAATTATATCTGCGCATGAGATATTATATTTAAATGGAACAACGTGTTCTGCACTTTAAACACAGATCCAGAAAGCGGATAATTCCAACAAAAATAACCCGGGTCCCGTTACCGCGAGGCCGACATGCTGCGCTCGGCGGCTCACCTCTCGGAGTTCGCCGGCCGGCTGGTCACCGGTTTGAAGAGGGAGATCCGTTCGAAGCAGCAGTACAGTAAGTAGATGAGACCCACGCTAAACGGGGTGAACAGATCAAACGTCTTGCAGATGAAATGACCCCCTGGGGGAAAAAAAAGGGGCAAAAATGACAAAAAGGCAACAATGCAGGGCATTAAACTGGCACTCGGGGGCGAGTCGTCTTCTACTAACTGCCCCCTGGCGATGAAATACATTTTGTGTATTAACATACATGTGCCAGAGCGTATGTTGGATGGGGGGGGGGGGCACAGACAAATCGTTCGGGGACAACAATGGCACAGGCCAGCTGTGAAGTTGGGGGGCCCAGGGGCAACTCTCGGTTCCTTAACAGAGCTGAGACGGACTCCTATCGGGGGCCACTGATGACCCGAGAGTTTAAATACTCTATACCGGTCAGTATTATAAATGCGTGAGCCCCAAGACAGCGGCAAATCCTCTACGTGTAATCACCCCGAACCCCTGCGTCTATGGTGGCCGGAAACCCCCGGGGTATAAATAACGGGATCCTTCGATAGATTACCAGAATCTGGATACACAGCGAGGGTGTTTTCATTCTGCTCAATGTAAAATGTAACGGGGAAGTTGGCAGGTACGCGTTCAGAACGCGCTGGAAACGCGTGATATGGAATCTTGGAAGATATGATCCGTCCGCCTGTAATACTGAACTCCACATTTATAACTCAATTTAAACTTTTTAGGTTTGTTTGTGGGTGGGGGTTTATTGTATGTTTGGGATTCCAGCGATTTATCCGCCTGTTCCTCTGATCAGAGACTTAAGGCTGAGATCTCTCACAGTCGCGTATGAAGAACATTCTATGATCTGTTTCACGTTGAAGCGATTAGGCGAGCAGCGAGCGCGCGGCCAGCGGTGCCGAATGGGTTGGAGGGGCGTTAGGACGTTACCTGTCCGGATCACGGAGAGCCCCACCAGAAACTGGCACAGAAGCAGCTGTTTGCTGAGAATCTCCTGTATGTTCTCTTGACCCTCAACGGAGAAACCCTGCGAAACAGCAGACCCTTACTGACGGACCCCACGGACGTGCAACCATAAGGGACGGATATTTAACAGGGTACATTTACAGTGAGATTCATCTTTACATCGTTTAGAGGGTAATAGACAAGTGGAACAGCCTCCAGGCAGAGGTGGTCCAGGATAACACACTGAGGGTATTAAACATGCATGGGGTAGGCATACGGCTCCTGAATCCAACGACTGATTAAGGTTTGAGTCTTTACAGCAGGAGAAACGGGCGACTAGACGGGGGCCGAATGGGGCCGATCTGCAGGAAACGTCAGTTTCTGAGACGGCAAAGATTTTCAGACAGAATGAGAGGAGGCGCAGCTTCACGTGGACTACGTACCCCATCAGCCATCATGAAGTTCACGCCCTTGTGATCCGTGTTGTCCAGGATGAAGTTGCGGAAAGCCGTGATGTTTTCAGGGCGCGTTACGTCGCCGTCGCCGTCCACCCCCCCCTCACCTGCAGATGGATAAAGTGAGAATACCTGTGGTGAGACGGGTAGGTAACGTGCATCTCAATGGAATCTCAATCAACTGTGTAGAATATTGTGGTCTGGCTCAACAGTTTCTTTTTCACAAATTTCAGGTATTTTTGGATGTTCATTACTACAATTCTCAAAGTAATATTTACCAATAATAAGCTAGATGCCCACCTTATTCTGGTGTCTTAGAAGCGTCCTCATCGAGAGCAGAACCCCCAGACTCACCGTAGTACGGCTCAAAGAGCTCGCTGGATGCAGAGTAGAAATCTTCAAGCTTGAAGTCGTTTGGCCCCTTCAGGGTCATCCCGTAGCCCTTGGCGTGCCATTTCTTCCTCCATAGCACATACTCCGAGAAGCCCCCGGGGCCGGCACAGACATCCGCAAAATAAAGCAGCTCCGAGTCCCTGTCCTTCAGCTTCGGTTTCTAGGAAGAGCAGGGAACGAAAGGCACGTTAACACGCTAAGAGTCAGAACAGCAAGTACACGTTAACACGCTAAGAGTCAGAACAGCAAGTACACGTTAACACGCTAAGAGTCAGAACAGCAAGTACACGTTAACACGCTAAGAGTCAGAACAGCAAGTACACGTTAACACGCTAAGAGTCAGAACAGCAAGTACACGTTAACACGCTAAGAGTCAGAACAGCAAGTACACGTTAACACGCTAAGAGTCAGAACAGCAAGTACACGTTAACACGCTAAGAGTCAGAACGGCAAGTACACGTTAACACGCTAAGAGTCAGAACGGCAAGTACACGTTAACACGCTAAGAGTCAGAACGGCAAGCACACGTTAACACGCTAAGAGTCAGAACGGCAAGTACACATTAACACGCTAGGAGTCAGCGTGTTATCGCGTGCTTGCCGTTCTAAGAGTCAGAATGGCAAGCACACGTTAACACGGGGGGAGTCAGAATGGCAAGCACACGTTAACACGGGGAGAGTCAGAATGGCAAGCACACGTTAACACGGGGAGAGTCAGAATGGCAAGCACACGTTAACATGCGGAGAGTCACAAACACAAGGATTAAGGCGCTGAGAGTGCCGGCGTATCGTCCGCACAGCTTTACACTCAAAGAGTTCTCTCCTCAGTCCAACTCAGAGGGGCCGATAACTTATAACCAACGCGGTTTATGGGCTGCTATAACTAATTGTAAAAAAAAAATAACCAACATGAAGATGGATCACCAACAAGTTCCACCAATCAGAGATTCCAAGACCTCCTGCTCTCTATTACGCAAGAATCGGTAAATAAGAAGTAAAAGAATTTACTGCAGCGCCCTGAAGTCTGGCTGAGAACAGAAAATCTCTCACTCTTTGTCATGAAATGAAAAGACTCCTTTATTGCTTAAGCCCTTTGTTACCCCTTTTGCGGGGGGCAAAGAAAAGGCAGGCGCTCCACTACGCCCCTCCGTCAGTAAATCGGGGGTAACTCGGTCTCATCAGTACCCTCCGCGCCGACCAGATTGAGATGTCAGCACTGGTACAGAAAGCTGGGCAGGCAGATAGTAAGTAAGTCGCCTAATAAATGCGGCCCACTCGCAGAGTCACGGGACAGAAAAGATCTCTCACCCCCTCTGCATCCTTCGGGTTGGTGAACATGTAATCAAACACGTGGTCAATGTTGGCCATCTTCATGGCTGCCCTGAAGAGAAAGCAAAAGGAAGATCTGGTTAACAGACATGCCGTCCCTTTATGTCTGTAATATAAGCATGGGTGGTCCGATACCAGGAATGTGGGGTATATTTCCATGAATTACCGCCGGGACGCACTGTGACAGCGCAGGAGGTAAGCGAAGTGGGTTTATCGGAAAGCAGCTTCCGTGATAACCGAGGGGCTTCGCTGCTGCATTTTATACAATTACCGATTCAGGAAGAAGACGCCCCGAATCATCTCGTAAGGATTGGAACGCGTCCTCGCTCTCCTCATTTCTTCCCCTTCCAGCTCATCAAATGCACTCTGCAAATAAACATGTTTAGATGTGACGTGTTCAGCGTACCCCCACCCCACGCTGAGAGGGGCATCTTGCACATTAGCAGGAAAATAATAGCTTGTATAACCAATACGCTGCGGCATCAAACGTACAGAACACCAGCGCATGGAAGTTCATTCATACTCATGTATAAAATCTATGTTTTATTTGGCGGCGCAGAGAGAGGGGAAGATAGTTTGATTTATCCAGGAAGGGCAGTTACATTTCCCCCCCAACCTCAACTTGGCACGCGACCTCGGACCTTGGTATCCCTGAGGCGCCTGATGATGGCGTATTAGATTCTATTTCGTATGGGCTTTTTAAAACGCCTTCTCCTGCCACGTCTTTGCTCCGAGCGCCTTTCTCAACCGGCAGCTAGCTCCTCACCCTCACCGGCAGCATTTTATAATCCATCTCTTTTACTCAACCCACTATTCCATGTCAGTATTTACAATGAGCAATTCAGAAAATTATATACAGATAAAAGGGGATCTTGCAAACGATGGCCGTCGGCTGTCATGTTCCTCCTTCTCACGACTTTCTCACCTTGCAGTCCAGGAGGCTGTGAAGAAGCTTCTCCCTGCAGAACTCCGTCTCATCGTCAATGATTAGCTTTCTCTGCAATGAGAGAACAATCTCATAATCCTTACATGATGAACAATGTAAAACGCAGGCGTTCCATTAAAGCCAATCCTAGCGATCGTAAATACAGAAAATCAGTTACTGAAATTAACTAACTTGCTCCTAGAATTCCGGGACAAACCCCGACCCCAGGTCAGTTCCCATCTTTACATCTCACACTGTATTAAACGGTAAAGATCCAAACGGGAAAGCGGATCGGTGATAGGATGAGGGAGTGGAGGGGTGAGAGAACACGGCAGGGGATGAGTTTTAAATGCTGTGTTCATTTTCCAAGCCCTGTCCCGTTACATGAAACTAGCAGTCATTTCATTGTTAAATTACATTTTTTAAATACTTCAGCATAGTTAAGAAAATTTTTTCCTTATATTTTATTAATCATACTGACCTAGAATTTATAAAAGGCACCGAAAAACAACAACAAAAGGGGCAACTGGCGAGGGGGATGAAGGTCAAGCAAATACGGGTATTATGGGCTCTACACAGAGGGGGTAAAAACATTTCAACCGAGCAGATTGTGGGCCCGGCGAGTGACCTTTCGTACTTAAAAGCTGCTGAACCGTTTAAAAGAACAAGAGAATTCAGACACCGATTTCAAATCCATATTTCAGTGCATGAACATTGTGAGGGTATAAGAATATTAAAGAGTGGAGCGAAACGACAGACCATGGAGGAGGTGCCCCTACTGCAGCTCTGGAGTTGCAGCTTCTCACATTATTTTTGTTTAAAGGTTTAAAGAATTTATATGAAAGTACTTATTTAACCCCTAAAGGACAATGGGCAGTCCCAAAACCCATTGAAAACAATGCATTTTGAGCCCGTACGGGCTTTGTCATTAAGGGGTTAATATGCACTTTTTTCCAGGAGGCTTCCTGGGGGGTACACCTTTAAACATTTATAATCCTAGCCTACACATTACCGGCAACGCTACCCGGGACTGCCAGGATCTGAAACCATGTTTGGTGGTAGGAAGGGAAAGGTAAGTAAACCATGAACTGCGTCTCTTATCAGCATTATTTAATGTGTATTTTATTTCCAGACACTGACCTTCCCCACGGTCATCCAATCGGACAGTTCATCAGCATCTGGGATTTCTGTAGAGCATTCTGGGAACCAGTCCACCTCCTCATAAGCTGTGGCCTGAAACAATTACACAAATTAATCTCCAGTATTTATACAGGGACTCGTGACAGAGCCAGCTGGCAACCCGATACGTCCAGAAACACCAAGATAATGACTGCCTGGAACAAAACGCAAATAAATAGTAAGTGACAAAGTAAAAAAACTTTTCTGTTCCAGCTAATTACTAAGATACAAGCATTTTCCATCAATCAGTAAATAAAAAATAGGCTTAAAGTAAGACCACTATGTAACTCTTGGTGCAAGGTAATGTTACCTCCTGGCTATATTGCGCTACAGGTTGTGTGTGATTATGTGCCATACACATTCACCAAAGCAGGAATGTCTCGTCTACACAGCTAACATTCCAAGGCGCCAACAAATATAATAAGAACCACCGCACTACAATTCCACAATTACTAATAAGCAAAGTTTTACAGATTAGCAATACTCAGGTGTGTTTGTGGAGTCTAATCTCACTGAGCGGGGACTCACCTCAGGCTCATCCCTCCAGTCCACGTTTAAATCCTTCTCAAAGCCTTTTAGGATCAGCCCCAGACCTCTGCGGCCCTTCTGCTTGGACGTTTCGATAATTTCCTTTCGGCCCTGGCCAAATTTTCCTAGACCTTCTCCTTCACGGAAACCCATTTTAGCCTGAAAGTGGAAAAAAAAAATTAAAAAAAAAAGGATTAGAGCTTTACATTTTTTCTGTTTGTTTGTTAGTTTAAGGCATAGCGGAAGATTTCTGTTTAAACAGATTAATACATTTTAAATTATGCATAAACATTTACAAAAATATCAGAAATTCTAATAATAAAATACAATTTACTGGCCATAAAAGGCCATAGTCGTGACCGAGCTATGGGTTACCATAAGCTTCTGGGAGACGCTGTTAAACATGGAGTAGCGGGAGGAAGACCCTTCTGCCAGGGGCTCAGATCCAGGCTCTTTAGCCATAGACCCAAACACGGGCCGCTTCTCATCGCTGTCACTGTCGGAGCTGGTACTGCTAGTAGAAGACTCTGGAAAACAAGGCATAACTATAAGCAGGCTTACAAAATGTCCAAATAATAATAAGACTAGAGATGATTACATCCAAACCCTACCGAGCGAAACCACAACCAGTAAAACAAAACTTTGTGAAATAGCTTATTATCAGAACTAAAAAAAGTTCTACTGTCATAGTAATTCATTTTATTGCAGGATAGACAATTTTTGTGCTTTTTGTCATGCAGCTAATAACATTAACACAATAATCACAGTATTTTGGTGACAGTTTCCGAGCCATAACGCTGGCGTTAAGTTTTACCCGCCGTAGGTTTGCAGGTTACAGAACTTCCTATGTGTTACTCGCTGCATTGTTATTACACCGCAGGTAACGGTCTCGAGGTATCTGGATATCCTGTTGCTGTTCTTGGATTATGGATTTTATGCTGTAGTGTGTGATGCCTGTATGCTGGGAATGGAGAAGGTTTTATAAGCACTGACTCAGGAAGACGGTTTGAGAAAACCAGGCAGACCCACCTTGAGTACCATGGTTGCTGTACTGGGTGTCATCATCTGAAGTTGAGCTCAGATTAAGGCCAAGTTCTTCAATACGCCTCTTCTGTCGGCTCTGAGGCTCAGGCTCAGCTCTCCTCTTCATTTTCAGTGCTGGAAGGTAAAAGAGATCGCTCAACAGTTACTATTCGGTAGAACAGCCATGATTACAGTGAAATATGGAAATAATTATTAAAAGAAATGTCCGTCTGCGACGTTGCAATTCTGCCCTAAAAACGGGGAAGTCGGACCATCAATGGATCACGTTATTCGTTTCAGATGCATGCTTCCCCAGAATATTCAATTTATTCTATTCATGTGAGAGAATGTCTGCCTATTAAAAAAATCTGACACAAGCAGACAACAGTTCGCAGGTAATGTTCTTAGCAAAGGAGTAAACGACACCAACATTGTAAAATATTTACTATCATTTTCTATGCATGATTTCCTTTTTGGCTCCCCTATTATACAAACATCAGAAATCCAGTGCAGACGGGGTTAACGTTGCAAATCACTATTATAGCCCTTTATCACTCCCATCACTCCTGGGTTCCAATGGCCCTTTATCAATCCCATCACCGCTTGGTTTCCAATGGCCCTTTATCACTATCACTCCTGTGTCCCAATGGCCCTTTATCACTCCCATCACTCCTGTGTTCCAATGGCCCTTTATCACTCCTATCACTCCTGTGTCCCAATGGCCCTTTATCACTCCTATCACTCCTGTGTCCCAATGGCCCTTTATCATTCCCATCACTCCTGTGTCCCAATGGCCCTTTATCACTCCCATCACTACTGTGTCCCAATGGCCCTTTATCACTCCCATCACTACTGTGTTCCAATGGCCCTTTATCACTCCCATCACTACTGTGTTCCAATGGCCCTTTATCACTCCCATCACTACTGTGTTCCAATGGCCCTTTATCACTCCCATCACTCCTGGGTTCCAATGGCCCTTTATCACTCCCATCACTCCTGGGTTCCAATGGCCCTTTATCACTCCCATCACTCCTTTGTTCCAATGGCACGTTGTGTTCGCTGATCCAAGTTTAAGTTTAAAAGGCTAATTGATGGTTAGAAAACCCTTTTGCAATTATATTACTGCCAGAAATTTCCTTGTTTTCCATGAAAACAGCTGAGTGACCCCAAACCTTTGAATGGTAGCGTTTATACACTAAACATACAAGTATTGAAAAGCTAATTACAGATACGCATACACGACGCACGAACATCTTTATAAAGGCTTCAGAAAACTAATATAAAGTGGGAGCATGTAAGCGTACAGTGGATGCACATAATGTTAGGGACTATTATAGTTCAGACCAACTTTAATGTGTTACATAACTGCTTTGTCCATCCTAAACAAGTGACTCACATTGCTCATGGGATGCTGGGCAGCTCCAGAAATATTCACCACCCCCAGGTCAGCGGCGAACAACGGGGCGAGAGTATCTTCAGGACTCTTTCAGGACTTCACCGACATCTCGGCAACTTCCGAGTTCTGTGTTTGGAAGGGGGGGGGTTGACATAGAGAGAACAATCAGTAGAACCTCAGAAGAGTGATCAGAACTTACAGAAAAGTAATATATTTTACTGAACATTACGTAGATAAACATTACTAAAGAAACAATTCCTAAAACAAAAAGTTACACTATGACGGCTGCTGCGGTACAAGTTCAGGACTTTTCCATCACCGTTAACAATTGTCTCAAAGAATCATTTTCCTGTGATGTAACCACATTTCCTTATCATACAGACAAGGGAAAACAAACAGTTAATACAGGTCCCAGACTTTCAATGAGGCTCCACTTCTTCTGAATGCGAGCTCACGCTACAAAGCATCAAACATATCGACAATAAAAAGTAACAACCGCGCGTTACTCTAAACAACACAAATGTAGGGGTGGAATTTGCTAGTCTGGCTCCAGCCAATCAGCAATGAGAATTATTAGCGGAGACTCGTTTAGGATAATCCGGGCAGTATTACCATTTACTTAACAACGGCAAACCTGGCTGTATGATCTTAGAACGAAGATGTCGCGCATTGCACTACCAGGAGACTCCCAATAAACACGCTACTCACACAGTTACAGTGTACACAAAACGGAATACAATTAACCCCGGGAAACAGCTTGGAGGATGTACGGGGAGTCACTTCAGACACAACGTATTCGAGGGTTTGTAAAATACGTTAGAGAGAACGGTCCGGATGTCAGATTAACGCGTTGGAGAGAATGTGCGTTCCGTACCATGGAGATGCATGAATGTCAGTAAATAATCGAACGCTGTAACCCCGCGATCGCCCGGACAGAGATTAGAGATATAACGATACAAGTGTGGAGCTACGGGTCCAAACATAGTGTTTTTCTGTTCATTTTTATAATAAAAATGATGTAAAACGGTAAGATCTCCATCAGGGGTTTTTTTCCCCCCCCAAAGAGATGCTCACAGAGGGCACTGGGGATATGCCTAGTATCAGGTGTCACAGCTGCCCCTAGCGAGAGGGCACTGGGGATATGCCTAGTATCAGGTGTCACAGCTGCCCCTAGCGAGAGGGCACTGGGGATATGCCTAGTATCAGGTGTCACAGCTGCCCCTAGGGAGAGGGCACTGGGGATATGCCTAGTATCAGGTGTCACAGCTGCCCCTAGCGAGAGGGCACTGGGGATATGCCTAGTATCAGGTGTCACAGCTGCCCCTAGGGAGAGGGCACTGGGGATATGCCTAGTATCAGGTGTCACAGCTGCCCCTAGCGAGAGGGCACTGGGGATATGCCTAGTATCAGGTGTCACAGCTGCCCCTAGCGAGAGGGCACTGGGGATATGCCTAGTATCAGGTGTCACAGCTGCCCCTAGCGAGAGGGCACTGGGGATATGCCTAGTATCAGGTGTCACAACTGCCCCTAGGGAGAGGGCACTGGGGATATGCCTAGTATCAGGTGTCACAGCTGCCCCTAGGGAGAGGGCACTGGGGATATGCCTAGTATCAGGTGTCACAGCTGCCCCTAGCTAGAGGGCACTGGGGATATGCCTAGTATCAGGTGTCACAGCTGCCCCTAGCGAGGGGGCACTGGGGATATGCCTAGCATCAGGTGTCACAGCTGCCCCTAGGGAGAGGGCACTGGGGATATGCCTAGCATCAGGTGTCACAGCTGCCCCTAGGGAGAGGGCACTGGGGATATGCCTAGTATCAGGTGTCACAGCTGCCCCTAGCGAGGGGGCACTGGGGATATGCCTAGCATCAGGTGTCACAGCTGCCCCTAGGGAGAGGGCACTGGGGATATGCCTAGTATCAGGTGTCACAGCTGCCCCTAGCTATACCAAAGTGGGAAGCACATGAATTTACCCCTGGGGGTTTACCAAGCGGGAAGAGAGGAATTTACCCCCGTTGGCTCCCCGGCAGATAGTGAGGTGCACAGGCTGTGTGTAGTTACCCCAGGGGCCGGTGTGTAGGGGCAGTTTCCACGTAAAGACTCCGCTCTCCAGACGCCGCTCTGCAGTTTCGTTTCTCCTCTGTTTACTTCACTGCTCAGGCTGCAGCGGGGTCCTTCCCATGTCCTGGCGCGCACTAGTGACGTAACCGGGCGTCTCGCCGTGTGCCTGAGCAGAGAAATGGCAAAGTTCCCGCCTTGGGGCATTAGTGACAGGCCGGATGTGTACTCTGCACGAGGACTGAGCTGGGGCAATTAATCGCTCCTAAGGTGTGTGTGCAGCTAACGTAAAGAGGGGCAAACGGTGTCCGCTGGGAGGCAGATATGAGGGAATTCTCCTCCTCCCAGCCGACCCCAGAGAACCATTTTACCCTCTTCTAATAGAGGTGCAGTACCACTTTAGACAAACATTATTTCAGCTCTATAGAGCGTAGATCAAATCCTGTTTAATATAATGAGGAAATTAAAACATGCCTGAGATTACATCACGTTTGTTTATATAGCGCCAGCACATTCCGTAGCGCTGAACATGGATTAGTGAAAATAAATGACACAACGCACGCTAACACATGCTGGCACCGGAGGATAGGCATTAGCACACCAGGGAACTTTCTGGAGACCCCTTTGCGGGATGCGGGTAGGTGGTCCTGACGTCAGTGGGCGCTCTCGCGGAACGTCATGGGCCATACGCCATTTCCAGGCAGAAAAAAACGGGCGACCGGACGTGTCTGATCTATCTTTCTACGTTTAGCTGATCTGTGATTAGATTTTTAATATAGAAACAATGTTTAAGGACAATTTTTCGGCTTCTATGGCAACACCCTATCAGTAATTGTCTTTTCTGTCACATGGCAAGGGTTCCTTGCAAAATTCTGAATGCTTAAGCATTGTGTCTGGGAAGAGCCCTTGGCATGGTGTGACATTTAGTTCTAAAGGCATTGCATTCGGCAGAGTAGTTGGAACTGCACCTTTACTGTCCCGGCGGTGTTAGTAAGAGACACCGGGTCCCGTTTATATTCCGTAGAATAATTCCAAATCGTCAACCAATCGCCTTCCTTCATCAGCTTGAGGACAGAATCAGCAGGAATACCGGGCAGCTCTTTAGTTTGTTTTTTTTCCAGGTCTCTTAAGATGAAATAATTGGAGGGAAGAAAAAAATCAACGCAGGGCCGACCACCTCAAGCCAGGGTTACGCGGACGCGACCTTCTTCCCCCGCCCGTCAGAAAATGTTCAAGCTGCCAAGTGGTTTCATCAGGTTTCCCCGCCTTAAATAAAATAAAATCAGTAGAAAGATAAATACAACGTGACGCACGAATAAACAGTTTTTGGTGTCTGTTTACTGAGGGTGACTTAGTATCCAAAAAAACTATTTTTGTGTATATAAGATATGTTTGTTTAGCGATGACTGGGACAGATAGGGTCATTGGAGATTAATGGGGAATAAAAACTACCAAACTGGTTCTCTGATACAGAGAGTGAAAAAAAAAAACAATAAAAATGTACAAGCAATATATATATATATATACACAAAATGTAAAAAGATTCCAGTTATATCTATCCCTATAAGAAATCTCTATCTCTCCCTCAGCAGCGCACACTACTTAACTTAAAAAAGGTAAAAAATATTATGCTGGATCGACTATTTAAAAAAAAAAGGAGTAATTCGAATTGGGGACAATTAACCAATTTATGTCATATCACTGAACATAAAGTAGTTTTTTTGAAAATCCTGGACATATAGGGCGGGTTCTAAATTAAGGCAAGTTAATAAATATATTTTGCTTAAAAAAACCCAATCATTTTATTTGCCTTTTTTAATTTTAATCAAAAAAAAGAATGTCTTACATTTATGAACATGGGTCCAAAAGAAAGCCCTCCTTGTATAATTTGGTGCAGTTTTATAATGTGGCCACTAGAGGTCTCCCCAGCGAATTTACATTTTAGATCGCGCTACAAAAAGCAAGCCTCATAATAATCACAAGCTGGCTTTATTTCAGAAATTTTTATGTTTTTTTAACATCCCAGCCCTTTTTTTTACCAGTCACTCATCTCAAACCCAGTGAGGATGGAGGAAGTTAGTTGGGCGCATCATCTCAGATGATTTAATGCGTTACCACAGCATATAGAGGTGGTTTTTACACTCAGTGGCAGAATTCATGCTATGGATGACTTATACACTATGACTTACATCGTTGCCAACAACTGTCCTGAATTTCCCAGGAGAGTCTTGGCAACGAGATTTATGATCCCGTAAATGTCCTGTTTATTGGGTAGCTGGCAGCTTTTCCATCCACACGTGTCTATTAATTGAGCGTGGTTCGTAAGAAAAAGGGATGCTTCCTGGATAGAGCAGCGCGCCACGTTATATGCGCACATTGGTTTCCCGATATAGAGCCACGGCACCTACGGCTCAGCATTTGGCCGCTGCATCCGCAGTCCTCACCATTGCCGGTTTCTCTGCGCTTTTTCGAAAGAGCCTGGACAGAAAATCGGGAAACCTCTGTCTGCCTTGAAGTTTCCACCTGGGAAGGAACCCGGCGGGTATGGCTACCTTGGGGCTTGTTGCTGTGCTCGGTGCTGCGGCGGCGGCGCATGACTTTTGACCTCATTAGTGAATTTGGTTGTTTCCTCACACAGTTGTTTCTGTTTCGGTTCATATTTGTGCTTCCTCCTACATATTAAATTAATCATCATTTGCACCTATTTGGTATAATTGATTAATCATAAACCTAACTAAATGCCTGCAAAATCCCTGACTGCGAGCGAGGGAACCTAAGAAGGACCCGTGCTGTTTTGAAGGCAAAGAGCGCTCACGCAAAATATTGATTAGTTTCATCTTTTGTTCTGTTTCAGTTGGCACTCTTTATTTGACGCATTTCGTTCAAAGCGTAAGATCATTTTTAACAATTAACGGCCGGTTTTCGTTTCACATGCCTGATAGAAGATGCAGTTATGGGGATAAACGTGGCTTTCCAACGCACCTAAAGAATTTGTAACGCGTGGATAAGAAGAACGCACGGGAAGTTCCATGGGCTCCACGTCTGCAAACGTCTCCCACCTTGTACATAGCAGGGGGGATTTCCCAGACGAACAACGGGGTTTTCATGACAAGCAACCACACATCCCTATTTAAAGGGGGACTCCTGCGGGCTGCCATCATATTGGCTTGAAGACATAATTTGGAGAGAGTGGTAGATAAGCATAACAGCCTCCCAGCAGAAGTGGTAGGGGGGGTAATACGGTGAGGGTATTAAACATGCATGGGATAGACACAAGGTTTGAACGTGTGAATAAATGGGACTGAGAAGGTCTGGATTGGTGCGTAGAGCGCGCACTACTGTGCATGCGCGGTATGCTTCCTCCAGTGAAATCAGCACGGTGGGATCGTGGTCGGGATCCCCACCATCCTGCTGAATTCGACCCGTTCGCCCCAAAAAGGGGGCTGAGTCAGAGCGCAGCGGGACAGAACGGCAAAATCAGGGCCGTGTTCAGGTACATCTTTGGTTTCTGAGCAGTTATGACATCATACGGTTTCTCCAAAAACTGAAAAACTTTTTTTTTTTCTTCACTGATTTCCGCGTGGAGCGTACACCCAGCGCTGCTGGTAACTCGCCTGTAATGGAATTACCGAGGCGCCGCGCCTTATAGGCTGTAACCCCGGGGTCTTTGTTCCGATAAAAAAAATGTATTCACGGCTTTTGGTCGCACCTGTAAAGTGATGCTCGATACTCATGTACAGCACCGCGGGTAATAGCTGCTAATAACCCATTGTGAGTCAGAGGGTTAAAGCTGCTGTTCCACCTTCCCTGCTCAATTTAACACTTTCATAGCTTAATACATCACAAGTATAACGCCGGGTACTGCTTAACAGAAACCCAGTACCCGACGGCAGATCGGCCCCGGCGGCCCCCGTCTAGTCGCCCGTTTCTCCTGCTGTAACGGCTCAAACCTTAATCAGTCGTTGGTCTCGTCTTAGATTCAGGAGCCGTATGCCTATCCCATGCATGTTTAATCCCCTCACTGTATTACCCTCTACCACTTCTGCTGGGAGGCTGTTCCGCTTATCTATCCACCACCCTTCAACCCTTCCCAGGAATATTTAATCATGGTAAATTCTTCCTCGTTCCTTACTTGTGCCAGGAAAACTCAATTGTCATGTGACTCCTCGAGCATTCACGCAGCATCCGTGCCGCCCATTTTTAGGTAAAATAATAATAATTTCAGGAAATTTCTAGCATATCGGAATCCGTGGTTATTTTTGTTTTTAATCTCTTTCCGATTTAACAGAGTATTAAAGGAATTGCTTTCCGAGACGTACATGTGTTTAGTATTAAAAAGGCACACAAAACTGCACATTAACCCTTCCTGGGCCGGGAAGAACAATCTTTACTCCACACAGACGAGGGGGGGGGGGTTTAGAGCATTGACACCGAAAAATGCTCAATTTGAACAATAGCAGGAAAAAGGTTTAAAAACAGGAAATCCTCAACCCAATGAAATTATTTAAAGGGACCCGCAGAATTTATACAGCGAGCGCCGTGAATATTCACTCAGTAGATTGTAAGCTCACAAGACTAGGGCCCTCTTCTGTGCCGGTAACGTGTGTGAACACTATGGATCATTTCCAGTCGCCGAGTGTTTTTATTTCTCCTCTATCGTAACAGCGCCACGGCCTCTGCTGGCGCTATTTGACTAATCGTAACACCCCAAAGCCTTCCGTTTCCTGGGCGATGGCCCAAGCAGACATCGTATCGCACCCAAGAACTTTCGGTTTTTTTTAAACCCTCGCGACGTCGACACGTCTCCCCGATTATTATTTTTATTGTCAAACCAGCACTGAGACGGTTAAACCTTGCAGGAGTTTGCTGTCCGGGGAGTTTTTCTGCTGAAAAGTTAAATCTCGGCGTTCCAGGCCGGGGTCAAAAAACAACGTTTTTGATAAAAGAAAGCGTGTTGCGCAATAAGCAGACGGTTTTGGGGACCGGACTCCGGGGTCAGCGTTTGCCGGGCGCCGCTGATTAAGAACAATCTGTTCCCAGAGCTGGAAGGTTACGTCACCCGCCACGTTACCGTGGTTACCGGAACACTTTATCGTGTGTTATCCGCCAGGGGGGACGATACGACGCGGGGCGGAAAAATCTCACGGGACGTTAAAGGCGAAGAATTGCGCAATAACGATTTATTAATATCCATCACCACAACAGCACCGGGCCGGGTACGGACCCTCTCTCTGTATTGCGGGGGTCTTTGCCTTGCTGAATTAAATCTAAACAAACGCCACATATTACATCCGGCCCCTGTCTAGTCACCCGTTTCTCCTGCTGTTAAGACTGAAACCTTGCATGTATTACCCTCTACCACTTCTTCTGGGAGTCTGTTCCACTTATCTACCACCCTCTCAGTAAAGTAAAACTTCCTTCCAAGCGTCCCCTCTTGATTATAGCCCCTCGCCAATAGTTTAGGTCGATAACCATTTATTCCCAACTTCACATATATTACGTAAGATTTTTTTTTTTTAACAAAATCCTGTGTAATATTTGAAAACTGATCTTATCGGCAAATTTTCCATTGGTTGCCAAGGCGACAGTTTTCAAAAATTTGCACCACAATTTACCCCTTTTTTTTTTTGGAGAGTGATAAGGGGACTTCTTTTACCCCCTGGGCTGCGCGTTGAGAGGGGTATCAGGATTAGTGACCCCCTTATTCGCAGGAGAGCAGAGACGATGACATCATTGGGCAGTGCGCGAAACCTGACATCACCGCCGCCTGCTCCGCACCGTGACGCAAAGGGGGTGACGCTATTACATTCGTTTATTAACAGATTCAGCAGCGCTATATTATAGAGATGGGATAAAGAGTTAACGGGCCAAACAGGAGGTAAAAAGACTGAAAGGGTTAAGAGTGCTAATAGAGGGGGGCTCACGTATAATGGGTCTGGAATTAAGGAGGGAACCGGTCCGGCAGGCGCTGGCACCTCTGAACGCGGCGCGCATGTTGCTTCAGGGAAACGCATCCAAACAGGAGCCTAAACTGCCCTGAACCCTTTCGAGGAAACCCGAAAAACAACATTGCGGCCCCCGTCACCATTCCAAAAGCCGCACGGACCAGTCGTTCCAGTACCGGCCCCCATCCGCTCATTAACTCGCGTTGTATGACAGGTGTGTTTGGGGTCGGAGCTCTGCAGGCTCCACACCCAGAGCATCGCGTAATGCCGCTAGAACAGCTGCCCCAGGCACCGGATCCGGCCCCGCGGACGGGGAATTACAGAATGCCTCGAGAAGCGTGCAGCCCCTCCGGACCGATCAGCTCATCCCCATCCCTCTCCTACTGCTTCACTTTCCCCTCTGACTAGATTGTAAGCTCCTGGGCAAACTCAGTCGTCGGTCTCGTCTTAGATTCAGGAGCGGTATGTCTATCCCATGCATGTTTAATGCCCTCACTGTATTACTCTCTACCACTTCTGCCGGGAGGCTGTTCCACATACCTACCACCCTCTCAGTAAAGTAAAACTCCCTCCCATCCCAGTCTCTGATCCTCTAGCGTTAGATTCCGGCCTCTTCTTGTAACTTTTCTCCTTGTTCTAATCAGCCGTCACATTCTAAGTTTGTGACACATGTAGAAGCGGAGATTACACGCAGACACGCTCGCCCACAGATGTCACGGTCCAGTGGCTGACGCTATCCGTGTGTAAAAACAGTAACCGCATCATGTATAAGAAAAGAAACAATTAACACTTCAGAGTTTTAAATGATTGGAGGGGTTTATTTTAAGACAGACAGGGAAAACATGTAGAATGTGCGTGCGCGGCCATCATTTTTATCAACCCGCGAGATTCCGCAATTTATACCATGTGATCGACGTAAAACCGCGGTCCTACCTGGTCCACAAAAAAAAAAACAAAAAAAAAAACAAAAAAAAAAAAAAAAACACACAACAGGACAAAATTGTCTAAAAAAAAAATAAAAAAAAAAATAGGTTTATAGAACCAGTAAAATAAGACCAAGTCGCCCGGTCTTTATCCTCCAGGGAGATATTCACATCAAAGGCTCAACTGGCCGCAAATTAACCATTTCATGAAACTAAAAGCTGCAAACACCATAATATGCATTTTACGGAGTCCTTCCGACGATTGGAATTAAATATCATCCCTGGAGGCTGCGCTTAAAAAAAAATAAAAAAAAAATTGGCCCATTAACCAAAGAGCATTTACAGAATAATCCTTAAAATATTTTACTGTTATGTTTAGCACCATTCTGGAATGGAAAGGGTAAAAAATAAAAATAATAATCCAGGACTACCTGGAGGTTACTGGGTTAATTATGTATGAAGTCAGACTCTGCCACTTAAAGCATAACCAAAAAAACACCCCAGTATCGTGAAGATCGTCACAGCAACAATCAGGATATCAAAATGAAGATGTAAAGGGGAGAAAAAAGAGAAAAGAGAAAAAAAAGCTATTTGTAAACCTCACATTTCTACAGCTTTCAAACAGAATTGTAGACAGAACATTGAGGGGGTTTTTTGGGGGGGGGGCTTTCACTGCAGGGGGGCTTTCAGAGCCACGAAAAAAAAAAAAAAAAAAAAAGTGGAAAAAAATGGTTTTAATGTTATCTAAGTAAATTAGGATACATTGAGAAAAAACAGAACACAAGATACATAAGAAAATGCAAGGATTTGGGTATAAATTAAGAAGCGTGTAAGAAAATATCAACGGCACGTCGTGTATACAAACAGCCAATAAGGCACTTATTAGAACAGAATTCTTCTTTGGTTTAGGAATGCGGAAGTCCGTCGGCTCCTTTGCTTCAATAGGCATTAAAAAAAATAAATTACAAAACTTTAATAAAAATATATACGCACATTTTCCTTTGGTGTGATAGGCCACATGAAAAAAAAAAAATAGAAAATAGTTTCCTTTCAGCGTGAAAGGCCAATAAAAAAAACAAAAAACATTTTCCTTTGGTATGTAAATTTCTAAAAATGATTGTGTAAGCAGAAGATAAAAAAAACAATAATTGTGAAATCAAAAAACAAACAAAACATTTTCTTTGGTATGAAAGGCCACAGACAATCGCGTAAACAAACAAAAACAAATAAAACAAGAATTTGCCGGGTAAATTCTGCCCATTCGATGCCCCGATTAGCGGGCGTCCGAAGGCACGAGAGAGAAACGAGCAGCAGACGATGTCAGATCTTGAAGTTCAGTCTCTCGCTGTATATATTTTTTTTTTTCTGGAAATTCCTGAGAAATCGTTTGAATTTTGGTCACTTTTCGAAGCACCGATTCCTGGACGGAAAGGCCAAAGACGGGCCCCGGGCCGCCTCACAGCCTGGCGTAGGACCGGCACAGAGCGTGATCGCGGACGTCCCCCCAGCCGCCGTTTTTAGCCTGCGGGGGGTTCCGCGCTTCCTGCTGTCGGACGGCAACGATCAGGGATCTGGGGAAGAGCCGGCCGCCGAGTTCTCTGACCTGCGCCCTGAGGGCTTGCGATGCCTCCTCGGTGTTGTCGCAGGGGCCGGCGCGCCCGCAGGCTCCGTGGTCGCCGTTGGCCGGCAGGGTGAGCACTCGAGGCAGGCGGGCGGACAGAACCTTCAGCGGGTGCGAGAGGCACGCGGCGGAGACGTGCTGCAAGCTCCAGTCCCAGTTGTAATCGTCGTAGGTACAGAACTCCGCCAGGCAGCCCATAAGCTGGTAATACACCTCTCGTGGCATGGCAACCGCCGACCGATGCTTAGGTGCCACCCAACCGCTAAGTTCCACGTGCTGGGGGTCGGCCGACGGCTCAAGGACGGCTGTACCCCCGAGGCTGAGCAGCTGGCACCCGTCCTCCCGGCACTGCGCCTGCATGAGACGCAGCATGTGCAGCCAGTCGGGGAGGAGGTAGCTGCCCTCCTCGATGAAAACGACGTGCCCGCCGTGCCCACTCACATCACGCAGTCTCTCCCAGGTGAAGTGGAGTTTCCACCACCAGTGGTGCTTGTCCATGGTGAAGGCGGCTTCTCGGTAATGGCCGTGGCTGTCCGGGTGCTCCGCGTTCCTGCAGCCCTTCAGAGCAGCCGACTCGCGGGGCAGGTCCCGCGGGCAGTCAGCGGGGTCGGCTCCGGGGAACTCATACGGGTAAAAGCTCAAGCTGTACGGGAAGTATATGGGCAGCACCTGGCAGAAGTCTATGGATTTCATGGCCTCCGCAGCCTCCGGACACGGCTTCTCCATGCTGAGCACGAGCAGGAGACGGCTGGTGGCCCCGGGTCCGGCGGCCTTCAGGGACTCTGCTAGAAGGCGCAGTCGGAGGCCACTGCCCGGACCTCCTCGTACCTGGACCACCACCACGAGCTCCGGGCGCCCCGGGAAGCGCTCGCCGTTCAGCACCGGTTGGTGCAGGTTGTTGCGGTAGGCGGACAGCCTCATCTGCAGCAGGGACCCCCGGGGCAGCTGGAACGCAGAGTGGCTTTTGCGTACCGCGGGGTGGGACGGCACCACCAGGGTCGGCGATTGGTCAGGGGTGGCGGAGAGGAAGAGGAGGCAGACGCACAGCCCCACGCCCAGCAGGAGCAGGAGGGCAACGATCTTCTTCTTGTGTAACTTCAGGCGCATTGTTACGGGTTAAACTACCCCCTGGGGTAAAGACTCCTTAATGCCCCGCACAGGTCTGTGTCATGCCAGAAATGCCTCTCGCCTACCTACTCTTAATCCCGAAACACCCCATTACACAGCCCAGAACTTACCCCTCTCTCTATACCCCCTTCAGCTGCTCCTTAGTTACCCAACCTTCTAACTTATTGCCCTGCCTCACTCCCACAGCTATGCCCTCATCAGATAGGTACATGCCTCTCTTACTACCCCACCGGCAGACACAGCTCGGTAATTACCCTCTGCCCATTCGAATCCCCAGGCATTCCTGACACCCACAGACCTTTGGTTGCCCCAGGCTGGGGTATTAGAAGGTCTCCCTGAGGAGTTGCCCGGGGTGGGTGTAGTTGCCCCTGACCGGGGTATCTGTCTGCCCGTGTCCCGATCGCACACCTGAACTTTCTTCTGAGCGAACTTCGATCTGAGTGTGCCGCTGACGTTATTACACTCGCCCAATAGGAAAAGGCTGACGAACTACAGGGCGTGATCAACTCCCGAGCCAGCCAATCAGATAAACGGCATCCAGTGACGTAATCGAGAAGCCCAGGCAGCCATTGTTAGTGAGGGCTGCTCTTTCCAGTCCCTCTACCCAGGGAGGTCCGAAGTCCAGGTGCGGGCAGCGAGCGTTCACTGGCAGTCACGTGACGGCGAGTGTAACCTCATAATCACGTGATCCTTGGCTCTCCATTCGTGTCACGTTAATTAGGACCTATCAACCTAATTATAATAGAAGACGTGTCCGCTGCCCTGTGCCGGCTACAGGAGGCTATTAGCCACATGTGACTGCCCCTAGGGCAAATCCAGCTCAGCGCAGCAGGGTATTACAGAGTTAGGGGCATATTCAACATCAGTCGTGGGATTTAAAAATGGGGGTGTGGTCAGAGGCGTGTCTGGGCGTGGCTATTAGAAAAAGAATAATGGATTTTATTTACCCCGTTGAATTTATAAAGCCGTTCCCTGCTGTTTCTATACACATTATCGGGGCTTTTAGGCCTGTAGAGCCCCCGAGATACCCTCACAGGGGCAGAATCTCTAATGGAGGACCCCGCAGGAAGAGGCGTTACCGGATTTGCCCGCTTTACCCCGTTCCTTGGCGCGTGGAGGAATCCGCGTGCGCTGCTCTGGAGGCCGGGCCTGTCCAGTTAGCCTCGTCCTGTTTTCCAGGTCCCTGTTGTTATGGTTACCAGTTGCTTGCGCTGCCCGGCAGGGCATTAGGCCGTGTCTCTGGCAATTCTCACATTACTTTGGCCGAAGTCCAGGGCGCCTGCTTCTCTCCGCGGGTCCGTTAATTACCGGCAGCAGGGGGTCACACAGAGGCCGGCATGTCAGATCGTTACGGATCCGGCGAGGTCTGCCAAGGGGTTCTTCTGCCTCCTTGTCCTCTGATCGGTGGCAGAAACCTCTAATTGGGAGATGTGAAGTGCTGCCCCCTGCTGTATGCGGGATGTATAGCCCCACAGGGGGCAATCAGTTACTCCACACACATCCCACTCGCTGCAGGGGGCAGCATTCACGGGGCATCATTGAATGAAGAACGCCTGATTGAGCCCCGTCTGACGGGTGTCAACTGGAGACGACCTGGGAGGAGAGACTTTTTTTAGGGCAGAGCTGTGGATCGGGGCGTACGATCAGAGGAAGGATTCCGAAGATTAGATCGTCGGTTAATCGCCGGATTACCGGTCTTAGTAACGCACTCAGGGAGGGAGAATCACAAGCGGAGTGGCGTGTATCGTAAGTTTGTCACACCTAATAAAGTTTATTTGGGGCGGACGGGGATCCATCGCGTGCTATTAATATATGCTGATGGCTTCGCAGGAGGAGTGGCGGGAGTCTGCGGCAGGTCACAAATGTTTTGGTTATAATACCTCCCAACAGTCCTAGATTTTGCAGGGTTAATCAGGGAGACCTTTGATCTCCCCACGAGCAGCCAAGGGAGCTGTGAAATCAGTGGAGATCTGTGCGCCGCAAGGTGGACCTGTGGCCCCTGTACACACGAATGGAGAGCGCCTTCCTTGATACTGATTGGCTGCTTCAAAACCGACGTCACCCCGCTGGGGACAAGCCGTGAGATGCCGTTTAAAAGGTTGTTGTGTTAAAAGCTACCGTCACGTCCATTAAATAATATAGTTTCCAGAATGCGGTGGAATCAGGAGCCGCCAGACTAATTATACCTCTCACTGCTTCTGTGGTCTCCGAAGCGCTAATTAGTGCGGGAGCTTTTTATTCTGACAAAGAAAACTCCTAGCTTTAAAGTGGCCTCATCACCCATACATCAGCTAATAACCCCGACACGCAACTATACATCAAAGTATTTTCATTGCCTTTTATTCTTTAAATAGTTTGTCAACAGCCCCTGTGGGCCCCCGTCTAGTCGCCCGTTTCTCCTGCTGTAAAGACTCAAACCTTAATCAGTCGTTGGTCTCGTTTTAGATTCAGGAGCCGTATGTCTATCCCATGCATGTTTAATCCCCTCACTGTATTACCCTCTACCACCTCTGCTGGGATGCTGTTCCACTTATCTACTACCCTGCTCAGAAGCATAACTTCCTTCCATTCCATTCCATCTCAGTCTCTGACTCTTTAGTGTTAGATTCCGGTCTCTTGTTGTTACTTTTCTCTTCCATTGGAATAAACTCTCCCGTCCTTTAATCATTTGGTATAAGTGCCATTAACTCCTTGCTTTTATCTGCCCTCTTTTGCCCTAACCCCCCCCCCCCCCCCCAGCTAAAGCCGTTTATTTTAATAAAACGTGAATCTACCTTCAGTAGGAAAAGGTCAATAAACGACCAGGATGGATAAAAATTTGCTGTTAGAAACATGACAGGCGGCAGGTATGCGGTAAAAACGCTTAATTGAACTGAACCGAAGCAGGCGACCTCCTTTCAACCCGGGTGAGGACGGAGTACAAAGCCCGAGGCAGAAGAGGTACAGACCGCGTTAACGTTGGGATAAAACAAAGGGTTAATCCGACATTATTATGATTATTTTATATAGCGCCATCAAATTCCGTAGCAATGAGATCAACACAGCCGTAAGCAGGTGGAACGCGCAGGCGCATGATCCTCCAACCATTAAATAGCAGATGCATGCAAACGAGGGAGCCCATAGATATAGACACAGGGGGCGCTACTGAGCCCAGCCGCGAGCAGAAGATGCACAGACGGTACCTGAACACACACATGCGTAAACACCCAACACCAGAGGCAGCAGTCACGAGATTAAGCCGCAGCCCATTTAACCAACATACAGCTACGCCAGGGGTTCTCAAACTGCGGCCCTCCAGCTGCTGCAGGACTACATCTCCCATACTCCTCAGCCAGCCCCTTAGCTGAAGGAGCATTATGGGAGATGTAGTCCTGCAGCAGCTGGAGGGCCGCAGTTTGAGAACCCCTGAGCTACGCCAAAGCAGTTTACTGCACTTTAATTAAAGGGACAGATCACCCTTTCAAACCCATTCTTCAAGCAGCGGTGTGAAAATGGAACCACGTTGCAGAGCTTAGTTCAATTATTAGTTATTTATATGGAGAGAAAAAAAAAGCAAATTATAGCAAGGTGGACGATGCAAAGAAAATATAAATACTGCCAGATTTATTTTATTTTAAAAAAAAAGCGCAACTGCTGAAAACGCACTTTAAGACATAATTTGCCAACGGTGAACAAAATCAAATGAATTATTATGAAAATACGTCAACCAACCAACAAACATTAAAGAGATTCTGAAAATCTGCCCCAGAGCATTCAGCCGTCACCCGGGGAACGGTACAGACCCTCTTTGTGAATTACAGGCAGCTCCGAACCACATCCAACCCCTGTCCTGATTGCAGAGGATTGTAACTAAATAATAAACATAAATAATTCCAGATACGTATTTATAAAGTAGGTCAACAATACAAAAATGTCAGTTCTTGTCGTCAAAATTCCAATTTTCTTTTATTAATCCAGGCTTTTGAACATTTCGGGCCGTGAAATGATCTCCCGTTAAAGGAAATTTAGAGGAGGGACCGCGTCAGATGATGAAAAAGCTATCGTCGTCGTCTTCGTCATCGTCGTCCTCAGATGCGGAATCCCAAAAATCTTCGCTGCCATATTCCACCCAGAACTCAAAGTCCAGATCCTCGATGTCGGAGCTGCTGGAGATGTAAAGCGCGTCAGACGGCAGGGATCCGCTCTCGCTTTCAGACTGGATGGGGATCACTCCCTGCGGCTGACGAGCATCTGCTAGAAAACATCGCAAAATCAATATACGGACCGGGGACGGCGTATGTAAAGGGGCAGTTATATATCAGGAGGGGCAGAATTATTTTACTGGTAACGGGTTATAAGGACAGGATTAGAGAGTATACAATATATAATATGAGGAATATACAGGGATAAAACGGGTTATAAGGGCGGGATTAGTTATACGGCCGGAGAGTATATAATATGAGGAATATACAGGATATAACAGGTTATAAGGACGGGATTAGTTATACGGCCGGAGAGTATATAATATATAATATGAGGAATATACAGGGATATAACGGGTTATAAGGACGGGATTAGTTATACGGCCGGAGAGTATATAATATATAATATGAGGAATATACAGGATATAACGGGTTATAAGGACGGGATTAGTTATATAGCCGGAGAGTATATAATATATACTATGAGGAATATACAGGATATAATGGGTTATAAGGACGGTATTAGTTATACGGCCGGAGAGTATATAATATATAATATGAGGAATATACAGGATATAACAGGTTATAAGGACGGGATTAGTTATACGGCCGGAGAGTATATAATATATAATATGAGGAATATACAGGGATATAACGGGTTATAAGGACGGGATTAGTTATACGGGGAGGAGAGTATATAATATATAATATGAGGAATATACAGGGATATAGTGGGTTATAAGGATGGGATTAGTTATACGGGGGGAGAGTATATAGAGTATATAATATATAATATGATGAATATACAGGGATATAACGGGTTATAAGGACGGGATTAGTTATACGGCCGGAGAGTATATAATATATAATATGAGGAATATACAGGATATAACGGGTTATAAAGACTGGATTAGTTATACGGCCGGAGAGTGTTTAACCCCTTTATGACAAAGCCCGTACATGTATGGGCTCAAAATGCATTGTTTTCAATGGGTTTAGGGACTGCCCATTGTCCTTAAGGGGATAATATGAGGAATATACAGGATATAACAGTTTATAGGGATGGGATTCGTTATACAGGCCGAGGGCAAAACAAAGGTGCTTGTAGCGAACTCCTCAGCGAAGCTGCCGGGTTTTGTCCGTAGAGATACCAGATTAAGGATTAAAAATTTCAAATAGAAGGGAGAAGCAGAAGGTCTGCAGAGAAGATAGGGAAACATTTAGAATGTATTCAATATGTGTATGTTACTGTCTGTTTAATATTCTTTGTCCCTTGCATTTTGTGATGAAATTGTTAAAATTCAGCAGAGTAAATGGAACAGCAGCTGTAAAGGAAACATGTTCCCACCGCAGCTTTTATCATAACCGAGTCCGTTTACCGACTCTCCCTGTGGCTTGGATTCCGTTTGTGAAAAGGACTATTTTACGTCAGGGAATTGAGATCTGTGTCTGAATATTATCCCACCTACTTACGGCCCAAGCAGGAAGCTGCATTCTACTTCCTATTCTCCCGCTGCATTTATCAGACATGAGCCTCTAGTGCTAGAGATGCAGCTGCGCAGGTCCCTTTGTAACGCTATTAGCACATTTACATTACGGAGAAGGGGCAATTTAACCCTGTGATGGCGGCTCCAGCATACAGCACAGCAGGAAGGAGGAGGGAGAATATTTACATCAACACATGAGCGCTAGCTGCCAGTATTCCTATTTTATTACAGTCCTCTGGCAGTTAAGGGAGTTAATTCAAGTTTCTGTATCTCCTATAGGGTTGGCGAGGTTGGCCGTGCTAGGGTCTTCGGAGGTCACCCACCTCTCACCTTTTCGCTCCGCGATCAGAGCCGCCCGTCGTTCCTTCATTTCAGCGCTCAGCTTGTCCACCATGCGGTTGATGCAGTTGTCCAGGACGAGGGAGCGGGTCTGGGAGACGATCTGCTGCCTGCAGATGGGACACTCGTCTTTGCGTTTCCTCCACTCCGTGATGCAGAAGAAGCAGAAGCTGTGCGCGCAGTTCAGAGTTACAGCCTTAAGGAGGAGAAACACCAGCACTCCATAAGATGGTACCGAGTATCTCGACATTCAAGCAGCGTTTAAAAACAGTGGAGGGGAGTGAGAGTAGTCAATGCCCGCTCCCTACTCCTTAATAAATGTACCCAGTACCAAATTACTCAACACCAGCAAAGTTGCTGGCTGACAGGCTACGAGAAGCCAAGAGCTACCAAATAAGTATTTTATTGTTAAAGGTGCTGTCCCACTTAGACAAAAACAGTAAGTTACATAAACTGCACTGTCTGTAGAATAACAGGCATGTACAAAGAACAAGAGGGGGTCCTGGACTGGTGGAGTTCTATCAGATACACCGGATGCCTCCAAGGAAGGGTAAAAGCAGAACATACAGTATAAGTGACAGAATAAAAAGTAATATTTTAGAGCGTCTCTATCCGAGGAGAAATCTGATCGCCTTTTTGAATCAGGAAAGAGTTTTTGAAATTTGGGTTTTCGGTCTTTTGGATCGAATTGCTTCTATCCCTAATGCAGCGCTTAGTTAGAAAAGGGTTACATTCATAAAGAAGCACCCTTAAAAAATATATTCAGCACAATACTCATCAGTATGCAATTAAGCTCCCAAAATGCTCAGGAGAACAATAAGAGCTTAACCCCAAAAGCAAGTGTGTGATCAGTCAGCAGGGGAACATCGCCGCGCTTTAAAGAAATGATAGATAGAAACTCCACGGTTTAATTTAGAGTTGAGTGGCAGTCACTTTATGAATGGAGGTAGCCTCTGAACATATTCTAGGCTCCCTTCTTGGATTAGGCAGGAGTTTGAGTGCCTCTAGTGGCCAATATTCCTACTTCAATCCTTAAACATCTAAGGGAGAACCGAGTACCTGGGGGGTGTATTGCAAGTGGCTATATAGAGGGAATAAGACTTTTTTTAATAATCAATATTAACGATATACAAATAATAATATTATACAATTTATTTATTAATCTACATATTGTGAATAATCCTGGCGTAAACTTGGTTGAAGAGAACATTCGCCGGTTTCTCTAGAGTGTGCACATTGGATAAGTGTGACTGCCCCCCAGACAGAACGCGAGGGACGTCATATCAAGGAACTTACCTCAATGAAATTTTCTGAGCAGATGATACATTGAAGCTCATTGTCTAGAACATCATTCATGTGACTCAAGACCTCTTCCTTCTGAACGCGCGCCTTCTCCTTCTCTTCCTGCAATAAACAAAACCTTGAAGTTCCCAGTAACATCAAAGCGTACACTCTCCTGCTTAGTTGTTTTTTTTTCACTTTAAAGAGGTGGTAGTACATACATAGAACAGCTCGTCAGCAGAAGTGGTAGAGGGTAATACAGTGAGGGTATTAAACATGCATGGGATAGACAGACGGCTCCTGAATCTAAGACGAGACCAACGACTGATTAAGGTTTGAGTCGTTACAGCAGGAGAAACGGGCGACTAGAATGGGGGCCGATCTGCCGGGAGGTTCTTTATGTTTCTACAACTGGTGTGTCCATCTTCTTGTGTCGCTCGGTCAGGTTACAGAAGCCCTGGGAGGCAGCGCACCAGTCCTGTCTCAACTAGGGATGCACCGAAATGAAAATTCTGGACCGAAATAGTAAATTGAGGATTCACTTGGCCGAAACCGAAAATGACCCCCACCTTTAAAAGAAAAATAACCACACTTTTAATAAAAGTAAGTAACACCAACATTGCACCAAAAAAAAATCAATAATATTAATATGCTGGAATCTGGGTATGCCTGGGCAGGATAGGAGTATGATTTCAGTTAGCAGTCATATATATTTAATATAGCAATCACACTCCTATCATGCACGAGCAGCCGATACATGGTGTGTGTGTGTGTGCACGCGAGTAACGCACGGGTAAGCAGCAGGGCCCCTGCGGACGATTATTTTCAAATAAAAGTCACAAAGGGGTCCTCGTTATGAATAAATATGAAAGAGAGGAAATATACAAAAAATAATAGCGTAGCAGGATCAAAAAATGCAATGATATTCAAAGTAGCGGTTGAATTTTATTTGTGGATACCAGCATCCGGAGAGTGCTGTTCTAGGGTTGCGGCTGTGAGAGTTTACTTGGAAGGAGAGTATATTATAAAAAACGTTTTTTCTTCTTTTTCACTTTTATTCACATTAATTATTATTGCTTTTAATCACATACACTGGTACTTTCACCACATTTGTTATTGGACGATCATTTTCGGCAGTCTTTTTTATTTCAGCATTTTGCCGATATGTTTCGGCCACCAATATGTCGGTGCATCCCTAGCCTCAACCTGTTACAGTAATCTCTAATGAGAAAAAGAGACATCTGTGACAATTTAATTATGGCTGAACTCCAAATATTATCCAATCAAAAATCCTTAAAAAATATATATATATATATAATTATATATAAGATTTGTTTCCTGTCCAGTGGAAAAAATATTTGCTGTCAGTCATGTGATATTTTGGGTAACTTTCCCGGCTCAAACCCCACACTGAGCTGATGCTTTATGGCGATGCTAATGAAGTCCGTTCCTCCGTAGACTTTCATTAGTCAGAATGCCTGACTGGTTGATTAAGATTGAGCCATTTTTTTGTTCCATACAGGCAGTATGATAAGGAGTCGGGGGGTTTAGTAGATCAGGGATCAGATAACAGAGCGGGGATCATACAAACGACTGATTTGCAGCTGCCTGAAAACATTATGCAAAAACAAAACAGGGGGGGGGGCGTTCTCTTTTGATATAATTAACAAATTCACTCTTGGATGGATATCAGAAAAAAGCGTGAAAAGAATCTTTGCATGCGCGTAGAATGCCGGTGGGAATTCTGATACCTTTGTTTCTTGGAGCTCTCTTTCCTTAGCCTGTATGATCTGTTCAAAGTCAGTCTTATTTCGGTTCAGTTCCTCCATGAGCAGCGTGTGCTGTGAAAGTAAAACCAAAGCTTGAGTTAAATATTGCACCGTCGCTTTAAACCCCAGGTTCCTGCGAACTGCCACTACAGCCCCGAACCGAGCAGTGGGAATGACGAGCCGCAACACAGTGACTTATCTGCATATTGACTGCTAATCCCATCATCCCCAACCTTTCCATATGGTGCCAAACGTTTGTACCTCTTGCAGGGCCTGCGCCAGCTGATCCTTCAGATGTTCCTCGGCCATCTTTCGCTCTCCCTGAGAACAAAAACAATAAATAAACGGGTCAGCATTTCAAGCCCTTGCTTTGGACAAATGGGGGGACCCGGCAAGGATCCTGACGCAACATCTGAGGTTTCGTAGGTAGGTGGATCAGGTGGAGGAACAGGGGCCACTAATATTCAGTGCAATAATACAACAAACACAGATACGTGAAAGAGTTAATAATTACGGATGAAATGATTCCACATTTAAACAACAAATCAAGTACTGGAGTAAACTTCTGCAAATAAAAAAATCAGTGAAGATCGGCCACATTCTTAGTTCTCTTTTTTTTCCACTCGTCGTACAAAGAATTTTACTTCCTGCCCTTTTGAGTTTCCAATTGGAAATGAAATTCGTCGTCACTCACATCACTCTCTCTCTCTTTCTCTCTCAATGTCTCTCTGCCTTCTCCACCAACAGCTTCCATGTCTCCATCTCCTTTTTTCACAGCTCTGCTCCTTCTCTTAGCTCTTTTCGTTCTTCTCTCTGCTTTCTTTATTCGTTTCTTCCCGGTATGAGCTCCATTAACAATGCCTTCCGGAGCACTCCCACATAACTGTAGAGCATCTTGGCACAACCTTTCCCCTGATTGGAGGAACCGGGAAGAGGCTGTCCCCCTGTGACATGCCCAGTGACTCCGCCTTTTTGCGGAAGAACTCCAAGAGGACAGAATAATGCAGACAGAGCCGCGGAGTAAGAAGTTCCTGCACCTCTCTCCGGGAACCCGTCTGCATGTTTCTGGCCTCTACTTCCGCAAAAAAAGGGCGGAGCCACAGAGACAGCCTCTCCCCAGTCCCTCCAATCAGGGGAGAGGGTGTGCGCGGCGGCTCTGCCCTTTTGTGGAAGTGTCAGGAATGCCGGGTTAACAGAGCTAATACTGGGAAGAAGCAGATGAAAGTTAGCTTTTCAAAAGGAGACAGGGAGAATGAAGCCGAGTTTTTCGGGGGGGGCGGCATCCTCATTTACGGACATTCATACAAATTACCGAAATTGGCAAATTTCTTTTAATACTCGAACAGCAGGTTGACCTCACACACTTTGATGTTAAAGAAACAGTTTAAATTAGGGATGCCCCTAACATTCTAGACCAAAACAACTTCTCTTGTTCGCAGAGTGCAGGGCCCCTGCAGATGTCTGCAAGTGAAAGCTGTGCTGTTCAGGAGTGGGGGAGGGTGTATGAGCAAGTATGCGTGATTCATAAGAGAATGAATATGAGTATATGAATGAGCGAATTAATGTTTGTGAGGTTCCTGCTTCCCCTGGCCGGTACAAGAGGCGCTGCTCACACAGTGTGTGTGACCAACGCACAGGTAAGCAGCCTGGCCCCTGCGGACGATTACTTATTATTACTTTTAACCGTCTCAAAACTAAGTAAAGAGAGAGGCCCCGTTTAGCGAGACGCTCAGTAGGCTGGGAGTAATTCTCCACTCCCAGCGCCTGTCAGCATGCAAAGAGGTTTTTTTTCTCTTTCATTTTCCTTTAACCCCTTCGGGACCAGGGTCTTTTCATAACCCAATAATAATAGCTTTGTTCCAGGGGGTCCCATCCATACTTTACATTTATTATAATACTATTGGCTTAAGGGGTTTGGGGGGTAGTGATTTTTATCATTTCATTATATATATATACACATTTTATTTTATTTTATTAATTATTATTATTAGATGGCCGTGGAGCTCTGCTGACCTGCTTCTCCTGCTCCTCCTGGAAGATCTGCCTCAGTTCCTGCACTCGGTGGAGGTGCTCCTCTCGCTCGCTACTCAGCTGGTTCTGGAGCTCATGAAGCTCCTTCTGGACAGTGAGGACATCTCTGGGATTGGCCGACTTGCTGGCATGGGGAGCATTCAGCTTCTCCTTCATCTCCAGCTGTTTTTCCTGCATCTGCACATTGAGTCTCCTTATCTCCTGCATGGTCTGTCTGACTTTGGTCAGCTGTAAGGTTCCCCGGCACTGCCGCTGAGTGGGAGGAAGCTCGTCTCCATCCGTGGAATTATTCGGCTCGATTTGGTCTTGCAACGCACCGGCGTCTACCGTCACGCTGTGGTGTTTAGCACGATGAGCCTTGTGGGAACACTTGGCTGGTGCGCCATCGCGGCTGCCGACCCGGTGAACCTTTGCTTTTGAGAAGTTGGACGGACCCTCCGCTCCGGAGGCTTCCGAGTCATCAGAGTTAAATTTCCGCTTGGTTCTGGGACAGTCTTGTTCCTGGATCAGGTCGTAAACGAACTCCGCTCTGTCGTTGCTCAGCAAAGGCACTCCCAGCTGGATGCAGGTTCCCTCCGTCAGGACGTACGACTTCCGCGGTTCCAGCCTCTCTTTGTTCAGCCAGACGCCGTTCAGGCTCTGCGGGACAGAGAGACGGGGATTTAGCAATAAAACGGGATGAAGGACAAAGATGAAAAACGGCAATTCAGCGACAACATGAGACCCAGCGGATCCCTCAACGGACGGAAATCACGGATAAGATCATCTCTGTGTTTTGTTTTTTTTTGTGGGGGGGGGTTATCATATCCCGTGGCTTCAAATAAGCATTTGGATGCCAATTCTCCACCAACAGATTCACGACTCCCACTATCCCGGGCCGGCACAGCCAGAGGTGTGCCTTCAGAGCCGGCACTCATTTTATTTTGCAGCCGCTATACGGCTTGCACAGGCTACGCCGCTGCGTTACTTTTTAAGATGTTCCTTTTTGCCCCTATAAGGTATGAGCTTGTGCATTAGTTGCCCCGTTTCTTTAGGGGCCTATAAGTATCGTGTCCATAAACTGCCCCTGAAACGGAGCGTTGCCTGTCCCGTTCTGGAGCTCTGCGGATGTCACCTGATTGTCCGTGATGGTCCATTGACTCTGGCCGTTCTGTCTAAGGATGCAGTGGACTCGAGAAATCATCAGCGGGCACAGCGTAGATGTCAGCTGGTAGGTAACTCCAAGGCCGCGACCCAGCGTGATCTAAAGGCAAGTAAAACGAGCAAACTAAGCACAGAAACACAGAACCTGCTGCCAGATCGGCCCTATTTGGCCCCCGTCTAGTCGCCTGTTTCTCCTGCTGTAAAGACTCAAACCTTAATCAGTCGTTGGTCTCGTCTTAGATTCAGGAGCCGTATGTCTATCCCACGCATGTTTAATACCCTCACTGCATTACCCTCTTCCACCTCTGCTGGGAAGCTGTTCCACTTATCTACCATGCTCTCAGTAAAGTAAAACTTTCTTGAACCTCGACCCTCTGGTTTTAGGTTTATGACCTCTTTTTGCCCAAAAGGGCTTACATCATACCGTAACTATCTGTACCGACCCAGCACCCTACAGCTAACATGTAAACATGCACATGAAATGCTTTGAACGAGGATAGTCAAGACGCAGCCCCGGGGCTGTCCAATGTATAATTCCACTGACAATCGGCCAGCCTTTTGCTAGCCAACTGCTGACAAGTCACAGGTTAGGTAGCCAAGACTTACGAACAGAAATATCGGTCAGATTTCTGAAACAAAAAGCCTAAATTGTTGGCTGCACCAAGGTCTGCGCTCAGATTAATGTTCAGTAGCCCCCCACCCTGGGTGCGCGGGCGGCATTTACCCCGTTGCTAATAAATAGCTGCCATGGGCAACAACTCAGGGCACAAAAGGGTCCTACTCATCAAACCATCCTAAAGCCTCCTACCCGCAATCCCCACCATCCTGCCCTGGTCTCCTCCTATAGCCAAAGCCCCTGCCCCGGCCTCCAGCCAACTTCTTGACACATTAAACCGCTGTGGGCCACTTCTTTTAGGGGATGTGGTTAGAGGCATGGCTGGGGTATTTGTGTAACTGAGTGGGGCATTTAGAAAAAGAATAAAGGGTGTTATTTACCCCGTTTAATTTATAAAGCCGTTTCCTGCTGTTTCTATACACATTATCGGGGCTTTTAGGGCTGCAGAACCCTGCGATCCCCTCATACCCGGCAAACATTCTGACCTCCTAGAAAAGAGGCACATAGAGACTGGCCTAACGGAACAAGGACACTCAGCAGGTATGCTTCTACCCACCTACCCCCGGCTCCAATGATCCCGTTTCCCGCCCCTGTCAGTCTCACCTCCTCGCCATCCCGCAGCAGAAGTCTCTCGTGGTTCCCCTCTCGCCTCTTCAGGTACCAGCGGGGACCTGGAGCCGCCATCTCACCGGAGCCGACACCAGCCGAGCACAGCCCTGCGAGACATCACCGTGAAAACGGCTACACAGCGAAGCAATCCAACGACTCTCCGTGACACAACGATCCCGAGCGCCGAGCAATCCAACGCTCCCTACAGAGGCCTGAGCAGTCCACTGCCGAGCAATCAAACTTCCTCTGCAGCAGCCTGAGGAACCTATTGCCGAGCAATCAAAAATCTGCAACGGCCTGAGCGATCTACCGCCGAGCAATCCACCGACTTAGTGCCTTGTGGTGGTGGTGGCTCACTGATCTTTAACCCTATGAGTGCCAGTGTCAGGACACAATTTTCCTCATGGGACGCCCAGCTATTTTTCGTAGTTTAATTCAAAAATATTTCGTCCGAACAAGTATTCGTAAAAACCTAACTGAACACAAATTTAAGATTAACACAAATGCTGCACCCAATCATGATGTAATGGTAAAAATAAAGATAAAAAAGTACCAAAATAAATAAAAATAAAAACCCTCCCTATTTCCCTTACTATATTTATTATATATATATATATATATCTATCTATATATATAGTTGTCCCGCAAGGGTAGACACCAGGTATCCGGAGCCCACAAGTTCCCAGGTGTGGTTATAACATTCTGGGAATCGTAGTTCATCGGCCCATTTTCTTATTAAAAAAATAAAGGTATATTTAAAATTCCTGTATATTTCTATTTCCTTGTACCATTGTTTTGTTGGCGAGGAGAGTGTTTCCACAACTGGCGCGCCATGGAAATGCTTCCTCTTAACCCGCCTGGCAAGACATGGGGTTAAACATTGAAATTGAGGCATTCAGCAACACAAAAAATAATGTTGGGACCCCGCGTGATCGCTCTACAGAATCATCACATTCACCACACTCAGCATGGAGGTGATCAACAAAATCCTGCTCTGGTGATTAGGTCTCTATCGCTGAGTTTCTCAGGAAACTATCAGAGATATTCAGCGTCTATCGTGACCTAATCACCAGAGCAGGATTTGCTCTGTAAGGAGTAAGTGGCTCTCCTACTCCTTATATGAGAGCGTTTACATCTGACGATATCACACCGCTGGTTTTATTTGTGTTTTATTTCTATGTTACGCGTTGAATGAGATTTGAGGAAAAGTTTGTATCAAGGGAAGGATCTTTGAATATACCTTCCATCCATTTATTCACTAGGTGCGCGGTCACCATTATTTTTCACTTTTGAAGGAAAATATATGGTTTGGTGTTTCTTCTTTGCAGGAGGATATAGGGGCTCGGCATGCAGGTGGCAGATGAGGTTCAACATAGAGAAATGCAAAGTTACGCATTATGGTAAAATAATAACAATGCGATCTATTCTTTAATTGGAATATCCTTGGGGGAAACTACCAATGAGAATGAATTAGGAATAACGGTTGACAACAGACTTGGTAACAGTGCCCAATGCCAGGGGGCAGCTGCGAGGGCCAATAAGGTTTTGGCATGTATATAACGGGGTATTGATTCACGGGAGGAGGATATTATCCGCCTCTTTACAGGTCATTGCTAAGACCTCACCTTGAATACGCGATACAATTCTGGGCACCGGTCCTTAAAAAGGACATTATGGAATTAGAAAAAGTGCAAAAGAAGGGAATAAAATTAATAAGGGGATTGGGAGATACGGAGAGAGACAAAAAAAGTTAAAATTATATACACTAGAAAAGCGGCGATTCAGAGGGGGTATGATAACAAATAAATATATACGGGGCCGATATACATTATATAAATATATGCGGGGCGATATACATTATATAAATATACACGGGGCCGATATACATTATATAAATAGAAGCCAAGCCGATATACATTATATAAATAGAAGCGGGTCCAATATACAATATATAAATATACGCATGGCCGATATACATTATATAAATATACGCGGGGCTGATATACATTATATAAATATATGCGGGGCCGATATACAATATATAAATATACACAATATATAAATATACGCAGGGCCGATATACATTATATAAATATACGCAGGGCCGATATACATAATATAAATATACGCATTGCCTATATACATTATATAAATATATGCGGGGCCGATATACATTTTATAAATATACACGGGGCCGATATACATTATATAAATATACGCGGGGCCGATATACAATATCTAAATATATGCGGGGCCGATATACAATATATAAATATACGCGGGGCCGATATACATTATATAAATATACGCGGGGCCGATATACAATATATAAATATGTGCGGGGCAGATATACATTTTATAAATCTACACGGGGCCGATATACAATATATAAATATACACGTGGCTGATATACATTATATAAATATACGCAGGGCCGATATATATTATATAAATATACGCATTGCCTATATACATTATATAAATATATGCGGGGCCGATATACATTTTATAAATATACGCGGGGACCGATATACATTATATAAATATACGCGGGGCCGATATACAATATATAAATATGTGCGGGGCAGATATACATTTTATAAATATACACGGGGCCGATATACAATATATAAATATACGCGGGGCCGATACACATTATATAAATACATGCATGGTCAATATACATTATATAAATATATGCATTGCCAATATACATTATATAAATACATGCATGGCCGATATACATTATATAAATAGATGCGGGTCTGATATACAATATATAAATATACGTGGGGCCGATATACATTATATAAATATATGCGGGGCCGATATACAATATATAATTATATGCGGGGCCGATATACATTATATAAATATATGCATTGCCAATATACATTATATAAATATACGCGGGGCCGATATACATTATATAAATATATGCGGGGCCGATATACATTATATAAATATACGCAGGGCCGATATACATTATATAAATATATGCATTGCCAATATACATTATATAAATATACGCGGGGCCGATATACATTATATAAATATACGCGGGGACGAAATACAATATAAAATATACGCGGGGCTGATATACATTATATAAATACATGCATGGCCAATATACATTATATAAATACATGCATGGCCAATATACATTATATATATAAATGCGGGGCCGATATACATTATATAAATACATACATGGCCAATATACATTATATAAATAAATGCGGGGCCGATATACATTATATTAATATATGCAAGGGTGATATACATTATATAAATACATGCATGGCCAATATACATTATATAAATATACGCGGGGCCGATATACATTATATAAACATACGCAGGGCCGATATACATTATATAAACATATGCGAGGCTGATATACATTATATAAATATATACGAGGCTGATATACATTATATAAATATATACGGGGCCGATATACATTATATAAATATATGCGGGGCCGATATACATTATATAAATATATGCGGGGCCGATATACTTTATATAAACATATGCGAGGCTGATATACATTATATAAATATATACGGGGTCGATATACATTATATAAACATACGCAGGGCCGATATACATTATATAAATATATGCCGGGCCGATGTACATTATATAAATATATACGGGGCCGATGTACATTATATAAATATATGCGGGGCCGATATACATTATATAAATATATGCGGGGCCGATATACATTATATAAATACATGCAGGGCCGATATAAAGAGCTCTTCAGTGAACTGTTCATTAACAGAAATGTACAAAGAACAAGAGGTCGCCCTCTGAGACTGGAAGAGCGGAGATTTCATAGACGACAAAGAAAGGGATTCTTTACAGTGAGGACAATAAAGATATGGAATGCACAGCCAAGAGAGGTGGTTATCAATTACATTTGATGCCTTCAAAAGGGTCTGTATATTTTTTTAGAAAGACATGACATACAGGGCTATAAATTAATAAATTAATATTTTAGAGCTTCTTGATCCAAAACAGATTTTTTCCCCCTGATGACAGAATTCGAGGTAGCTTAATTAGGGGTATTTTCGTCTTCTTTGGATCAAGAATAGAAAGGTTAGGTAGAAGGGTTGAACTTGATGGACGTAGGTCTTTTTTCAATCTTATGTACTATGTAACTATGTAATTTGAATTGGCCAGCTTTGAAGATGTCCCAAATATGACATGAGTGCGGGATGCGACAGATGTAAAAATTCTGAGTTGAAAAACTAAATTGTGCATGTCCCAAAATTGGCCTTTTAGTCCCCAAACAACCCGACAAACGCATGCTTGGCTATTAGCACTGTACATGGGAGATGTTGCTGAACACCTTTTAGGTGTTGTTTGGAAGTGACATATACCACGAGCTGCAAATTCATATTGAAAGTAAAGTGTGTGCTTTAGCTGCTGGGGGCGCTGCCATATTATATATATAAGGCATATAGCCTTTTAATATGGTCAATACAGTCGGTTCCAAGAGTGGTCTAAGGAGCCCCTAAATTGTTTGGTGTGTTGCTGAATGCATCAGTGTCGAGGCATTGCAGCAACACCAGCTGAGCAAAGAAAGCAATTATTGGTTGCTCCCTATGCTCGTTTAATCCCATGACGTACCAGGCACGTCAATTGTCATTAAGGGGATGCAAATTAGATCAATACGTAACGCGCTCAACAAAGCAAATAGCAGAACCTGAATATCCATCCAGTGCTTTGTAAGATATATATCTGAACCTCCATACTGTGCAACTTAGTTTCCTTGGGACACAATCGGGAACTTGATATTCTGTGTCTGTTTTCTTAGAAACAGAATCACTTTCATAATACACAGAAAATGGATTTGCAAAAATATCAAGAAAAACTCAAAAAGGGGAATTTTATCGGCTAAAGTGTAAATCAGTAGCAAGCGGCTCAACTACATCAATGGCAACAATTTAGATAAACGAAGGAGATTGTTGGTGATCTGGTCAGTGAAGATCAGGAGAAGGCAGACATTCTAAATATTTTTTCTTGGTATTTACCAATAATTCACGCACGGCTGCAGGTTTGCTAATTCATTCTACAGAAAAGCTGGCAGCAAACATATGATTGGCTGAAAGAGGACAAAGTGCCAGATCTGCTAAATAAATAAAGTAGAACAGATAATGCCCCGGGGCCGGATGGTATATACCCTCTGGTACTTAAACACTTGGCGTAAAGCAGAAGCGCTAACAATACAGACCAAAATCTCAGCCGGGTGGTTATAGACCCAGCAGTAGCGGGGACATTTTGGAAGCCGGTTAAGGGATAATATTAAAAAAAACCAACTATTTATTATTATTTAACTCAGGTTTATGAAGCAGAGATCGTGCCGGACGAACTTAATTGCTTTCTATGAAGTGTTGAGTAAAACCCAGAACAGAGAGTTTCAGTGGATGTGATTTATTCAGATTGTGTGAAAGCAGGCGATCCACATACAAGGTTATTGAGCGAATGGAAGGAGGTCGGCTTAGGGAGCGCTGCTGGGATAGAAAACTCTCCAAATGATAGCAGTCCGAGAGTTCATGGAGAATTATCCAACGGGAGAAAGGGGGTGAATGAAGTGAAATGAAGAGTTCATGGAGAATTATCCAACGGGAGAAAGGGGGTGAATGAAGTGAAATGAAGAGTTCATGGAGAATTATCCAACGGGAGAAAGGGGGTGAATGAAGTGAAATGAAGAGTTCATGGAGAATTATCCAACGGGAGAAAGGGGGTGAATGACGTGAAATGAAGAGTTGGCATGTGGGCCGGGCATCATTAAAACGAGATTCTGGCTTCCTTGATGATTAGGAAACCATAGTCAAGTTTAGAGTCTGTTTGCTTTGCCCTCCATGACTTTCATTTCCTAAATTTTTTCAGTTTTTTTGCGATGTTCAATTTAGGTTTCTTCATTTTCTTCATTTTCTTCATTTTCAATTTTGCCTTTGACTTCAATTTCCGCTGTTCGCGTTGAAGTTTGGCTTTGGCTTTCTTAGATTCTGCTTTCACCTTATGTCGCATCTTTTTGATCTCTTTGATGCTTTTTTCTTTAAGATCTTTTTTCCTTTTCTTCATTCGCTCCTTTCTCTCCTTTTTCTCCCTTTTTTTCTTTTCCTCCATTGTATGTTTTTTCTCCCTTTTCTCTTTTTTCTTCACTTCCTTCTTTTTCTCCATTTGCTCCTTTCTCTCCTTTTTCTCCTTTTCCTTCTTTTCCTCCATTTTCTTCTTTTTCTCCCTTCTCTCTTTTTCCTTCATTTCCTTCTTTTTGTCCTTTCCCTCCCTTTTCTCCTTTTTTTCCTTTTCCTTCTTCTCCTTCTTTTTATCCCTTCTCTCCTTTTTCTCCTTTTCCTTCTTTTCCTCCTTCTTATCCTTTCTCTCCCATTTCTCCTTTTCCTTCTTTTCCTCCTTTTCATCTTTTCTCTCCCTTTCCTCCCTTTTCCTCCCGTACTTCTTTTCCTCCTTTTCATCTTTTCTCTTCCATTTTTCCCTTTCCTTCCTGTCCTCCTTTTCCTCTTTTCTCTCCCTTTTCTCCCTTTTCTTCCTCTCCTTTTCTGTCTCCATTCTCTCACATTCCTCATTTTCTTTATAGTCCTCCTTTTCCTTATAGTACTTCTTTCTCTTCATTCTCTCCCATTCCTCCTCTTCACTCTCCTCTCCACCCTTCTCTTCATCATAAATCTTCTTTTTCCTTCTGTCAGTGTGGTCTCTTCCTGACGATGCCATCAAGTTCCGAAAGAAACTGCTGGATGTTTTAGGTTTCCTTTCAATTCTTTCTTCACTCTCCTGTTCTTGGAGACTGGAAATTGATGGACTTACTAAAAAAAAAATAAAAAAATAAAAGAAAGCAAATCGGTTAATATGTTACGGATCGTCCCTCGACAACGTGTACATAAAAAACGTAAAAACCCTATGATTCCCAAGCTTCAAAGAAATGTTTCCTATAATGTGACTTTCAACCTTATTTTTCATTTTTTTTAACAGTAGCAAATAATTGATATTCTATTTATATTGGGAAATCATTCCTTTTTAAGACGGGTGAGTTAAGTTCCAGCAATGAATTTTAAAAGTCCAAGTTTGATGACATCATACGGTCAAAATAAACGTATACTCTTTCTATTATTCATTATTGTTAATATATGTTACCTAAGGAAGTTAAGAAGCGGAGGGACTCTTCATCCGGTGGTCTCAGTCCAGTTTCTCCTGCATACCGTTCAGAAATGTTTTTTTGTTGTCTACAACGGCGAAACCTAAAATAAGAATAATAAACCCGTTAAGGAAGAAATGGATTCCAGCAGCATCGGAGTGTTTCTCCCCGTGTATAGTATACATGCTGTTTGGTCATTTTTTATATAGTGCGTTGCGTTGGATGTCTCTCCGCAGCATTTGAATTTCCAACAATTTGTATAACTTACTGTACGTAGAAATAGACCCCCAGTCCGGTTGCCATCGCGCATATAACACAGATGAATGCGTTCTGCACGATCCTCAACACCGGTCGTGAATGAACTGCAGAGAGAGCAAAAATATTTCTTAGCACAAGAAGAATGTGGAGATAAATACATATTTATATATTAAAGCTTAAAGAAAAATAGGATCTGCTACTAAATGAGATACGAGAAAATGGTCATTTCTGTCCTCTTCTGAAAGTAGGACACATTGTCGCTTCCAGACCTTCCTCTCCCCGAAGGCATTAATAGAACATGTCTTTTATCTCTAACGTTGTGCTTCTATCTTAGTGTAGAGGAGTTAGAAATGACACGTTTCTTTTTCCGGGTCCAGTTACTCCACTATGAGAGCATTTTCTATTATTGTGTAGTTTGCTATTCCATACGGTTATCATTAATGTTAAAAGAAAACACATAGCGTACCTGATTGTGCCATTCGTGTAATCAGTGAACGGAATCCTCCGATCGCCAGAGATCCTTTGTGAGATAAACAGGAAAAAGGAATGTTAGCTGCATGTTCTCTATACAATATCTTTCTATTATCCCCGAGTTACAGAAAAAGCCAGCCCCAAATTACAGTTACATGAGGAGCGGATACTGTAACCTCTCTTATCTAATATTCAACATTTCATCTTTCTTACGGGTAATGAAATCATGCGTGTGCATTGTACACATACACACATAACACGGATCACACGCTTCTGAAGCATGGATGCCCATCTGAGAGACGTCTATATCTTACCATTAGATGTTGGGTTGGATTCTCGTGGCTGGAAATTCCCGTCGGTCCCTGCAAAAAAAACAACAACACCGGAGTCATCAACGGCCAACAAACTTCTTCATTCATAGGAACCTTAAGGTTTTTGTGTTTAGGAAATGCAGGAATATCATTTGACTTTTTGGGTATAGACTTTCTGGATTGCACGAATATTAAGGCAGGACCGCGTCCCCGCAGGCAGATTAGCTTCCTTCTCATAAAATGAATCAGATGTACTATAGATGCAGATCCTATCAGCGGACTTACTGGATCTCATTCTTTTGTGGGTTTTAGTGTTTTAAAGCTGATAACAAATCCTACGAATAACCGAAATAAATCCCGCGGTTTCAGTGCAGTCAGGAAGAGACGCGCAATTCCTTTGTGTCCCAAAAACATTTCTAAATATCATATGTTGCCCATTGTAAGGTGAAGAGCCCTGTTTTCATTGGATTTGTAACGGATTTAACTGATATTTTTTCTACCAAACCGCCTCGAGTGCAGCTGCAGGGCAGCGATTCCGGCAGCTACCGATACAAAGATGCAAAGCTACTACGATCCGCATCTTCTCTGTTAGGAGGCTACAGTAGAAGTGTCCTTCTGCTCTCTGATGTGCTGTATCTGTGTACTGCACCTGTGATGTCACAATGAAGACATGACATCATCGTGTTCCGTGATCTCAAGGTGATGAAACAATTTTGTACGTTTGCAATGTTACAAAAACACTTTTGATACAAAATAAAAATCCAGTAAAGATAGAAGAAACCTTTAAGGTTTTTTCCGGCCGGATCAGAGTCTATTGCTGGGCGCTGTGAGGATTATTATTTTCTTGTTATTTGTCCGTTTGCAGGGAATTAGGGAGCCGATCCGTTTATTGTTCAGTTAATTGTTGTTAAAGTTAATTCTCCCAAGATGTAGTATTTGAGGTGTCCTGATTTGGGAAGCACCTGATACTCAGGAGACGGAATTCTATTCTCTTTCTGGCAGTAATGGGGCAAACATTACGAGGGATACATTGTTACTCGCTGCTTTTTTTGCAGGTTTTATGGTTATTTTGCTGATTTGAAACGGTAATGATGACCGATGGAAACATTTATCACCCAAACAGATATATATTTCTGGAGAGCAGACAGCCCGGGGGGTTTCATTGGGATCGCTGGGCAACCGGGAGGCAGCTATTTGGCAGCCAATCTCTATAAATTTAGCCAAAACATGATTTTTGGGGCTTCTTCCACCAACGCATTGCTCTGTATTTTTTCTGTAGGTTTTTGTGCAGAAATGTATACACTTTTTTCAGCTTTTCTTGCAGCATAGATAGATTATTAAAGTATTTTGGAAGTTATTTGCTACAGTTTCCCACCATTTCATAAAAGGATAATGTTAGCCGGCCGCAGGATATATTCATTTTAATTACACCAAACTGAGAATGAAGGGAAGGAAATTCACCAACACCAATCCTAACCGTATACCTGTACAGAACCGATTCAAACCTTACCGACGACAGCGAACGCGTCTCTACATCAACGACTTCTTCAGACTGCAGCCCCTTGTGGGGCACGGATACAATCTCCTCACATTACACGGCACTCAAACACGGGGCCACAACCTAGAAAAAGAGCCAACACGGGGGGGAGATCTACATAACAGAGAAAAAAGGGGCAGAAAACATCCACGATCGGTATTTATAAAACAATTTAAACAAAAACCGCATAAAGCTCATTAAATGTGGTCTTAATTTTGTCCCCCCCTCCCCCCGCAGCTAAACTTGGCACATTCTCTTTGTATGCGGATTTACAGAAATTCACTCGATCCCTTTTTGGAGAATCCCGAATCACAATAAATCCCCATAATACAGAGAATAAATGTATTCGCACTTTCCTTCAAGAAAAGTCTAATTTTTTTCTCATATTCACAAAAATCAGGAGCTATAGCGATATTTCATATATTTAGTAATTGACGAGGCAGACAAAAAATAAAGTGAAATATACACATAGTAAAAGAAAAAACAATGGTGTGGGCCAAACAATTCTTCCCAGTAAATATGATCATGAAGAAGCCACTAGATTAATAAAAAATAGGGAAACGTGAAATTCTCAAAAAAGATCCCTCATCTATAGCTGAACTTAAGCCTTCTATTTAATTATAACTTCGTACAATTTCTTAATGCCTCCTAAAAAAGATGGAGAGAGAGAAAGAGATAGGGACAAGGAAAAGTCCCAAAATACAAAAACAATGAGTGGTTACTATTCTCCAACATCACCGAAATCTCCAGAATCACTACCTGGTATAATGGCTACGCCAGAACGACCTAATCTAAGTCAAGGCTTTAGTGAGTCTATTGAACCATTATCCAATACTAGCTTAGCAAAAGCATTGGAGAATCTTCGGGAACGAATTAAAATAGACTTTAAAGAAAACCTAATTGAGCTTAAACAAGAGATCCAATCAATCTCAGAAAATACGTCTTCACTTATGATTGAAACACAATCGCTGAGAAGTGAAACGGAACATTTACAATCTCATAACAAATTATTGACAGAGGATCTAAATAAATTAGAGCTCAAATTAGCGGATTTAGAAGATCGTTCAAGAAGAACGATTTCCAAAGACCATTTGGAATCTTTCTGTAAGGAATGGATTTCCACCGTAATTAAACCTGATAAATTGGGATGCTTTCCTTTTGAGCGATTACACCGTTTATCAAAACCGAGAAGTCTTATTAATTCTGAAAATTCGAGAGATGTAATTATCTGCTTCAACAATGCTTGTATTAAAGATCTTCTGATGAAAGCTGCAAAGGCTAAATTATTTCCTGATCCATACAAAGAATTTTTGTTATTACAAGATCTGTCTTTGACCACAAGAAATAACAGCCGAAAAAATTTTTTTTTTTTTTTTTACATTGTTCTTTATTCAATTTTTTTAAAATAATTATGACAAACAATTAACATGTAAGTTACTTGCATAAAAATTTAAGTAACCTACAGTATATTTCTTACAATATTAATTGATTTGTAGATTATAACAAACATACATACAATTAGACACTACGACAAAGCTCTTTGGATTAATAACCTTGGTAACGTTTTAGATCTCCATGAGGGGTCTACATTTGGCGAAGTATAAAGGTTGAACTCATCGGCAGAACACGAGAAAAGGAGAAGGAAAAAAAAATAAAAAAATAAATATATATATATATATATAGAGTTATTAAATTCTCAAGAACTCCCTAAAATATGTGCGTTCCAACTAGACCAAATTTTGTTATAAAAAGCTATATTATTCCAAAAAAAATATCTCTCTGAAATAGCCTGTATTTTAACTTGATTATAAATTTCGTCCCGTAGTGGGATGTTGTGACTTTTCCAATTTCGAGCAATACATATTTTGCATGCCAATAATATGTTAATTAACAAAATTCTATTAAATTTAGGTATTTGCGGAAGGTCTAAGTGGAACATAAAGATTTGAGGCGTCAAGCAAATCTTAATACCTGTAACTGATTGAAATATAAAACATACTAAATTCTTTATAGGATTAAGATTAGGACCTTCCCACCATATGTGGAAATGAGTTCCAACTGATTTTTGACAACGCCAACAAACATCGTTATTTTCATTTTACATTTTACTAAGTTTGCTTGGAACCAGGTACCAACGATGTAATAATTTATAGTATTGTTCATGAAGATTTAAACAATGTACTGATTTTCTTGTATGGTACCAAGCTTTATACCACTTTTGTAAATGAAATTCCTCTCGAAGGTCTCTTTCCCATGATAGAATTGTTTTGCATTTTTCGGAAGACATTATGCTTGTCAGTAGTTTAGACACCTTCGAGATTATTTTTGCTTGAGGGGGTTCTGAGAAAAGGTCATCCAAATTATCATGTGCCCTTAAAGGGTTTGATAATAAAAATTGCTTAATACGTAAATAAGAAAAAAGTTCCTGATTTAATAAATTATATCTTGTTTGAATGTCTGCAAAAGGAATTATGGCTTGTCCCTCGGTGAAATCTGCTAATTTTTGTATCCCGCATCGTTTCCATCCTTGAATATTTAAATCTGTAATATATATGTTTAAGATTTCTATGGGAGATAATTCTGACATAGCTGTTGATAGGCCATAATCTTTCCGAACTTTAAGTAATGCATTCAGAATATCTCTCACCAAGGGGTTTACTAATTTTAAATTATTCAATGTTTTCTTATCTAGCCAAATTAATTTAGATGGGTCAATGTTATTACTAATGTTTTTTTCCGCAATGTACCATCCTAAATTATGTTTAGTTTTAGTTCCCCATGCCAAAGCATGAGAAATGCGGGAGGCCTCGTAGAGTCTGTATAGATCTGGGTATCCCAACCCTTCGTGAGAGATGCTCCTCCTCATGATATTTTTAGATATCCTTGGTTTCTTAGCTGACCAGACAAATATTGTAAATAACTTGTCGAAATCCCTTAAAACGTTTTTTGGAACCTGATATGGAATGGTTCGAAACAAGTATAGTATCTTTGGTATTAGGTATGCTTTTAAAATGTTTATACGGCCTAACCAAGATAGTTCTAATTTTTTCCATGTTGAAGTTATTTCATTTCTTCTAGCAATGTGCCATCATTTAAAGAGATCGTATCAAATGAATTTTTACTAATAATAATACCCAAATATTCAACTTTATTTTGAGGTTTGACTTCATAGGTTCCCTCTGAAAAATATCTTTGTTGGGTTTCTTTTAAGTTGAAAGTTATTATTTGTGTCTTTAAGAAATTAATTTTATAATTAGAGAGGGAGGAGTATTCCCTTATTTCTTCTAAGATGGAAGGACATGACTGTTCGGGAGAAGATATCGTTAAAAGTACGTCATCTGCGTATAGTGTAATTAAATGTTCCTGGGGTCCTATTTTTATTCCATAAATTTTCTGTGAATTTCTAATAGATGCTGCTAAGGGTTCCATAATTTCGGTTTTCTTAAACGGTTTCCTGTCCAGGTTGAAATCCTGGATGCTGTTAAAGTCTCCCCCTATAATAACCAAGCCTTTTTCAATTTTCTCGAGAGTCTCAATTGAATCGTTAATAAATTTAACTATTGAGTCAGAAGGGGCATAGAGGGACATAAACGTATAAAGAATATCGTTAATTTTACAAACTAAAATTAGTCTTCTCCCGTCCTTATCTGATTCGTGCATAATATATTCAAATTTAATTTTATGAGATAGTATTATAGCAACACCCCTTTTCTTTTTCTCTGACATAGAGGAAGTAAATATATGGGGGTATCTACGATATTTCCACAATAATTTTTGTTGTTTTAACCAATGGGTTTCTTGGATGAATGCGATATCAATATTTTCTTTTAGCAGAGAGTCATAAATATAAGACCTTTTATACGGTGAGTTCAACCCTTGTGCATTGATTGTTACTAATTTAAGGGTCATTTTAAGGGGTAGTAAGAATTTTTTTTTATAGGAAATTGACCCATATTTTCCGCCAAGTAGACAATCACCTCAGTGGAGATCATACATAGTACAAAATAAAATCCGTCGAGCTTAACATTAAACATAAAATCCATTACGTATATCTTAACAAGTGACATAGAAACATATAGAAAAACATTCATTCTATCTCTTCTAACTCCATTCTCTGGGGGGGTGTCAAAAATCGGCCTCCCTATGTGGAGAAAAAGTCCCTGATCCATCTGGGATTATCGCGGGGGGGCGTACCCAGGGCTAAAAAAAAATAAAAAATATATAGAAATTAAACCCCTTCTTCGTGAAGTGTAGATACTTAGTATTTATAAATTTGTTTGTGCACCTAAGTAAAACTGTGCAGTATAAATATAGGTAGTGTTTCACTGAATTGTTTATAATCTTAAATTACTTCAGTATATCTATCTCATACAATTATTATGTGTTGCATTCCAACTATATTCTGGTATTGTATTTATCTTATGTGTAAGTGAAATATATCGAAAAAAACCCAAAAAAACCCTTTATAAAGTGAATATATTTGCTTTATTCTCTTTCATAGATTTATATGTTTACCCGATTTGGGTCATACGGTATAAATTTAAATTTGGGGAGTGTTTCTTAAATTATGTGTATTCTTGTGATTCCCCCATTATATGTGTCTCGTATAATTTTTAATATTGCAATTATAAATAAATTATTTATATTAGAGCTATGTATAAATCTACTATGTGTAAGTCTGTTGTATCCCAATCTTTACAAATAATAAATAGTTGTGTATTTAAATATCTGTGTTATTCTTAGATTTAGGTGTCATAAGTGTGTTTCTTCAAAGAAAAAAAAAAATGGAGGCGGGATCCTCTATATTTCTTTTAATCAATCTCGTTTTAACAAACCCCAAATAGTTAATTTACTTTTAAGCTGTTCTGGGTCCTGGCAGGTATATTGTTTTCCACTATAATTGACCCTTATTTTTATGGGGAATCCCCAGGTATATTTGATATTATTTTCTCTTAAGCAAGCTGTAAGGTCTGCGAATTTACTCCTATTAAGTCTTGTAGTTTGAGAGAGATCCGGGTAGAATGTTAATGATGCAAATTTTTTGTTTTTTTGCGGATTTACTCTCCATTCTTTAACAAACTGGTCTTTAATCCGGAGACTTGCAAAAATAACTATTGTGTCTCTGTCTCTATCTTTATAAATAGGGTTCGTTGGCTTTGGAATTCTGTAAACGTTCTCAATTGGTGTGGATCCAAGTGATTTTGTGTCCATGTACGTTGCCAGAAGCTCCATTATATATTGATCCATATTTATAGTTGTTTCTGGAATTCCTCTGATTCTTAGATTTTTTCTTCTGGAGCTATCTTCAATGTCTGCTATTTTGTGCTCCATTTTTTTAATCTCCAAGTTGTAGCTTTCATTTTGAGCTTTTAGATCTTTTATCGTTGTTTGAAGAGTAGAAATCTCTTGAGAATGAGAAAGTAATGAAGATTTTATGGCAGATATCTCATCTTTATAGTCTTTCAGATTTCTATCCAGATCCAACTTGATTCTCATGTATAGGGTTTCTAAAGCTGATGACAAGTCTTTGTGAGATATATATGGTTGTTGGATTTGATCTGGTTCGTCAGTACCGTGTTCCAGTATTGATTTTTCAGGTGATTCTGAAAGACTTAGCTGACTACGAGGAGAGTAAAAAGTACTTATGGATTGCGGTTTTCTTGATTTATTTGTAGTCTTAATTTTCTCGCCTTTATCCATTTTATCGATTTTAGGAGGCATAATTCATATGTAAATAATTTCTTACTAAAGAGGAGTTAAAGATCCAGTCTGTATTCTTCTTCGGTTCTTTCTTCAGTTATATCATTAGATTTTATTCCAGAATATGAGCCATTTATTTCCTTATTACTAGCTTGTTATCTCAAATTCAAATTAGGTCATGAGCCTTTATTCGACTCAACTTGTAGTGGAGGAGAAAAAAAAAAAGAACCTCAACCAATACTGATTCGCAGTCTCTCCCTTCCTCTTTTTAGTCCAGAAATTACAATTCCCTCTTAACTAGAAGAGGAGTATCCCAATGTGATATATTAATCATGCAGTTGTTACAACGGGGTTTTTTACAATCTTCAGTTAGGTTCCATGAATTGTATACATATCAGGAGTGCCAATTAACTCCTATAACAGGGGTGTCCAACATGCGGCCCGCGGGCCAAATGCGGCCTGCGAGACCTCGAGGTGCGGCCCGCGTAAGATCGGCAGCCAGGACAACCGATCTTACGCGAGCCGCACCTCAAGCCCTGCTACTTACTTGTGGGAGGGTCTTCTGGACTGCACAGAGGAAGCGGAGTTCACGTGACATCCTACTTCCTCTGTGCTTTAGCAGAGAAGGCAGAGGGAGGCCGCGCCCCCTGCTGAAGTCTGTGAGCGGCATCGAGGAGCTGCAGTGCAGGTAAGGGGGTGGGGAGGGTGTTTGAATGAGTGTGTGTGATTGAGGGAATTAATCTGTGAATGAATGATTATATGAATAAATGAGTGTGTGTGTGTGTGTGTGATAGCATGGACGTGTAAGTGCTGGAACCTAGGCATGATGGGACTGTGATTGCTGTTAGCAATCACACTCCTATCATGCCAAGTCAGCCAGTACATGCTGAAACCTGGCCAGCTGCCCCCCTTGTGTATTGATGCTGCCAGCAGTATGGGGTCTGCACATCACTTACAGCCACCCTGTACCAGCGTGCATTGGCTGACTTGGCATGATAGGAGTGTGATTGCTAACAGCAATCACAGCGAGCACAGTCCCATCATGCCTAGGTTCCAGCATTTACTGGATGGATGTGTAAGTGCTGGAACCTAGGCATGATGGGACTGTGACTACTGTTAGCAATCACACTCCTATCATGCCAAGTCAGCCAGTACATGCTGAAACCTAGCTAGCTGCCCCCTTGTGTAGTGATGCTGCCAGCAGTATGGGGTCTGCACATCACTTACAGCCACCCTGTACCAGCATGTATTGGCTGACTTGGCATGATAGGAGTGTGATTGCTAACAGCAATCACAGCGAGCACAGTCCCATCATGCCTAGGTACCAGCATTTACTGGTTACCTGGGTATGATAGGAGTGTGATTGCTGTTAGCAATCACACTCCTATCATGCCAAGTCATATTGCTAATTTTGTCCAATTGTGTGTTACCTACTTTTATTAAACATGTGAGTTTTTATTATTATTTTTAAAGGTGGGGGTCATTTTTGGTTTTGGCTAAGTGAACCCTGAATGTTTTGGTCCAGAATTTTCATTTTAGTTCATCCCTAGAATAAATCTAGGGAATCCTGAATTTGTAGTCGCAAAACTTTCAAGGCCCAGAAATCAGTGAGAGGAAGAGTAAAGGTTTTGTGTCATTTTACTTTATTTTAATCTGTATATTTTATTAAAGGCCATATTTTTTGTCACAGTGAAAAATGAGTGCGGCCCGCGCACGTATACAATTCTGATGAAGTGGCCCACTGCAGAAAAAACTTGGACACCCCTGTCCTATAATATCAATAGATTTCAAAGTTGGTTTGCGTAAGATAGAGCTCAGCCAGTAATAATTCACTTTCTCTCCCCAATATGATGTATTAATAATGCAATTATTTCAGAGGGATTTTTACAATCTTCGCTTAGATTCTATGAGTTATATGCATGTCAGAGGTAACCCCTATCAAATTGGTAGATCTCATATATTTGTAAGTAGGAAGAAGTTTTGCAATAGATTTTTCAGTTTAGTTGTCCACAACAAAAAAAAAAAAAAAAAAAAAAAGAAAAAGAAAACAAATTGTTAAGGTCAAAAATTTTTGGAAGTAACTCTCACACTGAGAAAGATGGGAATTGTGTATAGGTGGCTTTTTCCAACTAGACTTTCCTTCCCTTTCAATCAGAAAGACTACATGTTTGACGATCCTGCTAAAGCAATAACTCTGCTGATACAGAATGGAGATGTGGAGAAAACAACTGACTGAAAAGCGAAACTTCTTTTTCTTATTCCTCTATGTCGCGTATTGAATATGAACACGAATCTCTCTATACTAATACTTTACTGCAGTCTCTGGCTAATATTTGCTATTTTATTATTTATTAATAACTGTTCTTTAGAAATTGGAAGATTGATGTCTCTAGATGATTAAGCTTTAGATATTGAATGAACACTTGATCACTGGATTTGAACATTATTTTATTAACTATGAATAATTTTTCTCTAGAAATTGAAAGTTGGGCGTCTTTAGATGGTTAAGCTTTGGATATTGGATATTGAATGAAATTATCGCAGGCTTATTATCAGCTATAGCCTATGTTTACTACTATTAACTTATGTATGTTTAATCCTGATGACCTAGCTGCTGGGCTCTTTCTTTCTAGCGACATTAGATTACTGAACATGAATATGTATATATATCTTTTTTTTTTTTCTTCTCTTATTACAAAAATACTATATCGGTGTTATGGATACAATTTCTACTGTACTTAATTATGAATAATTTTAATTTAACCAATTGGCAATAGAAAGGCACGGTGTTTTGACGATAAATTAGATTATCGTACACAATTAATTTTATAAGGTGGTTACGTTTTGTTGGTTTTTTTTGATCACCGGATATAACCACGATGAATATTTCTACATTGACATTCGTTTTTGTCACTTATTAACCATGAATAATTGTTCACTAGAAATCGAAAGACTGATTTCCTTAGAGGGTTAATTTATAGATATTGAATGAATTGTTGATCACTGAATTTGAATACTAATCCCTTTACACTTTATTTTATTACTGTTTTTTGTTAACACCCTATTCATTATGAATAATTTTTTCTTTAGAACTTGAAAGCTGGGTGATTAAGCTTTAGATATTGAATGATATTAATATAGGTTTATTACCAGTCACAATTTACGTTTACTACTAATTTATGTTCCTTAATTCTAGTTGATGGGCCTTTTTTTCAATGAAACTTGATCACTGAATGAGAATATATATATATTTACACTATATTGATGCTATGGATATATTTTCATTGAACTTATTCATGGATAATTTCCTTTTTTTTTTTTTTTTTCTTCTCCCTTTGCTTTTTCCTTCTTTCTTTTTCTCCTTCTTTGTTTTTGGGACGCCATCTCTAGGTCCTCTAACACCTCCACATGAATGTGCTCTGATCTTTTTCTGTTTTCGGGTATCAGAGTAAGAGATGCATACATTTCTGTATCTGCCCTGTATGTATGTAATATGTATGTTTGATGGGGCAGAGGGGATGTTCAAAGGAGTCAATTCGATATATGGGAGAAACACAAGCAGCCACTATGGGGTGAAATTTAAAATAAAATGGTAAAGCCTAATCTGGTCACTATAAATGCTCAAGGATTAAATACTCCTGAGAAGAGGATGTACTTGTATGAAACACTAATTAGAGAAAAAATAGCTATATGTTTCGTTCAAGAGACCCATTGGAATAATGAGGGTGTATCTCTCTGGAAATGTAAAAAATATCCTATAGTAAATTAAATAAAATAAAGAGGGGTGCTGCGATAATTATCTCAAGAGATATTAAATTAGATTATATATTTAATGAGCGTGATATATACGGCAGATACATTATTCTTATTTGTAAATTAAACGACTCTATTTTTACGTTGGTAAATTTATATGCTCCCAATGACTATCCGGTAACATTTTTGGCCTCTTTAATTACAAGGATTGAGGAAATTAGAAATGGGACATTAATTCTTGGAGGAGATTTGAGCTGTGTGTCAAATATATATCTTGACAAGAGACTAAATGACAGCAAGATTCCCGACAGTGCCGCAGGGACTATAGCGCCGAGACTTACCAGTCTTATGGACAAACATAATTTATTTGATATTTGGAGGACTCAGCATCCCACAGAGAAGGACTTGTAGTTGTAAGGGATATTACAACCAACAATGTATCCTTAAACTGTATAACTTGAAATAAAAACACCATACTCAAATTTGGAATAAACAGGCCGTGTACTTTTATTTAGCTTAAAACAAACATCACAAGCTTGAAAGAAACTCTTGGCCCAAACCCAGAGTCTCACCTCCAATAACTTAAACCATAAATATATATATATACACATAAATAACCAAGCCATCCACCCTAAAAGCCAGACGGCATACACCATTACACCAGTCCATCCCAAGAAGGGACAACTTCTACCCTGATAAAAGCACACGACAAATATATAAAATAAAGCATCATAATATTCATAACAGGGATGGGGGGGTGGGAGTTTCTCAAGAAGAAGTTCCATCTTCGCCCGCGGCCCTCCTGCACCGCCGAAATACCAGCCTTTACAGGTAAGTATTCACAGCTCAGCAGTTCGCCTTGTGGCATGACTGCTAGCGCTCCCACAGCTCCTATTTATAGCGCGAATTCGCGCCTTTTTGCGCAGCGCGAGGCGTCTCGAGGTCCACCAAAGGTGCCCGCGAGGCAAAGTCGGCGAATCACTAAACAGCACACGCACATCCAGCAATTTCTAAGTTATATAACCAAGGTTATTTTTTTTTATTTTTTTTTTATAACTTCTGACCTGAACTTTTGACCCTGCCTATTAGCTCAATAGCTGACCTCTAGGTGAACCCAACCTCCTATCCCCACAACTACATGCCGCCCCCGCGCTATTTAGGCGGCAGGGCTTTTCAATACATTCTTTTCTAACAGACATCTTTCCTACTCTAGGATTGATGCATTATATACCAACTAAACAACTTTAAAAAATTGCACCTCTTCACGAATTGGCAATATAACCTGGTCAGACCGTGCTCCTGTGTTTCTCACGTTAACAGATCGCTTCAATTACAACTGGAGACTTTAATGAATTTCATTTAAAAACTGACCTGGCCAAACAAAAGTTATATAAAGAAGTCCAACAATTCATTCAAACAAACGATAATGGTTCAGTCCAAGATTTTACTCTCTGGGGTGCATTAAAATAGACTCTGAGAGGTTATTTCATAAAAACGGATTCCTATCTTAGAAAGCTTTATATATAAGACTGGCAAAAACTGAACGTATCAACAAAACGAAACCAAATCTAAAGTTAGCTAAAGAAAAAACTTCAGATGGAAATCAAAACAAAACTAAATGAGAAATTAAAGCGAGCTATTATCTTTTCTAAACAGAAATGGTATTACGAAAGCAATCGTCCTAGTAGATGTACCAACAATAAAATTAAAGTAGCAAGAGGCTTATATAGAGAGATAAAGTACTTCTTGATCCAACCCAAATCGCTGAAGCCTTTAAAGATTATTACAAGTCTCTCTATAAAAGAAGTAAAAGATGCGATCTCAAACTTAAAACCAGGGAAATCCCCTGGCCCTGGTGGATATACTGCATTATTTTATAAGATACTGGATTTCCCCTATATTGTTACGGGTATTTAACAGCATAGTAGAGATGGAAGCGACTCCTAAAGAGTTTCTACAAGTATCTATGTGTCCAATTCCAAAAGCTGTGTCAGGAACCAATTTTTCACTGCCTGAACCATGGCTTTTTTATACCTGTGGTGTTTACATCTGCGACCACTAGTGGCCACTCTCCACCCTCTGGAGCACTCAGAACTCAGGTGTGCCTTGTTACCTGGGTTGAGCCCTAGTCTACATCCAGCTGGGCCTTGTTACCTGGATTGCCCTGCCTTTATGAACCTGCCCTGCCCTTCAGTCAGGGCCTTTGTATTGAAGTCTATGGACCTTCCTGCTGTGGCTCTGCACCTGTACTGTTCCTGGTTCCCTGCTTTGTGTCCTTCCAAGTGGACTCCCTGCTTTGTGTCCTTCCAAGTGGGCTGTGTGCCTTTTGTACCCTTCCAAGTGGGCTGTGTGCCTTTTGTACCCTTCCAAGTGGGCTGTGTGCCTTTTGTACCCTTCCAAGCGGGCTGTGTGCCTTTTGTACCCTTCCAAGCGGGCTGTGTGCCTTTTGTACCCTTCCAAGCGGGCTGTGTGCCTTTTGTACCCTTCCAAGCGGGCTGTGTGCCTTTTGTACCCTTCCAAGCGGGCTGTGTGCCTTTTGTACCCTTCCAAGCGGGCTGTGTGCCTTTTGTACACTTCCAAGCGGGCTGTGTGCCTTTTGTACCCTTCCAAGCGGGCTGTGTGCCTTTTTTACCCTTCCAAGGGGGCTGTGTGCCTTTTGTACCCTTCCAAGCGGGCTGTGTGCCTTTTTTACCCTTCCAAGCGGGCTGTGTGCCTTTTGTACCCTTCCAAGCGGGCTGTGTGCCTTTTGTACCCTTCCAAGCGGGCTGTGTGCCTTTTGTACCCTTCCAAGCGGGCTGTGTGCCTTTCGTGCCCTTCCAAGCGGGCTCTCTGTCTGTCGTGCCCTTCCAAGCGGGCTCTCTGTCTGTCGTGCCCTTCCAAGCGGGCTCCCTGCCAAAAGACTTATTACCTGTATTTTATTTTGCCATACGTCCGGTTACTTGCTTAGACTATATTACCCTTATTTGCTGGTCCTGTTATATACATGAAATACACTGCATTACCTGGATTTCTGTTTGTGGTGTCTTTGTTTGCATAATCATGCACCGTGGGTTACATAATGAACCCCAAGTATCCCCTGCGCATGGGCTCCTACCTGACCTGATCACCTGAGTCCTGACAAGCTGGGAAAGATCCAAGTTTTTTGTCAAATTATAGGCCAATATCGTTAATCAACTTAGATGCTAAGATATATTCGAAGATTCTGGCGAACAGATTGAACGAGGTGATTACAGATCTGATTCATCCAGATCAATCTGGGTTTATCCGTGGCCGATCAGGTGAGGATAATACCCGTAAATTGATAGATCTGATTTCACAAGCTCATTCTTTATCTATACCTTCTGCTTTCCGGGCGCTTGATGCCGAGAAAGCATTTGACAGAAGTTAGCTGGAATTTTCTGAGTGCTACCTTGGATGCTGTTGGGATCACAGGTTTCTTTAAAAAAAAGTACGATGGCCTTATATAGTTTCCCAAGGCTAAGGTGAAGGTCCTTCTTTGAATTCTTCGTTTTTCAATATCTCTAATGGCACTCGACAAGGATGCCCGTTAGCTCCTTGGTTGTACGCTTTAACTATTGAGCCATTAGCTATATAAATTAGATTATCTCAAGAAATTAAAGGATTTACTTTTGATAATCATACTTTTAAAATAACTCTATATGCTGATGACATTATTCTTACATTGACCGATCCAGAGCTATCTGTTCCTGCGGCACTGTCGGCTGTTCGAGAATATAGTCTATATTCTAACTACAGATTAAATCTCCCTAAAACACAGGTGATGACCACGTATCTTTCGCCTGAGCAAAAGACTTTCCTTACGGACCAGTGCCATTTAGATTGTACAAAGGATTGGGTGGACTACCTGGGCACTAGACTAATGTTCAATTTAAAGAAATTAGTTTCTAGCAATTATGATCTTTTTCTGAACGACTTTGTCTCCCAAATAGCAAGAATTAAATTAATTGAATTTGTTAAAATCCTATCTGATTCCTAATATTCTATAAAACTTTAGGATTATATGATGGCGCTTTATAAATCAGTAACATCACACATTGTACTGCGTTGCGGTATATGATGGCGCTATATAAATCGGTAACATCACACATTGTCCAGCTCCGCAGTATATGATGGCGCTATTTACATGAAAAAGAACACATTGTACAGTATTACAGTATATGATGGCGCTATATCAATTAGTATATATCAATCAGTAATATCACACATTGTACTTCGCCTCAGCATAAGATGGCGCTATATAAATCAGTAAATGAAAAAGAACACATTGCGCAACGCCGCAGCATATGATGGTGCTATATATATCACTCAGTAATATCACACATTGTACAGCGCTGCAGTATATGATGGTGCTATATCAATCAGTATATATATATTACTGATTGATATATACTGATTGATATATATATCAATCAGTATATATCAGTCAGTAATATCACACATTGTACTTCGCCTCAGCATATGATGGTGCTATATAAATCAGTAACATCACACATTGTACAGCGCTGTAGTATATGATGGCGCTATATATATCAATCAGTAATATCACAAATTGTACAGCGCTATAGTATATGATGGCGCTATTTACATGAAAAAGAACATTGTACAGCGCTACAGTATATGATGGCGTTATATATATATCACTAACATCAGACATTGTACAGAGCTGCAGCATATGATGGCGCTATATAAATCAGTAATATCACACATTGTACAGCACTGCAGCATATGATGGCGCTATTTAAATGAAAAAGAACACATTGTACAGCGCTGCAGTATATGATGGCGCTATATCAATCTGTATATATCAATTAGTAAGATCACACTTTGTAGTGCGCCGCAGCATTTGATGGCGCTATATAAATCAGTATATATCAATCAGTAATATCACACATTGTACTTCGCCTCACCATATGATGGCGCTATATAAATCAGTAACATCACACATTGTACAGCGCTGCAGCATATGATGGCGCTATGTAAATGAAAAAGAACACATTGTACAGCGCTGCAGTATATGATGGCGCTATATAAATCAGTATATATCAATCAGTAATATCACAGATTGTACAGCGCTATAGTATATGATGGCGTTATATATATCACTAACATCAGACATTGTACAGAGCTGCAGCATATGATGGCGCTATATAAATGAAAAAGAACACATTGCACAGCGCTGAAGTATATGATGTCGCTATATCAATCAGTATATATCAATCAGTAATATCACACATTGTACAGCGCTGCAGCATATGATGGCGCTATATCAATCAGTATATATCAATCAGTAATATCACTCATTGTACTGCGACACAGCATACAGCAGCGCTATATCAATCAGTATATATCAATCAGTAATATAACAAATTGTACAGCGCTGTAGTATATGATGGCGCTATTTAAATCAGTAACATCACATATTGTACTGCACTGCAGTATATGATGGCGCTATTTAAATGAAAAAGAACACACTGTACAGCGCTATAGTATATGATGGCGCTATATAAATCGGTAACATCAGACATTGTACAGCGCTGCAGCATATAATAGCGCTACTAACATGAAAAAGAACATTGTAGAGCGCTACAGTATATGATGGTGCTATATATATATATATCCCTAACATCAGACATTGTACAGCACTGCAGCATATGATGGCGCTATATCAATCAGTATATATCAATCAGTAATATCACACATCCTTCCCTTCATTCTCAGTTTGTGTAATTATAATGAATATATCCTGCGGCCGGCTAACATTATCCTTTTATGAAATGGTGGAAAACTGTAGCAAATAACTTCCAAAATACTTTAATAATCTATCTACGCTGCAAGAAAAGCTGAAAAAAGTGTATACATTTCTGCACAAAAACCTACAGAAAAAATACAGAGCGATGCGTTGGTGGAAGAAGCCCCAAAAATCACGTTTTGGCTAAATTTATAGAGATTGGCTGCCAAATAGCTGCCCCCTGATTGCCCAGGAATCCCAATGAAACCCCCCGGGCTGTCTGCTCTCCAGAAATATATATCTGTTTGGGTGATAAATGTTTCCAGCGGTCATCATTACCGTTTCAAATCAGCAAAATAACCATAAAACCTGCAAAAAAAGCAGCGAGTAACAATGTATCCCTCGTAATGTCTGCCCCATTACTGCCAGAAAGAGAATAGAATTCCGTCTCCTGAGTATCAGGTGCTTCCCAAATCAGGACACCTCAAATGCTACATCTTGGGAGAATTAACTTTAACAACAATTAACTGAACAATAAACGGATCGGCTCCCTAATTCCCTGCAAACGAACAAATAACAAGAAAATAATAATCCTCACAGCGCCCAGCAATAGACTCTGATCCGGCCGGAAAAGACCTTAAAGGTTTCTTCTATCTTTACTAGATTTTTATTTTGTATCAAAAGTGTTTTTGTAACATTGCAAACGTACAAAACCTCTATCGTTTCATTACCTTGAGATCACGGAACACTTGATGCATCAGAGGTGCTGTCACAATGCCACGATGATGTCATGTCTTCATTGTGACATCACAGGTGCAGTACACAGATACAGCACATCAGAGAGCAGAAGGACACTTCTACTGTAGCCTCCTAACAGAGAAGATGCGGATCGTAGTAGCTTTGCTATTTGCTATTTGCTGTTTGACTTCTGAGACTTTTCCTGTTCCGCGCCCGAAAGGTAAAGAATCCGAATAACTCGAGATCCGGATAAAACTGGGGAATATCGGCTTTCTGGGTTAGATTTGAATCGCTCCCGGTGACCGCAGCAGATCAGCGGCAAATGTTTCCATGAACTATTTCTTCATAGCGGGTTATATTGTTGAGTAAAAACAGCGGTATAATTCTCTTTGTATCGGTAGCTGCCGGAATCGCTGCCCTGCAGCTGCACTCGAGGCGGTTTGGTAGAAAAAATATCAGTTAAATCCGTTACAAATCCAATGAAAACAGGGCTCTTCACCTTACAACGGGCAACATATGATATTTAGAAATGTTTTTAGGGCACAAAGGAATTGCGCGTCTCTTCCTGACTGCACTGAAACCGCGTGATTTCTTTCGGTTATTCGTAGGATTTGTTATCAGCTTTAAAACACTAAAACCCACAAAAGAATGAGATCCAGTAAGTCCGCTGATAGGATCTGCATCTATAGTACATCTGATTCATTTTATGAGAAGGAAGCTAATCTGCCTGCGGGAACGCGGTCCTGCCTTAATATTCATGCAATCCAGAAAGTCTATACCCAAAAAGTCAAATGATATTCCTGCATTTCCTAAACACAAAAACCTTAAGGTTCCTATTAGACTTGGGCACCAGGGGGCTCTTCGTGTTCGTCTTCGTGCTCGTCTTCTGCAAAAAAAAAATCTTCGTATTCCGCGAATATTCGCCCGTTCCTGTCTTCTCTTCGGGCGAATATTCGTTTTTTCTTCGTTTTTTCCGGTTAAGGGGTTAATACGGGGTTAACGCGTACCGCAGCAGCTCTGCTGCAACTCTATTGGTCGCCAGCAGGGGGCCTCCTGCTGGGGACCAATGAGCTCACTACCATATATAGCTAATATATTCTCGGGCAGAATATTATGCTACTCAGAGTAAAACCAACAGAGGGCAGCATTCTGTCCGAAGATATATTAGCCATATGTGGCAGTGTGTTCATTTTCATTTATTAATTATTTAAATAAAATATATCCCCATGATCCGCTGGTCTCACCGCTGCAACAGTTAGATGTCCGTACTCGCAGACATTAATTCTGTCGAACTTGCAAACTCTTTTTTTCTATTTATTTTGGGGGTTTTTTTGTATTAAACCATTACACGAAAGGATCATGGGAATATATTTTATTTGAATAAATGCAAATGAGCACACTGCCACATATGGCTAATATATGTTCGGACAGAATGCTCCCCTCTGTTGGTTTTACATTAAGTAGCATAATAACTGGATTTCTTTCAAGCATATGGAACAATGCTACTTAATGTAAAACCAACAGAGGGCAGCATTCTGTCCGAACATATATTAGCCATATGTCTTCAGACAGAATGCTGCCCTCTGTTGGTTTTACATTAAGTAGCATTGTTCCATATGCTTGAAATCCAGTTATTTATTATGCTACTTAATGTAAAACCAACAGAGGGCAGCATTCTGTCCGAAGACATATGGCTAATATATGTTCGGACAGAATGCTGCCCTCTGTTGGTTTTACATTAAGTAGCATTGTTCCATATGCTTGAAAGAAATCCAGTTTTTGGTTTTACATTAAGTAGCATAATAAATAACTGGATTTCAAGCATATGGAACAATGCTACTTAATGTAAAACCAACAGAGGGCAGCATTCTGTCCGAACATATATGGCTAATATATGTTCGGACAGAATGCTGCCCTCTGTTGGTTTTACATTAAGTAGCATTGTTCCATATGCTTGAAAGAAATCCAACGTTATTATGCAACTTAATGTAAAACCAACAGAGGGCAGCATTCTGTCCGAACATATATTAGCCATCTGTGGCAGTGAGCTCATTTGCATTTATTCAAATAAAATACATTCCCATGATGCTTTCGTCTAACAGTTTAATACAAAAAAAACCCAAAATAAATAGAAAAAAAGAGTTTTCAAGTTCGACAGAATTAATGTCCGCGAGTGCGGACTTTTAACTGTTGCAGCGGGGAGACCAGCGGATTATGGGGATATATTTTATTTAAATAATTAATAAATGAAAATGAACACACTGCCACATATGGCTAATATATCTTCGGACAGAATGCTGCCCTCTGTTGGTTTTACACTGAGTAGCATAATAACTTTGGATTTCAAGCATATGCTACTTAATGTAAAACCAACAGAGGGCAGCATTGTGTCCGAAGTTATAGTAAGTTATTTATACTAAGTTAAATGTCCGTACCGGTGACTTTGTTGGTCGCTGGCACTGACATTTAACTGACACAGCGGGGAGACCACTGGTGTCCCTGCTGTGTCAGTTAAATGTCCGTACCGGCGACTTTGTTGGTCGCTGGCACGGACTTTTAACTGTTGCAGCAGGGTCCCAGGTTGATTTTTTTTTTTCTGCCTAGCAACTAGTGGTAAAGGGCCGTGCGAGTGAGCCTATTGGTCGCTTGCACAGCCCTTTACCCTACGGATTTCTGCTCCCGTTATCCAACGCAGCATCGCAGGGGTTAACGGGAGCGGAAATCAGGAGTTAAAAAGGCCGTGCGAGTGAGCCCTATTGGTCACCTGCAGGGTCTTCCTCTGGCATCAACCAATTGGTTGATGCCAGAGGAAGACCCTGCAGGTGACCAATAGGCTCACTCACACTGCCCTGTAACCCCTGATGACGAACCTGCGGATTTCCACTTCAGTCAACTCCCGCGATGCTGTGAAGATAAGGTAAGTTAGATGGGGAAGGGACCAGGGAGAATAGTAGACGAAGGCGAAGATTCTTCGTGTGTGAGTCTTCGCCTTCGCCTACTTTTTACCGGCACTGTCTTCTCTTCTACATGTCTTCGGAACGAACACGAAAACGCACTCTTCGTGTTCGTTTTCATGTTCGCCCGAAGACGAATGCACAAGTCTAGTTCCTATGAATGAAGAAGTTTGTTGGCCGTTGATGACTCCGGTGTTGTTGTTTTTTTTGCAGGGACCGATGGGAATTTCCAGCCACGAGAATCCAACCCAACATCTAATGGTAAGATATAGACGTCTCTCAGATGGGCATCCATGCTTCAGAAGCGTGTGATCCGTGTTATGTGTGTATGTGTACAATGCACACGCATGATTTCATTACCCGTAAGAAAGATGAAATGTTGAATATTAGATAAGAGAGGTTACAGTATCCGCTCCTCATGTAACTGTAATTTGGGGCTGGCTTTATCTGTAACTCGGGGATAATAGAAAGATATTGTATAGAGAACATGCAGCTAACATTCCTTTTTCCTGTTTATCTCACAAAGGATCTCTGGCGATCGGAGGATTCCGTTCACTGATTACACGAATGGCACAATCAGGTACGCTATGTGTTTTCTTTTAACATGAATGATAACCGTATGGAATCTCATTTAGTAGCAGATCCTATTTTTCTTTAAGCTTTAATATATAAATATGTATTTATCTCCACATTCTTCTTGTGCTAAGAAATATTTTTGTTCTCTCTACAGTTCATTCACGACCGGTGTTGAGGATCGTGCAGAACGCATTCATCTGTGTTATATGCGCGATGGCAACCGGACTGGGGGTCTATTTCTACGTACAGTAAGTTATACAAATTGTTGGAAATTCAAATGCTGCGGAGAGACATCCAACGCAACGCACTATATAAAAAATGACCAAACAGCATGTATACTATACACGGGGAGAAACACTCCGATGCTGCAGGAATCCATTTCTTCCTTAACGGGTTTATTATTCTTATTTCAGGTTTCGCCGTTGTAGACAACAAAAAAACATTTCTGAACGGTATGCAGGAGAAACTGGACTGAGACCACCGGATGAAGAGTCCCTCCGCTTCTTAACTTCCTTGGGTAACATATATTAACAATAATGAATAATAGAAAGAGTATACGTTTATTTTGACCGTATGATGTCATCAAACTTGGACTTTTAAAATTCATTGCTGGAACTTAACTCACCCGTCTTAAAAAGGAATGATTTCCCAATATAAATAGAATATCAATTATTTGCTACTGTTAAAAAAAATGAAAAATAAGGTTGAAAGTCACATTATAGGAAACATTTCTTTGAAGCTTGGGAATCATAGGGTTTTTACGTTTTTTATGTACACGTTGTCGAGGGACGATCCGTAACATATTAACCGATTTGCTTTCTTTTATTTTTTTATTTTTTTTAGTAAGTCCATCAATTTCCAGTCTCCAAGAACAGGAGAGTGAAGAAAGAATTGAAAGGAAACCTAAAACATCCAGCAGTTTCTTTCGCAACTTGATGGCATCGTCAGGAAGAGACCACACTGACAGAAGGAAAAAGAAGATTTATGATGAAGAGAAGGGTGGAGAGGAGAGTGAAGAGGAGGAATGGGAGAGAATGAAGAGAAAGAAGTACTATAAGGAAAAGGAGGACTATAAAGAAAATGAGGAATGTGAGAGAATGGAGACAGAAAAGGAGAGGAAGAAAAGGGAGAAAAGGGAGAGAAAAGAGGAAAAGGAGGACAGGAAGGAAAGGGAAAAATGGAAGAGAAAAGATGAAAAGGAGGAAAAGAAGTACGAGAGGAAAAGGGAGGAAAGGGAGAGAAAAGATGAAAAGGAGGAAAAGAAGGAAAAGGAGAAATGGGAGAGAAAGGATAAGAAGGAGGAAAAGAAGGAAAAGGAGAAAAAGGAGAGAAGGGATAAAAAGAAGGAGAAGAAGGAAAAGGAAAAAAAGGAGAAAAGGGAGGGAAAGGACAAAAAGAAGGAAATGAAGGAAAAAGAGAGAAGGGAGAAAAAGAAGAAAATGGAGGAAAAGAAGGAAAAGGAGAAAAAGGAGAGAAAGGAGCAAATGGAGAAAAAGAAGGAAGTGAAGAAAAAAGAGAAAAGGGAGAAAAAACATACAATGGAGGAAAAGAAAAAAAGGGAGAAAAAGGAGAGAAAGGAGCGAATGAAGAAAAGGAAAAAAGATCTTAAAGAAAAAAGCATCAAAGAGATCAAAAAGATGCGACATAAGGTGAAAGCAGAATCTAAGAAAGCCAAAGCCAAACTTCAACGCGAACAGCGGAAATTGAAGTCAAAGGCAAAATTGAAAATTAAGAAAATGAAGAAAATGAAGAAACCTAAATTGAACATCGCAAAAAAACTGAAAAAATTTAGGAAATGAAAGTCATGGAGGTCAAAGCAAACAGACTCTAAACTTGACTATGGTTTCCTAATCATCAAGGAAGCCAGAATCTCGTTTTAATGATGCCCGGCCCACATGCCAACTCTTCATTTCACTTCATTCACCCCCTTTCTCCAGTTGGATAATTCTCCATGAACTCTTCATTTCACGTCATTCACCCCCTTTCTCCAGTTGGATCATTCTCCATGAACTCTTCATTTCACGTCATTCACCCCCTTTCTCCCGTTGGATAATTCTCCATGAACTCTTCATTTCACGTCATTCACCCCCTTTCTCCCGTTGGATCATTCTCCATGAACTCTTCATTTCACTTCATTCACCCCCTTTCTCCCGTTGGATAATTCTCCATGAACTCTTCATTTCACTTCATTCACCCCCTTTCTCCCGTTGGATAATTCTCCATGAACTCTTCATTTGACTTCATTCACCCCCTTTCTCCAGTTGGATAATTCTCCATGAACTCTTCATTTCACTTCATTCACCCCCTTTCTCCCGTTGGATAATTCTCCATGAACTCTCGGACTGCTATCATTTGGAGAGTTTTCTATCCCAGCAGCGCTCCCTAAGCCGACCTCCTTCCATTCGCTCAATAACCTTGTATGTGGATCCGTATCGCCTGCTTTCACACAATCTGAATAAATCACATCCACTGAAACTCTCTGTTCTGGGTTTTACTCAACACTTCATAGAAAGCAATTAATTTCGTCCGGCACGATCTCTGCTTCATAAACCCGAGTTAAATAATAATAAATAGTTGGTTTTTTTAATATTATCCCTTAACCGGCTTCCAAAATGTCCCCGCTACTGCTGGGTCTATAACCACCCGGCTGAGATTTTGGTCTGTATTGTTAGCTTCTGCTTTACGCCAAGTGTTTAAGTACCAGAGGGTATATACCATCCGGCCCCGGGGCATTATCTGTTCTACTTTATTTATTTAGCAGATCTGGCACTTTGTCCTCTTTCAGCCAATCATATGTTTGCTGCCAGCTTTTCTGTAGAATGAATTAGCAAACCTGCAGCCGTGCGTGAATTATTGGTAAATACCAAGAAAAAATATTTAGAATGTCTGCCTTCTCCTGATCTTCACTGACCAGATCACCAACAATCTCCTTCGTTTATCTAAATTGTTGCCATTGATGTAGTTGAGCCGCTTGCTACTGATTTACACTTTAGCCGATAAAATTCCCCTTTTTGAGTTTTTCTTGATATTTTTGCAAATCCATTTGATTTTCTGTATATTATGAAAGTGATTCTGTTTCCAAGAAAACAGACACAGAATATCAAGTTCCCGATTCTGTCCCAAGGAAACTAAGTTGCACAGTATGGAGGGTCAGATATTTGGTTGCAAATATCTTACAAAGCACTGGATGGATATTCAGGTTCTGCTATTTGCTTTGTTGAGCGCGTTACGTATTGATCTAATTTGCATCCCCTTAATGACAATTGACGTGCCTGGTACGTCATGGGGTTAAACGAGCATAGCGAGCAACCAATAATTACTTTCTTTGCTCAGCTGGTGTTGCTGCAATGCCTCGACATTGATGCATTCAGCAACACACCAAAAAATTTAGGGGCTCCTTAGACCACTCTTGGAACCGACTGTATTGACCATATTAAAAGGCTATATGCCTTATATATATAATATGGCAGCGCCCCCAGCAGCTAAAGCACACACTTTACTTTCAATATGAATTTGCAGCTCGTGGTATATGTCACTTCCAAACAACACCTAAAAGGTGTTCAGCAACATCTCCCATGTACAGTGCTAATAGCCAAGCATGCGTTTGTCGGGCTGTTTGGGGACTAAAAGGCCAATTTTGGGACATGCACAATTTAGTTTTTCAACTCAGAAGTTTTACATCTGTCGCATCCCGCACTCATGTCATATTTGGGACATCTTCAAAGCTGGCCAATTCAAATTACATAGGTACATAGTACATAAGGTTGAAAAAAGACCTACGTCCATCAAGTTCAACCCTTCTACCTAACCTTCCTATTCTTGATCCAAAGAAGACGAAAATACCCCTAATTAAGCTACCTCGAATTCTGTCATCAGGGGAAAAAAATCAGTTTTCACTCCAAAAGGCAATTGGATTCCTCCTTGGATCAAGAAGCTCTAAAATATTAATTTATTAATTTATAGCCCTGTATGTCATGCCTTTCTAAAAAAATATCCAGACCCTTTTGAAGGCATCAAATGTAATTGATAACCACCTCTCTTGGCTGTGCATTCCATATCTTTATTGTCCTCACTGTAAAGAATCCCTTTCTTTGTCGTCTATGAAATCTCTGCATATTTTTTATATAATGTATATCGGCCCCGCGTATATTTATATATTGTATATCGGCTCCGCATATATTTATATAATGTATATCTTACGGCTGGCGAAGTCACAGAAACCGCGCGTGGGACGTCACTTCCGTATATTGGTTTTTTTTAATTATTATTTGTTTAGCTTTATGCGTCCAGTGTCGCCTGGCACTTAACCAGTGGCTCCTGGATAAAGGCAGAGAGAATTATTCGTTTTTCCCATAATCATTAAATAATAATAATATGATGAAGAAGACGTCGTGCGGCTGGTGATTTTCTTTCAAAGAAGGAAATTTCATACAAAACAATTACAGTCTTTTATTATTATTAATTTATTATATTTTTATTAGGTTCTGCAATTCACATACAGAAAGCGGCCATGTTTGTCTAGGAACGTTCCAGCAGCATACATATATTATACGATAAAACCAAAACAATAACTCCACCTTTACGGACGCGCCGGCCGGGTACCGGCGATTACATATAAAAGTAAAATCACCATACCGGTTCTCCGGGTCTTGACACTTCCCGCTACCCACCTATTTTCCCTTTAAATGTGGGTGTTTCCCGCTGGCCGTCACGGGAACGCCCACCGACCTCACGGGACCGCCCCCGCTGACATCAGTGGGCAGGTCTTGCCACGTCCCGCAAGGGAAGGCTCGCTAGCCGGAGCCGAGAAGTTCCCAGGTCTGAAAATGACTAATAATAATAAAAATAATAATCACCTTTATCTCCGAGATCCGTCTGAGGATGTAAACGACCCCCCAAGGAAGCCATATTGCTGTTACGGGTCGCTATCTGTCTCTCTAAACGCAGCCTAAATTAACTGATAATCATTTTTCCTCGGTTGCAGTATTTTACGGGAAAAGGAAATCATCGGGGACGGGGTAGAAAAAAAAATTCTCCCTCATTTATTTACATTTTTGGATTTGAGGAAGGCCGGACTAATTTATTAGACTTGTGCAAAGGGACCAAAAAACCGAAGATTAATTAGGCTTTGGGTCCATTTGTTTCCCGACAACGTATTTCCATTTTGGTTCTGGGTAATTCACGCTCTCTCGCACCGTCTCATCCTCTCTCGTTACGTGACATGTATTTATATGGCGCCAGCAGATTCCGTAGCGCTGTTAAAACCAGTGGGATAATTTAAGGTCACGCACAATAACCAACCGGTAGAGGACGGCTTCCATGAGGATCAGGTGATCGAGTCAGGATGGACCGCTGGTCGTTCAGATGGCATTTGTACATTTCTAGAAAGATGTGGGATTCAGATTGAAATTTGCAAATGACAGAGAAAATCTGATAAGAAGGGAGTTGTGGAATAATCGTGAATGCGGGAGCGAGGAGATGTAATGATGGGAGAAGAGAAATAAAGAAGGTGGGTAGGGCGGGATTTGGATAGGAGGGTAGATATACAGTTGGGATGAAAATTTGCGTACCCTTGAGGAATTGGTAATATATGTACCGTTTAACAAAAAAAAAAAAAAATCTTTTTTAAAATCTTAAAAAAAAAGACAAATAAAAAAAAAAAGAAACAAATTATGACCCCACACATACGTCCCCTAGTGAATGCCGGAGGACAACATTGATGATTAACAATTGGTCTACTTTACATCAGTTAAAGGCATCAATAAAGACGTAAGGTCTCATAACCCCCCCAAAATTCCCTCCGTAACCCCCCATCATCACCATGTCAGTCCAACATAATAAATAAGTGTCAGTCGTCATGTATCACGCACAAGGATTGTTACCCCGTAGCAGTTGCGCACCAGACCAGGATGTTTCACAGAAAGTCATCCAGAGTGCCAATAAAACGGTCCCATTTTTTGAAAGAATTGTGTGTGTCCCTTTGTGTGTCGCGTGTAACCAATCCATTCTGAGCAAGTGGAGCGACTTATTATGGAATAAAGACATAGAAGGAGGCTCTGTGTGAATCCATTGCTGCTGTATGGTCTTCCTGGCCACAGCCACGACTGCACCGACCAAGGCGTCCCCCTAACACCTAGAAGGCCAAGAGCCTCAGCCTCCGGACTTATCTGCTACTCATGGATTCCAAAACTCCTGTGGACAGACCCAAAAATTATGGAATAAGTTCCGGCGGTCGTACCACATTTAAGACGTGAATCGGTGGAAGTCATGCCTACCCGACATTGTCTGTGGTGGGACAGGTGTGCTTGAGGTGCTGTCTTCTGCTGCATCTCCTGGAAAGTGCTGGCCGGGATTTGTTCACAAACAGCGAGATCCTCGCCTTCGAGGGAAGGGAAATGCGATCACCTCGCAGTCACTCGCTTTGGTGTTTAATTGCGAAAAGACGCCGTGACTGAGGTCCTGTAAATGAATTGTGTGGACTCGACGACATCAGTCTAAATTGGCGGTCAAAGAGATTATCCTGGTCTGCTTGAGGCAATTTAGCAAAACTACGCAATTGTAAATATGCAAAACTAAGGTGTTCTCTACTAGACCTAGTGTACCCAATACTCCAAGTGAAGTCTCACGAGCTCTTCCCTCTCTCTACTGCTAATACCTCTCGCTATACAACCAGCATTCTGCTCACATCTCCTGCTGCTCTACTGCATTGTCTGCCTACCTTTAAATTCTCTGAAATAATTACCCCTAAATCCCTTTCCTCACACGTGGAGGTTAGGACCGCATCAGTTTTATGCCCCAGATGAGTTACTTTGCATTTATCCGCATTAAATGCCAATTGCCGTAGGAGGCGGATTAGTGACGCTCTATCCTCCTATCCGTCACCGCTGACCCCTATCGCTGGCAATCCCGACTTTGTCCCGGGTCTGGAAGGGGGTTACCTTGCTTCCTTGGAGTTGTCTCCTGACGCCAACATCTCTCTGACATGGAGTGGTTCGGCCCCCTTGCCTTTTGAGCGGGCGATCTCCACGGCCCGAGGCGCTTTGCTGCAGCGCTTTCGCTACGCCCAGTTGGTGCGGTACGTCAAGGCACTCCCGGGCAAGCACCATCTGTCTAGAGCCTTAACTCCTTTCGAACAACTTGCCAGGCGAGCCTGCTTCCCTAGGGGAGGGATTTCTATCATTTACCGTCTGCTCCTTGAGCAGGACTCATTGATACCTCCTACGTTTATGGGTAGGTGGGAAACTGAGCTCGGTGAAACTCTCTCAACTCGTCAGTGGGAGACGGTCTGCATCCTAGCTCACAAATGTTCTATCGCCTCGCGATACCAGGAGACGGCTTATAAAATACTGACGATGTGGTATAGGACTCCGGTGGCTCTCAGCAGGATGGGACTGGGGGGTGATCCGACGTGCTGGAGGTGTGGGGTGGAGAGGGGTACCTACCTACATGTCTGGTGGAGTTGTGGTCACCTTCAGCCCTTTTGGGCTGGTGTGTTCCGTTGCTTGGAGGAGGTCTCGGGGGAACCGGTCCCGCTGTCCCCGGGATTGGGTCTTCTTCTTCATTCGGGGAGATCTTTGGGTCAAATGAAAAGCTCGGTCATCCGCCATCTTCTCAACGCGGCCCATAGTCTTATCCCACTTTATTGGCGGCGCGCCAAGGTCCCTACTTTGCGTCAGTGGGTGTCTGGGTGGAGGAGATACGGGGCATGGAGGAACTGGTCCACCTGGCCACCGATAGGATGGAGACTTACACCGGGACATGGGCATGCTGGCTGTCCTTCCTCTCTTGTCCCCTCCTTCCCCCCCCCTCACCGATCCCCTCCCCCCCCCTTACCAATCCCCCCCCTAGATTTTTATTTATTTTTTTCTTTTCTCCTTCCTCGCCCGTCTATGTTCTCCTCAGGGGCGTAACTAGACGCCTCAGGGCCCGGGTGCGAGAATCTGTTAAGGGCCCCCCCACCCCCTCACCCCCCCCACCCCCCTCACCCCCCCAAAAAACCCATGATTTTTACCCAACAATTTTTTTTCAACAAATTCAATTTACATATTGAATCATATCTGTAAAAAAATCAAAGAAAAAGGGGCGCATGTACAAAGGGCATAATCCAGGGGTGTCCAAGTTTTTTCTGCAGTGGGCCACTTCATCAGAATTGTATACGTGCGCGGGCCGCACTCATTTTTCACTGTGACAAAAAATATGGCCTTTAATAAAATATGCAGATTAAAATAAAGTAAAATTACACAAAACCTTTACTCTTCCTCTCACTGATTTCTGGGCCTTGAAAGTTTTGCGACTACAAATTCAGGATTCCCTAGATTTATTCTAGGGATGAACTAAAATGAAAATTCTGGACCAAAACATTCCGGGTTCACTTAGCCAAAACCAAAAATGACCCCCACCTTTAAAAATAATAATAAAAACTCACATGTTTAATAAAAGTAAGTAACACACAATTGGACAAAATTAGCAATATGACTTGGCATGATAGGAGTGTGATTGCTAACAGCAATCACACTCCTATCATACCCAGGCAACCAGTAAATGCTGGTACCTAAGCATGATGGGACTGTGCTCGCTGTGATTGCTGTTAGCAATCACACTCCTATCATGCCAAGTCAGCCAGTACATGCTGGTACAGGGTGGCTGTAAGTGATGTGCAGACCCCATACTGCTGGCAGTATCACTACACAAGGGGGGCAGCTAGCTAGGTTTCAGCATGTACTGGCTGACTTGGCATGATAGGAGTGTGATTGCTAACAGTAGTCACAGTCCCATCATGCCTAGGTTCCAGCACTTACACATCCATCCAGTAAATGCTGGAACCTAGGCATGATGGGACTCTGATTGCTATTAGCAATCACACTCCTATCATGCCAAGTCAGCCAATACACGCTGGTACAGGATGGCTGTAAGTGATGTGCAGACCCCATACTGCTGGCAGCATCAATACACAAGGGGGGCAGCTAGCCAGGTTTCAGCATGTACTGGCTGACTTGGCATGATAGGAGTGTGATTGCTAACAGCAATCACAGTCCCATCATGCCTAGGTTCCAGCACTTACACATCCATCCAGTAAATGCTGGAACCTAGGCATTATGGGACTGTGATTGCTGTTAGCAATCACACTCCTATCATGCCAAGTCAGCCAGTACATGCTGGTACAGGGTGGCTGTAAGTGCAGACCCCATACTGCTGGCAGCATCACTACACAAGGGGGGCAGCTGGCCAGGTTTCAGCATGTACTGGCTGACTTGGCATGATAGGAGTGTGATTGCTAACAGCAATCACAGTCCCATCATGCCTAGGTTCCAGCACTTACACATCCATGCTATCACACACACACACACACACACTCATTTATTCATATAATCATTCATTCACAGATTAATTCCCTCAATCACACACACTCATTCAAACACCCTCCCCACCCCCTTACCTGCACTGCAGCTCCTCGATGCCGCTCACAGACTTCAGCAGGGGGCGCGGCCTCCCTCTGCCTTCTCTGCTAAAGCACAGAGGAAGTAGGATGTCACGTGAACTCCGCTTCCTCTGTGCTGTCCAGAAGACCCTCCCACAAGTAAGTAGCAGGGCTTGAGGTGCGGCTCGTGTAAGATCGGTTGCCCTGGCTGCCGATCTTACGCGGGCCGCACCTCGAGGTCTCGCGGGCCGCATTTGGCCCGCGGGCCGCATGTTGGACGCCCCTGCCTTATTTAAAAAAAAAAAAAAAAAACTTAAGAAAGATTTCGGGCGGCCCCTTGGCTTGGGCCCCCCTGCCGCCGGGGCCCGGTCGCAGTCGCGACCCCTGCGACCCCGGTAGATCCGCCACTGGTGTGGATGCATTGAGTGAATGAGAGAGAGCATGAGTTAATGTGTGGATGAATTGTCTGAATGAGGGAGAGCATGAGTTAATGTGTGGATGCATTGAGAGCATGAGTTAATGTGTGGATGAGTTGTCTGAATGAGAGAGAGCATGAGTTAATGTGTGGATGAATTGTCTGAATGAGGGAGAGCATGAGTTAATGTTTGGATGCATTGAGTGAATGAAGGAGGGCATGAGTTAATGTGTGGATGAGTTGTCTGAATTAAAGTGTGAATTAGTGAGTGACTGTAAAAGTGTTTGTGTATCATAGATGTATAATTGTGGAAGGGCAAAGATGGCACTAGCAGGAGGTTTGAGCCTTGGGGACCAAGATGGCACAGGCAGGGTGTATATGGCACAAAGATGGCACTGGCCGGACTGTTTGGGGACAAAGTTGACTTGTGCTGGGCTATTTGGGGACAAAGATTGCAAATCTTATGTGTGTAATCTGGGTGCTGGTCAGGTTCTATGTGGGCAGTGTGGACGCCAGGGCTGGCTTTGGGGTGCAACCTGTGATCTATGCCTGTAATTTAGGGGGTTTTAATGCTGTGTTTTTATGTGAATTCCAATTGATTTTTACCTGCAAAGCTGGGTTTTTGTGTTATTCTGTAGATCCATATCTGCTATGCTATGTTTCCATACATTATTTATGTGTACCTGCAAATACAGGGTTAATATGTCTTATTCAGTTGATCTACACCTGCGATGCTACGTTTCATATATTTATTGTATACCTGCAAATACAGGACTTGTATGTCTGATTCTGTTTATTTGCTATATACCTTCAGTGCTGAGATCACAAGTGAATTTCAATTGATCTGGGTTTGTGTGTTGATCTATACCCGCTATCGGCAGCAGGGACTAATATTTATATATATATGGGCAGCAGGGGCTAGTAAATGGGTTTTAGATATTTGGACAGGGGCGCAATTTCAGTGCTTGCCATAGGCGCTATTTTCAGTACATACGCCTCTGCCCTGATCTACCTGATATGAAACCCGTTTGGTCAGGATGGATAAGGTCTGGCATTATTATTTTCAATCTTTGGGCTAGTATTTTTGAAAAGATTTTAACGTCTACATTTATAAGAGAAATTGGTCTGTAATTTGTCACTCTTGTCGGATCTTTACCTGGTTTCGGTATAGGTGTTATTGCTGCTTCGAGCATTTCTTTTGGGAATTTCCCTTTTTCTTCTATTTCATCAAATAGCCTTTTAAAAATGGGTGTTAACTCCGCACGTAGAATCTTAAAAAAAGTGTGGAGAATCCGTCAGGCCCTGGTGCTTTGCCTGGTATCAGGCTAGTAATAGCTTCGTCGATCTCTTTAATAGAAAAGGGTTGATTTAGCGAATTCGATTGTTCCTGTCACGACACAGCGTACAGAGGAGACACCGTAGTCAGGTAGGACTGGCAAAGGATGGTCCAGAGAGCCGAGGTCAGGATACCGGAGAGTAGGATAATCGAGGAGCAAGCCGAGGTCAGGATACCAGAGATCAGGATAGTCGAGGAGCAAGCCGAGGTCAGGATACCAGAGATCAGAATAGTCGTGGAACAAGCCGAGGTCAATAACAGGAACAAGCAGGAAATAACGCGTACTGGGAAGGCACTACCGAGATAGGCACGACCATCAGAAGGCAAGGTCAGAGTGTTAGAGCGTCTCTTAAATAGTCCCAGGAGTTATGGTACTAATTTACGGATTTCCCGCCAAATATTCAAACTGCCTATACGTCACTTCCTGCGCATCTTGTGAATGGCGTTCAAGTAATCTCCCAATATAAGTCGATGTAGTTTCCGCTGGCGCCACTAGGTGGCGTGAAGAAGAACGTGTCCGGACACCAGAGCTGGACCTGTGCTCCGGCTGAAGCTGCTGGGAACGCGGCGTGGATGAAGTCCTCCTTCAAGCTGCAGCGGCTGCCTCCGCTGTGCAGAAGCGGGAGGTCTCCCCCTTCTCCGCGGCGTCTGCTGTGCAGAAGCGGAGGGTCTCCCCCTTCTCCGCGGCGGCTGCGTCTGCTGTGCAGAAGCGGGGGGTCTCCCCCTTCTCCGCGGCGGCCGCGTCTGCTGTGCAGAAGCGGGGGGTCTCCCCCTTCTCCGCGGCGGCCGCGTCTGCTGTGCAGAAGCGGGGGGTCTCCCCTTCTGCGCGGTGGCTGAGGTTGCCGTGCTGGGGCAGGGGGTCTTCCCCTACCTCGTGGCGGCTGCTGCTGCCGTTCAGAAGCGGGGGGTCTCCCTCTTCTTTGCGGCAGCTGCGGCTGCCGGACCGAAACGGGGGGTCTCCCCCTACCTCGCGGCGGTTGCCGTTGCCGGCTGGGGGACCTGGAGGATCTCTCTGCCGGTAGCGTGACAGTTCCTTTGTTATTTGAGGAAGACCTAATTTCTCCAAATAGGAGTATATTTGTATTTCTGACTTATTGGAGTCGTCTAAATTATAGAGTGATTCGTAATAATTCTTAAATGCTTCTCCTATTTGAGATGGAGATAAATATATTTTATCATTAAGATTTATTTGTTTAATCCTATAGTTTTGATTTTGAGCTTTAATCTTATTCGTTAACTCCCGGGAAATTCGATTACTACTACAGTACCATTTTTGTTTTAAACGAGTCATAAAATTATCTACCTTAAGTTGTAATTTAATTAATATCTGTGCTTTAATTGATTTTATTTCTTCCATCTTTTCTTCGCTAGGATTTGTTTTATTATCTCTTTCTATAATTGCTAACGCAATATATAGATCTGTCAAGTCCTTCCCCCTTGTCTTTTTAATCCATGATGCTTTTCTAATTAAATGACCTCTCAGGAAGCATTTCATAGCGCACCATAGAGTACTCGTTTGGATTTCCCCTGTATCATTAGTTTCTAGGAATAATTCTGCTAAGGAGCACAACTCTTTCCTATCTTCTTCTGACTTTATCGTTTGCTCATTCAAACGCCATCTGAAGCTCTTTTTATAAGTTGGGTTATCTAAAATTGAAACATAAACTGGTGCGTGGTCCGACCAGGTAATATTGCCTATCGAGGAGGAGGAGCATCTCTCCAATGTGGGCCCCGACATAAAAAAGGTGTCTATTCGTGAGTATGATTTGTGGGGTAAAGAAAAAAAGGTAAAATCTGTTTCATCTGGATGCATAGTTCGCCAAACATCGTATACATTTTGCTTAAACAAATAGGCTGAAAACAGGTCTGCTTCTTTTTTTTAACCTTTTATCAGATATTTCGGTTTTCTTAAAGGGTTTCCTGTCCAGGTTGAAATCCTGGATGCTGTTAAAGTCTCCCCCTATAATAACCAAGCCTTTTTCAATTTTCTCGAGAGTCTCAATTGAATCGTTAATAAATTTAACTATTGAGTCAGAAGGGGCATAGAGGGACATAAACGTATAAAGAATATCGTTAATTTTACAAACTAAAATTAGTCTTCTCCCGTCCTTATCTGATTCGTGCATAATATATTCAAATTAAATTTTATGAGATAGTATTATAGCAACACCCCTTTTCTTTTTCTCTGACATAGAGGAAGTAAATATATGGGGGTATCTGCGATATTTCCACAATCATTTTTGTTGTTTTAACCAATGGGTTTCTTGGATGAATCCGATATCAATATTTTCTTTTAGCAGAGAGTCATAAATATAAGACCTTTTATACGGTGAGTTCAACCCTTGTGCATTGATTGTTACTAATTTAAGGGTCATTTTAAGGGGTAGTAAGAAATTTTTTTTATAGGAAATTGACCCATATTTTCCGCCATGTAGACAATCACCTCAGTGGAGATCATACATAGTACAAAATAAAATCCGTCGAGCTTAACATTAAACATAAAATCCATTACGTATATCTTAACAAGTGACATAGAAACATATAGAAAAACATTCATTCTATCTCTTCTAACTCCATTCTCTGGGGGGGTGTCAAAAATCGGCCTCCCTATGTGGAGAAAAAGTCCCTGATCCATCTGGGATTATCGCGGGGGGGGCGTACCCAGGGCTAAAAAAAAAATAAAAAAAAATTATATAGAAATTAAACCCCTTCTTCGTGAAGTGTAGATACTTAGTATTTATAAATTTGTTTGTGCAGCTAAGTAAAACTGTGCAGTATAAATATAGGTAGTGTTTCACTGAATTGTTTATAATCTTAAATTACTTCAGTATATCTATCTCATACAATTATTATGTGTTGCATTCCAACTATATTCTGGTATTGTATTTATCTTATGTGTAAGTGAAATATATCGAAAAAAACCCAAAAAAACCCTTTATAAAGTGAATATATTTGCTTTATTCTCTTTCATAGATTTATATGTTTACCCGATTTGGGTCATACGGTATAAATTTAAATTTGGGGAGTGTTTCTTAAATTATGTGTATTCTTGTGATTCCCCCATTATATGTGTCTCGTATAATTTTTAATATTGCAATTATAAATAAATTATTTATATTAGAGCTATGTATAAATCTACTATGTGTAAGTCTGTTGTATCCCAATCTTTACAAATAATAAACAGTTGTGTATTTAAATATCTGTGTTATTCTTAGATTTAGGTGTCATAAGTGTGTTTCTTCAAAGAAAAAAAAAAATGGAGGCGGGATCCTCTATATTTCTTTTAATCAATCTCGTTTTAACAAACACCAAATAGTTAATTTACTTTTAAGCTGTTCTGGGTCCTGGCAGGTATATTGTTTTCCACTATAATTGACCCTTATTTTTATGGGGAATCCCCAGGTATATTTGATATTATTTTCTCTTAAGCAAGCTGTAAGGTCTGCGAATTTACTCCTATTAAGTCTTGTAGTTTGAGAGAGATCCGGGTAGAATGTTAATGATGCAAATTTTTTGTTTTTTTGCGGATTTACTCTCCATTCTTTAACAAACTGGTCTTTAATCCGGAGACTTGCAAAAATAACTATTGTGTCTCTGTCTCTATCTTTATAAATAGGGTTCGTTGGCTTTGGAATTCTGTAAACGTTCTCAATTGGTGTGGATCCAAGTGATTTTGTGTCCATGTACGTTGCCAGAAGCTCCATTATATATTGATCCATATTTATAGTTGTTTCTGGAATTCCTCTGATTCTTAGATTTTTTCTTCTGGAGCTATCTTCAATGTCTGCTATTTTGTGCTCCATTTTTTTAATCTCCAAATTGTAGCTTTCATTTTGAGCTTTTAGATCTTTTATTGTTGTTTGAAGAGTAGAAATCTCTTGAGAATGAGAAAGTAATGAAGATTTTATGGCAGATATCTCATCTTTATAGTCTTTCAGATTTCTATCCAGATCCAACTTGATTCTCATGTATAGGGTTTCTAAAGCTGATGACAAGTCTTTGTGAGATATATATGGTTGTTGGATTTGATCTGGTTCGTCAGTACCGTGTTCCAGTATTGATTTTTCAGGTGATTCTGAAAGACTTAGCTGACTACGAGGAGAGTAAAAAGTACTTATGGATTGCGGTTTTCTTGATTTATTTGTAGTCTTAATTTTCTCGCCTTTATCCATTTTATCGATTTTAGGAGGCATAATTCATATGTAAATAATTTCTTACTAAAGAGGAGTTAAAGATCCAGTCTGTATTCTTCTTCGGTTCTTTCTTCAGTTATATCATTAGATTTTATTCCAGAATATGAGCCATTTATTTCCTTATTACTAGCTTGTTATCTCAAATTCAAATTAGGTCATGAGCCTTTATTCGACTCAACTTGTAGTGGAGGAGAAAAAAAAAAAGAAAAAAAAAAAAAAAAAAAGAACCTCAACCAATACTGATTCGCAGTCTCTCCCTTCCTCTTTTTAGTCCAGAAATTACAATTCCCTCTTAACTAGAAGAGGAGTATCCCAATGTGATATATTAATCATGCAGTTGTTACAACGGGGTTTTTTACAATCTTCAGTTAGGTTCCATGAATTGTATACATATCAGGAGTGCCAATTAACTCCTATAACAGGGGTGTCCAACATGCGGCCCGCGGGCCAAATGCGGCCTGCGAGACCTCGAGGTGCGGCCCGCGTAAGATCGGCAGCCAGGACAACCGATCTTACGCGAGCCGCACCTCAAGCCCTGCTACTTACTTGTGGGAGGGTCTTCTGGACTGCACAGAGGAAGCGGAGTTCACGTGACATCCTACTTCCTCTGTGCTTTAGCAGAGAAGGCAGAGGGAGGCCGCGCCCCCTGCTGAAGTCTGTGAGCGGCATCGAGGAGCTGCAGTGCAGGTAAGGGGGTGGGGAGGGTGTTTGAATGAGTGTGTGTGATTGAGGGAATTAATCTGTGAATGAATGATTATATGAATAAATGAGTGTGTGTGTGTGTGTGTGTGATAGCATGGATGTGTAAGTGCTGGAACCTAGGCATGATGGGACTGTGATTGCTGTTAGCAATCACACTCCTATCATGCCAAGTCAGCCAGTACATGCTGAAACCTGGCCAGCTGCCCCCCTTGTGTATTGATGCTGCCAGCAGTATGGGGTCTGCACATCACTTACAGCCACCCTGTACCAGCGTGTATTGGCTGACTTGGCATGATAGGAGTGTGATTGCTAACAGCAATCACAGCGAGCACAGTCCCATCATGCCTAGGTTCCAGCATTTACTGGATGGATGTGTAAGTGCTGGAACCTAGGCATGATGGGACTGTGACTACTGTTAGCAATCACACTCCTATCATGCCAAGTCAGCCAGTACATGCTGAAACCTAGCTAGCTGCCCCCTTGTGTAGTGATGCTGCCAGCAGTATGGGGTCTGCACATCACTTACAGCCACCCTGTACCAGCATGTATTGGCTGACTTGGCATGATAGGAGTGTGATTGCTAACAGCAATCACAGCGAGCACAGTCCCATCATGCCTAGGTACCAGCATTTACTGGTTACCTGGGTATGATAGGAGTGTGATTGCTGTTAGCAATCACACTCCTATCATGCCAAGTCATATTGCTAATTTTGTCCAATTGTGTGTTACCTACTTTTATTAAACATGTGAGTTTTTATTATTATTTTTAAAGGTGGGGGTCATTTTTGGTTTTGGCTAAGTGAACCCTGAATGTTTTGGTCCAGAATTTTCATTTTAGTTCATCCCTAGAATAAATCTAGGGAATCCTGAATTTGTAGTCGCAAAACTTTCAAGGCCCAGAAATCAGTGAGAGGAAGAGTAAAGGTTTTGTGTCATTTTACTTTATTTTAATCTGCATATTTTATTAAAGGCCATATTTTTTGTCACAGTGAAAAATGAGTGCGGCCCGCGCACGTATACAATTCTGATGAAGTGGCCCACTGCAGAAAAAAACTTGGACACCCCTGTCCTATAATATCAATAGATTTCAAAGTTGGTTTGCGTAAGATAGAGCTCAGCCAGTAATAATTCACTTTCTCTCCCCAATATGATGTATTAATAATGCAATTATTTCAGAGGGATTTTTACAATCTTCGCTTAGATTCTATGAGTTATATGCATGTCAGAGGTAACCCCTATCAAATTGGTAGATCTCATATATTTGTAAGTAGGAAGAAGTTTTGCAATAGATTTTTCAGTTTAGTTGTCCACAACAAAAAAAAAAAAAAAAAAAAAAAGAAAAAGAAAACAAATTGTTAAGGTCAAAAATTTTTGGAAGTAACTCTCACACTGAGAAAGATGGGAATTGTGTATAGGTGGCTTTTTCCAACTAGACTTTCCTTCCCTTTCAATCAGAAAGACTACATGTTTGACGATCCTGCTAAAGCAATAACTCTGCTGATACAGAATGGAGATGTGGAGAAAACAACTGACTGAAAAGCGAAACTTCTTTTTCTTATTCCTCTATGTCGCGTATTGAATATGAACACGAATCTCTCTATACTAATACTTTACTGCAGTCTCTGGCTAATATTTGCTATTTTATTATTTATTAATAACTGTTCTTTAGAAATTGGAAGATTGATGTCTCTAGATGATTAAGCTTTAGATATTGAATGAACACTTGATCACTGGATTTGAACATTATTTTATTAACTATGAATAATTTTTCTCTAGAAATTGAAAGTTGGGCGTCTTTAGATGGTTAAGCTTTGGATATTGGATATTGAATGAAATTATCGCAGGCTTATTATCAGCTATAGCCTATGTTTACTACTATTAACTTATGTATGTTTAATCCTGATGACCTAGCTGCTGGGCTCTTTCTTTCTAGCGACATTAGATTACTGAACATGAATATGTATATATATCTTTTTTTTTTTCTTCTCTTATTACAAAAATACTATATCGGTGTTATGGATACAATTTCTACTGTACTTAATTATGAATCATTTTAATTTAACCAATTGGCAATAGAAAGGCACGGTGTTTTGACGATAAATTAGATTATCGTACACAATTAATTTTATAAGGTGGTTACGTTTTGTTGGTTTTTTTTGATCACCGGATATAACCACGATGAATATTTCTACATTGACATTCGTTTTTGTCACTTATTAACCATGAATAATTGTTCACTAGAAATCGAAAGACTGATTTCCTTAGAGGGTTAATTTATAGATATTGAATGAATTGTTGATCACTGAATTTGAATACTAATCCCTTTACACTTTATTTTATTACTGTTTTTTGTTAACACCCTATTCATTATGAATAATTTTTTCTTTAGAACTTGAAAGCTGGGTGATTAAGCTTTAGATATTGAATGATATTAATATAGGTTTATTACCAGTCACAATTTACGTTTACTACTAATTTATGTTCCTTAATTCTAGTTGATGGGCCTTTTTTTCAATGAAACTTGATCACTGAATGAGAATATATATATATTTACACTATATTGATGCTATGGATATATTTTCATTGAACTTATTCATGGATAATTTCCTTTTTTTTTTTTTTTTTTTTCTTCTCCCTTTGCTTTTTCCTTCTTTCTTTTTCTCCTTCTTTGTCTTTGGGACGCCATCTCTAGGTCCTCTAACACCTCCACATGAATGTGCTCTGATCTTTTTCTGTTTTCGGGTATCAGAGTAAGAGATGCATACATTTCTGTATCTGCCCTGTATGTATGTAATATGTATGTTTGATGGGGCAGAGGGGATGTTCAAAGGAGTCAATTCGATATATGGGAGAAACACAAGCAGCCACTATGGGGTGAAATTTAAAATAAAATGGTAAAGCCTAATCTGGTCACTATAAATGCTCAAGGATTAAATACTCCTGAGAAGAGGATGTACTTGTATGAAACACTAATTAGAGAAAAAATAGCTATATGTTTCGTTCAAGAGACCCATTGGAATAATGAGGGTGTATCTCTCTGGAAATGTAAAAAATATCCTATAGTAAATTAAATAAAATAAAGAGGGGTGCTGCGATAATTATCTCAAGAGATATTAAATTCGATTGTATTTTTCATGAGCGTGATATATACGGCAGATACATTATTCTTATTTGTAAATTAAACGACTCTATTTTTACGTTGGTAAATTTATATGCTCCCAATGACTATCCGGTAACATTTTTGGCCTCTTTAATTACAAGGATTGAGGAAATTAGAAATGGGACATTAATTCTTGGAGGAGATTTGAGCTGTGTGTCAAATATATATCTTGACAAGAGACTAAATGACAGCAAGATTCCCGACAGTGCCCAGGGACTATAGCGCCGAGACTTACCAGTCTTATGGACAAACATAATTTATTTGATATTTGGAGGACTCAGCATCCCACAGAGAAGGACTTGTAGTTGTAAGGGATATTACAACCAACAATGTATCCTTAAACTGTATAACTTGAAATAAAAACACCATACTCAAATTTGGAATAAACAGGCCGTGTACTTTTATTTAGCTTAAAACAAACATCACAAGCTTGAAAGAAACTCTTGGCCCAAACCCAGAGTCTCACCTCCAATAACTTAAACCATAAATATATATATATACACATAAATAACCAAGCCATCCACCCTAAAAGCCAGACGGCATACACCATTACACCAGTCCATCCCAAGAAGGGACAACTTCTACCCTGATAAAAGCACACGACAAATATATAAAATAAAGCATCATAATATTCATAACAGGGATGGGGGGGTGGGAGTTTCTCAAGAAGAAGTTCCATCTTCGCCCGCGGCCCTCCTGCACCGCCGAAATACCAGCCTTTACAGGTAAGTATTCACAGCTCAGCAGTTCGCCTTGTGGCATGACTGCTAGCGCTCCCACAGCTCCTATTTATAGCGCGAATTCGCGCCTTTTTGCGCAGCGCGAGGCGTCTCGAGGTCCACCAAAGGTGCCCGCGATGCAAAGGCGGCGAATCACTAAACAGCACACGCACATCCAGCAATTTCTAAGTTATATAACCAAGGTTATTTTTTTTTATTTTTTTTTTATAACTTCTGACCTGAACTTTTGACCCTGCCTATTAGCTCAATAGCTGACCTCTAGGTGAACCCAACCTCCTATCCCCACAACTACATGCCGCCCCCGCGCTATTTAGGCGGCAGGGCTTTTCAATACATTCTTTTCTAACAGACATCTTTCCTACTCTAGGATTGATGCATTATATACCAACTAAACAACTTTAAAAAATTGCACCTCTTCACGAATTGGCAATATAACCTGGTCAGACCATGCTCCTGTGTTTCTCACGTTAACAGATCGCTTCAATTACAACTGGAGACTTTAATGAATTTCATTTAAAAACTGACCAAACAAAAGTTATATAAAGAAGTCCAACAATTCATTCAAACAAACGATAATGGTTCAGTCCAAGATTTTACTCTCTGGGGTGCATTAAAATAGACTCTGAGAGGTTATTTCATAAAAACGGATTCCTATCTTAGAAAGCTTTATATATAAGACTGGCAAAAACTGAACGTATCAACAAAACGAATCCAAATCTAAAGTTAGCTAAAGAAAAAACTTCAGATGGAAATCAAAACAAAACTAAATGAGAAATTAAAGCGAGCTATTATCTTTTCTAAACAGAAATGGTATTACGAAAGCAATCGTCCTAGTAGATGTACCAACAATAAAATTAAAGTAGCAAGAGGCTTATATAGAGAGATTAAGTACTTCTTGATCCAACCCAAATCGCTGAAGCCTTTAAAGATTATTACAAGTCTCTCTATAAAAGAAGTAAAAGATGCGATCTCAAACTTAAAACCAGGGAAATCCCCTGGCCCTGGTGGATATACTGCATTATTTTATAAGATACTGGATTTCCCCTATATTGTTACGGGTATTTAACAGCATAGTAGAGATGGAAGCGACTCCTAAAGAGTTTCTACAAGTATCTATGTGTCCAATTCCAAAAGCTGTGTCAGGAACCAATTTTTCACTGCCTGAACCATGGCTTTTTTATACCTGTGGTGTTTACATCTGCGACCACTAGTGGCCACTCTCCACCCTCTGGAGCACTCAGAACTCAGGTGTGCCTTGTTACCTGGGTTGAGCCCTAGTCTACATCCAGCTGGGCCTTGTTACCTGGATTGCCCTGCCTTTATGAACCTGCCCTGCCCTTCAGTCAGGGCCTTTGTATTGAAGTCTATGGACCTTCCTGCTGTGGCTCTGCACCTGTACTGTTCCTGGTTCCCTGCTTTGTGTCCTTCCAAGTGGACTCCCTGCTTTGTGTCCTTCCAAGTGGGCTGTGTGCCTTTTGTACCCTTCCAAGTGGGCTGTGTGCCTTTTGTACCCTTCCAAGTGGGCTGTGTGCCTTTTGTACCCTTCCAAGCGGGCTGTGTGCCTTTTGTACCCTTCCAAGCGGGCTGTGTGCCTTTTGTACCCTTCCAAGCGGGCTGTGTGCCTTTTGTACCCTTCCAAGCGGGCTGTGTGCCTTTTGTACCCTTCCAAGCGGGCTGTGTGCCTTTTGTACACTTCCAAGCGGGCTGTGTGCCTTTTGTACCCTTCCAAGCGGGCTGTGTGCCTTTTTTACCCTTCCAAGTGGGCTGTGTGCCTTTTGTACCCTTCCAAGCGGGCTGTGTGCCTTTTTTACCCTTCCAAGTGGGCTGTGTGCCTTTTGTACCCTTCCAAGCGGGCTGTGTGCCTTTTGTACCCTTCCAAGCGGGCTGTGTGCCTTTTGTACCCTTCCAAGCGGGCTGTGTGCCTTTCGTGCCCTTCCAAGCGGGCTCTCTGTCTGTCGTGCCCTTCCAAGCGGGCTCTCTGTCTGTCGTGCCCTTCCAAGCGGGCTCCCTGCCAAAAGACTTATTACCTGTATTTTATTTTGCCATACGTCCGGTTACTTGCTTAGACTATATTACCCTTATTTGCTGGTCCTGTTATATACATGAAATACACTGCATTACCTGGATTTCTGTTTGTGGTGTCTTTGTTTGCATAATCATGCACCGTGGGTTACATAATGAACCCCAAGTATCCCCTGCGCATGGGCTCCTACCTGACCTGATCACCTGAGTCCTGACAAGCTGGGAAAGATCCAAGTTTTTTGTCAAATTATAGGCCAATATCGTTAATCAACTTAGATGCTAAGATATATTCGAAGATTCTGGCGAACAGATTGAACGAGGTGATTACAGATCTGATTCATCCAGATCAATCTGGGTTTATCCGTGGCCGATCAGGTGAGGATAATACCCGTAAATTGATAGATCTGATTTCACAAGCTCATTCTTTATCTATACCTTCTGCTTTCCGGGCGCTTGATGCCGAGAAAGCATTTGACAGAAGTTAGCTGGAATTTTCTGAGTGCTACCTTGGATGCTGTTGGGATCACAGGTTTCTTTAAAAAAAAGTACGATGGCCTTATATAGTTTCCCAAGGCTAAGGTGACAGGTCCTTCTTTGAATTCTTCGTTTTTCAATATCTCTAATGGCACTCGACAAGGATGCCCGTTAGCTCCTTGGTTGTACGCTTTAACTATTGAGCCATTAGCTCTATAAATTAGATTATCTCAAGAAATTAAAGGATTTACTTTTGATAATCATACTTTTAAAATAACTCTATATGCTGATGACATTATTCTTACATTGACCGATCCAGAGCTATCTGTCCCTGCGGCACTGTCGGCTGTTCGAGAATATAGTCTATATTCTAACTACAGATTAAATCTCCCTAAAACACAGGTGATGACCACGTATCTTTCGCCTGAGCAAAAGACTTTCCTTACGGACCAGTGCCATTTAGATTGTACAAAGGATTGGGTGGACTACCTGGGCACTAGACTAATGTTCAATTTAAAGAAATTAGTTTCTAGCAATTATGATCTTTTTCTGAACGACTTTGTCTCCCAAATAGCAAGAATTAAATTAATTGAATTTGTTAAAATCCTATCTGATTCCTAATATTCTATAAAACTTTAGGATTATATGATGGCGCTTTATAAATCAGTAACATCACACATTGTACTGCGTTGCGGTATATGATGGCGCTATATAAATCGGTAACATCACACATTGTCCAGCTCCGCAGTATATGATGGCGCTATTTACATGAAAAAGAACACATTGTACAGTATTACAGTATATGATGGCGCTATATCAATTAGTATATATCAATCAGTAATATCACACATTGTACTTCGCCTCAGCATAAGATGGCGCTATATAAATCAGTAAATGAAAAAGAACACATTGCGCAACGCCGCAGCATATGATGGTGCTATATATATCACTCAGTAATATCACACATTGTACAGCGCTGCAGTATATGATGGTGCTATATCAATCAGTATATATATATTACTGATTGATATATACTGATTGATATATATATCAATCAGTATATATCAGTCAGTAATATCACACATTGTACTTCGCCTCAGCATATGATGGTGCTATATAAATCAGTAACATCACACATTGTACAGCGCTGTAGTATATGATGGCGCTATATATATCAATCAGTAATATCACAAATTGTACAGCGCTATAGTATATGATGGCGCTATTTACATGAAAAAGAACATTGTACAGCGCTACAGTATATGATGGCGTTATATATATATCACTAACATCAGACATTGTACAGAGCTGCAGCATATGATGGCGCTATATAAATCAGTAATATCACACATTGTACAGCACTGCAGCATATGATGGCGCTATTTAAATGAAAAAGAACACATTGTACAGCGCTGCAGTATATGATGGCGCTATATCAATCTGTATATATCAATTAGTAAGATCACACTTTGTAGTGCGCCGCAGCATTTGATGGCGCTATATAAATCAGTATATATCAATCAGTAATATCACACATTGTACTTCGCCTCACCATATGATGGCGCTATATAAATCAGTAACATCACACATTGTACAGCGCTGCAGCATATGATGGCGCTATGTAAATGAAAAAGAACACATTGTACAGCGCTGCAGTATATGATGGCGCTATATAAATCAGTATATATCAATCAGTAATATCACAGATTGTACAGCGCTATAGTATATGATGGCGTTATATATATCACTAACATCAGACATTGTACAGAGCTGCAGCATATGATGGCGCTATATAAATCAGTAATATCACACATTGTACAGCACTGCAGCATATGATGGCGCTATTTAAATGAAAAAGAACACATTGTACAGCGCTGCAGTATATGATGGCGCTATATCAATCTGTATATATCAATTAGTAAGATCACACTTTGTAGTGCGCCGCAGCATTTGATGGCGCTATATAAATCAGTATATATCAATCAGTAATATCACACATTGTACTTCGCCTCACCATATGATGGCGCTATATAAATCAGTAACATCACACATTGTACAGCGCTGCAGCATATGATGGCGCTATGTAAATGAAAAAGAACACATTGTACAGCGCTGCAGTATATGATGGCGCTATATAAATCAGTATATATCAATCAGTAATATCACAGATTGTACAGCGCTATAGTATATGATGGCGTTATATATATCACTAACATCAGACATTGTACAGAGCTGCAGCATATGATGGCGCTATATAAATGAAAAAGAACACATTGCACAGCGCTGAAGTATATGATGTCGCTATATCAATCAGTATATATCAATCAGTAATATCACACATTGTACAGCGCTGCAGCATATGATGGCGCTATATCAATCAGTATATATCAATCAGTAATATCACTCATTGTACTGCGACACAGCATACAGCAGCGCTATATCAATCAGTATATATCAATCAGTAATATAACAAATTGTACAGCGCTGTAGTATATGATGGCGCTATTTAAATCAGTAACATCACATATTGTACTGCACTGCAGTATATGATGGCGCTATTTAAATGAAAAAGAACACACTGTACAGCGCTATAGTATATGATGGCGCTATATAAATCGGTAACATCAGACATTGTACAGCGCTGCAGCATATAATAGCGCTACTAACATGAAAAAGAACATTGTAGAGCGCTACAGTATATGATGGTGCTATATATATATATATCCCTAACATCAGACATTGTACAGCACTGCAGCATATGATGGCGCTATATCAATCAGTATATATCAATCAGTAATATCACACATCCTTCCCTTCATTCTCAGTTTGTGTAATTATAATGAATATATCCTGCGGCCGGCTAACATTATCCTTTTATGAAATGGTGGAAAACTGTAGCAAATAACTTCCAAAATACTTTAATAATCTATCTACGCTGCAAGAAAAGCTGAAAAAAGTGTATACATTTCTGCACAAAAACCTACAGAAAAAATACAGAGCAATGCGTTGGTGGAAGAAGCCCCAAAAATCATGTTTTGGCTAAATTTATAGAGATTGGCTGCCAAATAGCTGCCCCCTGATTGCCCAGGAATCCCAATGAAACCCCCCGGGCTGTCTGCTCTCCAGAAATATATATCTGTTTGGGTGATAAATGTTTCCAGCGGTCATCATTACCGTTTCAAATCAGCAAAATAACCATAAAACCTGCAAAAAAAGCAGCGAGTAACAATGTATCCCTCGTAATGTTTGCCCCATTACTGCCAGAAAGAGAATAGAATTCCGTCTCCTGAGTATCAGGTGCTTCCCAAATCAGGACACCTCAAATACTACATCTTGGGAGAATTTACTTTAACAACAATTAACTGAACAATAAACGGATCGGCTCCCTAATTCCCTGCAAACGAACAAATAACAAGAAAATAATAATCCTCACAGCGCCCAGCAATAGACTCTGATCCGGCCGGAAAAGACCTTAAAGGTTTCTTCTATCTTTACTAGATTTTTATTTTGTATCAAAAGTGTTTTTGTAACATTGCAAACGTACAAAACCTCTATCGTTTCATTACCTTGAGATCACGGAACACTTGATGCATCAGAGGTGCTGTCACAATGCCACGATGATGTCATGTCTTCATTGTGACATCACAGGTGCAGTACACAGATAGAGCACATCAGAGAGCAGAAGGACACTTCTACTGTAGCCTCCTAACAGAGAAGATGCGGATCGTAGTAGCTTTGCTATTTGCTATTTGCTGTTTGACTTCTGAGACTTTTCCTGTTCCGCGCCCGAAAGGTAAAGAATCCGAATAACTCGAGATCCGGATAAAACTGGGGAATATCGGCTTTCTGGGTTAGATTTGAATCGCTCCCGGTGACCGCAGCAGATCAGCGGCAAATGTTTCCATGAACTATTTCTTGCTAGCGGGTTATATTGTTGAGTAAAAACAGCGGTATAATTCTCTTTGTATCGGTAGCTGCCGGAATCGCTGCCCTGCAGCTGCACTCGAGGCGGTTTGGTAGAAAAAATATCAGTTAAATCCGTTACAAATCCAATGAAAACAGGGCTCTTCACCTTACAACGGGCAACATATGATATTTAGAAATGTTTTTGGGACACAAAGGAATTGCGCGTCTCTTCCTGACTGCACTGAAACCGCGTGATTTCTTTCGGTTATTCGTAGGATTTGTTATCAGCTTTAAAACACTAAAACCCACAAAAGAATGAGATCCAGTAAATCCGCTGATAGGATCTGCATCTATAGTACATCTGATTCATTTTATGAGAAGGAAGCTAATCTGCCTGCGGGAACGCGGTCCTGCCTTAATATTCATGCAATCCAGAAAGTCTATACCCAAAAAGTCAAATGATATTCCTGCATTTCCTAAACACAAAAACCTTAAGGTTCCTATTAGACTTGGGCACCAGGGGGCTCTTCGTGTTCGTCTTCGTGCTCGTCTTCTGCAAAAAAAAAATCTTCGTATTCCGCGAATATTCGCCCGTTCCTGTCTTCTCTTCGGGCGAATATTCGTTTTTTCTTCGTTTTTTCCGGTTAAGGGGTTAATACGGGGTTAACGCGTACCGCAGCAGCTCTGCTGCAACTCTATTGGTCGCCAGCAGGGGGCCTCCTGCTGGGGACCAATGAGCTCACTACCATATATAGCTAATATATTCTCGGGCAGAATATTATGCTACTCAGAGTAAAACCAACAGAGGGCAGCATTCTGTCCGAAGATATATTAGCCATATGTGGCAGTGTGTTCATTTTCATTTATTAATTATTTAAATAAAATATATCCCCATGATCCGCTGGTCTCACCGCTGCAACAGTTAGATGTCCGTACTCGCAGACATTAATTCTGTCGAACTTGCAAACTCTTTTTTTCTATTTATTTTGGGGGTTTTTTTGTATTAAACCATTACACGAAAGGATCATGGGAATATATTTTATTTGAATAAATGCAAATGAGCACACTGCCACATATGGCTAATATATGTTCGGACAGAATGCTCCCCTCTGTTGGTTTTACATTAAGTAGCATAATAACTGGATTTCTTTCAAGCATATGGAACAATGCTACTTAATGTAAAACCAACAGAGGGCAGCATTCTGTCCGAACATATATTAGCCATATGTCTTCAGACAGAATGCTGCCCTCTGTTGGTTTTACATTAAGTAGCATTGTTCCATATGCTTGAAATCCAGTTATTTATTATGCTACTTAATGTAAAACCAACAGAGGGCAGCATTCTGTCCGAAGACATATGGCTAATATATGTTCGGACAGAATGCTGCCCTCTGTTGGTTTTACATTAAGTAGCATTGTTCCATATGCTTGAAAGAAATCCAGTTTTTGGTTTTACATTAAGTAGCATAATAAATAACTGGATTTCAAGCATATGGAACAATGCTACTTAATGTAAAACCAACAGAGGGCAGCATTCTGTCCGAACATATATGGCTAATATATGTTCGGACAGAATGCTGCCCTCTGTTGGTTTTACATTAAGTAGCATTGTTCCATATGCTTGAAAGAAATCCAACGTTATTATGCAACTTAATGTAAAACCAACAGAGGGCAGCATTCTGTCCGAACATATATTAGCCATCTGTGGCAGTGAGCTCATTTGCATTTATTCAAATAAAATACATTCCCATGATGCTTTCGTCTAACAGTTTAATACAAAAAAAACCCAAAATAAATAGAAAAAAAGAGTTTTCAAGTTCGACAGAATTAATGTCCGCGAGTGCGGACTTTTAACTGTTGCAGCGGGGAGACCAGCGGATTATGGGGATATATTTTATTTAAATAATTAATAAATGAAAATGAACACATTGCCACATATGGCTAATATATCTTCGGACAGAATGCTGCCCTCTGTTGGTTTTACACTGAGTAGCATAATAACTTTGGATTTCAAGCATATGCTACTTAATGTAAAACCAACAGAGGGCAGCATTGTGTCCGAAGTTATAGTAAGTTATTTATGCTAAGTTAAATGTCCGTACCGGTGACTTTGTTGGTCGCTGGCACTGACATTTAACTGACACAGCGGGGAGACCACTGGTGTCCCTGCTGTGTCAGTTAAATGTCCGTACCGGCGACTTTGTTGGTCGCTGACACGGACTTTTAACTGTTGCAGCAGGGTCCCAGGTTGATTTTTTTTTTTCTGCCTAGCAACTAGTGGTAAAGGGCCGTGCGAGTGAGCCTATTGGTCGCTTGCACAGCCCTTTACCCTACGGATTTCTGCTCCCGTTATCCAACGCAGCATCGCAGGGGTTAACGGGAGCGGAAATCAGGAGTTAAAAAGGCCGTGCGAGTGAGCCCTATTGGTCACCTGCAGGGTCTTCCTCTGGCATCAACCAATTGGTTGATGCCAGAGGAAGACCCTGCAGGTGACCAATAGGCTCACTCACACTGCCCTGTAACCCCTGATGACGAACCTGCGGATTTCCACTTCAGTCAACTCCCGCGATGCTGTGAAGATAAGGTAAGTTAGATGGGGAAGGGACCAGGGAGAATAGTAGACGAAGGCGAAGATTCTTCGTGTGTGAGTCTTCGCCTTCGCCTACTTTTTACCGGCACTGTCTTCTCTTCTACATGTCTTCGGAACGAACACGAAAACGCACTCTTCGTGTTCGTTTTCATGTTCGCCCCGAAGACGAATGCACAAGTCTAGTTCCTATGAATGAAGAAGTTTGTTGGCCGTTGATGACTCCGCTGTTGTTGTTTTTTTTGCAGGGACCGACGGGAATTTCCAGCCACGAGAATCCAACCCAACATCTAATGGTAAGATATAGACGTCTCTCAGATGGGCATCCATGCTTCAGAAGCGTGTGATCCGTGTTATGTGTGTATGTGTACAATGCACACGCATGATTTCATTACCCGTAAGAAAGATGAAATGTTGAATATTAGATAAGAGAGGTTACAGTATCCGCTCCTCATGTAACTGTAATTTGGGGCTGGCTTTATCTGTAACTCGGGGATAATAGAAAGATATTGTATAGAGAACATGCAGCTAACATTCCTTTTTCCTGTTTATCTCACAAAGGATCTCTGGCGATCGGAGGATTCCGTTCACTGATTACACGAATGGCGCAATCAGGTACGCTATGTGTTTTCTTTTAACATGAATGATAACCGTATGGAATCTCATTTAGTAGCAGATCCTATTTTTCTTTAAGCTTTAATATATAAATATGTATTTATCTCCACATTCTTCTTGTGCTAAGAAATATTTTTGTTCTCTCTACAGTTCATTCACGACCGGTGTTGAAGATCGTGCAGAACGCATTCATCTGTGTTATATGCGCGATGGCAACCGGACTGGGGGTCTATTTCTACGTACAGTAAGTTATACAAATTGTTGGAAATTCAAATGCTGCGGAGAGACATCCAACGCAACGCACTATATAAAAAATGACCAAACAGCATGTATACTATACACGGGGAGAAACACTCCGATGCTGCTGGAATCCATTTCTTCCTTAACGGGTTTATTATTCTTATTTCAGGTTTCGCCGTTGTAGACAACAAAAAAACATTTCTGAACGGTATGCAGGAGAAACTGGACTGAGACCACCGGATGAAGAGTCCCTCCGCTTCTTAACTTCCTTGGGTAACATATATTAACAATAATGAATAATAGAAAGAGTATACGTTTATTTTGACCGTATGATGTCATCAAACTTGGACTTTTAAAATTCATTGCTGGAACTTAACTCACCCGTCTTAAAAAGGAATGATTTCCCAATATAAATAGAATATCAATTATTTGCTACTGTTAAAAAAAATGAAAAATAAGGTTGAAAGTCACATTATAGGAAACATTTCTTTGAAGCTTGGGAATCATAGGGTTTTTACGTTTTTTATGTACACGTTGTCGAGGGACGATCCGTAACATATTAACCGATTTGCTTTCTTTTATTTTTTTATTTTTTTTAGTAAGTCCATCAATTTCCAGTCTCCAAGAACAGGAGAGTGAAGAAAGAATTGAAAGGAAACCTAAAACATCCAGCAGTTTCTTTCGCAACTTGATGGCATCGTCAGGAAGAGACCACACTGACAGAAGGAAAAAGAAGATTTATGATGAAGAGAAGGGTGGAGAGGAGAGTGAAGAGGAGGAATGGGAGAGAATGAAGAGAAAGAAGTACTATAAGGAAAAGGAGGACTACAAAGAAAATGAGGAATGTGAGAGAATGGAGACAGAAAAGGAGAGGAAGAAAAGGGAGAAAAGGGAGAGAAAAGAGGAAAAGGAGGACAGGAAGGAAAGGGAAAAATGGAAGAGAAAAGATGAAAAGGAGGAAAAGAAGTACGAGAGGAAAAGGGAGGAAAGGGAGAGAAAAGATGAAAAGGAGGAAAAGAAGGAAAAGGAGAAATGGGAGAGAAAGGATAAGAAGGAGGAAAAGAAGGAAAAGGAGAAAAAGGAGAGAAGGGATAAAAAGAAGGAGAAGAAGGAAAAGGAAAAAAAGGAGAAAAGGGAGGGAAAGGACAAAAAGAAGGAAATGAAGGAAAAAGAGAGAAGGGAGAAAAAGAAGAAAATGGAGGAAAAGAAGGAAAAGGAGAAAAAGGAGAGAAAGGAGCAAATGGAGAAAAAGAAGGAAGTGAAGAAAAAAGAGAAAAGGGAGAAAAAACATACAATGGAGGAAAAGAAAAAAAGGGAGAAGAAGGAGAGAAAGGAGCGAATGGAGAAAAGGAAAAAAGATCTTAAAGAAAAAAGCATCAAAGAGATCAAAAAGATGCGACATAAGGTGAAAGCAGAATCTAAGAAAGCCAAAGCCAAACTTCAACGCGAACAGCGGAAATTGAAGTCAAAGGCAAAATTGAAAATGAAGAAAATGAAGAAAATGAAGAAACCTAAATTGAACATCGCAAAAAAACTGAAAAAATTTAGGAAATGAAAGTCATGGAGGGCAAAGCAAACAGACTCTAAACTTGACTATGGTTTCCTAATCATCAAGGAAGCCAGAATCTCGTTTTAATGATGCCCGGCCCACATGCCAACTCTTCATTTCACTTCATTCACCCCCTTTCTCCCGTTGGATAATTCTCCATGAACTCTTCATTTCACTTCATTCACCCCCTTTCTCCCGTTGGATCATTCTCCATGAACTCTTCATTTCACTTCATTCACCCCCTTTCTCCCGTTGGATCATTCTCCATGAACTCTCGGACTGCTATCATTTGGAGAGTTTTCTATCCCAGCAGCGCTCCCTAAGCCGACCTCCTTCCATTCGCTCAATAACCTTGTATGTGGATCCGTATCGCCTGCTTTCACACAATCTGAATAAATCACATCCACTGAAACTCTCTGTTCTGGGTTTTACTCAACACTTCATAGAAAGCAATTAATTTCGTCCGGCACGATCTCTGCTTCATAAACCCGAGTTAAATAATAATAAATAGTTGGTTTTTTTAATATTATCCCTTAACCGGCTTCCAAAATGTCCCCGCTACTGCTGGGTCTATAACCACCCGGCTGAGATTTTGGTCTGTATTGTTAGCGCTTCTGCTTTACGCCAAGTGTTTAAGTACCAGAGGGTATATACCATCCGGCCCCGGGGCATTATCTGTTCTACTTTATTTATTTAGCAGATCTGGCACTTTGTCCTCTTTCAGCCAATCATATGTTTGCTGCCAGCTTTTCTGTAGAATGAATTAGCAAACCTGCAGCCGTGCGTGAATTATTGGTAAATACCAAGAAAAAATATTTAGAATGTCTGCCTTCTCCTGATCTTCACTGACCAGATCACCAACAATCTCCTTCGTTTATCTAAATTGTTGCCATTGATGTAGTTGAGCCGCTTGCTACTGATTTACACTTTAGCCGATAAAATTCCCCTTTTTGAGTTTTTCTTGATATTTTTGCAAATCCATTTGATTTTCTGTATATTATGAAAGTGATTCTGTTTCCAAGAAAACAGACACAGAATATCAAGTTCCCGATTCTGTCCCAAGGAAACTAAGTTGCACAGTATGGAGGGTCAGATATTTGGTTGCAAATATCTTACAAAGCACTGGATGGATATTCAGGTTCTGCTATTTGCTTTGTTGAGCGCGTTACGTATTGATCTAATTTGCATCCCCTTAATGACAATTGACGTGCCTGGTACGTCATGGGGTTAAACGAGCATAGCGAGCAACCAATAATTACTTTCTTTGCTCAGCTGGTGTTGCTGCAATGCCTCGACATTGATGCATTCAGCAACACACCAAAAAATTTAGGGGCTCCTTAGACCACTCTTGGAACCGACTGTATTGACCATATTAAAAGGCTATATGCCTTATATATATAATATGGCAGCGCCCCCAGCAGCTAAAGCACACACTTTACTTTCAATATGAATTTGCAGCTCGTGGTATATGCCACTTCCAAACAACACCTAAAAGGTGTTCAGCAACATCTCCCATGTACAGTGCTAATAGCCAAGCATGCGTTTGTCGGGCTGTTTGGGGACTAAAAGGCCAATTTTGGGACATGCACAATTTAGTTTTTCAACTCAGAAGTTTTACATCTGTCGCATCCCGCACTCATGTCATATTTGGGACATCTTCAAAGCTGGCCAATTCAAATTACATAGGTACATAGTACATAAGGTTGAAAAAAGACCTACGTCCATCAAGTTCAACCCTTCTACCTAACCTTCCTATTCTTGATCCAAAGAAGACGAAAATACCCCTAATTAAGCTACCTCGAATTCTGTCATCAGGGGAAAAAAATCAGTTTTCACTCCAAAAGGCAATTGGATTCCTCCTTGGATCAAGAAGCTCTAAAATATTAATTTATTAATTTATAGCCCTGTATGTCATGCCTTTCTAAAAAAATATCCAGACCCTTTTGAAGGCATCAAATGTAATTGATAACCACCTCTCTTGGCTGTGCATTCCATATCTTTATTGTCCTCACTGTAAAGAATCCCTTTCTTTGTCGTCTATGAAATCTCTGCATATTTTTTATATAATGTATATCGGCCCCGCGTATATTTATATATTGTATATCGGCTCCGCATATATTTATATAATGTATATCTTACGGCTGGCGAAGTCACAGAAACCGCGCGTGGGACGTCACTTCCGTATATTGGTTTTTTTTAATTATTATTTGTTTAGCTTTATGCGTCCAGTGTCGCCTGGCACTTAACCAGTGGCTCCTGGATAAAGGCAGAGAGAATTATTCGTTTTTCCCATAATCATTAAATAATAATAATATGATGAAGAATCCTGGAGAAGACGTCGTGCGGCTGGTGATTTTCTTTCAAAGAAGGAAATTTCATACAAAACAATTACAGTCTTTTATTATTATTAATTTATTATATTTTTATTAGGTTCTGCAATTCACATACAGAAAGCGGCCATGTTTGTCTAGGAACGTTCCAGCAGCATACATATATTATACGATAAAACCAAAACAATAACTCCACCTTTACGGACGCGCCGGCCGGGTACCGGCGATTACATATAAAAGTAAAATCACCATACCGGTTCTCCGGGTCTTGACACTTCCCGCTACCCACCTATTTTCCCTTTAAATGTGGGTGTTTCCCGCTGGCCGTCACGGGAACGCCCACCGACCTCACGGGACCGCCCCCGCTGACATCAGTGGGTAGGTCTTGCCACGTCCCGCAAGGGAAGGCTCGCTAGCCGGAGCCGAGAAGTTCCCAGGTCTGAAAATGACTAATAATAATAAAAATAATAATCACCTTTATCTCCGAGATCCGTCTGAGGATGTAAACGACCCCCCAAGGAAGCCATATTGCTGTTACGGGTCGCTATCTGTCTCTCTAAACGCAGCCTAAATTAACTGATAATCATTTTTCCTCGGTTGCAGTATTTTACGGGAAAAGGAAATCATCGGGGACGGGGTAGAAAAAAAAATTCTCCCTCATTTATTTACATTTTTGGATTTGAGGAAGGCCGGACTAATTTATTAGACTTGTGCAAAGGGACCAAAAAACCGAAGATTAATTAGGCTTTGGGTCCATTTGTTTCCCGACAACGTATTTCCATTTTGGTTCTGGGTAATTCACGCTCTCTCGCACCGTCTCATCCTCTCTCGTTACGTGACATGTATTTATATGGCGCCAGCAGATTCCGTAGCGCTGTTAAAACCAGTGGGATAATTTAAGGTCACGCACAATAACCAACCGGTAGAGGACGGCTTCCATGAGGATCAGGTGATCGAGTCAGGATGGACCGCTGGTCGTTCAGATGGCATTTGTACATTTCTAGAAAGATGTGGGATTCAGATTGAAATTTGCAAATGACAGAGAAAATCTGATAAGAAGGGAGTTGTGGAATAATCGTGAATGCGGGAGCGAGGAGATGTAATGATGGGAGAAGAGAAATAAAGAAGGTGGGTAGGGCGGGATTTGGATAGGAGGGTAGATATACAGTTGTGATGAAAATTTGCGTACCCTTGAGGAATTGGTAATATATGTACCGTTTAACAAAAAAAAAAAAAAATCTTTTTTAAAATCTTAAAAAAAAAGACAAATAAAAAAAAAAAGAAACAAATTATGACCCCACACATACGTCCCCTAGTGAATGCCGGAGGACAACATTGATGATTAACAATTGGTCTACTTTACATCAGTTAAAGGCATCAATAAAGACGTAAGGTCTCATAACCCCCCCAAAATTCCCTCCGTAACCCCCCATCATCACCATGTCAGTCCAACATAATAAATAAGTGTCAGTCGTCATGTATCACGCACAAGGATTGTTACCCCGTAGCAGTTGCGCACCAGACCAGGATGTTTCACAGAAAGTCATCCAGAGTGCCAATAAAACGGTCCCATTTTTTGAAAGAATTGTGTGTGTCCCTTTGTGTGTCGCGTGTAACCAATCCATTCTGAGCAAGTGGAGCGACTTATTATGGAATAAAGACATAGAAGGAGGCTCTGTGTGAATCCATTGCTGCTGTATGGTCTTCCTGGCCACAGCCACGACTGCACCGACCAAGGCGTCCCCCTAACACCTAGAAGGCCAAGAACCTCAGCCTCCGGACTTATCTGCTACTCATGGATTCCAAAACTCCTGTGGACAGACCCAAAAATTATGGAATAAGTTCCGGCGGTCGTACCACATTTAAGACGTGAATCGGTGGAAGTCATGCCTACCCGACATTGTCTGTGGTGGGATAGGTGTGCTTGAGGTGCTGTCTTCTGCTGCATCTCCTGGAAAGTGCTGGCCGGGATTTGTTCACAAACAGCGAGATCCTCGCCTTCGAGGGAAGGGAAATGCGATCACCTCGCAGTCACCCGCTTTGGTGTTTAATTGCGAAAAGACGCCGTGACTGAGGTCCTGTAAATGAATTGTGTGGACTCGACGACATCAGTCTAAATTGGCGGTCAAAGAGATTATCCTGGTCTGCTTGAGGCAATTTAGCAAAACTACGCAATTGTAAATATGCAAAACTAAGGTGTTCTCTACTAGACCTAGTGTACCCAATACTCCAAGTGAAGTCTCACGAGCTCTTCCCTCTCTCTACTGCTAATACCTCTCGCTATACAACCAGCATTCTGCTCACATCTCCTGCTGCTCTACTGCATTGTCTGCCTACCTTTAAATTCTCTGAAATAATTACCCCTAAATCCCTTTCCTCACACGTGGAGGTTAGGACCGCATCAGTTTTATGCCCCAGATGAGTTACTTTGCATTTATCCGCATTAAATGCCAATTGCCGTAGGAGGCGGATTAGTGACGCTCTATCCTCCTATCCGTCACCGCTGACCCCTATCGCTGGCAATCCCGACTTTGTCCCGGGTCTGGAAGGGGGTTACCTTGCTTCCTTGGAGTTGTCTCCTGACGCCAACATCTCTCTGACATGGAGTGGTTCGGCCCCCTTGCCTTTTGAGCGGGCGATCTCCACGGCCCGAGGCGCTTTGCTGCAGCGCTTTCGCTACGCCCAGTTGGTGCGGTACGTCAAGGCACTCCCGGGCAAGCACCATCTGTCTAGAGCCTTAACTCCTTTCGAACAACTTGCCAGGCGAGCCTGCTTCCCTAGGGGAGGGATTTCTATCATTTACCGTCTGCTCCTTGAGCAGGACTCATTGATACCTCCTACGTTTATGGGTAGGTGGGAAACTGAGCTCGGTGAAACTCTCTCAACTCGTCAGTGGGAGACGGTCTGCATCCTAGCTCACAAATGTTCTATCGCCTCGCGATACCAGGAGACGGCTTATAAAATACTGACGATGTGGTATAGGACTCCGGTGGCTCTCAGCAGGATGGGACTGGGGGGTGATCCGACGTGCTGGAGGTGTGGGGTGGAGAGAGGTACCTACCTACATGTCTGGTGGAGTTGTGGTCACCTTCAGCCCTTTTGGGCTGGTGTGTTCCGTTGCTTGGAGGAGGTCTCGGGGGAACCGGTCCCGCTGTCCCCGGGATTGGGTCTTCTTCTTCATTCGGGGAGATCTTTGGGTCAAATGAAAAGCTCGGTCATCCGCCATCTTCTCAACGCGGCCCATAGTCTTATCCCACTTTATTGGCGGCACGCCAAGGTCCCTACTTTGCGTCAGTGGGTGTCTGGGTGGAGGAGATACGGGGCATGGAGGAACTGGTCCACCTGGCCACCGATAGGATGGAGACTTACACCGGGACATGGGCATGCTGGCTGTCCTTCCTCTCTTGTCCCCTCCTTCCCCCCCCTCACCGATCCCCTCCCCCCCCTTACCAATCCCCCCCCTAGATTTTTATTTATTTTTTTCTTTTCTCCTTCCTCGCCCGTCTATGTTCTCCTCAGGGGCGTAACTAGACGCCTCAGGGCCCGGGTGCGAGAATCTGTTAAGGGCCCCCCCACCCCCTCACCCCCCAAAAAAACCCATGATTTTTACCCAACAATTTTTTTTCAACAAATTCAATTTACATATTGAATCATATCTGTAAAAAAATCAAAGAAAAAGGGGCGCATGTACAAAGGGCATAATCCAGGGGTGTCCAAGTTTTTTCTGCAGTGGGCCACTTCATCAGAATTGTATACATGCGCGGGCCGCACTCATTTTTCACTGTGACAAAAAATATGGCCTTTAATAAAATATGCAGATTAAAATAAAGTAAAATTACACAAAACCTTTACTCTTCCTCTCACTGATTTCTGGGCCTTGAAAGTTTTGCGACTACAAATTCAGGATTCCCTAGATTTATTCTAGGGATGAACTAAAATGAAAATTCTGGACCAAAACATTCCGGGTTCACTTAGCCAAAACCAAAAATGACCCCCACCTTTAAAAATAATAATAAAAACTCACATGTTTAATAAAAGTAAGTAACACACAATTGGACAAAATTAGCAATATGACTTGGCATGATAGGAGTGTGATTGCTAACAGCAATCACACTCCTATCATACCCAGGCAACCAGTAAATGCTGGTACCTAAGCATGATGGGACTGTGCTCGCTGTGATTGCTGTTAGCAATCACACTCCTATCATGCCAAGTCAGCCAGTACATGCTGGTACAGGGTGGCTGTAAGTGATGTGCAGACCCCATACTGCTGGCAGTATCACTACACAAGGGGGGCAGCTAGCTAGGTTTCAGCATGTACTGGCTGACTTGGCATGATAGGAGTGTGATTGCTAACAGTAGTCACAGTCCCATCATGCCTAGGTTCCAGCACTTACACATCCATCCAGTAAATGCTGGAACCTAGGCATGATGGGACTCTGATTGCTATTAGCAATCACACTCCTATCATGCCAAGTCAGCCAATACACGCTGGTACAGGATGGCTGTAAGTGATGTGCAGACCCCATACTGCTGGCAGCATCAATACACAAGGGGGGCAGCTAGCCAGGTTTCAGCATGTACTGGCTGACTTGGCATGATAGGAGTGTGATTGCTAACAGCAATCACAGTCCCATCATGCCTAGGTTCCAGCACTTACACATCCATCCAGTAAATGCTGGAACCTAGGCATTATGGGACTGTGATTGCTGTTAGCAATCACACTCCTATCATGCCAAGTCAGCCAGTACATGCTGGTACAGGGTGGCTGTAAGTGCAGACCCCATACTGCTGGCAGCATCACTACACAAGGGGGGCAGCTGGCCAGGTTTCAGCATGTACTGGCTGACTTGGCATGATAGGAGTGTGATTGCTAACAGCAATCACAGTCCCATCATGCCTAGGTTCCAGCACTTACACATCCATGCTATCACACACACACACACACACACTCATTTATTCATATAATCATTCATTCACAGATTAATTCCCTCAATCACACACACTCATTCAAACACCCTCCCCACCCCCTTACCTGCACTGCAGCTCCTCGATGCCGCTCACAGACTTCAGCAGGGGGCGCGGCCTCCCTCTGCCTTCTCTGCTAAAGCACAGAGGAAGTAGGATGTCACGTGAACTCCGCTTCCTCTGTGCTGTCCAGAAGACCCTCCCACAAGTAAGTAGCAGGGCTTGAGGTGCGGCTCGTGTAAGATCGGTTGCCCTGGCTGCCGATCTTACGCGGGCCGCACCTCGAGGTCTCGCGGGCCGCATTTGGCCCGCGGGCCGCATGTTGGACGCCCCTGCCTTATTTAAAAAAAAAAAAAAAAACTTAAGAAAGATTTCGGGCGGCCCCTTGGCTTGGGCCCCCCTGCCGCCGGGGCCCGGTCGCAGTCGCGACCCCTGCGACCCCGGTAGATCCGCCACTGGTGTGGATGCATTGAGTGAATGAGAGAGAGCATGAGTTAATGTGTGGATGAATTGTCTGAATGAGGGAGAGCATGAGTTAATGTGTGGATGCATTGAGAGCATGAGTTAATGTGTGGATGAATTGTCTGAATGAGAGAGAGCATGAGTTAATGTGTGGATGAATTGTCTGAATGAGGGAGAGCATGAGTTAATGTTTGGATGCATTGAGTGAATGAAGGAGGGCATGAGTTAATGTGTGGATGAGTTGTCTGAATTAAAGTGTGAATTAGTGAGTGACTGTAAAAGTGTTTGTGTATCATAGATGTATAATTGTGGAAGGGCAAAGATGGCACTAGCAGGAGGTTTGAGCCTTGGGGACCAAGATGGCACAGGCAGGGTGTATATGGCACAAAGATGGCACTGGCCGGACTGTTTGGGGACAAAGTTGACTTGTGCTGGGCTATTTGGGGACAAAGATTGCAAATCTTATGTGTGTAATCTGGGTGCTGGTCAGGTTCTATGTGGGCAGTGTGGACGCCAGGGCTGGCTTTGGGGTGCAACCTGTGATCTATGCCTGTAATTTAGGGGGTTTTAATGCTGTGTTTTTATGTGAATTCCAATTGATTTTTACCTGCAAAGCTGGGTTTTTGTGTTATTCCGTAGATCCATATCTGCTATGCTATGTTTCCATACATTATTTATGTGTACCTGCAAATACAGGGTTAATATGTCTTATTCAGTTGATCTACACCTGCGATGCTACGTTTCATATATTTATTGTATACCTGCAAATACAGGACTTGTATGTCTGATTCTGTTTATTTGCTATATACCTTCAGTGCTGAGATCACAAGTGAATTTCAATTGATCTGGGTTTGTGTGTTGATCTATACCCGCTATCGGCAGCAGGGACTAATATTTATATATATATGGGCAGCAGGGGCTAGTAAATGGGTTTTAGATATTTGGACAGGGGCGCAATTTCAGTGCTTGCCATAGGCGCTATTTTCAGTACATACGCCTCTGCCCTGATCTACCTGATATGAAACCCGTTTGGTCAGGATGGATAAGGTCTGGCATTATTATTTTCAATCTTTGGGCTAGTATTTTTGAAAAGATTTTAACGTCTACATTTATAAGAGAAATTGGTCTGTAATTTGTCACTCTTGTCGGATCTTTACCTGGTTTCGGTATAGGTGTTATTGCTGCTTCGAGCATTTCTTTTGGGAATTTCCCTTTTTCTTCTATTTCATCAAATAGCCTTTTAAAAATGGGTGTTAACTCCGCACGTAGAATCTTAAAAAAAGTGTGGAGAATCCGTCAGGCCCTGGTGCTTTGCCTGGTATCAGGCTAGTAATAGCTTCGTCGATCTCTTTAATAGAAAAGGGTTGATTTAGCGAATTCGATTGTTCCTGTCACGACACAGCGTACAGAGGAGACACCGTAGTCAGGTAGGACTGGCAAAGGATGGTCCAGAGAGCCGAGGTCAGGATACCGGAGAGTAGGATAATCGAGGAGCAAGCCGAGGTCAGGATACCAGAGATCAGGATAGTCGAGGAGCAAGCCGAGGTCAGGATACCAGAGATCAGAATAGTCGTGGAACAAGCCGAGGTCAATAACAGGAACAAGCAGGAAATAACGCGTACTGGGAAGGCACTACCGAGATAGGCACGACCATCAGAAGGCAAGGTCAGAGTGTTAGAGCGTCTCTTAAATAGTCCCAGGAGTTATGGTACTAATTTACGGATTTCCCGCCAAATATTCAAACTGCCTATACGTCACTTCCTGCGCATCTTGTGAATGGCGTTCAAGTAATCTCCCAATATAAGTCGATGTAGTTTCCGCTGGCGCCACTAGGTGGCGTGAAGAAGAACGTGTCCGGACACCAGAGCTGGACCTGTGCTCCGGCTGAAGCTGCTGGGAACGCGGCGTGGATGAAGTCCTCCTTCAAGCTGCAGCGGCTGCCTCCGCTGTGCAGAAGCGGGAGGTCTCCCCCTTCTCCGCGGCGTCTGCTGTGCAGAAGCGGAGGGTCTCCCCCTTCTCCGCGGCGGCTGCGTCTGCTGTGCAGAAGCGGGGGGTCTCCCCCTTCTCCGCGGCGGCCGCGTCTGCTGTGCAGAAGCGGGGGGTCTCCCCCTTCTCCGCGGCGGCCGCGTCTGCTGTGCAGAAGCGGGGGGTCTCCCCTTCTGCGCGGTGGCTGAGGTTGCCGTGCTGGGGCAGGGGGTCTTCCCCTACCTCGTGGCGGCTGCTGCTGCCGTTCAGAAGCGGGGGGTCTCCCTCTTCTTTGCGGCAGCTGCGGCTGCCGGACCGAAACGGGGGGTCTCCCCCTACCTCGCGGCGGTTGCCGTTGCCGGCTGGGGGACCTGGAGGATCTCTCTGCCGGTAGCGTGACAGTTCCTTTGTTATTTGAGGAAGACCTAATTTCTCCAAATAGGAGTATATTTGTATTTCTGACTTATTGGAGTCGTCTAAATTATAGAGTGATTCGTAATAATTCTTAAATGCTTCTCCTATTTGAGATGGAGATAAATATATTTTATCATTAAGATTTATTTGTTTAATCCTATAGTTTTGATTTTGAGCTTTAATCTTATTCGTTAACTCCCGGGAAATTCGATTACTACTACAGTACCATTTTTGTTTTAAACGAGTCATAAAATTATCTACCTTAAGTTGTAATTTAATTAATATCTGTGCTTTAATTGATTTTATTTCTTCCATCTTTTCTTCGCTAGGATTTGTTTTATTATCTCTTTCTATAATTGCTAACGCAATATATAGATCTGTCAAGTCCTTCTCCCTTGTCTTTTTAATCCATGATGCTTTTCTAATTAAATGACCTCTCAGGAAGCATTTCATAGCGCACCATAGAGTACTCGTTTGGATTTCCCCTGTATCATTAGTTTCTAGGAATAATTCTGCTAAGGAGCACAACTCTTTCCTATCTTCTTCTGACTTTATCGTTTGCTCATTCAAACGCCATCTGAAGCTCTTTTTATAAGTTGGGTTATCTAAAATTGAAACATAAACTGGTGCGTGGTCCGACCAGGTAATATTGCCTATCGAGGAGGAGGAGCATCTCTCCAATGTGGGCCCCGACATAAAAAAGGTGTCTATTCGTGAGTATGATTTGTGGGGTAAAGAAAAAAAGGTAAAATCTGTTTCATCTGGATGCATAGTTCGCCAAACATCGTATAAATTTTGCTTAAACAAATAGGCTGAAAACAGGTCTGCTTCTTTTTTTTAACCTTTTATCAGATATTTCGGTTTTCTTAAAGGGTTTCCTGTCCAGGTTGAAATCCTGGATGCTGTTAAAGTCTCCCCCTATAATAACCAAGCCTTTTTCAATTTTCTCGAGAGTCTCAATTGAATCGTTAATAAATTTAACTATTGAGTCAGAAGGGGCATAGAGGGACATAAACGTATAAAGAATATCGTTAATTTTACAAACTAAAATTAGTCTTCTCCCGTCCTTATCTGATTCGTGCATAATATATTCAAATTAAATTTTATGAGATAGTATTATAGCAACACCCCTTTTCTTTTTCTCTGACATAGAGGAAGTAAATATATGGGGGTATCTGCGATATTTCCACAATCATTTTTGTTGTTTTAACCAATGGGTTTCTTGGATGAATCCGATATCAATATTTTCTTTTAGCAGAGAGTCATAAAGATAAGACCTTTTATACGGTGAGTTCAACCCTTGTGCATTGATTGTTACTAATTTAAGGGTCATTTTAAGGGGTAGTAAGAAATTTTTTTTATAGGAAATTGACCCATATTTTCCGCCATGTAGACAATCACCTCAGTGGAGATCATACATAGTACAAAATAAAATCCGTCGAGCTTAACATTAAACATAAAATCCATTACGTATATCTTAACAAGTGACATAGAAACATATAGAAAAACATTCATTCTATCTCTTCTAACTCCATTCTCTGGGGGGGTGTCAAAAATCGGCCTCCCTATGTGGAGAAAAAGTCCCTGATCCATCTGGAATTATCGCGGGGGGGCGTACCCAGGGCTAAAAAAAAAATAAAAAAAAATTATATAGAAATTAAACCCCTTCTTCGTGAAGTGTAGATACTTAGTATTTATAAATTTGTTTGTGCAGCTAAGTAAAACTGTGCAGTATAAATATAGGTAGTGTTTCACTGAATTGTTTATAATCTTAAATTACTTCAGTATATCTATCTCATACAATTATTATGTGTTGCATTCCAACTATATTCTGGTATTGTATTTATCTTATGTGTAAGTGAAATATATCGAAAAAAACCCAAAAAAACCCTTTATAAAGTGAATATATTTGCTTTATTCTCTTTCATAGATTTATATGTTTACCCGATTTGGGTCATACGGTATAAATTTAAATTTGGGGAGTGTTTCTTAAATTATGTGTATTCTTGTGATTCCCCCATTATATGTGTCTCGTATAATTTTTAATATTGCAATTATAAATAAATTATTTATATTAGAGCTATGTATAAATCTACTATGTGTAAGTCTGTTGTATCCCAATCTTTACAAATAATAAACAGTTGTGTATTTAAATATCTGTGTTATTCTTAGATTTAGGTGTCATAAGTGTGTTTCTTCAAAGAAAAAAAAAATGGAGGCGGGATCCTCTATATTTCTTTTAATCAATCTCGTTTTAACAAACACCAAATAGTTAATTTACTTTTAAGCTGTTCTGGGTCCTGGCAGGTATATTGTTTTCCACTATAATTGACCCTTATTTTTATGGGGAATCCCCAGGTATATTTGATATTATTTTCTCTTAAGCAAGCTGTAAGGTCTGCGAATTTACTCCTATTAAGTCTTGTAGTTTGAGAGAGATCCGGGTAGAATGTTAATGATGCAAATTTTTTGTTTTTTTGCGGATTTACTCTCCATTCTTTAACAAACTGGTCATTAATCCGGAGACTTGCAAAAATAACTATTGTGTCTCTGTCTCTATCTTTATAAATAGGGTTCGTTGGCTTTGGAATTCTGTAAACGTTCTCAATTGGTGTGGATCCAAGTGATTTTGTGTCCATGTACGTTGCCAGAAGCTCCATTATATATTGATCCATATTTATAGTTGTTTCTGGAATTCCTCTGATTCTTAGATTTTTTCTTCTGGAGCTATCTTCAATGTCTGCTATTTTGTGCTCCATTTTTTTAATCTCCAAGTTGTAGCTTTCATTTTGAGCTTTTAGATCTTTTATCGTTGTTTGAAGAGTAGAAATCTCTTGAGAATGAGAAAGTAATGAAGATTTTATGGCAGATATCTCATCTTTATAGTCTTTCAGATTTCTATCCAGATCCAACTTGATTCTCATGTATAGGGTTTCTAAAGCTGATGACAAGTCTTTGTGAGATATATATGGTTGTTGGATTTGATCTGGTTCGTCAGTACCGTGTTCCAGTATTGATTTTTCAGGTGATTCTGAAAGACTTAGCTGACTACGAGGAGAGTAAAAAGTACTTATGGATTGCGGTTTTCTTGATTTATTTGTAGTCTTAATTTTCTCGCCTTTATCCATTTTATCGATTTTAGGAGGCATAATTCATATGTAAATAATTTCTTACTAAAGAGGAGTTAAAGATCCAGTCTGTATTCTTCTTCGGTTCTTTCTTCAGTTATATCATTAGATTTTATTCCAGAATATGAGCCATTTATTTCCTTATTACTAGCTTGTTATCTCAAATTCAAATTAGGTCATGAGCCTTTATTCGACTCAACTTGTAGTGGAGGAGAAAAAAAAAAAGAAAAAAAAAAAAAAAAAAAGAACCTCAACCAATACTGATTCGCAGTCTCTCCCTTCCTCTTTTTAGTCCAGAAATTACAATTCCCTCTTAACTAGAAGAGGAGTATCCCAATGTGATATATTAATCATGCAGTTGTTACAACGGGGTTTTTTACAATCTTCAGTTAGGTTCCATGAATTGTATACATATCAGGAGTGCCAATTAACTCCTATAACAGGGGTGTCCAACATGCGGCCCGCGGGCCAAATGCGGCCTGCGAGACCTCGAGGTGCGGCCCGCGTAAGATCGGCAGCCAGGACAACCGATCTTACGCGAGCCGCACCTCAAGCCCTGCTACTTACTTGTGGGAGGGTCTTCTGGACTGCACAGAGGAAGCGGAGTTCACGTGACATCCTACTTCCTCTGTGCTTTAGCAGAGAAGGCAGAGGGAGGCCGCGCCCCCTGCTGAAGTCTGTGAGCGGCATCGAGGAGCTGCAGTGCAGGTAAGGGGGTGGGGAGGGTGTTTGAATGAGTGTGTGTGATTGAGGGAATGAATCTGTGAATGAATGATTATATGAATAAATGAGTGTGTGTGTGTGTGTGTGTGTGTGTGATAGCATGGATGTGTAAGTGCTGGAACCTAGGCATGATGGGACTGTGATTGCTGTTAGCAATCACACTCCTATCATGCCAAGTCAGCCAGTACATGCTGAAACCTGGCCAGCTGCCCCCCTTGTGTATTGATGCTGCCAGCAGTATGGGGTCTGCACATCACTTACAGCCACCCTGTACCAGCGTGTATTGGCTGACTTGGCATGATAGGAGTGTGATTGCTAACAGCAATCACAGCGAGCACAGTCCCATCATGCCTAGGTTCCAGCATTTACTGGATGGATGTGTAAGTGCTGGAACCTAGGCATGATGGGACTGTGACTACTGTTAGCAATCACACTCCTATCATGCCAAGTCAGCCAGTACATGCTGAAACCTAGCTAGCTGCCCCCTTGTGTAGTGATGCTGCCAGCAGTATGGGGTCTGCACATCACTTACAGCCACCCTGTACCAGCATGTATTGGCTGACTTGGCATGATAGGAGTGTGATTGCTAACAGCAATCACAGCGAGCACAGTCCCATCATGCCTAGGTACCAGCATTTACTGGTTACCTGGGTATGATAGGAGTGTGATTGCTGTTAGCAATCACACTCCTATCATGCCAAGTCATATTGCTAATTTTGTCCAATTGTGTGTTACCTACTTTTATTAAACATGTGAGTTTTTATTATTATTTTTAAAGGTGGGGGTCATTTTTGGTTTTGGCTAAGTGAACCCTGAATGTTTTGGTCCAGAATTTTCATTTTAGTTCATCCCTAGAATAAATCTAGGGAATCCTGAATTTGTAGTCGCAAAACTTTCAAGGCCCAGAAATCAGTGAGAGGAAGAGTAAAGGTTTTGTGTCATTTTACTTTATTTTAATCTGCATATTTTATTAAAGGCCATATTTTTTGTCACAGTGAAAAATGAGTGCGGCCCGCGCACGTATACAATTCTGATGAAGTGGCCCACTGCAGAAAAAACTTGGACACCCCTGTCCTATAATATCAATCCAAAATCCAAATCTAAAGTTAGCTAAAGAAAAAACTTCAGATGGAAATCAAAACAAAACTAAATGAGAAATTAGAGCGAGCTATTATCTTTTCTAAACAGAAATGGTATTACGAAAGCAATCGTCCTAGTAGATGTACCAACAATAAAATTAAAGTAGCAAGAGGCTTATATAGAGAGATAAAGTACTTCTTGATCCAACCCAAATCGCTGAAGCCTTTAACCCCTTCGCGACCTTTGCCGGTTCAGGACCGTCATAACAAGAAGGTCACTAAATGACCTTTGACGGTCCTGAACCGTCAAAAAATTAAATAAGCTTAGAAAGTGATCAAGGATCACTTTCTTCGCTTAAACGGCCTTGCTGCAATGCCTCGATGTCGAGGCATTCAGCAAGGCCGAGATCGGCATCGGGGGCCATGTCTGGCCCCTCCCCGGGGCGTCAACAGCCGCCATACATTGTATGGCGGCGGACGCCCGTTTTAAAAGCGTTTGATCGCCTCCTAAACTTAAATGGTGTCGCTGGAATGCCTCGATCAGGAGGCATCCAGCGACACCAAACACTTACCTCTGGGTGGGCTGTGACCGCTCCGGAGAGCGGTCACAGCCGCCGCTGCCGGTGATCTTCGCCATCAAGCAAGATGGCGGCGGCCCGGGAAATAAAACAATAAAGACGAAAAAGTTCGCTAGAGGGTCTCCAGACCCTCTAGAGAACTGGCTCCACTTGCTGGTTGAATACAGGTACTGCATTCAACCATGCAAGTCAATGGAGCCCAGCTTTCTAATCACTATGTGATTAGTAAAATATTCAAAAAAAATAAAAATAAATAAAAAATGGAAAAAAAAATTAAAAAAAAATGTGCTAACATTTAAAAATAATTATGCAGTGATGTCACTAGATGAACCATCCAGTACCAGCAAAATGTGTAAAAAAAAATATAAAAAAAGTATTAAAAAAATAAATTAAAATTAAAAAATAAAGTTTATTATTTTGAGCAAGTGCTAAAAATTCTCAAAAATCTCAACAAAGAGTTAAAATAAAAGCACTTCAAATACCCAAGGGGTGTCTAATATATAAAAAAATGGCTGATGGGGTAAATTGGAGTGGCCTAGCTCAAATATAGGGCATAGGTACAGACTGACCAAAATGGAGAAAAAAAGCGCACTTCCCAAATGTGGCATTTTAAATCTGAAACAACCCGACAAACCCATGCATGTCGGGTATCACTGCACTCAGGAGATGTTCCTGAACACACATTGGCGTGTTGTTTGACAGTGGCATATACCAGGACCTGTATATCTATAACTAAAGTACAATTTGTGTGAAAAAATAAAATAAAAAATTACTATTACAAAGTTTGACAAAGTGTAGTTCTATAATTGGTGCATGGAAAGGGTTAAAATAACAGCATTTGGAATACCCTGGGGTGTCTAGTTTTCAAAAATATATGGTTTGAATGGGTTAAATTGAGTTAACCGGCTTCAAAGATATTCCAAAGAGGAGAGGGAGGCACAATGACCAAATGACCACCTGAATTACGCATGCCCCAAAAGTAGCCTTTTACCAGCCAAACAATCTGACAAACCCATGCATGTGGGGTATCGCTGTACTCAGGAGATGTTGCTGAACACACATTGGGGTGTTGTTTGACAGTGGCATATACCAGCACCTGTATATCTATAACTAAAGTACAATTTGTGTGGAAAAAAAAATAAAAAAAATTACTATTACAAAGTTTGACAAAGTGTAGTTGTATAATTGGTGCATGGAAAGGGTTAAAATAACAGCATTTGGAATACCCTGGGGTGTCTAGTTTTCAAAAATATATGGTTTGAATGGGTTAAATTGAGTTAACCGGGGGGGCGTGGCCGGCTACAGAGGAAGATGGCAGCATAATCTCTTGGCTCCGTGAATCCTCTCCGTGTTCTTTCGAACAAAGTGTGTTTTTCTGCAAGATGGGCAAGACAAATAGGGCTCCGGGTACCCCCAAACCCTCGGGGAGTAAGGAAAAACCTTCACTTACCTCAGTCCGGTCTTATTTCCACGGCAATTTGGATCAAGACTCCAGGGACTCCTTTCACAAAATGGCGCCTTCTCCCGCCGGATCCAGCAGTGATTGTCCTGAGGAACCCCTCCCGGTTACTAGAGATCATCCTTCACTGCAAGATACCCTTCGTCTTTTACCTACGAAAGAGGAGATGATTCCTTTAATCGAGAAAGCTACTCAGGGGATCCGTGACACTCTGTCCGCGCTTAGAACCGACGTACAACAACTTGGAGACCGCGTGGCCTCTGTCGAGGAAGACACAGCCAAAGTGACGGATACCGTTGAAACCCTTTCCTCACAACTGGCTGATCACTCTAATATCTTGCGTCTAATGGCCAGAAGATTGGAGGACCTGGATAATAGGGGGCGCCGGAATAATTTACGAATCCGGGGAATTCCCGAGGATGTCTTGCTGCCGGACATTACATCTACCCTGCATACTATCTTTAATGGCCTCCTGCGACGCCCCGTGGACACGCCGATTAAATTCGACAGAGCTCACAGAGCCTTAAAACCGCGGGGAGACGCTACGAATCCCCCAAGGGATATTATATGTAGACTGCACGACTACCCTGTGAAGGAGGACATTCTACGGGCGTGTAGGTCGCAGGGGGACATTTCCTGGAATGGTCACAACATCGCCATCTTCCCTGATTTGTCGCCCACTACTCTCCAAGCGCGCCGTATTCTGAAGCCTTTGACGGCGGCTCTTCGGGAAGCCTCTATCCCCTACCAGTGGGGGTTCCCGTTTTCCTTGTCTGTCCGTAAGGACAACAAAATTTTTGCTATCCGTCAAGCCTCCGATGTTCCATCGTTCCTTGATAGCCTGGGTCTGCCGCCTATACCTGTTCTGGATTGGGAAACGGCCCTCCTCAATCCGATCCACCTGCGGGATCCTGCTAAAGCTTGGTCGCCCTTACCGCGACGAAACAAACGCTCCAAGCTACCGACGACTTAATCCTACTGGAACCTTATGCTCACCTTTTTGCCTACACTCCTCCTGCTCTTTTCCACTTTCCTGTCTTGGACTCTCCACGGTTCTGCAGATCCGCAGGTTTAAGTTTCGTCTTCGCTGAGGTTTCCAGGACTGCACACCATCCTCGTACATCATCTGACCTACCTTCATTCGGCTTATCGGACACCGCGTTATTCGAACAGCAGGTCATCATCCGCCTCGATTTTGTGGTGCCTTGGGCTACATACCGGGTCATCTTTTTGTTTGTGACTTCTCCACGCATTATGGGGCTCCCCGGACAACGGTCTGTTGTTACTCTTTCACATTATCCTTTTGGCTCTGTTTGTTCGTCGCCGTGCCCTTATTTTGTTGTATTGCATTATATAGCTGACTTATTTGGGTATACGGTCATGCATTTATTGGCTCTTATTCCGATATGTTTGCTCGACTCTACTATGATCTGTTCCCATCTGTGGGTTCTCGCTACTCACCTGCCCTGCATTCTGTAACCCAGAACCTATCCGTGGATGCTCCATGTTTGCGCTGCAGGATCGTACCTCTACACTACACACACTTTCCATACATTTACATTTCTCTCTACACATGGAGAGGGTTCCATGCCGCTGCCACTCCTCTCCTCGTCCTTACTTCGCCACTACTCTCCTCTTCTATGTACACTATCTACTTTCACACACGTACACCCCACCAGAGCATACCTACCTGTCCCACGGGTCAGGAAACAAGGTCACTGACCATTGGTATGGTCAAAATGCTCACTATTCGACGTTCATTGCGTCGGGCAGTCATCTGCCCTGTTTGGTTATGTTTTTGTTTTTATGTTTCTGACTGTTTATGTTGTTGTTCTCATTTTTTTTTTTTTGTTCCACTGGCTGCTGTGGTGCGCCTGTACTGCTCTACTTTGTTACTAGCCCTCTGCTCGGATGTCTACCACCGATCTTAAGTGCACTTCTCTGAATGTCAGAGGATTGAATAAACCCCAACAGAGGTCTAAACTGTTTTACGTCTTACGTTCCTTTAAAACCCATATCGCATTCCTCCAGGAAACCCATTTTCTCCACACTAGAGAATTTAAACTTACTGACAGATATTTCCATACTGCCTACTTTGCTAGCTCCCAGTCCTCTAAGACTAAAGGGGTAGCCATATTGCTACATAAAAATTTGCCCTTTAAACTGCTAGATGTGTGGAGGGATCCTGACGGCAGGGGTATTCTAGTTAAGGGCTTTCTTGGTCTTCACAAGGTAACCCTAGCAACGGTCTATGCCCCTAATAGGGATCAGACCTCCTTTTTAGTAAAATTCCTGTATAAATTGGCGGATTTCCAAGAGGGCCTTACGATCTTCGGGGGTGACCTTAACATGGTCCTTGATCCCAGGCTCGATTGCTCGGCAGGTGCATCACACATTCCCTACACAAAAATTAAAAAGGTGAAACGTATGGTTTTGCTCAACCAATTGGTAGACGTTTGGAGGGCCCAACATCCTTCCACGTTGGACTATACATTCTACTCGTCTCCCCACCACCGCTACACGCGAATAGACGCTTTATTCTTATCTCATCACCACCTTTCATACTTACGCTCCTCGGACATAGGCTCCTTGACTTTCAGTGACCATGCCCCTGTTCATCTGACTTTATGCCTTCCCTTAACCCCTCCCAGAGTCTGGTGCTGGCGCCTGAATGAAAACCTGATCGAAACCCCGACATTTCTTCCCGAACTTAAATCTCATTTACACCATTTTTTTGAAGAGAATTCTAATTCAGAGACCCCAATCCCGACGGTCTGGGAGGCCCATAAAGCGGTTATCCGAGGCCACCTTATCCAACTTGGGGCTAAGCTTAAACGCCTTGACCATCTGTCTTTAATATCTCTGACCCGCCAGATAGCTGAGCTAGAATTACAACACAAATTTTCCCTTTCCAATAGTCTTCTTGAACAGCTCACCGCCCTTCGTGCCCGTCTCTCTTCCTTATTAGACTCTAGGGTTAAACGGAACTTTCTTCTTACCAAGCGCCATTTTTACGAACTTGGAGATAAGCCTGGTAAGCTTTTGGCGCGGGCGCTTCGGGCAAAGAGGTTAACTACTCATATCCCTCAGATTAGGGATGCTAAGGGTAAACTCCATGTCCTTACAAAGGACATCGCCCACTGTTTTTCTACTTATTATAAAAGCCTTTATAATTTAGATGGGGGTGATGTCCCTGACGAACCAACGCTTTCCCGTATGGTCGATTATTTACGTAAGAATCTCAAAACCCGTATCCTCGAGGGGGATAGAGCGAGTCTTAATTCCCCCATTCACTTGGAAGAAATAGAGAGAGCAATCAAATCCATGTCCGGGGGAAAGAGCCCTGGTCCTGACGGCTTCACATTGCTATATTACAGTAAATTTCTCTCAATTCTTGGCCCCCATATGGTAACTCTTTTTAACTCCTTGGCTGCGGGTACACATTTAGATCCCCAGTCCAACACTGCCCATATCACAGTTATTCCCAAGCCTGGGCAGGATCCCGAAATTTGTAGCAACTACCGCCCAATATCACTTATTAATACTGATCTCAAAATTTTAGCAAAAGTTCTCGCCTCCAGGCTTAACCCCCTCCTCCCCAGACTAATTCATAATGACCAGGTGGGCTTCGTGCCAGGCAGGGAGGCGAGGGACAACACTCTGAAGGTGCTCAATCTCATGGCGATAGCTCAGTCACGTCGGACCCCTTTTCTCTTAGTCTCAATGGACGCTGAAAAGGCCTTCGACAGGGTTTCTTGGGCGTTTCTGTTTAGGGTCCTGGAGACACTGAATGTCGGTCCTAGATTTCTGCAACAGATTAGGGCTCTGTACACTTCTCCCTCCGCTCTTGTGCGGATTAATGGTACACTATCTGACAGATTTGCCCTGGCCAATGGCACACGACAAGGTTGCCCTCTGTCCCCTTTACTCTTCCTCCTCATCCTTGAACCTCTGGCTAACGCTATACGGTCCAATCCGCGTATCACTGGTGTTTCGGTGGCTGGGACCGAGTATAAACTCTCTATATACGCTGATGATATGCTTTGCATGCTGACGAACCCCCTGACCTCACTCTCGCAGATCATAGCCGAACTCCAACAATTTCATACTTTTTCCTATTATAAAATCAACCTTACGAAATCCGAAATTTTAGGGTCACATATCTCCGCCACTACCAAATCACACATACAGGCCATTCATCCCTTCCGGTGGGCTGACACTTACCTTACTTACCTTGGGGTTCGTATCCCAGTCGACCTGTCCACGCTGGTAGAAACCAATTTTGTCCCACTTTTATCATCTATCTCGTCGGACCTCAAAAAATGGTCTTTTTCTCACATCTCATGGTTCGGCCGCGTGGGTGTTCTAAAAATGAACATTCTCCCTCGCTTTTTGTATTTAGTTCAGACCCTACCTGTTTATCTTCCCAAATCCTTTCTGAAACAATGGATTAGAACCTTCACCAAATATGTCTGGTCAAATCGCCCCCCTAGGCTGGCCTTTTCATACCTTATTAGGTCTAAGGAGCAGGGCGGCGTGGGTCTCCCGGATGTCGAGGGGTACTGGCTCGCGTCGCATCTTAGACGGGTGGTGGAGTGGACATCTCCCACCCAGAAACAATGGGTCCACATTGAAGATTCATTGTTTCCCTTTGATATTGCCGCGGTCCCTTGGCTTGAGCCCCAGTATCGCAGGTGCGTCCTTCCTAACCACCCGACCATCACTCCCACGCTAAGAGTTATTGCCAAGACTCTAGTTACATTTAACCTGACTAGTTGCCCAGGTCCGTTGTCACCCATCTCGTCTAACCCTGCTTTTCCCCCGGGTATGGATCGTAATAATATGGCGCATTTCATGGCGGGTGGGGAGAGGGTTTTGCGGGTATCCCACCTCTATGCAGGGGACTCCCTGCGCTCTATCACCGATCTGGTGCCTACTGTCCCACTTCCCTTTAGGGTGCAGTTTATCTATCATCAAATTAAACATTTCCTTGCTTTCTTATCCCCCGCATCTATTGTGACCCGGCCACTTACAGCGTTTGAGCTATTGTGCACCGATGCTTCCAGACACTCGCATCTTCTCTCCGTTGTGTACCAGCTTCTCCTAGCCCAACGCTCTCTCACTAAACCGTATTTTTTCGGTCTCTGGGAAAGGGATCTTGATTGTACGTTTGAACCTGCTGAGTGGGATAAGATGGTTTTGCTGGTACACAAGGGCTCTATTTCGAGTAGACTGCAGGAATCTGCATATAAGTTGCTGACGAGATGGTATCGGGTTCCTGCGGACCTACATCACTATATACCCCATATCTCTCCCCACTGCTGGAGATGCGGACTTAGTACGGGCACTTACATTCATCTCTGGTGGGATTGTCCCCTCATACAACCCTTGTGGTCGGCTGTGACCGCTGTTATTCGGGCGATTGATGAACCTGACTTCCAGGCTTCCCCCGAAAGGCTGTTGTTGCACCACACCGACTCCAGTGTGGGTTCCTACAAGAGGTCTCTGTCATTTCATTTAATAAATGCGGCCAAGGCGGTTATTCCGCGTTTCTGGAAACAAGCTCTGTCCCCCCCTATTTCAGCTTGGCTCGGTAAGGTCAATTTTATCTGCCAGATGGAAGATTTGGTAATGTCCTCCAGAGGCCTTGGATATAAGAACGGTTTGAAGTGGCTTCCATGGAAGGAATTCCTTTTGTCTCCCTCCTTTCATACTGTCCTGGGTATCTATACGGGACCTCCCCCCGATTTAGATCTGGTACTTTAGGTCCTCGACCTCCGCCTACATGTTCGCTCATGTATTTTCATACTAGGGGTTTTATTTTGTTCCTTTATATTATTGGATCGTTTTCATGTCTACCTTAGCGCGCCCTCAGCCCATCTAATTTCAGTCAGTTCCTTTTGGTTTTGTTTAACCGTTTATTTTTGGTTACTCTCCGACTACACGGCGACGTTCTGCGTTATGGTGCTTCGGTATCATCATTACGCTCTGTTTATATATGTACCTATACCATCTGATTTGCTTTTACATATGATGTGTATTAGGCCCAATTTGTACCTCCTCTTATCTGCCTTATGTTTTCTGCTGGTTGACTGCCTGATGTACGCTGATTGTTTGTACTTGCATCTTATCTGTCTACCACTGGTACTATGCAATTTCTTTTAATAAACGGAGATTTGACAAAAAAAAAAAAAAAAAAAAAAAAAATTGAGTTAACCGGCTTCAAAGATGTTCCAAAGAGGAGATGGAGGCAGACTGACCAGATTTGTTAAAAAAGATTTGGAAATCATAAAACGCTGCTTGTACTTATTGCCCTATAACTTACAAAAAACAGCAAAAAAACATAAAAACATTGGGTATTTCTAAACTCAGGACAAGTAGTAGAATCTATTTAGCTAGTTTTTTTACTTGCTTTTTTAGGTGAGTAAAAGATTTTTCAAATAAAAGTCATAAAATGTGTTTTTTTTTCAATTTTTCACCATGTTTTTTTTATTTTTTTTATAGTAAATAAGATGATACGATCAAAATCAAGAAAGCCCATCTTGTCCTGAAAAAAACAATATATAACTTATGTGGGTTCACTAAATGGGTGAGGAGAAAATTACAGCTGAACACAAGCACCACAAAAGTGTCAAAACAGCCTCGGTCCCACAGGGTACAAAACGAAAAATGAGCCCGGTCCTTAAGGGGTTAAAGATTATTACAAGTCTCTCTATAAAATAAGTAAAAGATGCGATCTCAAACTTAAAACCAGGGAAATCCCCTGGCCCTGGTGGATATACTGCATTATTTTATAAGATACTGGATTTCCCCTATATTGTTACGGGTATTTAACAGCATAGTAGAGATGGAAGCGACTCCTAAAGAGTTTCTACAAGTATCTATGTGTCCAATTCCAAAAGCTGTGTCAGGAACCAATTTTTCACTGCCTGAACCATGGCTTTTTTATACCTGTGGTGTTTACATCTGCGACCACTAGTGGCCACTCTCCACCCTCTGGAGCACTCAGAACTCAGGTGTGCCTTGTTACCTGGGTTGAGCCCTAGTCTACATCCAGCTGGGCCTTGTTACCTGGATTGCCCTGCCTTTATGAACCTGCCCTGCCCTTCAGTCAGGGCCTTTGTATTGAAGTCTATGGACCTTCCTGCTGTGGCTCTGCACCTGTACTGTTCCTGGTTCCCTGCTTTGTGTCCTTCCAAGTGGACTCCCTGCTTTGTGTCCTTCCAAGTGGGCTGTGTGCCTTTTGTACCCTTCCAAGTGGGCTGTGTGCCTTTTGTACCCTTCCAAGCGGGCTGTGTGCCTTTTGTACCCTTCCAAGCGGGCTGTGTGCCTTTTGTACCCTTCCAAGCGGGCTGTGTGCCTTTTGTACCCTTCCAAGCGGGCTCTGTGCCTTTTGTACCCTTCCAAGCGGGCTGTGTGCCTTTTGTACCCTTCCAAGCGGGCTGTGTGCCTTTTGTACCCTTCCAAGCGGGCTGTGTGCCTTTTGTACCCTTCCAAGCAGGCTGTGTGCCTTTTGTACCCTTCCAAGCGGGCTGTGTGCCTTTTGTACCCTTCCAAGCGGGCTGTGTGCCTTTTGTGCCCTTCCAAGCGGGCTGTGTGCCTTTCGTGCCCTTCCAAGCGGGCTCTCTGTCTGTCGTGCCCTTCCAAGCGGGCTCCCTGCCAAAAGACTTATTACCTGTATTTTATTTTGCCATACGTCCGGTTACTTGCTTAGACTATATTACCCTTATTTGCTGGTCCTGTTATATACATGAAATACACTGCATTACCTGGATTTCTGTTTGTGGTGTCTTTGTTTGCATAATCATGCACCGTGGGTTACATAATGAACCCCAAGTATCCCCTGCGCATGGGCTCCTACCTGACCTGATCACCTGAGTCCTGACAAGCTGGGAAAGATCCAAGTTTTTGGTCAAATTATAGGCCAATATCGTTAATCAACTTAGATGCTAAGCTATATTCGAAGATTCTGGCGAACAGATTGAACGAGGTGATTACAGATCTGATTCATCCAGATCAATCTGGGTTTATCCGTGGCCGATCAGGTGAGGATAATACCCGTAAATTGATAGATCTGATTTCACAAGCTCATTCTTTATCTATACCTTCTGCTTTCCGGGCGCTTGATGCCGAGAAAGCATTTGACAGAAGTTAGCTGGAATTTTCTGAGTGCTACCTTGGATGCTGTTGGGATCACAGGTTTCTTTAAAAAAAAGTACGATGGCCTTATATAGTTTCCCAAGGCTAAGGTGACAGGTCCTTCTTTGAATTCTTCGTTTTTCAATATCTCTAATGGCACTCGACAAGGATGCCCGTTAGCTCCTTGGTTGTACGCTTTAACTATTGAGCCATTAGCTATATAAATTAGATTATCTCAAGAAATTAAAGGATTTACTTTTGATAATCATACTTTTAAAATAACTCTATATGCTGATGACATTATTCTTACATTGACCGATCCAGAGCTATCTGTCCCTGCGGCACTGTCGGCTGTTCGAGAATATAGTCTATATTCTAACTACAGATTAAATCTCCCTAAAACACAGGTGATGACCACGTATCTTTCGCCTGAGCAAAAGACTTTCCTTACGGACCAGTGCCATTTAGATTGTACAAAGGATTGGGTGGACTACCTGGGCACTAGACTAATGTTCAATTTAAAGAAATTAGTTTCTAGCAATTATGATCTTTTACTGAACGACTTTGTCTCCCAAATAGCAAGAATTAAATTAATTGAATTTGTTAAAATTCTATCTGATTCCTAATTTTCTATAAAACTTTAGGATTATATGATGGCGCTTTATAAATCAGTAACATCACACATTGTACTGCGTTGCGGTATATGATGGCGCTATATAAATTGGTAACATCACACATTGTCCAGCTCTGCAGTATATGATGGCGCTATTTACATGAAAAAGAACACATTGTACAGCGCTGCAGCATATGATGGCGCTATATCATTGTCCAGCTCCGCAGTATATGATGGCGCTATTTACATGAAAAAGAACACATTGTACAGTATTACAGTATATGGTGGCGCTATATCAATTAGTATATATCAATCAGTAATATCACACATTGTACTTCGCCTCAGCATAAGATGGCGCTATATAAATCAGTAATATCACACATTGTACTGCACTGCAGTATATGATGGCGCTATTTAAATGAAAAAGAACACATTGCGCAACGCCGCAGCATATGATGGTGCTATATATATCACTCAGTAATATCACACATTGTACAGCGCTGCAGTATATGATGGTGCTATATCAATCAGTATATATATATTACTGATTGATATATACTGATTGATATATATATCAATCAGTATATATCAATCAGTAATATCACACATTGTACTTCGCCTCAGCATATGATGGTGCTATATAAATCAGTAACATCACACATTGTACAGCGCTGTAGTATATGATGGCGCTATATATATCAATCAGTAATATCACAAATTGTACAGCGCTATAGTATATGATGGCGCTATTTACATGAAAAAGAACATTGTACAGCGCTACAGTATATGATGGCGTTATATACATATCACTAACATCAGACATTGTACAGAGCTGCAGCATATGATGGCGCTATATAAATCAGTAATATCACACATTGTACAGCACTGCAGCATATGATGGCGCTATTTAAATGAAAAAGAACACATTGTACAGCGCTGCAGTATATGATGGCGCTATATCAATCTGTATATATCAATTAGTAAGATCACACTTTGTAGTGCGCCGCAGCATTTGATGGCGCTATATAAATCAGTATATATCAATCAGTAATATCACACATTGTACTTCGCCTCACCATATGATGGCGCTATATAAATCAGTAACATCACACATTGTACAGCGCTGCAGCATATGATGGCGCTATGTAAATGAAAAAGAACACATTGTACAGCGCTGCAGTATATGATGGCGCTATATAAATCAGTATATATCAATCAGTAATATCACAGATTGTACAGCGCTATAGTATATGATGGCGTTATATATATCACTAACATCAGACATTGTACAGAGCTGCAGCATATGATGGCGCTATATAAATGAAAAAGAACACATTGCACAGCGCTGAAGTATATGATGTCGCTATATCAATCAGTATATATCAATCAGTAATATCACACATTGTACAGCGCTGCAGCATATGATGGCGCTATATCAATCAGTATATATCAATCAGTAATATCACTCATTGTACTGCGACACAGCATACAGCAGCGCTATATCAATCAGTATATATCAATCAGTAATATAACAAATTGTACAGCGCTGTAGTATATGATGGCGCTATTTAAATCAGTAACATCACATATTGTACTGCACTGCAGTATATGATGGCGCTATTTAAATGAAAAAGAACACATTGTACAGCGCTATAGTATATGATGGCGCTATATAAATCGGTAACATCAGACATTGTACAGCGCTGCAGCATATAATAGCGCTACTAACATGAAAAAGAACATTGTAGAGCGCTACAGTATATGATGGTGCTATATATATATATATCCCTAACATCAGACATTGTACAGCACTGCAGCATATGATGGCGCTATATCAATCAGTATATATCAATCAGTAATATCACACATCCTTCCCTTCATTCTCAGTTTGTGTAATTATAATGAATATATCCTGCGGCCGGCTAACATTATCCTTTTATGAAATGGTGGAAAACTGTAGCAAATAACTTCCAAAATACTTTAATAATCTATCTACGCTGGAAGAAAAGCTGAAAAAAGTGTATACATTTCTGCACAAAAACCTACAGAAAAAATACAGAGCGATGCGTTGGTGGAAGAAGCCCCAAAAATCATGTTTTGGCTAAATTTATAGAGATTGGCTGCCAAATAGCTGCCTCCCGGTTGCCCAGCGATCCCAATGAAACCCCCCGGGCTGTCTGCTCTCCAGAAATATATATCTGTTTGGGTGATAAATGTTTCCAGCGGTCATCATTACCGTTTCAAATCAGCAAAATAACCATAAAACCTGCAAAAAAAGCAGCGAGTAACAATGTATCCCTCGTAATGTTTGCCCCATTACTGCCAGAAAGAGAATAGAATTCCGTCTCCTGAGTATCAGGTGCTTCCCAAATCAGGACACCTCAAATGCTACATCTTGGGAGAATTAACTTTAACAACAATTAACTGAACAATAAACGGATCGGCTCCCTAATTCCCTGCAAACGAACAAATAACAAGAAAATAATAATCCTCACAGCGCCCAGCAATAGACTCTGATCCGGCCGGAAAAGACCTTAAAGGTTTCTTCTATCTTTACTAGATTTTTATTTTGTATCAAAAGTGTTTTTGTAACATTGCAAACGTACAAAACCTCTATCGTTTCATTACCTTGAGATCACGGAACACTTGATGCATCAGAGGTGCTGTCACAATGCCACGATGATGTCATGTCTTCATTGTGACATCACAGGTGCAGTACACAGATACAGCACATCAGAGAGCAGAAGGACACTTCTACTGTAGCCTCCTAACAGAGAAGATGCGGATCGTAGTAGCTTTGCTATTTGCTATTTGCTGTTTGACTTCTGAGACTTTTCCTGTTCTGCGCCCGAAAGGTAAAGAATCCGAATAACTCGAGATCCGGATAAAACTGGGGAATATCGGCTTTCTGGGTTAGATTTGAATCGCTCCCGGTGACCGCAGCAGATCAGCGGCAAATGTTTCCATGAACTATTTCTTGATAGCGGGTTATATTGTTGAGTAAAAACAGCGGTATAATTCTCTTTGTATCGGTAGCTGCCGGAATCGCTGCCCTGCAGCTGCACTCGAGGCGGTTTGGTAGAAAAAATATCAGTTAAATCCGTTACAAATCCAATGAAAACAGGGCTCTTCACCTTACAACGGGCAACATATGATATTTAGAAATGTTTTTAGGACACAAAGGAATTGCGCGTCTCTTCCTGACTGCACTGAAACCGCGGGATTTCTTTCGGTTATTCGTAGGATTTGTTATCAGCTTTAAAACACTAAAACCCACAAAAGAATGAGATCCAGTAAATCCGCTGATAGGATCTGCATCTATAGTACATCTGATTCATTTTATGAGAAGGAAGCTAATCTGCCTGCGGGAACGCGGTCCTGCCTTAATATTCATGCAATCCAGAAAGTCTATACCCAAAAAGTCAAATGATATTCCTGCATTTCCTAAACACAAAAACCTTAAGGTTCCTATGAATGAAGAAGTTTGTTGGCCGTTGATGACTCCGCTGTTGTTGTTTTTTTTGCAGGGACCGACGGGAATTTCCAGCCACGAGAATCCAACCCAACATCTAATGGTAAGATATAGACGTCTCTCAGATGGGCATCCGTGCTTCAGAAGCGTGTGATCCGTGTTATGTGTGTATGTGTACAATGCACACGCATGATTTCATTACCCATAAGAAAGATGAAATGTTGAATATTAGATAAGAGAGGTTACAGTATCCGCTCCTCATGTAACTGTCATTTGGGGCTGGCTTTATCTGTAACTCGGGGATAATAGAAAGATATTGTATAGAGAACATGCAGCTAACATTCCTTTTTCCTGTTTATCTCACAAAGGATCTCTGGCGATCGGAGGATTCCGTTCACTGATTACACGAATGGCACAATCAGGTACGCTATGTGTTTTCTTTTAACATGAATGATAACCGTATGGAATCTCATTTAGTAGCAGATCCTATTTTTCTTTAAGCTTTAATATATAAATATGTATTTATCTCCACATTCTTCTTGTGCTAAGAAATATTTTTGCTCTCTCTACAGTTCATTCACGACCGGTGTTGAGGATCGTGCAGAACGCATTCATCTGTGTTATATGCGCGATGGCAACCGGACTGGGGGTCTATTTCTTCGTACAGTAAGTTATACAAATTGTTGGAAATTCAAATGCTGCGGAGAGACATCCAACGCAACGCACTATATAAAAAATGACCAAACAGCATGTATACTATACACGGGGAGAAACACTCCGATGCTGGAATCCATTTCTTCCTTAACGGGTTTATTATTCTTATTTCAGGTTTCGCCGTTGTAGACAACAAAAAAACATTTCTGAACGGTATGCAGGAGAAACTGGACTGAGACCACCGGATGAAGAGTCCCTCCGCTTCTTAACTTCCTTGGGTAACATATATTAACAATAATGAATAATAGAAAGAGTATACGTTTATTTTGACCGTATGATGTCATCAAACTTGGACTGCTGGAACTTAACTCACCCGTCTTAAAAAGGAATGATTTCCCAATATAAATAGAATATCAATTATTTGCTACTGTTAAAAAAAATGAAAAATAAGGTTGAAAGTCACATTATAGGAAACATTTCTTTGAAGCTTGGGAATCATAGGGTTTTTACGTTTTTTATGTACACGTTGTCGAGGGACGATCCGTAACATATTAACCGATTTGCTTTCTTTTATTTTTTTATTTTTTTTAGTAAGTCCATCAATTTCCAGTCTCCAAGAACAGGAGAGTGAAGAAAGAATTGAAAGGAAACCTAAAACATCCAGCAGTTTCTTTCGGAACTTGATGGCATCGTCAGGAAGAGACCACACTGACAGAAGGAAAAAGAAGATTTATGATGAAGAGAAGGGTGGAGAGGAGAGTGAAGAGGAGGAATGGGAGAGAATGAAGAGAAAGAAGTACTATAAGGAAAAGGAGGACTATAAAGAAGATGAGGAATGTGAGAGAATGGAGACAGAAAAGGAGAGGAAGAAAAGGGAGAAAAGGGAGAGAAAAGAGGAAAAGGAGGACAGGAAGGAAAGGGAAAAATGGAAGAGAAAAGATGAAAAGGAGGAAAAGAAGTACGAGAGGAAAAGGGAGGAAAGGGAGAGAAAAGATGAAAAGGAGGAAAAGAAGGAAAAGGAGAAATGGGAGAGAAAGGATAAGAAGGAGGAAAAGAAGGAAAAGGAGAAAAAGGAGAGAAGGGATAAAAAGAAGGAGAAGAAGGAAACGGAAAAAAAGGAGAAAAGGGAGGGAAAGGACAAAAAGAAGGAAATGAAGGAAAAAGAGAGAAGGGAGAAAAAGAAGAAAATGGAGGAAAAGAAGGAAAAGGAGAAAAAGGAGAGAAAGGAGCAAATGGAGAAAAAGAAGGAAGCGAAGAAAAAAGAGAAAAGGGAGAAAAAACATACAATGGAGGAAAAGAAAAAAAGGGAGAAAAAGGAGAGAAAGGAGCGAATGGAGAAAAGGAAAAAAGATCTTAAAGAAAAAAGCATCAAAGAGATCAAAAAGATGCGACATAAGGTGAAAGCAGAATCTAAGAAAGCCAAAGCCAAACTTCAACGCGAACAGCGGAAATTGAAGTCAAAGGCAAAATTGAAAATGAAGAAAATGAAGAAAATGAAGAAACCTAAATTGAACATCGCAAAAAAACTGAAAAAATTTAGGAAATGAAAGTCATGGAGGGCAAAGCAAACAGACTCTAAACTTGACTATGGTTTCCTAATCATCAAGGAAGCCAGAATCTCGTTTTAATGATGCCCGGCCCACATGCCAACTCTTCATTTCACTTCATTCACCCCCTTTCTCCCGTTGGATAATTCTCCATGAACTCTTCATTTCACTTCATTCACCCCCTTTCTCCCGTTGGATAATTCTCCATGAACTCTTCATTTCACTTCATTCACCCCCTTTCTCCCGTTGGATAATTCTCCATGAACTCTTCATTTCACTTCATTCACCCCCTTTCTCCCGTTGGATAATTCTCCATGAACTCTTCATTTCACTTCATTCACCCCCTTTCTCCCGTTGGATAATTCTCCATGAACTCTCGGACTGCTATCATTTGGAGAGTTTTCTATCCCAGCAGCGCTCCCTAAGCCGACCTCCTTCCATTCGCTCAATAACCTTGTATGTGGATCCGTATCGCCTGCTTTCACACAATCTGAATAAATCACATCCACTGAAACTCTCTGTTCTGGGTTTTACTCAACACTTCATAGAAAGCAATTAATTTCGTCCGGCACGATCTCTGCTTCATAAACCTGAGTTAAATAATAATAAATAGTTGTTTTGTTTTTTAAATATTATCCCTTAACCGGCTTCCAAAATGTCCCCGCTACTGCTGGGTCTATAACCACCCGGCTGAGATTTTGGTCTGTATTGTTAGCGCTTCTGCTTTACGCCAAGTGTTTAAGTACCAGAGGGTATATACCATCCGGCCCCGGGGCATTATCTGTTCTACTTTATTTATTTAGCAGATCTGGCATTTTGTCCTCTTTCACCCAATCATATGTTTGCTGCCAGCTTTTCTGTAGAATGAATTAGCAAACCTGCAGCCGTGCGTGAATTATTGGTAAATACCAAGAAAAAATATTTAGAATGTCTGCCTTCTCCTGATCTTCACTGACCAGATCACCAACAATCTCCTTCGTTTATCTAAATTGTTGCCATTGATGTAGTTGAGCCGCTTGCTACTGATTTACACTTTATCCGATAAAATTCCCCTTTTTGAGTTTTTCTTGATAATTTTGCAGTTTAGAAATGATTCTGCGAATCCATTTGATTTTCTGTATATTATGAAAGTGATTCTGTTTCCAAGAAAACAGACACAGAATATCAAGTTCCCGATTGTGTCCCAAGGAAACTAAGTTGCACAGTATGGAGGTTCAGATATTTGGTTGCAAATATCTTACAAAGCACTGGATGGATATTCAGGTTCTGCTATTTGCTTTGTTGAGCGCGTTACGTATTGATCTAATTTGCTTCCCCTAATGACAATTGACGTGCCTGGTACGTCATGGGGTTAAACGAGCATAGCGAGCAACCAATAATTGCTTTCTTTGCTCAGCTGGTGTTGCTGCAATGCCTCGACACTGATGCATTCAGCAACACACCAAAAAATTTAGGGGCTCCTTAGACCACTCTTGGAACCGACTGTATTGACCATATTAAAAGGCTATATGCCTTATATATATAATATGGCAGCGCCCCCAGCAGCTAAAGCACACACTTTACTTTCAATATGAATTTGCAGCTCGTGGTATATGCCACTTCCAAAAAACACCTAAAAGGTGTTCAGCAACATCTCCCATGTACAGTGCTAATAGCCAAGCATGCGTTTGTCGGGCTGTTTGGGGACTAAAAGGCCAATTTTGGGACATGCACAATTTAGTTTTTCAACTCAGAATTTTTACATCTGTCGCATCCCGCACTCATGTCATATTTGGGACATCTTCAAAGCTGGCCAATTCAAATTACATAGGTACATAGTACATAAGGTTGAAAAAAGACCTACGTCCATCAAGTTCAACCCTTCTATTCTTGATCCAAAGAAGGTGAAAATACCCCTAATTAAGCTACCTCCAATTCTGTCATCAGGGGGAAAAAAATCTGTTTTCACTCCAAAAGGCAATTGGATTTCTCCTTGGATCAAGAAGCTCTAAAATATTAATTTATTAATTTATAGCCCTGTCTGTCATGTCTTTCTAAAAAAATATCCAGACCCTTTTGAAGGCATCAAATGTAATTGATAACCACCTCTCTTGGCTGTGCATTCCATATCTTTATTGTCCTCACTGTAAAGAATCCCTTTCTTTGTCGTCTATGAAATCTCCGCTCTTCCAGTCTCAGAGGGCAACCTCGTGTTCTTTGTACATTTCTGTTAATGAACAGTTCACTGAAGAGCTCTTTATATCGGCCCCGCATATATTTATATAACGTATATCGGCCCCGCATATATTTATATAACGTATATCGGCCCCGCATATATTTATATAATGTATATCGGCCCTGCGTATGTTTATATAATGTATATCGGCCCCGCATATATTTATATAATGTATATCGGCCCGCGTATATTTATATAATGTATATCGGCCCTGCGTATATTTATATATTGTATATCGGCCCGTTTATATTTATATAATGTATATCGGCCCCGTGTATATTTATATATTGTATATCGGCCCCACGTATATTTATATAATGTATATCGGCCATGCATGTATTTATATAATGTATATCAGCCTCGCATATATTTATATATTGTATATCGGCCCCGCGTATATATTTATAGATTGTATATCGGCCCCGCGTATATATTTATATAATGTATATCAGCCTCGCGTATGTTTATATAATGTATATCGGCCCCGCGTATATTTATATAATGTATATATTTATATAATGTATATCGGCCCCGTGTATATTTATATAATGTATATCAGTCCCTTATATATTTATATATTGTATATCGGCCCCGCGTATATTTATAGATTGTATATCGGCCCCGCGTATATTTATATAATGTATATCGGCCCTGCGTAAATTTATATAATGTATATCGGCCCCGTGTATATTTATATAATGTATATCAGTCCCTTATATATTGTATATCGGCCCCGCGTATATTTATAGATTGTATATCGGCCCCGCATATATTTATATATTGTATATCGGCCCCGCGTATATTTATATAATGTATATCGGCCCCGCGTATATTTATATAATGTATATCGGCCCCGCATATATTTATATAATGTATATCGGTCCCACGTATATTTATATAATGTGTATCGGCCCCGCGTATATTTATATAATGTATATCTGCCCCGCGCATATTTATACATTGTATATCGGCCCCACGTATATTTATATAATGTATATCGGCCCCGCATGTATTTATATAATGTATATCAGCCTCGCATATATTTATATATTGTATATCGGCCCTGCATATATTTATATAATGTATATCGGCCCCGCATATATTTATATAATGTATATCGGCCCCGCGTATATTTATATAATGTATATCGGCCCCGCATATATTTATATAATGTATATCGGTCCCACGTATATTTATATAATGTGTATCGGCCCCGCGTATATTTATATAATGTATATCTGCCCCGCGCATATTTATACATTGTATATCGGCCCCACGTATATTTATATAATGTATATCGGCCCCGCATGTATTTATATAATGTATATCAGCCTCGCATATATTTATATATTGTATATCGGCCCTGCATATATTTATATAATGTATATCGGCCCCGCATATATTTATATAATGTATATCGGCCCCGCGTATATTTATATAATGTATATCGGCCCCGCATATATTTATATAATGTATATCGGTCCCACGTATATTTATATAATGTGTATCGGCCCCGCGTATATTTATATAATGTATATCTGCCCCGCGCATATTTATACATTGTATATCGGCCCCACGTATATTTATATAATGTATATCGGCCCCGCATGTATTTATATAATGTATATCAGCCTCGCATATATTTATATATTGTATATCGGCCCTGCATATATTTATATATTGTATATCGGCCCCGCGTATATTTATATAATGTATATTGGCCCCGTATATATTTATGTAATGTATATCGGCCCCGCTCCAGACGGCACTTTTGAAGGGGCGACACTTTGCCACCCCAAGCCCTTTTGTTTTTTTTGTTTTTTTTAAAGCGAAAGAGAAAAGGGAGCCGAGCGGTTTTCGCTTACCAAGCTGTCAGTACCCTGCGAATGTTTATATAATGTATATCGGCCCCGCGTATATTTATATAATGTATATCGGCCTCGCATATAGTTATATAATGTATATCGGCCCCACATTTATTTATATAATGTATATTGGCCATGTATGTATTTATATAATGTATATCAGCCCCGCGTATATTTGTATAATGTATATCGGCCCCGCGTATATTTATATAATGTATATCGGCCCCGCGTATATTTATATAATGTATATCGCCCCGCGTATATATTTATTTGTTATCATACCCCCTCTGAATCGCCGTTTTTCTAGTGTATATAATTGTAACTTTTTTAGTCTCTCTCCATAACGAGTATCTCCCAATCCCCTTATTAATTTTATTTCTTCTTTTGCACTTTTTCTAATTCCATAATGTCCTTTTTAAGGACCGGTGCCCAGAATTGTATGGCATATTCAGGGTGAGGTCTTAGCAATGACCTGTAAAGAGGCGGATAATATCCTCCTCCCGTGAATCAATACCCCGTTATATACATGCCAAAACCTTATTGGCCCTCGCAGCTGCCCCCTGGCATTGGGCACTGTTACCAAGTCTGTTGTCAACCGTTATTCCTAATTCATTCTCATTGGTAGTTTCCCGCAAGGATATTCCAATAAAAGAATAGGTCGCATTGTTATTATTTTACCATAATGCGTAACTTTGCATTTCTCTATGTTAAACCTCATCTGCCACCTGCACGCCGAGCCCCTAACTCTGTCTAAATGTAGCATTTTTTGATTTTTCTTCTTTGTCTTTATCACCTTTATCTCCTTTATCATGTTTATCACCTTTTGGCGCCATAATTTTTATTGTATTAGACCTGTAAGCATTACAATCATATAAATCCTTTAATCTCAGAACATAAGAAAGCTTATGTATATATATGTGAGGCGTATTCAATTTCATTATTCAGAGTTGGAAAAAAATAAATAAATAATTATAATAATAATTGTATGTATATATATATATATGTATATACTGCTTCTGTCTTGCTTCATAGGTCGTTTGTAAAAAGAGAAATTCTCTCCATAGGTAGTCCAAGAAGTTTACTCTCTAGTAGCAGTTGCAAGTGGCAAGAGCAGACCAAGACAGAGCAGATAATATAAAAATCGCAGTTTGTAATCAGGGTTCTCGAATCACCGTAGGAGCCGTAGGAGCCGAGCTGAAGTCAGGCAGTTGAAATTATAAATCTGAGCAACGGCAATAAAGCCGATAATAGAGAGGCCTCGAGGATAAATAAACCGGGAGGATAAATTCGTACCGGCGCATGGTAAGTTTCGGCCCGTTCAGTCCGTTCCAAAGTGCATGCTCGTTTCTCGCCGCGTCACACGCCTCCAACCCTCCAACCCGCCCCAAACATGCGTGGTTATGTCATGACGTCCGACTACCATAATATTACATTTAACGTAAAAAAAGAAAAAATGGTTCTGCACTCAACTCGCAGGAAGCTGGGCGCTAGCAGGAAAAACAGGGGCAGCATAAACCCTCTTGAAGCACACAAACAAAGAAAACGAATCCCAGCACTCCAAACGGCTTCCAATCTTTAGGATACTTTATATAGAGAAAGCAAAAAAAGCAACGTTTCGGCCAAACAGGGTCTTTGTCAAGCAAACAGCTAATATTACATTTACTCCATGATGGAAAGATTATGTTTATTGCTCACTTCCTCAATCAGTCATCATCTCCCTCACAGTATAGTCATCATCAAATCACTATATACATTTATTTTATTTTTAAAATCTTTTACTCATCTGAAAAAACTTCAAAATAGATTCTAATGTTTGGAAATATCTAATGTTTTGTTTTTTTAGCAATAGCATATCGCTATTTCAAAACTCTATTTTCCAAAGTGGCCATCCTGCCCCATGTCCTATTTGGGACATCTTTGCAGCCGGCTACTTCAATTTTCAAGAACTGGGGGAGCGGGGGTAGATAGTGAGAAGTGGGGGAGAGGGTGTAGATAGTGAAAGGGGAGGGAGAGGGGTAGATAGTGGGGTAGCTAGTGAGAAGTGGGGGAGAGGGTGTAGAAAGTGAGAAGGGAGGGTGAGGGGGTAGATAGTGAGAGGGGGTGATCTATACCTGCATTGCTGGGTTTGTGTGTTATTCTGTTGCTCTTTACCTGCGATGCTCTGTTTCCATACATTATTATTGTATGCCTGCAAATACAGGATTTGTCGCTCTGTCTACAAACACGTTCCAGGCTGCTGTTTGTCTGCATGATGCCGCAGTATATGATGACGCTATATAAATCAGTAATATCACACATTGTACACCACTGCAGCATATGATGGCGCTATATATATCACTCAGTAATATCACACATTGTACAGCGCTGCACCAAATGATGGCGCTATTTAAATTAATAAGATCACATTGTACTGCACTGCAGTATATGATGGCGCTATATCAATCAGTAATATCACACATTGTACTGGGCTGTAGTATATGATGTAGCTATTTAAATTAATAAAAACACATTGTACAGCGCTGCAATATATGAGGGTGCTATTTAAATTAATAAGAACACATTGTACTGCGCTGTAGTATATGATGGCGCTATATAAATCAGTAACATCGCGCATTGCACAACGCTGCAGTATATGATGGCGCTATATCAATCAGTATATATCAATCAGTAATATCACACATTGCACAGCGCTGCAGCATATGATGGCGCTATATATATATATATATATATATATATATATCACTCAGTAATATCACACATTGTACTGCGCTGTAGTATATGATGGCGCTATATAAATCAGTAACATCGCACATTGCACAACGCTGCAATATATGATGGCGCTATATCAATCAGTATATATCAATCAGTAATATCACACATTGCACAGCGCTGCAGTATATGATGGCGCTATATATATATATATATATATCACTCAGTAATATCACACATTGCACAGCGCTGCAGCATATGATGGCGCTATATATATATATATATATATATATATATCACTCAGTAATATCACACATTGTACAGCGCTGCACCATATGATGGCGCTATTTAAATTAATAAGATCACATTGTACTGCGCTGCAGTATATGATGGCGCTATATCAATAAGTATATATCAATCAGTAATATCATACATTGTACAGCGCTGCAATATATGATGGTGCTATTGAAATTAATAAGAACACATTGTACTGCGCCGCAGCATATGATGGTGCCATATAAATCAGTAATATCACACATTGTACAGCGCTGCAGCATATGATGGCGCTATATAAATCAGTAACAGCACACATTGTCCAGCCCTGCAGTATATGATGGCGCTATATATATATATCACTCAGTAATATCACACATTGTACAGCGCTATAGTATATGATGGCGCTATTTACATGAAAATGAACATTGTACAGCGCTACAGTATATGATGGCGTTATATATATATCACTAACATCAGACATTGTACAGAGCTGCAGCATATGATGGCGCTATATAAATCAGTAATATCACACATTGTACAGCACTGCAGCATATGATGGCGCTATTTAAATGAAAAAGAACACATTGTACAGCGCTGCAGTATATGATGGCGCTATATCAATCTGTATATATCAATTAGTAAGATCACACTTTGTAGTGCGCCGCAGCATTTGATGGCGCTATATAAATCAGTATATATCAATCAGTAATATCACACATTGTACTTCGCCTCACCATATGATGGCGCTATATAAATCAGTAACATCACACATTGTACAGCGCTGCAGCATATGATGGCGCTATGTAAATGAAAAAGAACACATTGTACAGCGCTGCAGTATATGATGGCGCTATATAAATCAGTATATATCAATCAGTAATATCACAGATTGTACAGCGCTATAGTATATGATGGCGTTATATATATCACTAACATCAGACATTGTACAGAGCTGCAGCATATGATGGCGCTATATAAATGAAAAAGAACACATTGCACAGCGCTGAAGTATATGATGTCGCTATATCAATCAGTATATATCAATCAGTAATATCACACATTGTACAGCGCTGCAGCATATGATGGCGCTATATCAATCAGTATATATCAATCAGTAATATCACTCATTGTACTGCGACACAGCATACAGCAGCGCTATATCAATCAGTATATATCAATCAGTAATATAACAAATTGTACAGCGCTGTAGTATATGATGGCGCTATTTAAATCAGTAACATCACATATTGTACTGCACTGCAGTATATGATGGCGCTATTTAAATGAAAAAGAACACATTGTACAGCGCTATAGTATATGATGGCGCTATATAAATCGGTAACATCAGACATTGTACAGCGCTGCAGCATATAATAGCGCTACTAACATGAAAAAGAACATTGTAGAGCGCTACAGTATATGATGGTGCTATATATATATATATCCCTAACATCAGACATTGTACAGCACTGCAGCATATGATGGCGCTATATCAATCAGTATATATCAATCAGTAATATCACACATCCTTCCCTTCATTCTCAGTTTGTGTAATTATAATGAATATATCCTGCGGCCGGCTAACATTATCCTTTTATGAAATGGTGGAAAACTGTAGCAAATAACTTCCAAAATACTTTAATAATCTATCTACGCTGCAAGAAAAGCTGAAAAAAGTGTATACATTTCTGCACAAAAACCTACAGAAAAAATACAGAGCAATGCGTTGGTGGAAGAAGCCCCAAAAATCACGTTTTGGCTAAATTTATAGAGATTGGCTGCCAAATAGCTGCCCCCTGATTGCCCAGGAATCCCAGTGAAACCCCCCGGGCTGTCTGCTCTCCAGAAATATATATCTGTTTGGGTGATAAATGTTTCCAGCGGTCATCATTACCGTTTCAAATCAGCAAAATAACCATAAAACCTGCAAAAAAAGCAGCGAGTAACAATGTATCCCTCGTAATGTTTGCCCCATTACTGCCAGAAAGAGAATAGAATTCCGTCTCCTGAGTATCAGGTGCTTCCCAAATCAGGACACCTCAAATACTACATGTTGGGAGAATTAACTTTAACAACAATTAACTGAACAATAAACGGATCGGCTCCCTAATTCCCTGCAAACGGACAAATAACAAGAAAATAATAATCCTCACAGCGCCCAGCAATAGACTCTGATCCGGCAGGAAAAGACCTTAAAGGTTTCTTCTATCTTTACTAGATTTTTATTTTGTATCAAAAGTGTTTTTGTAACATTGCAAACGTACAAAACCTCTATCGTTTCATTACCTTGAGATCACGGAACACTTGATGCATCAGAGGTGCTGTCACAATGCCACGATGATGTCATGTCTTCATTGTGACATCACAGGTGCAGTACACAGATACAGCACATCAGAGAGCAGAAGGACACTTCTACTGTAGCCTCCTAACAGAGAAGATGCGGATCGTAGTAGCTTTGCTATTTGCTATTTGCTGTTTGACTTCTGAGACTTTTCCTGTTCCGCGCCCGAAAGGTAAAGAATCCGAATAACTCGAGATCCGGATAAAACTGGGGAATATCGGCTTTCTGGGTTAGATTTGAATCGCTCCCGGTGACCGCAGCAGATCAGCGGCAAATGTTTCCATGAACTATTTCTTGCTAGCGGGTTATATTGTTGAGTAAAAACAGCGGTATAATTCTCTTTGTATCGGTAGCTGCCGGAATCGCTGCCCTGCAGCTGCACTCGAGGCGGTTTGGTAGAAAAAATATCAGTTAAATCCGTTACAAATCCAATGAAAACAGGGCTCTTCACCTTACAACGGGCAACATATGATATTTAGAAATGTTTTTGGGACACAAAGGAATTGCGCGTCTCTTCCTGACTGCACTGAAACCGCGGGATTTCTTTCGGTTATTCGTAGGATTTGTTATCAGCTTTAAAACACTAAAACCCACAAAAGAATGAGATCCAGTAAATCCGCTGATAGGATCTGCATCTATAGTACATCTGATTCATTTTATGAGAAGGAAGCTAATCTGCCTGCGGGGACGCGGTCCTGCCTTAATATTCGTGCAATCCAGAAAGTCTATACCCAAAAAGTCAAATGATATTCCTGCATTTCCTAAACACAAAAACCTTAAGGTTCCTATGAATGAAGAAGTTTGTTGGCCGTTGATGACTCCGGTGTTGTTGTTTTTTTTGCAGGGACCGACGGGAATTTCCAGCCACGAGAATCCAACCCAACATCTAATGGTAAGATATAGACGTCTCTCAGATGGGCATCCGTGCTTCAGAAGCGTGTGATCCGTGTTATGTGTGTATGTGTACAATGCACACGCATGATTTCATTACCCGTAAGAAAGATGAAATGTTGAATATTAGATAAGAGAGGTTACAGTATCCGCTCCTCATGTAACTGTCATTTGGGGCTGGCTTTTTCTGTAACTCGGGGATAATAGAAAGATATTGTATAGAGAACATGCAGCTAACATTCCTTTTTCCTGTTTATCTCACAAAGGATCTCTGGCGATCGGAGGATTCCGTTCACTGATTACACGAATGGCACAATCAGGTACGCTATGTGTTTTCTTTTAACATGAATGATAACCGTATGGAATCTCATTTAGTAGCAGATCCTATTTTTCTTTAAGCTTTAATATATAAATATGTATTTATCTCCACATTCTTCTTGTGCTAAGAAATATTTTTGCTCTCTCTACAGTTCATTCACGACCGGTGTTGAGGATCGTGCAGAACGCATTCATCTGTGTTATATGCGCGATGGCAACCGGACTGGGGGTCTATTTCTTCGTACAGTAAGTTATACAAATTGTTGGAAATTCAAATGCTGCGGAGAGACATCCAACGCAACGCACTATATAAAAAATGACCAAACAGCATGTACACTATACACGGGGAGAAACACTCCGATGCTGCTGGAATCCATTTCTTCCTTAACGGGTTTATTATTCTTATTTCAGGTTTCGCCGTTGTAGACAACAAAAAAACATTTCTGAACGGTATGCAGGAGAAACTGGACTGAGACCACCGGATGAAGAGTCCCTCCGCTTCTTAACTTCCTTGGGTAACATATATTAACAATAATGAATAATAGAAAGAGTATACGTTTATTTTGACCGTATGATGTCATCAAACTTGGACTGCTGGAACTTAACTCACCCGTCTTAAAAAGGAATGATTTCCCAATATAAATAGAATATCAATTATTTGCTACTGTTAAAAAAAATGAAAAATAAGGTTGAAAGTCACATTATAGGAAACATTTCTTTGAAGCTTGGGAATCATAGGGTTTTTACGTTTTTTATGTACACGTTGTCGAGGGACGATCCGTAACATATTAACCGATTTGCTTTCTTTTATTTTTTTATTTTTTTTAGTAAGTCCATCAATTTCCAGTCTCCAAGAACAGGAGAGTGAAGAAAGAATTGAAAGGAAACCTAAAACATCCAGCAGTTTCTTTCGCAACTTGATGGCATCGTCAGGAAGAGACCACACTGACAGAAGGAAAAAGAAGATTTATGATGAAGAGAAGGGTGGAGAGGAGAGTGAAGAGGAGGAATGGGAGAGAATGAAGAGAAAGAAGTACTATAAGGAAAAGGAGGACTATAAAGAAAATGAGGAATGTGAGAGAATGGAGACAGAAAAGGAGAGGAAGAAAAGGGAGAAAAGGGAGAGAAAAGAGGAAAAGGAGGACAGGAAGGAAAGGGAAAAATGGAAGAGAAAAGATGAAAAGGAGGAAAAGAAGTACGAGAGGAAAAGGGAGGAAAGGGAGAGAAAAGATGAAAAGGAGGAAAAGAAGGAAAAGGAGAAATGGGAGAGAAAGGATAAGAAGGAGGAAAAGAAGGAAAAGGAGAAAAAGGAGAGAAGGGATAAAAAGAAGGAGAAGAAGGAAACGGAAAAAAAGGAGAAAAGGGAGGGAAAGGACAAAAAGAAGGAAATGAAGGAAAAAGAGAGAAGGGAGAAAAAGAAGAAAATGGAGGAAAAGAAGGAAAAGGAGAAAAAGGAGAGAAAGGAGCAAATGGAGAAAAAGAAGGAAGCGAAGAAAAAAGAGAAAAGGGAGAAAAAACATACAATGGAGGAAAAGAAAAAAAGGGAGAAAAAGGAGAGAAAGGAGCGAATGGAGAAAAGGAAAAAAGATCTTAAAGAAAAAAGCATCAAAGAGATCAAAAAGATGCGACATAAGGTGAAAGCAGAATCTAAGAAAGCCAAAGCCAAACTTCAACGCGAACAGCGGAAATTGAAGTCAAAGGCAAAATTGAAAATGAAGAAAATGAAGAAAATGAAGAAACCTAAATTGAACATCGCAAAAAAACTGAAAAAATTTAGGAAATGAAAGTCATGGAGGGCAAAGCAAACAGACTCTAAACTTGACTATGGTTTCCTAATCATCAAGGAAGCCAGAATCTCGTTTTAATGATGCCCGGCCCACATGCCAACTCTTCATTTCACTTCATTCACCCCCTTTCTCCCGTTGGATAATTCTCCATGAACTCTTCATTTCACTTCATTCACCCCCTTTCTCCCGTTGGATCATTCTCCATGAACTCTTCATTTCACTTCATTCACCCCCTTTCTCCCGTTGGATCATTCTCCATGAACTCTTCATTTCACTTCATTCACCCCCTTTCTCCCGTTGGATCATTCTCCATGAACTCTTCATTTCACTTCATTCACCCCCTTTCTCCCGTTGGATAATTCTCCATGAACTCTTCATTTCACTTCATTCACCCCCTTTCTCCCGTTGGATCATTCTCCATGAACTCTCGGACTTCTATCATTTGGAGAGTTTTCTATCCCAGCAGCGCTCCCTAAGCCGACCTCCTTCCATTCGCTCAATAACCTTGTATGTGGATCCGTATCGCCTGCTTTCACACAATCTGAATAAATCACATCCACTGAAACTCTCTGTTCTGGGCTTTACTCACCACTTCATAGAAAGCAATTAAGTTCGTCCGGCACGATCTCTGCTTCATAAACCCGAGTTAAATAATAATAAATAGGTGTTTTTTTGGGTTTTTTTTGAATATTATCCCTTAACCGGCTTCCAAAATGTCCCCGCTACTGCTGGGTCTATAACCACCCGGCTGAGATTTTGGTCTGTATTGTTAGCGCTTCTGCTTTACGCCAAGTGTTTAAGTACCAGAGGGTATATACCATCCGGCCCCGGGGCATTATCTGTTCTACTTTATTTATTTAGCAGATCTGGCACTTTGTCCTCTTTCAGCCAATCATATGTTTGCTGCCAGCTTTTCTGTAGAATGAATTAGCATACTGCAGCCGTGCGTGAATTATTGGTAAATACCAAGAAAAAATATTTAGAATGTCTGCCTTCTCCTGATCTTCACTGACCAGATCACCAACAATCTCCTTCGTTTATCTAAATTGTTGCCATTAATGTGTTTGGGCCGCTTGCTATTGATTTGGGGGTGCAGTAGACATTGCGTATCTGGATTTCAGTAAGGTCTTTGACGCCGTCCCACATAGAAGATTCATAAATAAACTGCAATCTCTGGGTTTAGATCCCAATGTTGTTGAACGGATCCGGTAGCGGCTGAGCGACAGGAAACAGAGGGTTGTAGTGAATGGCGTATATTCAGAACAAGGTCTTGTTCCCAGTGGGATACCTCAGGGATCTGTACTTGGACCCATTCTCTTTAATATTTTTATTAGTGATATTGCAGATGGTCTTGGTGGAAAGTTATGTCTTTTTGCTGATGACACAAAAATTTGCAGCTGGGTTGATGTTCCTGGAGGGAGAAGCCAAACGGCAAATGATTTCGATAAACTGGAAAAATGGTCAGAGCTGTGGCAATTGGCATTTAATGCGAATAAATGCAAAGTAACTCATCTGGGGCATAAAACTGATGCGGTCCTAACCTCCACGTGTGAGGAAAGGGATTTAGGGGTAATTATTTCAGAGAATTTAAAGGTAGGCAGACAATGCAGTAGAGCAGCAGGAGATGTGAGCAGAATGCTGGTTGTATAGCGAGAGGTATTAGCAGTAGAGAGAGGGAAGAGCTCGTGAGACTTCACTTGGAGTATTGGGTACACTAGGTCTAGTAGAGAACACCTTAGTTTTGCATATTTACAATTGCGTAGTTTTGCTAAATTGCCTCAAGCAGACCGGGATAATCTCTTTGACCGCCAATTTAGACTGATGTCGTCAAGTCCACACAATTCATTTACAGGACCTCAGTCACGGCGTCTTTTCGCAATTAAACACCAAAGCGGGTGACTGCGAGGTGATCGCATTTCCCTTCCCTCGAAGGCGAGGATCTCGCTGTTTGTGAACAAATCCCGGCCAGCACTTTCCAGGAGATGCAGCAGAAGACAGCACCTCAAGCACACCTGTCCCACCACAGACAATGTCGGGTAGGCATGACTTCCACCGATTCACGTCTTAAATGTGGTACGACCGCCGGAACTTATTCCATAATTTTTGGGTCTGTCCACAGGAGTTTTGGAATCCATGAGTAGCAGATAAGTCCGGAGGCTGAGGCTCTTGGCCTTCTAGGTGTTAGGGGGACGCCTTGGTCGGTGCAGTCGTGGCTGTGGCCAGGAAGACCATACAGCAGCAATGGATTCACACAGAGCCTCCTTCTATGTCTTTATTCCATAATAAGTCGCTCCACTTGCTCAGAATGGATTGGTTACACGCGACACACAAAGGGACACACACAATTCTTTCAAAAAATGGGACCGTTTTATTGGCACTCTGGATGACTTTCTGTGAAACATCCTGGTCTGGTGCGCAACTGCTACGGGGTAACAATCCTTGTGCGTGATACATGACGACTGACACTTATTTATTATGTTGGACTGACATGGTGATGATGGGGGGTTACGGAGGGAATTTTGGGGGGGTTATGAGACCTTACGTCTTTATTGATGCCTTTAACTGATGTAAAGTAGACCAATTGTTAATCATCAATGTTGTCCTCCGGCATTCACTAGGGGACGTATGTGTGGGGTCATAATTTGTTTCTTTTTTTTTTTATTTGTCTTTTTTTTTAAGATTTTAAAAAAGATTTATTTTTTTTTTGTTAAACGGTACATATATTACCAATTCCCCAAGGGTACGCAAATTTTCATCACAACTGTATATCTACCCTCCTATCCAAATCCCTCTCCAATTTCTCTTCTCCCATCATTACATCTCCTCGCTCCCGTATTCACGATTATTCCACAACTCCCTTCTTATCAGATTTTCTCTGTCATTTGCAAATTTCAATCTGAATCCCACATCTTTCTAGAAATGTACAAATGCCATCTGAACGACCAGCGGTCCATCCTGACTCGATCACCTGATCCTCATGGAAGCCGTCCTCTACTGGTTGGTTATTGTGCGTGACCTTAAATTATCCCACTGGTTTTAACAGCGCTACGGAATCTGCTGGCGCCATATAAATACATGTCACGTAACGAGAGAGGATGAGACGGTGCGAGAGAGCGTGAATTACCCAGAACCAAAATGGAAATACGTTGTCGGGAAACAAATGGACCCAAAACCTAATTAATCTTCGGTTTTTTGGTCCCTTTGCACAAGTCTAATAAATTAGTCCGGCCTTCCTCAAATCCAAAAATGTAAATAAATGAGGGAGAATTTTTTTTTCTACCCCGTCCCCGATGATTTCCTTTTCCCGTAAAATACTGCAACCGAGGAAAAATGATTATCAGTTAATTTAGGCTGCGTTTAGAGAGACAGATAGCGACCCGTAACAGCAATATGGCTTCCTTGGGGGGTCGTTTACATCCTCAGATGGATCTCGGAGATAAAGGTGATTATTATTTTTATTATTATTAGTCATTTTCAGACCTGGGAACTTCTCGGCTCCGGCTAGCGAGCCTTCCCTTGCGGGACGTGGCAAGACCTGCCCACTGATGTCAGCGGGGGCGGTCCCGTGAGGTCGGTGGGCGTTCCCGTGACGGCCAGCGGGAAACACCCACATTTAAAGGGAAAATAGGTGGGTAGCGGGAAGTGTCAAGACCCGGAGAACCGGTATGGTGATTTTACTTTTATATGTAATCGCCGGTACCCGGCCGGCGCGTCCGTAAAGGTGGAGTTATTGTTTTGGTTTTATCGTATAATATATGTATGCTGCTGGAACGTTCCTAGACAAACATGGCCGCTTTCTGTATGTGAATTGCAGAACCTAATAAAAATATAATAAAT